>OX457085.1:27001672-27648595 GCA_949752835.1 Empis stercorea
GACCTCATCCACGAAAACAGGATAAAATAATTTGGGCTAAATGTGCTGTGAAGTTGTTCCCATCAATTAGAGCAAAAGGAAGGGGACAATTGTCATATGTAAGTTTTAATAATTTACAATAAATAAATAAAACATTCTTAATCAATGATAAAACTAACAACAAAATTTGCATAAAGGAAACCGTATATGATCCAGTGACTAAAGGTGGCTGGATGGGTAACAGGCTGAAAACTATACACAAATCTCAAGCTAAAAAAAGAAAAATTTTTTAAGATAGTGATGAAAATAGTAAGCCAAAAGAAATAGGAACAGAATCTCTGAATGTAACTGAATTTGATGAAGATTGTATGATCAATTTAAGGGACCAATTAAAAACATTGGATCCCAAAACAAATAAGGACGAAATATTGCGCTTTATGGAAGATACTTACACACTTCGTAGAAAATTTATATTATCTAATAACTCAGCGCTTATTTTGTTGGAATATCCTCGTTTTGTTGATACATATTCTTTAGTAATAATTTAAATTTGATTATAATGTAAATATTTTAAGTTCTATTTTTATTTTTAGATACATCAAGACTTTTTAATTCAATTTCCCGAGAAAGCAAATAATTTAAAAGCAATTTTAAATACCAGCTTTTCAGAGAAAATAAAAAATACCTGCATATCTAGAGGAAGAATTAAAACTTTAAAAGATTTTGAAAAAGGTAAATTATACATTATTTTTATTATTCTTACATTATATTTATATATATATGTATATGGATATATATGGATCCCAAAACAATTATATATATAAATATATATATATATATATAGAAAATTCTGGAAATATATATATATATATATATATATATATATATATAATATATATATATATATATATATATATGTTGTGTGTATTGTGTGTATATATTTAAGAATGGCTTATTATTACTTAATTTTTATCTTTCTAATCCAACAGATTGGTCTGACGATATAAAAACAATTTTATATTTGCTAACATTATTACCTCCAACACAAAACGGGAGAGGAGCTAAAAATAGATGTGACTTGTTGAATTGCTGCAACAATATTATTAAATTTATTGGTGTTAATAGCGTTATTATTCCAGACCCAGAAAATAAATTGTCTATAATGGCGCAAGGGGCGAGTAAGTCTAATATTTCTAAGTTTTATATTAGCTTAGATTCCAAATTGATGCCAACTGACAACACATTCATTGATGCATTTGACTTATTATTTAAATCACATTATGTGTTTAATTTAGAATATAACTGCACTCTCGCTAATTTATTTAAATATATTCAACATTACATATTTGAAATTCCGAATACAAAGTTACCGACTACTGTCAAATATTGCTATTCGTTGTTGAATCCAGATAACTAAAGACTTAATTATCATTAACTTTGTTGTTAAATAGTGAACTGATTTATTTTATATTATAATCTTATTTTGTCGTAATTATTATATTACTGATTTATTTTTCTATTTTATACTACCTTATGTTTGTTTTTGTCATACTTTGATATAGCTATATTTTTTTTTCAATTATCTTAAATAAAATGAATTGTTTTTTATGTGAGTTTGTTCCTTTTAATGTAAATAATTATGTTTCACATCTAAAACTATATCACTGTTTTCGCGAAGGTTCTGACATTGAAATTTGTTGTGGTTTTTATAATTGTAAAAAAACATTTTTCTCCAGTAATGGACTTAAAAAACATATGAAAAATTGTTCTAATAAAAATAATGTTTTATGTCCTGTAATTGAGCAAAATTCATTAAATCATTGTAGTTTACCTACCGAATTATCTACAACTAATATTAGTTTTAACAACGCCGTTGTTGACAATAGTTCATACGATTTTTTTGCTAAAATCTTTTCGGAAATATGTATTTTAGTTATTCCCAGTAGTGCTATAAATTTTATAATGCTTAATATAAAAAAAATTATAGAACATATTTTTTTTACTGTAAGAAATGTAATACATAATAATAGTAATATTTTATCATGTATTACTGAAATTAATAAAATTGAGCAAAATATAAAAAATATATTAGAAAGTAGAGACACAACTTTTAAAAGAAGAAAATTTGCATTTAAAAAAGTACCTGAACCCAAAGAAATAACCATATCTCAAAGATATGAACGAAAATGGGACCCTAAACTGAATATATTCATAAATTCACCTGCTCGAAATACTTTTATATATATACCTATTTTGGAAACCTTAAAATTTATTTTGGAAACTAAAAATATTCAGAAAAATTTACAAAAACAATCGAAAAATTCAAATATTTTTGAAAATTTAGAAGATGGTAGTTTCTTTCAAAATAATTTAATTTTCAATTCTGATGATTTAGTATTACAATTGCAAATTTTTTTCGATGAATTCGAAACTGTTAATCCTCTAGGATCTAAAAAAGGTATTCATAAAATTGGAGCAATTTATTTCATCTTACGTAATTTACCTGATTATTTTAATAGTAAACTGTCCAACATACATTTAGTTTCATTATTTTATGCCAATGATTTAAAAAATGTTAATATTAATGAATTCTTAACACCCTTAGTTAAAGATATAAAAATTTTAGAAACTAATGGAATAAACATATTATTAAATGATGTTCCACTAACTATTAAAGGTACTTTAATTGGGTTTAGTGCAGATAACTTGGGGGCTAGTCAAATTTGTGCACAATTAGAAAGTTTTAGTGTAGACTATTTTTGTAGGCATTGTACTTGTTCTTTTGCAGATGTTCAAACCCTTTTCAAAGAATCTCATGTACATTTACGTACAAAAAAACAATATGAAAAAAATTTTAATGTTTTAAAAAATAAAATTGATATTAAACATAGTGAAGGGATAAAAGGTCCATGTATACTAAATGAGTTACAATATTTCCACATCTATGACTCCCCATCTGTAGACATCATGCACGATATCTTAGAAGGAGTAGTCCAAGTAGAACTAAATTTATTTTTTAATTATTTAATACGTAACCATTATTTTAAATCCCTAAAAAATATTAATGACAAAATTAATTCTTTCAATTTTGGTTATTTAGAAAGAAAAAATTTACCATCTTCGATTACTTTAGATAAATTTAATAATACAATAGGACAAAGAGCCGCACAATCTTGGGCCTTAATTGTACATGTTCCACTAATTTTTCTTGAAATATTTGAAAATAATGATAAAAATGACTTAATTAAACAATGTCAGTTAATTGTACTGCTTATAAAATGTATGGCAATTATTTTTTCACATAAAATTGAAAGAGAATGGGTTGTGCAACTTGAACAATTAATATTTGATCACCACAGTTTATTTAAAGAAATTAATTCTGAAAAGCGATTAAAACCTAAACATCATCATATGATTCATTACCCCAATATAATTAAAAAAATTGGTCCACTTATTAAAATATGGTGCATGCGTTTTGAGGGAAAACATAATATATTTAAAATGCAATCGCATGCACAAAAAAATTATATTAATATATGTAAGATGTTAGGGTACAAATATCAGGAAATTATGTCCTTAAATTTTGATAAAGAGACCGAAATTAAAATTAAATTTGAAGACAAAAATATACAAAATGAAAAATATATTCATTTAATAGAAAGCTTTTATTTTATAAAATATTTGAATTATTATTCAGAATACCGTGAAGGTTTATTTATATGTCAAATTAAAGAAAATGTACAACTTTTTTATAAAATTATTAAAATGTTTGTACACAAAGAAAATTATTTTTGTCTAAGTTTAATGTATAATACAATAAAATTTCATGAAAAATTACAAGCATTTGAAATATGTGCTATTGAAAATGATGTATACAAAATATATGAAATTAATAATTTAATCTGTAAAAAAACTTTTAATGTCAATAATATTAATAATAAATATTATATAATTTCAAAAGAAAAAATATGTAATTAAAAATATTTTTATAAATATATAAATAATTATTTTTATTAACAACTTAATAAAAGTATATAAAAATAAATAAATATATAAGAAATAATATAATGTGGTGTTTATTAATTCATTAATTATAGATATGAAAGTATAAATTTATTTATACCTTTTTAGCTAGTTAGTATTTATACCTAAAAATAAATGAAAAAGTATAAGTAAGTATTTAAAATTAACTATATATAAAGTATATTAAGTACTTTTTGAAAGTAATATATTTAACGTATTTGTGAAGTTTAAAATTCACGACCTGGAAATGGTATTTAAAAACATTGTTTTGAAACATAAAATATGCGCTAATAATTTGCTATTTTATGATACATAAGATTTATTTATTTTACTTTATGTTAGGGAGTTATTTTATAAAATATAATTTTATGGGTCGTCAATTTAAACTACAGATAATTGACATGCCAGCTAATTTGGTTAGTTGTTTTTTATTTACTTCTTGAAGTACATTATATTGACGTCCGAACGACCAGTTCGCGCTGGCATAACTTGAAAGTTATTAAAAATCACGACTAAATTCTAACCGTGCAAGCCAGAAATTAAAAATGGCAAGCAATAAACACTTATTTATCAAAAATTATATTTAACATATATGTATATTTCCCGTAGATTTTATTCGATCTCTAATAGGTCTATCAAAA
Source organism: Empis stercorea (assembly GCA_949752835.1). NCBI lineage: Eukaryota > Metazoa > Arthropoda > Insecta > Diptera > Empididae > Empis > Empis stercorea. The sequence goes on from OX457085.1 coordinate 27,006,316, forward strand.
ATGTTGGTAACACGTGGAATTAAGTGAACACATGCTCAAGTAGGTAAAGATATTGAAGAATGGGAAATACTCCAACTTTTAAATGAAGTTAAAAATTTGATATGTTGGATTAATGTAAGTAGGACAATAATTTATAAAACAATAAATGTTTTTTCCTTCTTTTTTTACTAATAAATTTCATTTATTCCATTTTTAATCTATTACAAATTTAGGTTGAAGATTCCATTGAAGATGTTATTAAGAAAACATGCAACAACCATCCATACATCGTCTGTAAATCTGAAAAGCGTGGAGAAAATGGAAACTGGTGGTCGGAACATATGCTATAGATACCGGACCTGATCCTGTGATCGCTTTTACTTGCATATTTCATTGTTTCTGGGTTTTCAACATACCATATCACAAAACTTTAAAAAAGTTTTTTAACTTTATTGAAAATAAAATATTTATAATGCCTAAAATACAGGTTAATATTTTAGAATCGGTACAAAAAATATTTTGTAAACTGCAAAAAGTTTAAAATATATTTAACGATTCAATGCGACAATGACAATATTTTTTTCATATTCCATTTCTGTGTAGAGGCTATATTTTTATAAAATGATTTTTTTATTTCTAAGTAATTTGCATTAAATTTGTTATTTGCAAACGTTAAATTAGAATTAAATAAAACGTTCCTAAAATACTATACTTTTTGATAGGGGTATCCTATTTGATGAAATTTTTAAGTTGTGATTAACTTTTCTTAATTAATTTAATATTTGTTGTTTTTTTTTACATAAAAATATAAAATTGTTATTTATTAACTTAAAATAATGTTATTTAAAATAAAAGTTATTTATTAACTTGAAATAAACATTAATTAAACAAATAACAATAAATAAAAACCTAGTTTCATTTAATATAAATTTAAGGTACAGTAACTAGATTGCTAGTTCAATAGGAATCGCTAGAAACTAGTGCCATTTACTGAAAAAAAAAATTATTTACATTACTCTAACTAGAATTCAGGGCATTTTAAGTTACTGATTTTCTAGCTGCGTTTAATGAATTATATAAATATGGTAACTAGAATACTAGTTTTACTAGAACTACTAGAAAGTAGTTCCAGAAACTAGAAATCAAGTTCATTTCCACGTAGTCACAGTTGGCTTATCTTAAACTAGATGTCAGTAATTTTAATTGACATTGTAGTTATCTAAACTAGAATTCCAGGCGTCTTAAGTTGCTGCTTTTCTAGCTGCGTTTAATGAAAAATGCCGCGCAGCCGAACTACTGATCAGTAGTTTTATAATTACGGGCTTTTTTTAAATTCAACTACTCTAAATGCATATTTGGAGTAATTGTTGTTATTCGTGATTTTATACTACTACTTACTAAATTTCAGATGCAACATTAAACCTAATTTTTGGGGCTTATTGACTATTGAAAATCACATTTTAAAAATTAACATTTTATATATTTTAGTTTCAACGCCTCTAGCGGTAGAAATTTGAAATACGGTTACTAGCATAATATTCTACTCTTAAATACCTTTCCAACGAGTGGTCAAACTTCATTTTTGGTGCACATTTACTATATAAATTTATAATTTTTATTCGGAAAAGAGGTTTTGGCAAAATGCGAATTGCGCCACCTACCGGCCGAATTTTGAAATTCTATCAATTGCATCTCGTTCTCAGTAAATCAAACTTTCCATCGGTTTATCTATCATATACCTGAGTGTACATTAACCATGTGAAATAACTGGTTTTTATTGTTTACACCGGACGGACAGACGGACAGACAGACGGACAAAAGCGTTAGCATAAGGGATTTTTTTTAAAAAAAAGCCCTAATAATATAAATATGGTAACTAGAATACTAGTTTTACTAGAACTACTAGAAAGTAGTTCCAGAAACTAGAAATGAAGTTCATTTCCATGTAGTCACAGTTGGCTTATCTTAAACTAGATGTCAGTAATTTTAATTGACATTGTAGTTATCTAAACTAGATTATAACTAGACGATATAGTCACACTTATAGCTAGATTCATAGTTCAACAAATCTAACTAGATTTTCACTGGAAGTCCTAGTGGCTTCAATCTAGTTGCTCAATCTAGTTAAATAGTGGTTCTAGCCAAATTTGGTTTAGAGAGTATATATTATTACTTTATGGTTCTAGCCTATGAAAAAGCTTGGTGTCTTACATTTCTATATTATTTTATAAAAATTTGTACAAAAAATGATATATGAAATAGTTTCTCTATATATTATTAATTTATGATAATATATTTTGAAACTGAAACTATATATTTTTTCGTCTCTGATCGTCTTGTAATTTTTTTTACACAGGATCTATGTACGTATTCGTATTTCATTTGTATTTATACATTAATGCAGATTGCTGAAGACTATAGATTAATTTCATTTATTTTTAAAATTTTATTTTTGTATTTATTTTTTTTTTGTTAAAAATCAACGAAGTTGCGATCGTACTAAAAGTATGAATGATTTTTTACAGGAAATATTAACAATTTTAATTTAGTCTTCGAGAAAATTACTTGTAATTGTTTCTCTGGTTTAGTTTATATAATTGATTCATAAGCCCAAATAACAACTAAAAAATATATGCCAATGTAAAATTAAAATGCATTTTCTTCAAAGGAATAGGCATGAAAAAAATAGAATATATAGAATTAAGCTGATAATTATTATTGTTTAAATTTGAATTTACGTTTTTTTTCATTTGAAGGTTAAAGTATATGAATTTATCGAGAATATACTTCCTTTCCCAATTGCTCTTGAATGAAAAAATACAAAATGCTAAAATATTATCGTACTAAAAGTATGAATGATTTTTTACAGGAAATATTAACAATTTTAGTTTAGTCTTCGAGAAAATTACTTGTAATTGTTTCTCTGGTTTAGTTTATATAATTGATTCATAAGCCCAAATAACAACTAAAAAATATATGCCAATGTAAAATTAAAATGCATTTTCTTCAAAGGAATAGGCATGAAAAAAATAGAATATATAGAATTATAATTTACATATCTACATATGTAAAATTAAATATTTTTAAAAATGAAAATGAAATATGTATATAAAAATATATGTATCTTTACATTAATATATTAATAATTTACATATCTACATATGTAAAATAAGCCATAATGATTATCTGTGATTAAAAAAATAATTTTCGATTATAATAAAATATTATTTAAATTTAAGGGAAGGGAAAAATTACAAATAATCAGAAATATTCGAAATATTAAATGAAAAAATACAAAATGAAAAAATTTGAATGAAAAAATGAAAACATACAAAATGCTTCGAAATATTAAAAAAAAAAAAACGTATGAAATTTACTTTCAAAATTTAAATTTATATTTTTTTTAAATTGCTATAAACGCGTATTAATTTTTTTTATTAATTTTAATAAGGAACAATTGTAAATGGTTTTTTTTTAATTGCCTCAAATTGTCATTTATAATTTTTCCTTATTAAAATTAATAAGCGTTTATAGCAATAAAGTACCCATTACAAACATCTTTTAGTTTCATTACTGCAAAAAATTTTGCTTTCATTACTACTAAACATTATCAAAAATTAAATATTTTTAAAAATGAAAATGAAATATGTATATAAAAATATATGTATCTTTACATTAATATATTAATAATTTACATATCTACATATGTAAAATAAGCCATAATGATTATCTGTGATTAAAAAAATAATTTTCGATTATAATAAAATATTATTTTATGGCCGCTTCACAAACAAAAGGGCAAACTTATTGTATTAGCCACAAAAAAAAAACCAAAAAAAATTTAAGGGAAGGGAAAAATTACAAATAATCAGAAATATATTTTGTAAAAGGCGCATACTATTGCCATCTATTGAGATATATAAGTGTATACGTTGAAAAACCTTGTATGAAATGTTCCCTCTAGTAATTGTCTATATGATATAAGCAACGTTCCCTCTAATTTTTTAGATATCTGAGCGGAAAATGTACGGCGTGAGCAGTAAATTTACACAACAAGATTTAGTGAGCGGAAAATTTGCATGAAAATTAATTAAAACAAAAATTAAAAAATCAAAAAATTAATTTATTATATATGTAATTCATTTTTTCGTATATAATTCATATTTGTAGCTAAAGCTACACATTGACTTAGTAATTAATGCATATTAATACTTGATTTATTTATTCAATTTACATTTCATAATGTACATACTTATCTTATAATATTGTATTTAAATTTAATTATTTGGATTCATAAAAGAAAATATATAATATTAAATGACGGAATGTCCACTACGGCATTTTTTCACGTCCGTCTTTTTCATTAGCCCAATATTGATAAACTTCATCTAAATCTATAATTTTTTGAGACAATATATGTGATTTTATTCGCATCAAGCATTCTAAATGATTAATTTCAATTCTATTTCTAGATTTAGTTTTTATAGAATTCATTAAACTAAATCCACGTTCACAATCGCAACTTGATGCAAGAAATGTTGAGCTAATGTCTAGTAAAAATTTCAGTTAATTGAATTGGTCATCTTTTAAAACGAAATTCACCAAATCCGTGAATGTTTGAATTGAACCAGCTGTGTATTTTTCGCCACAATAAATTTTAATGTGATATATTGCTGACATATCGTCTCTGCTGCAGTGTTATTAAAATTGGGAATAAACATAGAATATTTTCGTACTAACTTTAGAACACTTTCTTTCCCAAATTCAAAGTTAGTAGTGTTTGCTATTGCACCGGGATCGAATGCATACCACTCTATAAAATCTTCTTGAGGGAACCTACTCTCCAAGTGTTTACATAAAAGTTCAATAAATCGAATAATTGCAGCTGTATCAACGTCATTGTTTGATAGAGCTAAAAGTTTCTTGACATCATTACTCTAATATACTACATCACTCAAATACTGACATTTCAGTTTATTTATAGTTCTTTTTGCAAACTGAAGAGCTTCCAATGATGTTAAACCACTTCTTTATAATAATTTGGTTAGTGCAGCAAGGTCGCATAAAACTTCATTTAAAATTACTATTGCAACATGGTATTGTGGATTTTTAAGCATTTTCAAACAATATTTGCTAATAGGATCATTAAAATTTTGGACCTTTTCGGTGCAGTAGTCAATTAGGGTATCATAATTTCGAATTAAAGCTTTCACGGCAAAGTGTCTAGAAAGCCATCTTACTTCATTGAGCGGTCGAAACGCTAGTGCATCGCATTCTGTTAAATTAACCATTTCTTGAAATTGTTCTTTCCTTACAGACGATCGGTGTGATTGATACTTACATTTGCTGTCGCAACCGGTCAATTTTAAAATACCACAAAATTCAGTTCTGTATACAAATTCACATTCTGGTCGATATTTCATGTATACTATTAATATTTTCTGTACAGAAATATCAGTACTTACATCTGTTGTCAGTGTAAGGAAACTCGATTTACGTAATTCATTAATGAATTTTTATTTTATGAAATTTATACATTCGACAAATTCATATGCATAATTTTTACTACGCCATGAATAAGGAATTGATACATATTTAGCCATATGTTCATGTATTGCTTGTATCGAAAGCATATGAATTCGATACAAAGAAAGTATCACATTATCAATAAGAATTTTTATCATATTCCGATCAGATGTCTTGCGTTCAGCCAAATCGGCTCTGTTCTTAGAAGTTTCTGGCGTTTCGTTTAAAAGACGTAAAATTCCACCTCCGTTTCGATTCTTTATAGTAAATACAGAATCAGTATGAACCTTTTGTTTTAAATGTCTTTTTAAATAATCTAATTTCCAGTCACTCCATTTTTTTCCACTAGAAAATTCTCCTGGAGCACTTACTTCTGAACAAAATTTACACGTAACTTCATCTTTTTCAATACAGTAAATGAAAATTTCTCCAATTTTAACTTTTATGGTTTTAGTAGATGAAGTTGGCATTTGTGTTTCAACCAGCTCATCTAGCCACTCTTTTTTGAATATTGAGGATGTTTTGCTTTTTTTGTTTATGCTTGACATATTAAAAGGCTTCTTTCTAGTAAGAAGTTTGATAATCTAGAATAAATTAATATGTAAGCATAAGCTATTATAAGAATTATGATGTCTATGATTAAAAAAAAATGAATGAAATGTTAAAATGTGATTGATACTTACATTTGGAAATATATGTTGGAAATATATGTTTATGTTTGATAGTTTTGTATTAATTAATATAATTTATAATAAATATAGTATTATTATAAATTAAATATAATTTAGAAATAATTCTTTTTGAATATAATTATGAAATTTATATGATAATTTTCTTTAGCAGATTGTTTGAATTTTTGTTCAAGATTTACTTTTTTTTGTCCTAGAAATTTGAAATTTATTAACTTATTTTCATTATTGCAAACACTTTAAATTTTACCACAATCTCCAGTTATAAAACAAATTAGTTTTTTTTAAGTTGAACAAACACGAATTTACTTAGTTGCACAGTTACAGAGATACTAATGAAAATAATATAACTAACAAAAGCATAAAATAAATTCCCATGAAATTTAAGAATGCAAAAATAAGAAAAGGCCGTTGCTATGGTAAATGTGAAAAAAAGCCGGTAGTTTGATGAAAATAACTAACTTTTATTTTCATGGGGTTTTATTTTTAAATTTTGAATAATTTTTTTTAATTTTTTTTACATATGTTGTATATACTTTGAATAGGAATATAAATAATTTTGTAACAATATTTCTAAAAATTAAAAAAAAAAACCAAGTGCGCGGATTTTGAAAACCATTGCGCGAATGATTTTTAGCAGCTGCGCGGTCGCGCAGCTTAGAGGGAACATTGGATATAAGTAAGACAATGGAAATATATCTTTCGTATAATATCTCGTTTATAGTTCCTAATGAAAATCATATGAAAGAGCAACACAGCAGAAAGTCAATTTTAAATCAAATCATTAATGGACTGAAAAAAATGGTTTGCTTAGGAAGGGGAAGATCCAAAAATACTAAAGAATTAAAAGATCGAAAAAAATCAGAGTATCAGCGGCGCAAAAAAGCAGAAACTTTAGAAGCCAGGCTAATTAAATTTAAAAAAGATAGGAACAGAAGACGCGTTCAATACGAAAATTAGTCCGAGCAAAGCAGAAAAGTTCGACTACAAAAACTTTCCGATAACCAAAGGAAGAATTTGGAAAATGAGTCCCAGGAAGGGAGAAAAAATCGGCTAAAAAAGTTTTCAGACAATTAAAGAAAGAAATTAGAGAACGAGTCCGAACAAAGCAGAAAAATTCAGCTAAGAAAGCTTTCAGACAGTGAAAGAAAGAAATTACAGAACGAGTCCGAGCAAAGCAGAAAAGTTCGGCTAAGAAAGCTTTCCGACAATGAAAGAAAGAAATTAGAAAACGAGACCGAGCAAAGCAGAAAAGTTAGGCTACAGAAACTTTCCGACAATAAAAGGAAGTATTTAGAAAATGAATCAACTGAGGCAAAAAAAATCGTTCACAAGAACCTCGGGAACATTACGCCGATCAAACTCAAAAAAACATTTTAGAACAGTTTCATTCAAGAATTAACATGCTTGCGGATTCCAGCTGTGACTTTTGTACCAAAAGATGTGATCCTAATCAGGCATCTTGCATTAATGCTAATTTACACAATATGCCGCCTTATATACCTAATGTCCTAAGAAATAAGAAGTGCTTATATCTCTGCCACAGATGTAAAACCCACTTTCAATCCGGAAAGCTACTTGCCCCCCAGGCATACTGGAATAATTTAAATCCTGGTGAAATTCCACACGAAATTCAATGTCTTTCGCAAGCTGAACAACGATTAATTGCTCGAATCAACCCATTTTTAAAAATAGTTAAATATGATGGAAAATTTGGACAATATGGATTCAAAGGACAAGCAATTTTGTTCGCTCAAGACATCTTTGAAATAACTGAAAAATTACCAACAATGATACCGAGATCTGCTGATTCAACTGGACTTCTGGTTGTGACAGAAGAGCTGGAGAATCTCAACAAAACTAGGAAATACAAAATTTCGAAAGAACGCGTAAACAATGCACTAAACTGGCTAATAGCTAAAAATCCCTTGCACAAAGATGTTCAAAATATGTCAGCAGAAATTAAGGAAGACCTCCACCAAAAAGAATTAATCAGAAAGTACAAAAAACCAATTAGCAATGTAATTTATCTTAAGCCACAAATGTTGAAATCCCAATTAAAATTTCGGAAATATCACGTCTAATTCGAGGCTCATGGAATCAAGGCAATCCTTTTGTTTTTGATTCTGGATATGCTGGTGTACAGTGTTGCGCAATGGCAATTGGTAGTATTGTCCGTGCTAACTTCGTGTGTTCATCACAATGGACGACAAATATTATTAATGAAAACCTAATCGAATCCGATTTACTTTATGGATATGTGAGAACTGCATGTGAACAACACAATATTGAAATATCAGCAAATGGATATCTTCGCGTTGACAACTTTGAGGTTATTGGAAATAACTATATTATGTTTAACCACAACATTTCCTTACATTATGAAATCGACACAGATACATTTGGAACTCTTTATGATAATAAAATCATCGACATTGGAATATAACTTTTAGATGGCTTGAAGAAGATGTTTCAATCTCACTCAGCTGGAGTGCTTACGGCTAACGATAAATGTTTTGGAGTAATGTTTCGAAACGGAAAGTATTATTTCACTGATTCATATTCGTGCGGACCAAAAGGAGCTCCAGCAAGAAAGAACGATGCACACGCATGTAGAATTGAATGCGACACAATAGAAGAATTAAATCGAATTTGTAAACGGGCTACCACATAAAAAAATGAGACCGAGCAAAGCAGAATTGCCTACACTTTGAATTTTGTTGATGTAACCACAAACATGATAGACATGCATGAAAACAAAACTTTATATAATGAAAATAAATATCAAAAGGAAGTTGACGTAATTCCAATTCAAACTTTTCGCCATGCTATCAAACTTTCGCCATGCTACCAATTGATGCTCAGCAAAACGAAGAGGAATTATTACAAAGAGTTCCCCAAGTGGGAGAGGAGGTTAAGTTAAATACAATTCAAAGAAAAACCAAAGATAACATTGTAAATGAGAGTCATGAATTGAAAGCAGAAGAATTTGCATGGTATCATCTGTTTCCATATGGTATAAACGGTTTTGGCAAAAACGTGATGTACGTATAACTCCACTAGACTACTTTCAATTTCGAATTATGGGAAAAGATACAAGATTTCAACGAAATGATTATCTGTTTTATGCGCTTTCAATGTACGAGTACTACAAAATTAAAAGCAATATAAGCGTGTGTGGGAAAAAAATTACATCTAATGATGGAATGGTGGAAGATATTCATTTATAAACAAAGCACTTGAGAGGATCTGCTGCCTACTGGAATAATGCTTACAATGAATTGATCGGGCAAATAAGATGTTTAGGCCCACTTCAATATTTCCTTACACTTAGCTGCAATGATCTTCATTGGGAAGATATGATTAGACCATTACTTGTAGCCGATAATAATTCTGATACTCCAATAGAAACTGTTAATATTTTTGAAGTTCAAAGCTTAATAGAAAAATAACCGGTTGTATTAAGCCGACAGTTTATGATTAGAGTAAATGCATTTATGTCTATGCTCTACAATGATGAAAAAATACTAGGAGCTAAGGTCAATGATCATTGGTGGCGAATAGAATTTCAGAATCGTGGATCGCCTCACCTTCACCTTTGCATTTGGACGATAGATACTCCTGATCCACAAACAGAGGAAGGAATTGCTCACATTGACAAAATCATCAAGTGTGGACTTCCAGAGGACGAAAAACTTAAAAACTTATAAACCATCTGAAGAGACTTTGTATTTTAAAGAGTAAACAAGGAGAAGAATATGTCAATAATTACAACGAGTTTATTTTGCAACAATGGAAAGCTAATATGGATATTCCAACTTGTGCTGAAAATGAAGATATTGCAAAATATATTGCAAAATACCTATCTGAAAATGAACCAACAACAATAGAAAAACGTCTTAGTGAAGCTATTAAATTGATAAAGAAAGAAGATTCAACAATTTCAAGAAGACTATTCAAAATATGCATGACAATACTAAAAGAACGCCAAGTTTCAGCAAGTGAATGTGCCTTTCGGCTCTGCCACTTGAAATTAAAGGAAGCATCAAGACAGTGTATTTTTCTTAACACACGTAAACCCGAACAGCGTTACAAAGTACTGAAATTCAACAATAAAGAGGCATCAGGCTTCTTTTCCAATATTTTTGATCGATATATGAACCGGCACTATGATCCCCATCCACAATATAAATTCGACACAATGTCATTCACAGCATTTGCTATGCTATTTCGACCCACAAAACAACAAAACAAAGATGACGAAGGCGATAAAGATGCATATGATTATGATAACGAGATAGAAGTCAGGCAAAAACGAAACAAAATCATAATTTTAAGCGATAATACCAAAATGGCGATAAGGAACAAAACTGCTGTAGTCAGAGTGCCTTTCTTCAATGAGCAAACGGATCCAGAAAACTATTATTACAGCTTAGTATTTGCCATTTCGCAATGAGGAAGAACTTTTAGAAGGGTTTGTTAGTTCCAAAGAAGCATTTCTTGATCGTGAAGTTCTTTTAAAAGAATCAAGTGCATACTTAGAAACTTTGCGTACACGTGATAAGCAATTGGAAAATGCATTTACTCGCGCTCATGCATTTCAGGCAGTGATGTTAAATGTAGGGGAAAATCCCGAAAATAGGGGAAAATTGGTCTGAAAAATACTAGTAGGGAAAAAAGGACAGATTTCTTATTATTGCTTAAAAAATGGGATTTTTCATAATAACGTACGGTTTTCCAATGTAGGGATTTTAATGAAAAAATCCACACAAATAATAAAATTTACGAATTTCAACAATATGTTTTATATTTTTTTTTTCCCACTAAAATAAGATTAATTAATCGATATTTTAATGGTATCGATATTTTTGGAAATCCTTATAATAATTTCTGTAGGGTGTGTGGTTTACTCTTTTTTTTACGTTTTCAGTCTGGTCTGTGTTTGGCCGCCTGTGTATGATTTGATTGTGTACTTTTTTAGTGGACGGAATTAGAATTAGAATTGCATATTAGTTTTTAAAAGTCAGGTCAGCGTCAGCTGTCAGCAGTTGTCTTATTCTATCTTACTGATTGATTGTTATTGAATTGCATAACTTTTAAATACGAACCAGTTCATTTTAAAAATATGAGCTATTTAAATTTATATAAATAAAATACCAAAAAGAGCATTTTTTTTATTTAATTTTATTTCTTTTTGATTAATTTTAATTTTTTTATATTTGTTTTGTTTTATTATGTTATTAGTTATTAGACATTTTTTTATTATTTTTCATATAATTTTTTGTTCTTTTTTTATTCATTTAATTTTTGTTCTATTCTATTTTTAAAACTGTTACATAAATTTAAAAAAAATTATGAAATAATAAAGAAAATAAGTATATAAATGAAGAAATAAAATATGTATACTTTAAAAACCACCTAAAAAGTTTTATGTTTTCTCTCGTTTGAAGTTTGAAAGGAAAAAACTTAAGAAAATTATGTAGGGAATTCTATAGGAAATATTTTTTACTGGGTAGGGAAAAGTAGGGATTTTTTTGTGTCAAAGTAGGGATTTTTTTGTGTCAAAGTAGGGATTTTCTTAAAAATCTCCTAACATCACTGATTTCAGGCATTAGAATAACCTATAGTTGAACAGGATGCAGATGAAGTTGAAAATTACAATGAAATCCAGCATGATCCTGCTCCAAATCCCGATGAACAAAAAAGAAAAATTGCATCATGTACATTAGAACAAAAGCAGTTATTACAATACGTCATAAAAAAAATTGATGAGTAAGTTAAGGATTCAGAACAACAAATTAGACTTTTTATTACTGGAGGAGCAGGGACTGGTAAAACATTCACATTAAATTTACTCAAAGACCTCATTCGTCAAAAGTTCGAAGAGATACATCTTCAGTAAAAATATGTGCATTGACTGGTGTTGCAGTGAGACATGTTAACAGGCAAACTATTCATTCGCTTTTTAAATTGCCGGTTCAACGTGATGGCAGACTCGTCAATCCCCAAATATTGACAGGTAACTATTTGAGGCAGATGAGATTGCAATGGAAAAAGACAAAGTTTCTTATCATCGACGAAATTTCAATGGTTCCCTATGAGATGCTAGTCATGATTGACAACAGATTGAAACAACTTTTTAATAATGATGCATTATTTGGAGGAATAAATGTTTAACTTTTGGATATTTACTTCAACTGCCGCATGTTCGAGGAAACGCTGTCTATGCTCAACCTTCTTTTATGCAACCAGCTGTGAATTTATGGAGAACGTTTTCTTTTTGTGAATTGAAAGAAAACGTGAGGCAAAAAGGGCATACCATATTTATTGATTTATTAAATTCTTTGCGTTTTGGGGAAATAAAAAAGGAGCATATTAACCTTTTATTAAAAAATGTCGGTAATAAGTAATCAGGAAAAGATTTTGCTACTTAGTAGAAAAGCACAATTCTGAGGCCTTAAAACATTTCCGGGAACAAAACATAAAAATACGATAAACAAACCCCGGGTTTGTCAAAAGCACATTTCCTCCAAATCGCCTCATGTAGAACTATGAGCTATTCTAAAACAATGGGAATTCCTATTTTTAGTAGTATTTTCAATGTACTATATACATAGGAAAGATAACAAATGATATAGTAAATATAGGTAAAAAATGTGTCACTGTTCGATTTTATTATTTTTTTTCCTTCCTAGGTTATTATCCTAGCAAAATATATATAAACTTATTATTTAAGTTTTCTGTAATTTTGCTTTTGATTGAATATAATGTGATATGAAATAATAACCAATATACTATTTATATAGCTCCTAAAAATATGCAAAATATTCGTTTTTTGCAAAATTTTATATGATTATGCATTTTGATTAATTATAAGTGTGAGGAAAATGATTATAATTTATTAATTAATGCACTTTAAAGAAATATGATTTTCGAAACTTTTCTCAATATTTGTTTTTAAAAATATTGCGCGGTTATAATTATACAAGTAAATTAAAAATGTAATTTTTTGAATTTCGAAGGGCCACAACGGAAAGGGGTGGGGAGATACGGATACAATTTCTTCAGAGACTCTAGTTATTTTTTAGATATCTCTTTGGTGCATAAATTTCAGCCTTCTATAATAAGCAGTTTGGGAAATACAGGGTGTTAAAAAAACTAAAAAAAGTTGTATGAAGATAACGGTATTTTTATACATCAAAGAATTAAATTTTAAAAAATTTGTTTATTTCACAAAAAAGATAAAAGATTTTCCTATCTTATGGCTTTTACAGACCTCAAAAATTTTTATTGGTTTAAAAGTTATTAGATGTTCAATATGGGCAATTTTCGAACTTAGAGGGGGAATAACTCAGAGGGGAAAAGAGATAGAAGAAAATTTTGTTCTACTGGTCCTATTATTTTATTACTCTCTATCTATGCTCAAAATTTTAATACTCTATCTTAATAGATGTAGAAGTTTGTGTAAACGGACGGACGGACAGACGGACAGACGGACAGACGGACAGACAGAGTGAAACTAATATACACATTTCTTCCAATTTGGTTGGAAATGTGCTAAAAATGAATAGCATTATAGCTCAAGATTCATTAATAGACTCAACTCGACAATTTAACGAAAATGATATTGAAAAATTAATTCCTGAAGATATTAACAAAACTGGTGGTTTTCCAAAACAATTGAATCTGTTTGTAGGAGCAAAAGTTATGCTTCGTTATAACGTTGACACTTCGAAAGGTTTAGTAAACGGGGCAATGGGTGAAGTTATTGAAATCATTTGGCCTCTTTATAGACGCGCTTAACTATAAAAAAGAAGATATCCCATCGGTGAGAATCAACTTTCAAAATATTGGAGAACACGTAATTGAACCAAGAACAGTTCAATTTCCTCCCAAATTTTTAGCTGGCACTGCAGAGCATAGAATGCTTCCTATGTATCGTTCTATGTTTTGCTTCAACAGTTCATAAATTGCAAGGATCAACCGTCGATCTAGCTGTTATTAATTTAGGAAGTACAATATTCGCTCCAGGACAAGCTTATGTAGCATTAAGTCGTGAAAAATCGATTAATGGAAATAAATTAGAAGAATTTGACTGTACAAAAATTGTAGGAAAACTAGTTTGCAATTAATCGGCTTGTATGCAGATGGAACGTCTTAGAAAATTACCTCCTTACAATAGTCATGTAGGCGAAAAAACTAAAAAAATACAAGTTTCAACCAAAAAAAATAATTTACATCAAACGGAGTCAAATACCCATGATGAAAATATGTATAAAACAACCAAACAAGATACAATAAATCAAGTTTTCAACGTATGTCAAACGCAATTTCAACAAAACAAAAATGTTGCAATGCTGCCTAATAGTCTTCAAATTACTATTCATGGGAGAACTAGTTCTATTAAAAATTTGTGTCCATATAATTCTTTAGCTCATGGATGGATCTGCTTATTCCAATATGATTTGCAAGTAAAAACTCTTATGGAATCATCAGGTTTTCCAATTTTCTCAGCAATAACTAGTATTGTAAACTCACCAAGCATGAAAAACACACTGTGGATTGATTTTCTACGGGAGAAAGAATCAATCAAGTTCAAATTAAATCGGAAAAACGAATATGATATGCAAGGTGATGTAGCAGAAGTTTCTGAAGTGTTGCACGAGTTTTTACCTTCTGGATTCATAAGACGACAATGCCTAAATGTAAATTGTCAGCTAGACAACAATAAACCTATTTACCAATTCATAGCACGTCTTGAAGGAACTGACCTTAATTAGCTTTCAAATTTACTAAGTGATAACATATTCTTTCTCAACCGTTGCGAAAAATGTAAACATCAAAATAATATTATAACTTTTACTTTTGATGATTTCATACGGATTCAAGTGGTTCGAGTTGGAAGCATGAGCGGTGATGAAATCAAATTGAAAAACATCCCTCAATTTATTGAATTGTATCAACAAAAATATTTTTTTTTAATTCATTTCATACCACCAACGCAAGGCGCTATTGTTGGTCATTATGTACACTGTTAGAAATTTCAGTTGTAATTAACTACTTTTAAAGTAGGTTATCTGTTGCCAGCTTTAAAAGTAGTAAATTCGCATTTTAGCGTGAATGAAAAAACAGTGTGATAATTTAAAGAGGAATTCACACTTTTTTTAGAGTGAGTGACCATAGAAAAAGCTGTAAAACGCGTATAAGAAAAACGTAAATAACATAAATGTAGATTAATTTATAAACTGATAGCAAAATACAATTCATAGTGTAAAAAAAATGCGGAAAATACAAGTACAAGAAATATTAAAAACCACATAAAATGTGTAAATTTACACATGCTGAGTGTGGTAACCGGCAACAATATGTTGTTTACTTTATAAGACTGAGAGAGTTACGTTCCTGCACAAGATACGTCCCTGCACAATAAATTAATACTTACATATAAAATACTTATATATATTATACCTTATCATTTATAATATATTCTTCCCACCACAAAAACTATTTCATAATCATTTTATTTTTTTTAAACTAAAATATTTTCATAATTGTAAATCAAATATAAATGTATCAGATTTCAAATTTACTCTGAATTTTTAATTATTATAATTCTTTAATCATTTAATTTTTTTTAAACTAAAGTATTTTTCTAATCGCAAATTTAATGTATCAGATTTCAAAATTCTTGTGAATTTTAATTATAAAAAAATTCACAAATAATAAAAATACCTATATAGAAGCTTCATTCAAAATTAAATAAAATCATTAAGATCAGAACATAGTAGATTCTCAAATAGTACAGTTGTATTTTAAAAAAAGTTAATATATAAATTATAACTTTGAATTATATATGTAATCAATAATATAATAATAATTAGTTATATTAAAATAAAAGACAATTTTTATACCTTTCTTTAAAAAATTGTAATAATCAATAAAAAACATTATAATTCAAAAAATATAAATAAATTTCGTGTTTTATTAAAATATAAATGTGAAAGAACTAAGAAAAAGAGTTCAATAGTTTTGTGAACAAAACTGGCGCAGTCGATAAGATAAATATAAAAAAAAAATATATAAAGCGAAAAAGTGAAAATTTTTTTTTGTTCGACAAATTTTTTGGAAGTGTGTGATTGTGGTTAATACTGACATTTAAATCTATCAACGGCTTATTGGTAGATTATAATCTCACATCGAAGGAACATCGGTGAAATTTTACCATATATCGCAAAACTGAAGGACAGCAACGAGGGAATATCGTTCCTGGCAAATTTCAATCTCTTGGCTTCAACGAAGCTACGATGCAAATATATATATACATAGCCACCTCAATTTTGGTATGGTAAGTGAAATTTGCATATATTGATACATAATACTCGTTACTTCCTCTGTCCAACTTATATAAAAAAAAAAAAACAAAAAAAAAATCAATAATTAAGAAATAAGATAATAGTAGTTCAATTAGATTTCAAACGGTACAATTAACTACGAATAAGGTTATTGAATCTATTTTAACAATTTAATTAATAAAAATATTACATAAAATTTTATTGGATTTATAAATTTTTATCGGAAGAAATATTTTAAATAAAATAAAGTAAATACATACATATATTTATTGACAAAAGTATAAATAAAACAAAAAATCAAAATGACCAACCCTACCCCCCAAACCCTACAGAAATATTCAATAGTCTCCGAATTCCTGATGCTATTAAATATTTGCCAACATTTAATGGTAATCCAAGAACATTATATGAATTCATAAATAATATTGAGGAAATTCTTGCTCTATTAACTAATATTGACGGTAGTGCCTATGCCAAGATAATTTTGAGAGCAATTAGGAACAAAATTATAGGACAGGCCAATGAAGTTTTAAATATATATGGAACCCCTCTAAATTGGGAAATCATAAAAAATAATCTTATTACACATTATTCGGACAAACGAAACGAAACCAGCCTTATTCGTGAGCTTCACCTTTTAAAACAAAATAATGATACAGTAGAAGTCTTTTATTCAAAAGTTATCGAAATCATGTCGACAATTACAAACCATGTACAAATCCATTAAAAAAGAGAAAAGTGTTGTCAATGCCAAACATAAATTATATGAAGAAATGTGCCTTAAAACATTTCTTTCGGGACTCAAGGATCCTTTAGGCCCGACCATAAGAGCCATGAGACCAACTACTCTATCAGATGCATTTACATACTGTCTTAAAGAGCAAAATACGCACTATTTCAAAAACTCTCAATTTGCTAAACATCCTTTAGAAAGAAATTTCTCAAACCAATCTTACAATAATCAATACATGAAACAACCCCAAAGATACCACCCTCAACAAAACCCAAGTTATAGACCAAACGTCAATAAATTCCAAACAGATTTAAAATCACATAATACTAATACTAATCGGCCAGAACCTATGGACACTTCAAGTGGTAATACAAATTTTAGCAGATCAAAATTTTCAGGTAGGAACAATAATAACAATTTTCAACGATCTAACAACAATACGTCCTTCCGGCCGAACAATTTTATTAGGCCAAACAATGCTTCCAAAATTATTTCAGAAGAATTATTTAACATAGAACAACAATATCAAGATAGTGATCAACCAAAAGGTGACCATGAATTTAAAGATATTGTTCAAACTAATTATTTTCCAAATTTGGATCAAAATCAGGCTTCCGAACCAGAGATTGATGATTCGGTTTTTCGGCTACTCGCCTCGGAAAACAAATCGGTTACCTAGAACTTAATAATCATGATTCTTATCGGTTGCCTTACATTCACATAGCAGGTTTAAATCAAAAACCATAAAAGTTTTTACTAGATTCGGGAAGCAGTATGTCCTTTATAGACCCAACATTAATTAGCGGTAACCCATCTGTTATTCAATATATAAATCCAACTAAAATAAAAACAGCATTTAACACCCAGGTTGTCAATAAACAAATTACCTTTAATGGTCTTAAGGAATTAAAAACAAATGAAAAATTAAATTTTGTTCTTTTTAAATTCCACAATTATTTCGATGGTCTTATAGGAATTGACATAATGAAACAGCTGGATATTAAAGTAGACTTCCAAAAATCAACACTCGAAACCCCAAACGTCAGAATACAGCTTAAATACAAGCCAAACTATACATCTCAGTTATATGCTGCTCCACCACAAAGTAAAATCGTATGTAGACTACCAGTCGATGTTGAGTCTGGATCTATATATATAAAACCAACAATGATAAAAAAAAATCTATTTATAAATGAAGGTATTTCTGAAGCAAAAGATTATTATTCTATTCTTGAAGTTACTAACTCCTCAAATTTTGTGCAACAATTTCTATTAGCAATCAATTAATAACGACCAATACACAGAAATTCATAATTATTCTATTAATCGTATAGATATTAACGATTTCCAAACTAATTCGAACGGACCATTTGAATGTTGAAGAAAAAAGTGCTGTCAAAAATCTTTGCAAAAAATATGAGGACATTTTCTATCCGGACGGTCAAGACCTCACATTCTCAAATAAAATAACACATGAAATAAAAACAAAGGACGATATACCTACATATTCCAAATCATATAGATATCCATTTATTCACAAAGTAGAAGTTCGAACACAAATTTCGAAAATGCTCGACCAAGGAGTAATTAGACACCGTTTCTCCCCATGGTCATCTCCAATTTGGATAGTACCAAAAAAACGGGATGCGAGCGGTAAACAAAAATGGCGGCTAGTCGTTGACTACCGCAAATTAAATGAAAAGCCATTGACGACAGATATCCTTTACCAAACATTACTGAAATTTTAGATAAGCTAGGGAAATGCCAATACTGTACTACCCTAGACCTAGCCTCGGGTTTTCAACAAATACAGGTAAAAGACTAAGATATTCCGAAAACAGCATTTACAGTCGCAAATGGCCATTACGAGTATGTTCGAATGCCATTCGGCCTCAAAAATGCTCCTTCCACGTTCCAAAGGATCATGGACAATGTACTTCAGGAATTACAAGGAAAAATTTGTCTTGTGTATATTGACGACATCATTATATTTTCGACCTCACTACAAAAGCATTTAGAAAACTTAGCTGCCGTCTTTAGAAAACTCAGAGAAGCTAATCTAAAAATTCAAGTGGACAAGTCTGAATTTTTACATAAAGAAATTGCCTTTTTGGGACATATTGTCACTTCAGAAGGGGTTAAACCAAACCCAGAAAAAATCCATGCTATCAAAAATTTTCCCATACCTAAAACACAAAAACAAATTAAATCCTTTTTAGGACTTTTTGGTTACTACCGAAAGTTCACACAGGATTTTACCAAATTAACAAAACCTCTAACAGAATGTTTAAAAAAAGGAGCTAAAATCAATCAAAATTCAAGGTATGTTGAGTGCTTTGAAACCTGCAAAAATATCCTTTGCAACGATCCAATATTACAGTACCCCGACTTTGACAAACCTTTTAACCTTACCACAGATGCGAGTACTGTTGCAATTGGTGCAATGCAAGGACCTGTCAGATCTGATAAACCAATTGCTTACGCAAGCCGAACATTATCAAAATCTGAACAAAACTATAGCACCATTGAGAAGGAGCTATTAGCCGTCGTGTGGGGAACTAAATACTTCAGACCCTATCTGTTTGGTAGAAAATTTCAAATAATAACAGATCACAAACCACTCACCTGGCTCTTTTCACTTAAAGAACCCAACTCCAAACTTGTACGTTGGCGTCTGAAATTATAGGAATTTGATTACAACATAACTCATAAAAAAGGAAAACAAAATACAAACGCTGACGCCTTGTCTAGAGTAGAAATAAACACAAACAACATTGATACGCACTCCGTATTCGCCACCATACACTCAGGTGATGAAAACCAGGATGATGGAATTCCGATATCAGAAAGACCACTTAATGAATTTTCAAACCAATTAATTTTCGAAAAAGATAATAATATCTCAGGTTCAAAAGTTACTTTTAAAATTATTTTCCAAAAATATAAAAGATGTCAAATTAAATTTAACATAACAGAAACCGAAAACGTAATCATTAATGCCTTAAAAGAATATGCTACTACAAAGAAAATGACTGCCATACTGACAGAAGACGATACCTTTAAAAGTATCCAGCTTATTTTTTCACAATATTTTAGCAATAGCCGTATTAAATTAATCAGGTGCATGACTTTATTAAAAGATATTACTGAAACAGATTTGCAAGAACAATTAATTAGAGAATATCATGACAAAAGTAACCAAAGAGGTATAATTGAAACTCTTCACCATCTGAAAACAAACATTTGCTTTCCGGATATGAAAAAAAAAATTTGTCGAGTTATTAATAATTTTACAGCATGTTTAGAAAATAAATATGAGCGCAATAAAACCCCAATTCAGTTTGAACTAACTGAAACACCTGAAAAACTCCATCTATTGACATCTATTCAGCTCACAAGGAAAATTTTCTTACTATACTTGATAAATTTAGTAAATTCGCTAGTGTATATCTACTACCCTCCAGAAACAGTATCAATTTAATTAAATCTCTTAAACACTATTTTTCGCACCACGGAATACTAAAGAAAATAGTATCTGACAACGGTGCCGAATTCGTATCTACTCTTTTTAAGGAATTCTTAAGACTTTACGAAATCGATTTTCATAACACTTCACAAAAAAGTTCAACTGGAAATTCACCAGTAGAAAGATTTCATTCCACCCTAACCGAATTGATAAGAATTATATATAATCAAAACAATAAAAAACCCTTTAGTGAGATTATCGATGAAGCAGTTATATCTTATAATAACTCAATTCACTCTGTAACTAAATTAACTCCATTTGAGTTATTATCAGGTCATTACAGTAAATCGTCCCCTTTTCCAACAACTACTAAATGCAACTCAGCTCAAGACTACCTCAAAGACCATGCTCAAAATTATAACAGTTTATCAGAAATAATCCATGAACGTAGCCTCAAAATAAAACGAACAAATATAAATAAACTTAATGCAAATCGTAAAACTGCACCTGACTATAAACCAGATGAAACCATATACGAGAAGGACAATGGACGAAATAAATTGGCCGCGAGATATAAACGACAACTAGTACAAAGAAATAATAAGATTTCAATCCTAACTTCAAAAAGACATAAAATTCATAAGCTAAAAATAAAAAATGAATTAAATTTTTCAGGTTCTCCGAACATTCCAAAGGACAAAACTTAGAAATCCACGACCTTTTTAACAACCGAGGGTTACTGCCACTACAATTGGGTGACGCAAGAATCTACAAAGACTACTTCAAATTAATACACATTATAAACTTAAATGATATTGAATATAATATAGAAATAATATACAACAATATAAAAAGCCTACAAAATAGTTCAAAAAATTTAGATATCAAACAAATACAGTATACACTTAGAAACAAATACAAAACATTGTCAAACAATTTCAATATAATTAAACCAAAATTTAGACCGAGAAGAGGAATAATAAATGGTTTAGGAACCATAATAAAATCAATAACAGGAAACTTGGATGACCAAGATTTAGTAGAAATAAATAATTATATAGAAACACTTAAATTTAACCAGAATAGCATCAATAGTCAGTATAATGCTCAAATAGATATAAACGAAAAAATGATAGGGAGATTTAACAACATAACACAATATATAAACGAACAACAAGAAAATTTAGAAAACCAAATTTTTAATATAGATAACAAAATTGAAAAATTAGATTTGTCTTTCCAAATAAACCAATACTTTTATCAATAAATATATGATATCGATTTTAACCGAACACTTAAAAGACATCATAGATTCAATAACCTTTGCTAAGTTAAATTTAATATCCAAACATATTTTACATCATGAAGAACTAACTATAGTTCACGATATCTTAAATGAGCAAAATATTAATATTTATGCTGACGAGAATATTTACGAACTACTAGAACTACAAGCTTTTTATAATGAATCCAATATTATATTTGTAATTAAAGTTCCAAAATTCTATCCTGAATCCTTCCAATTTTACCATCTTAAACAACTCCCTATAAATAGCACCTATACAATAAAATTAAATAATCCCTTTTTCCTACTTAACGAGTATCATTACCAATATGGGAAAGAAGCATGCCCCATAATTGAACAGGTACGATATTGCAAAACCGAACCACATAAAGAGATAAGAAACGACAGCTGCATTGCAAATATAATAAAAAATCAAAAGGCATACTGCACACTCATAGAAGACTCAATCGAAGAAACGATTGAGTTAGTAGAACCAAATTATCTCCTATTAATCAGTGAAAAACCAATAAATATAACTACAACTTGCAATCAAAACAATAACAGAAATATACTTAAGGGAATATTTCTAATGCGGTTCAACAATTGACAATATTCAAGCAAATCTACAATTTTCCGTGATTCAATACAGATTATATCAACTCTATACAACAACATTAACCACACACATACAAAAAAACATCTAGACTTAAAAAAACTCAACAAATGGACATTCGAGAATACAAAAGCCATATCACTCTTAACATATCAAAGAAAAATATCAAATAAAGGGTCCGCCATCTAAAGTTTTTTTTTTCAACTAGTGCTTATTTCGTGAATGGTAACACTTAGCTCATGTCTGATTTGACAGATAATTAGTATTATCCTTCCGCTGAACGAATATGGTTGTGTATATGCTTGAACAACGCTGGGAAATATTGCGACATTACTTTGAAAATCATGGTAATGTTGCAGAATGTGTGCGAAAATTGCGTACGGATTGTGGAAGAGAAGCACCGTCAGCTCCGTATGTTAGTTATCTTGTGAAAAAAGTGAAAGAAACTGGCATCCTCATCGATAATCCAAAGCGTGAAAAGCCAAAAACAGTACGTACACCCGAGAATATTGATGCTGTGGCAGAAAGTGTGCGTGATGCGCCATCAACATCAATTCACCGTCGTTCTCAACAATTGAACATTTCGGAGACATCATTGAGACGAATTTTGTATAAAGACCTTGGTATGACGCCATAAAAAGTCCAATTCGTTCAGGAATTGAAGCCAACTGACCATCCAATGCGTTTTCGCTTCGCTGAGTGGGCCTGCGATCGACTTACAGAAGATGCCGATTTTGCCAAAAAAATCATCTTTTCGGATGAAGCTCATTTTGATCTTGGCGGGTATGTAAACAAGCAAAATTGTCGCATTTGGGGCACAGAAAACCCGCACGCATACATTGAAAAGCCGGTACACCCAAAATGAGTCACTGTTTGGTGCGGATTTTGGTCCAGAGGCATAATTGGGCCATTTTTCTTCGAAAATGAGCAAGGAGTGGCCGTTACAGTCAATGGCGATCGTTATCGGGCCATGTTGAACGAATTTTTGTTCACAAAAATTGAAGAGGAGGATATTGGCAACATTTGGTTTCAACAGGACGGCGCTACGTGCCACACAGCCGAAGCTACACTCGATGTTTTGCGCCCTGTTTTTGAAGATCGCATTATCAGCCGCAGAGCTGATGTCGTTTGGCCACCTCGGAGCTGCGATTTGACACCGTTGGACTATTATTTGTGGGGTGCCCTCGAAGATAAGTGTTACGCCGACAAGCCAGAGACAATTGACGCTTTAAAGGACAATATTCGTGAAGCTATTGGTGAAATACAGCTGCACACAATCGATAATGTGCTTAAAAATTGGACCGCCAGCCGAGGCAGCCATTTGAATGAAATTATTTTCCATTATTAACCGGAATGATTGTACTTTCAAATAAAAAAAGAAATTTGAGAAAATATTCAGTAGTTTTTTTTTATAGCATTTTCAAAAAAAAAAAAGTTATTTGGCGGACCCTTTATAACCATTTTATCTATTCTAGGATTAATCAGCTTACCATTAATAATTTACATTGCATACAAAACTAGAAGTTGGATTTTAAAGAAAGCTTTCACTACCAATCTACTTGAAGAGCAGTCAAAAATATCCCCAGTAACTATAGAACTTTCACCAACATATCTACAAACATCAACATCAACACCTAACATAACAACCAAACCTATATCCAGCACAACCCCGAAAATCAATTCATCGTCAACCCCAATGCTCAGTGCAAATTCGCTTATGTGGCCGACTCTTCATTCTTAGGATGGGGAAGTTACGTTCCTGCACAAGATACGTCCCTGTACAATAAATTAATATTTACATATAAAATACTTACATATATATATAATACCTTATCATTTATAATATATTCTTCCCACGACAAAAACTATATCATAATCATTTTATTTTTTTTAAACTAAAATATTTTCATATAGACCGATCTCCAATGTGGGCGTCAGCGCAAAACTTCGGCGTAAAAAAAAGTTCATCATATGGGAATCAATGTAAGTATCTCCAATGTGAGCGCTGGCGTCTGGCTTCAAAAAACGCCAACGCTGAGATTCCTCAATGTTCAAAAAATGAAGCTGAAGTTTCAGTTGTGCCAACATATTTTTAAATTTTTTTTTTTCTGAATTTTTTTCATGATTTTTTCACTGAGTTTTTTATTTTTATTTTAAAATTTCGGTAGGCGTTTTAAAAAAATTACTAGAAGTAAAGTTTCCGTCATATTTATATACAGTATGCAAAATCCGTATTCGTACACCCTTATTTTAAAGACAAAAGTGTATCCATTACTGCAAATTTAATGCAAAATTTTCTGAAAGAAATCATTAATAATATTAATGGAGCATAAACTTAAAGTAAAAGAACGAATGTACTTTTCATTTTTCATTATTCAATAATTATTTAATAATAAATTAAAAAATGTCATAAATTAAAAATGTACGAATACGGATTTTGCATACTGTATATATAAATTTATATATAAATTTATAATTCATATTTATATTTATATTTTTTTTTCCACTTCCGTCAAAGTTTTGAATTGTATCAACGCTCACATTGGAGATTGTTTGGCTTTTACGCTGGCGTTCAACTTTTTTCACCGCCGAAGTTTTGCGCTGAAGCCTACATTGCAGATCGGTCTTAATTGTAAATTAAATATAAATGTATCAGATTTCAAATTTACTCTGAATTTTTAATTATTATAATTCATTAATCATTTAATTTTTTTTAAACTAAAGTATTTTTCTAATCGCAAATTTAATGTATCAGATTTCAAAATTCTTGTGAATTTTAATTATAAAAAAATTCACAAGTAATAAAAATACCTATATAGAAGCTTCATTCAAAATTAAATAAAATCATTAAGATCAGAACATAGTAGATTCTCAAATAGTACAGTTGTATTTTAAAAAAAGTTAATATATAAATTATAACTTTGAATTATATATGTAATCAATAATATAATAATAATTAGTTATATTAAAATAACAGACAATTTTTATACCTTTCTTTAAAAAATTGTAATAATCAATAAAAAACATTATAATTCAAAAAATATAAATAAATTTCGTGTTTTATTAAAATATAAATGTGAAAGAACTAAGAAAAAGAGTTCAATAGTTTTGTGAACAAAACTAGAGCTAATAAAAAACTATACATATTGTAATTTCAAAATATACGTTGAAAAAGAAATAATTTTTAAATTGATCAATTATATTATAACTGATATAAAATATTATGTCTTTTTGAATATATTTTACAAATGTAGGTAAAGTTTTTTATTTAGAAATGCTGATATAGGAACTTTTAGTTAAAAATAAGAATTATAATGAAAATATTTTTTATTTAAGTATTTAACAAAAAAAAACATAAACAAAAATAAGGCACATTTAAATAATTCTAATAAACAAAATCAAATTCAGTCGTACCATGAATAAAAAAATAAAATAAAAAATAATTATAAAATAAAATAATTATAAAAAATAGAAAAATAAATAATTTTTAATCAAACCGAGTTTAGTGATTAAGCTGTTAATTTTATTCTTGCTGTTCATTATTTTCTTTGAACCCCTTACATCATCTGGATAATGATTCATAAAGAATCGTACAGCAAATTCCATAAATTGTGAAATTTCTTTGGGGAACATGATGTTTAACATATAATAATAACAAATAAGCATTTGAAATATGCCGATAAAATCTGTAGTTTTGATGCACTGAAATGAGTTTACTGCAGTTCTTTCTATAAAAATATAAACTGTAGTTTCTCCCGACGAACAATATAAATTAGTTTCTGGAAATATATATATCAATATAAATATATCTTTAACTATTTTAATAATGATAAAAAAATAGTAAACAATTTCACTTACCAATTAAAGCAGCCCATGGTGCATTGGTAGGGATTTCCTCCTTAACTTCATCTAATGTTGTGCCAAACTGAAAATTATATGTATTTATATAAATTTAAAAAAGATTGTTTCTTACCTCAAAACTTTTGCAAATGTAGTTTACGACTTCTTTAAAGTATAATAACAAATTTTTGATAATATTTATATCTGTGTTTGCTACTTCTTTTTTTAATTCCTTGTTTTTGCAATGTAATAAAAAAGTATTAATTCTATCTTTTTTTACTTCAAAATTAATTTTCAATTCATCAGAATCTATATTCATTAATAGTTTAAAGTGATCCTTCAAAAAAAATTTATCGAAAAGATATGGCCAGTTTGCAATAATAGAATTAATATCAGGTATATTTTCTCTATTATTTAAATATAATCTTTGCTCAGCAAACGTATCCTTCATATATCCTTCAATTGTTTTATGTTCTACGTCAGTTATTTCCTCTTTTTTGTACATATCCTGTAGAAACTTTTTCATGAACTCTATAGAACCTGTAGAATGGGATGTAATGCTATGTTGGTTTGGTTGCCAATTCGCACAAGTTGTTTTAAGAACATTAGAAATTCTTCTTTCTTTCAACGGTATATTTAGATTAACCTCTGGTATTTTACGTTTAGGTGCTCGGTTCATAGTGTTGTTCCTATTTTTCATTTTTGTGATTAAAGCTAATGGTTGACTAGATATAAAATTTCGTTTTTCACCTCTATCAATTATTGAATCCGGATATTGTTCAGCTGCTTGTTGAGCAACAGATCGAAAAACTGACATCGGAATGTAGAATGAAAATGCTCTTAATTCATCTACAATTGGCTAGAGCAGTAAGACGTTTATTTTACATTTTTTTATTTTGTAACATTTCCAATACATCATGAGGCATTTTGTTCCAAGGAATTTTAAATTGTGAAAATATGGTACATTCCGGCATATTTGTTGCAGATGATGATGATAACGCAGTACTACTCATCGACAATGTCGTATCTAATGAGAGTACTGATGGACTATCATCTTCAGATAAAATAAAATATTCATTATTTTCTGAAATTTGAGATGTGGATGGAATGTCATTGGTGGTAACTGGAACTGCATCCTTAGCATCCGATTCAATAATTTTAAATTCTGTATTTGCTGGCAGCCATTCGTCGTCAATGCCCATCAACATAATTACGGAATTTTCAATTTTATTTTTACAATAATGTTCCAACACAGCATCTTCACGTATAATTGAACCATTAGTTTCTAAAATTAATTTAGAACCTTGCATATTGAAAGACTGAGCTGGAAATAATTTATCAAAATGTCTTAATATATAGATAGGAGAATAAATTTATATGCATGATTAACGAATTTAATTGAATTTAAACATATGAGTTTTTAATATCATGATATGTTAATTCAATAATATTCGTATATTATTAAAATTATTGAAATATATTTTAATGTAATGATCTTTAACTGTTTACCTTTTTTTATTACACTGTCAATAGGAGCACTGGAAACAAATATATTTTTAATTTTCCTGTCATTACTCCAAATAGTAAACACATATTCATCCATTTTATTTTAAAATTTTGAAAGTGGTTTAACACTTTTATTTGATCGAATTTTAATATTTTTTTGTAAATTATACCTTTGGTTTTAAAGCAAATGTTAATAAAATAGAGTTCGTACAAGCAAATTATTTAGTAGTATTATTATTATACATATAAAATTTAGATTAAGATGGAAGCTTAAATATATTATATTAAATCGTACACGTAAAACTTCTTTATTGCATAAATACATTATATTTTTATAATTGGTCATTCGGTTCTAATGAATTTGTTGTTTAATTTAATATATTAATTAAAATTTGATTACAAAAAAGTATATTGTTATTGATTAAAAGTATATTCTTGACTAAAATTTGGAATGGTTTAAATTTTTTTAATTAATTTAAATTATGGGCACATACTTCCGAATAGTAATATCGGCTTCGATTATTAAAAATATTAATTGGTTTCACTTCCATAATCTTTTCAATTTCAACTAAACAATATGTTTTGCCTATATTATAGCTTTCATATAAAATAAGATTTTCATTATACCACATTTTTAGTAAGTTGCCATACAATATTGCTTTGTCATATGATCGATTTAAAAAAATTGCTTTTATTATTAAAATTTTTAAGTTGCCATTTTCATCAGAGTTAAACAGTATAGCGTCATTTTCTTTATATACTGTGTTAAGATACGATATTTTTTTAGTAACAAATGCAAATTGTTCAGGAATGTTTATATTAAACAATTTTTTTGAAAAATATTCAACATGATCGCAAATAATGGAGAATCTAAAACGGTCTTCATTAATACTTGCCTGAGTTTCCTGGTGGCAACTCGCAAGTGTTAAACTTATATTTTTAAAATTTTTGCACAATTTGGCTTTATTTTTAAAATATTGGTGTTTTTGCTCGAACGGTAAGGTCCACAAATTTCTTAGAGGACCGAATTTTCTTATAAGATTCGGATAATGGTAAACGTAGTGGTGCTTGGGTTTTAATGAAGAATTTGGAAAACATTCCTTCCTACATTCGAAATGGGAACCGGACACTTTATCGTATGCAGTTTATCGTAAAGCAGTTTATCGTGAACAGTTTATCGTATGGACACTTTATCGTACGTACACTTTATCGTATGGACATTTTATCGTATGAACATTTTATCGTATGGACATTTTATCGTATGAACATTTTATCGTATGGACATTTTATCCTATGGACATTTTGTCGTATGCAGATATTACAGCTTGTAAAATCTTGTCCACTCTCTGCTTTTACCCAGGATTAACGACGAGGACGTGGTGGACAAATAATCCCAATTTTCATCGTTTTTTTGTTTATTTTTGTATTTTTGTATATTTTATCGTATTGACATTTTATAGTTTTCTTTTATTTTTTTATAATTTTTTTATTTTTTTTTTTTTTTTAAATAATCGAGTAATAAATTTTTTTGGGTGTTTAATATTTAATGTTATTGGCTATAGCCTTTAAATATGTTGCTCTATCGACATCTTCATATTCAGCCATAATATTTTCCAATCGAACCCAGTTATCAATAAATTTTTTTTTTGTAATTGGACCATTATGTGTTTTTGATGAAATTTGTTCATAAATAATTTCATTCTGATTCTGCTCTAGTTGAAGGAAATTAAAAAAATTCCA
This sequence comes from Empis stercorea, assembly GCA_949752835.1. NCBI lineage: Eukaryota > Metazoa > Arthropoda > Insecta > Diptera > Empididae > Empis > Empis stercorea. The sequence goes on from OX457085.1 coordinate 27,036,045, forward strand.
GATTGAGGGATGGTTTTGTTGCACAAGAGCAGAAAATCCTCGATTCCACCCTTCTACATGGTTATTAGTCCGGGGAAAATCTCTATTTTGGAACAGATTCCATTGTGCAATGGGAAAATTTCCTGGCTTTTTGATGCCTTTTACATTATTGTATCCAATATATTCTTTTCCAAAATATTCAATATAATCTTCCGCTATGTCAGGAATTTCCGAAGCTAAGTCAATAAAAGTTTGCTCTACGTCCTCTATTTTTACAAAAGCTAAGGCAGCAAACATTCGAATTTTTTGGGAAAAATCAGCGCTTAAATCGTAGTTCGATTTTAAGCCATGGTGCTGAATCTGTCTGTATAGCGCTTGATTAAAGTGAAAATAGCATATTCTAATTTGTATTCCTGAAAAAGTTTGTTGAAATGAATTAATAGCTCCTTTTTCCATATCTGTAAGAATAGTGTTTGGGTTAAGATTTGGTTCTATTTCTTTTAATTTTTGGAGCAAAATAGTGTAAGTGGATTGTGTTTTATCAGGCAATAGAGCATAAACCAAAGGAAACGATTTATTATTTTTAATAGCGTGAATTGTATATAACTGTGAAAACAGTCCAGGACAAACTTTGAAAGTTCCATCAGAGTACCAATCTTTAATTTGTGATAGAATTAATAAGTTCCGTTTAGTACCGAAAATTAAAATACGACTAGTGTTTTTACCTGAATCGTAAAGAAGGAATTCGTCTCCTTTAAGAGAAACTTTAAATTGTTCGGGAATATCTAACTCTTCACGAGATTTTGGAATCGAACTTGGAAATTGCGAATTATTTTGTCTACTACGACGAATCGTTCGTTTTAGTCTAGATATTTTTGGTAGACTCGAAGCTACAGAGAGTGGCGCTTCTTGATATGCTGTAGCGATTATTTGTTGTGGATTTTCTAATGTTTCAAGCGCCACTTGTTTTATATTATCGACAATACTATTTGCTACATTCTTAGCTGGATCTGCAGCATGATTATGAGTTGATACTGCTTTTGAAACATTGGATCCCAAAGTATGCATTCTTGCATTGCAATGTAAAAACTTGTACTGAATACATCTCCAATAAACCGTTCCCTTATGCTCATAGTCTTTATAATAAACATAACCATCAACCAATAAACATGGTTTACCTTTGGTACTATTTAAAAACTGATGGCCTTGTGAGCTCATTTTTAAAAAAATAATTCAAAGAGTAAGGTAGTAATAATATATTAAAGTAGAATTGGACGAAGAATAAATAAAACATTGTTCTACGTTGTACTACGTTGTACGGATTATTTATTTTTTAGCACTTTATCGTATAGCACTTTATCGTTAGTAAATTTATCGTAAGATTTATTAATTTGGGCGGCCCAAATTAAGAAATCTTACGAAAAATTTACTTACGATAAAGTGCTATACGATAAAGTGCTGTACGATAAACTGTCCATACGGTAAACTGTCCATACGGTAAACTGTCCATACGGTAAACTGCTCACGATAAACTGCTTTACGATAAACTGCATACGATAAAAAGTCCGTAACTCTTCGAAATAAACATTTATATGATAGGACAATAATGAAATTAAATTTTCAGATATCGTAGGAGCTAGAATTAATATATTAAAATCCTCAAATCGTGCACTTTTCCTAACATTATTATTGGGAGAAGTATTACTGTATGTAAACTTCATTACATTTTCCAGGAAATTTTTTCATATTTTTTTCTATCTTAGGAAAATTTAAATGCATTTTAAATTTTTTCCTTAAATATGATAGAGATATATTAATAAAATCTAGTGTGATGTCATATTCAGAAATAAAGTGTTTTATAATCATCATTAAATCGTGTGGAATAATCCCTTCATACAAATCGTGGCCCAAACAAGGTGGAAGTCCAGTATTACACACATGGTAATGTTCAAGATTGTTAAGACAAGAATCAAATTTTATACCTTTTACCATATTTTCATTTCCAGAATTTAAATCTGCTACATTAAGATTATAATTAACTGCATTTCGAGTTTCAGAAAGTGTTAGATCGCAATTTTTAAGTTTTTCACGAGAATAAAAACATTATCTGCAAAAGTATTCCGTGCTGCTAAATTTCTCTGAGAATCCTCCTATCTGATGACTACCCAAGTTATCGCCAACCATTGCGTATAGGGTACCAAAATATTGTTTACCTAAATGTGTATAAGGGTCAATAATTTCGACACCCTCTTTTTCTAATATACGAATATCTTTCATGACTGATTCAAATAATTTCTGGAAACCAAAAATTTTTACGTAGCTTTCTTTACATAGAAAAACAAGTTGAATATTTTGAATTGATGATCTGTATTTTTTATCTAAATTGCCTATTATTAAATAACATCCAAGAAGTTTGTGTTTTTTCCTTGAAGATGCTAAGGGACTGCATGTCTCAAATGCGTCTTGAAATAATATTATTTCAATATTTTTGTTATTTTTCAAAAATATATTTTCTTTATAAACAGATCCATCATTATAATCTTTATAAATTCTATTTTGCTTCAATTATATCTGTATTCCAAAAATGTCTCTGATTTTCATTATGTTTTCTGTATATATGAGATCTTAAACTAAATTTATTTGTTATATTAGCGCGGCACTCATAAAATGGACACTGAATTATAGAATTTAAATTTAAATGAGAATTAAGATGATCAAGAGTAAGTTTTAGAATATTTGATTCAAAATTGCATTGCTCAATACTACATTTAAATATTTGGACTAATTAATTTTTTTCTATTTTATAATTTTTTTTTATATTGCAGTGTGCACGAAACCAATGAACATTGTAAACTTAATAGCTTGAAAACTGTTTTAAACAATTTTCAAATAAACAATTAATAGAACTTTTTTTTTGTTCTATGCATATATAAATGTTTATGATACAAATTAAGAGTCTCAGTTTTATATATATTACAGATACTACACTTGTACGAATTCATATTTTATTAATTATTCACATACCTATATGTAAATTTCACTGTTTTATTGTTATTTTAAATATTAAATTTCACTCTTGATTTTTAATTTAATAATTATTCACGAACCTTTTTAAGCATCACTATAGAACAAAACTCGTCTTTATGTTATGGCGTCTTTTTTAAAATGCTCAAAACATTAAAAAAACCTGAAAATACAATTGACAATGGCGATATGCGCATTTTTTTCTGTAATAAACACTGACAGTGTTAAAACAAAATTGTTAACGGAAATTCACACATCTATCACTGGAAATAACTATTTTTTTGTTTAAAATCCCAGTTGAAATTAGAATAACGACGTTTTATGAGAAAAAGAACAACGATGGTTTTTTTTCGCACAGCAACTTGCGTCTTCACATCTTTTTATGAGTGAAAAAAAAATATTTTTTATGCGAATTTTCAAGCACTTTTTAAAGAGTATGCTATTGCAAAACTTAACAAGGTATTCTGCGCATTAATGATATTGGTATGACAGAAGAAATAGTTTCTCACTTTGCAAATGTTAATCCAGTTTTCATGATATTTTCAAAATTAGGCAATTAACATATTTTATGTGGCTTTAATTTATTAAAATATGGTGCCGTGTGACTATAGATATGTCTCCGCATTTTTTTTTATATTTTATATTTTTTTTATTTCTTTTTTTTTTTTATTATTATATTTTTTATTTCTAAAATCACTTATCTGCGTTTTAATATATGCATTTGGCCTTATGACACGGCACCATATTTTAATAAATTAAAGCCACATAAAATATGTTAATTGCCTAATTTTGAAAATATCATGAAAACTGGATTAACATTTGCAAAGTGAGAAACTATTTCTTCTGTCATACCAATATCATTAATGCGCAGAATACCTTGTTGAGTTTTGCAATAGCATACTAACAAATTACATTTAACGAATAAATTTCTAAAGAGACGCAAATCGTCGGTCGATCTTTCGATTGTTACGGTAAAGGGAGGTGCAACACTTATTGTTAAGTGCAATTTTAATTCAAAATTTTCGTATTTCATAATTATAACAAAAGTAAAGTGCGTCCATTCTTAACGTGGGTTAACAAAAAAGAATAATAAATAATACAAAATTGGAAAAATAAAATATAAATTAATTTTTTACAGTGAATTTCAATAATAAAAAAGTGAGTACTAATATATTAAAAATTCTATATTATAATTAAATAAATAATGGACAATTTTCTTTATACTTGCTACCATATTCTAAAAATTTCTAAAAATTTCTAATACGCAGAAATTGGCCTTTGTAAAGTTTTGTCCAATAATTATCATATATTTGTGAATATTGGTTTCAACTTTTTAATAGATAAAAAACTGGTAGTCATGGAATTCGTTTTTTGCATAATAATTTTTATATTAATAACTAGAATTTTCCAGAAGAAATTCCTTCGCAACCAGTAAAAATTGCGCATATAATTCACAGTAAATTGTCCAGAGTGCATTGTCTTTTAATAAAGTTACACAAAAAAAAAAAAGAAAATTGTACTAATTCTGAACAAAAAACTAGGATACTTCAATGTGAACAGTTTAGTTTTACTCTGGATAATTTACTATGAAATTCACAGTAAATTGTCCAACTTTTCATAAAGATGCACCCAAGAAGAAAGACAGAAAAATTGTACTAATTCTGGAAAAAAACTAGGCTTCCTCACTGTGACAATTAAAGAGCATGGCGGAACAAGCATATAAGCCAGATTTGTTTTGGTAAAATTTTTGCATGAATTGCACATCACTTTAATATTGATTGCAAGAACTTTTTATAATTTCGTATGCGCTAGAAATTATTTAGACGCCTGTTAAATTTTGTGTAACAGCTAGGTCGGAATGGACAATTATTATAGTTATTAATTTATATTCTTGTATGTGTAGTTTAAACTTTTAGTACAAATTATACCAGAATTGATCATAATAACGTCAGCAAAAAAAAAATGGATAGTAACGTTTATAGAAAAATTTCTCGCGAATCTGGCATATTATTTGGTTCTACAGGAACCGAAACACCAGAAAAAAAATTTAAGTCAGAAATCGCAAGTGCACTAACAGAAAAAGACATAATTGAAGAACAAAGTTATAACGGCTCTGAATTTTTATGTAACGAAGTTTTAGTAAGTTCTAGTTCTCATGAAAATAAGAATGAATAAGAAATAAGTATATGAAAATGAAGAATCTTATGAAATAAAATTAAGTAACTGGGCTATTTCACATAAAATCACAGTAGAAGGCTTGCATTCACTTTTGGCTTTATTAAAAACAAAAATACCAGATTAACCAATAGATTGTCGAACTCTAAAAAGAACTCCTAGAAAATCAACTACTGTTGCAATGGGATCCGGTAAATATGTCCACATTGGATTTCACCAAGGACTTGCAAAATATTTAAAAAGTATACCTTCATGCAACAGTCCAACAGAAATAGATTTAAATTTCGGTATAGACGGTGTACCTATTACTAAAACCAGCACTCACTAGATATTTTCCATAGGATGCTATCATGGTTACAGCAAACCTGCTGATTCTGAACTTTTTCTATTCCAATTTTTGGAAAATTTAGAAATTTTACTAAAAACCGGATTTGAGTATAACAGTAAAGTAATGAAAATAAATGCTGGTGCCTTCATATGTGATTCACCTGCTCGAGCCTTTGTTCTGCAAGTAAAATACCCTACTGCTTTTTCCTCTTGCACAAAATATACTGTTGTGGGTGAAACAATTTTAGGCAGAAGATCTTTTCGTTCTATTGATTCACAATTAAGTATTTTGAACATTTTCTAAAACTACATTGTGCAATTAGAATAGTATCTGATCCGTTTGAATATAAAAATAATAATCAATGTGCCCAGGAACTACTGAATTCTTTTGTTCAAGATTTTTCTTCGTTATATATATATGGTACAGATTCTTTACGATCTGTTGTACATAATCTGATTCACTTGCCCACAGACTCTTTAAAATTTGGACAACTGGATACCTACAGCAGTTTTAAATTTGAAAATTATAACCAAATTCTCAATTCTTATATTATATTCCATTAAAATTGATTGAGAAAAAAGTAATGTTAATGAGCTTTAATGAAAAAATATTTATTCCTTTATTGCATGCCTTGCCTAAAAATATAAATTTTAAAATATAAAATAATGTATGCAAAAAAAAACACTATAAAATACAAAACTTTACAGTTAAATTAAAATTTATGTTTATTATCCAGCTTAAAAATGAATAAGAATAACAAGAACAATATTAAAACCCAATTAGAACAGGAATTATCAATGAAGATTCCAAGCTGTTTATCTGTAAATGTAACAGAGGATAATTTCCATAAACAAAATGTACAATCATACAACACACAGCAGCAACAAAAAAAATGATGATGTTAATGACACTCTAGATTCTGATGCTACAATTTGCGAAGAAATAGAGAACTATTATGAAAATAAACGTAAGAAACTAAAACGTAAGAATTTTAAAACTAAAACGTAATAATTTTATTATTATATGAAGTTTCCAATTAATTACAGAAGAGAGTCTCTTCGTCACAAAAAAATAAAAGTTCTGGATGTTTATCACAAAAACAATTTGATGAATATCCTCTGAAACGTGTTAAATTTAATTTAGAAAAAGCACCAGATGATGCATCGAAAGAAAAAAAAAACTGAAAAATTTTCCTATTTCTTTTTTTTTTTTTTTTTTTAAATGTGTTTATTTCTTCTTCAATATCTTATTATTCTATTTTGTACAAAAACACCTAAACCAAAATTATATCTTCTAATCTTAAACTTATTGACTCACAATCGAGTACTCTAAATTTTATATTTGCTATTTTTTTAATCAATTTTTAATTTAATATCTTATATTTTTTATATATCATAATATTAATATTATATTTATTATTGGAAAAATGATAAAAACCAATATTTAATTTTTTTTTTTTTTTTTTTATAATAAGACTTAAAACTACTAAAACTTAAGGCTAAATTAAAACAAATATCATATGTTACCTTATCAGTTTAATTATTATTATTATTATTTTCTTTCCACCAAAAGCTATTAAGTATACTTAGATTTTTGACCGGTATATATCTATCGTATCTAAAAATATCTGTATTATTACTCTATTTAATATTTGGTGCATATTCAATTTTTTTATTAGTTGCTCTTCTAAATATATGATAAATGATAGGTATATTATCTTCATTTTGAATGTAGCTATTTTTGTCTAAGTATATAAAGCCTTCAGGTGGTATAAACCCAGTTTTCATTGAATATTTTATATATATATCATTCGCATATATTGAATGCGCTATTAAACTATTTTCTATTACTAAATCTACTCTAGCGTTATGTCTCCGAATTAAATCTATAATGAAATGATCTATTTTGCTTATTTTACTATTTTCATAAATAATTTTATTTGATATGTAGTGTTTATAATCACTTTCAGGTTTTCTAAATTTTCCCGTACAATGTCTTATACATTTTCTTTCATATTTTCTTAATGTTTCCATGCATGATGGACTTATATTATACCATATTGGGCATGCATATGTAAGAATTGGTCTTATCAATGCTTGATACCCTATGACTTTTACTCTAGTTATAATGTTTTTTTCATAAAAAAACTGTTTTGCGACCATAAATGCCTTTCGAGCTTTTTCTATTTGGATCTTAACATGTGCTGTATAATTTAAATTATTTGTAAGATTAACTCCTAAATATTTAACTATTTTTTGATTTATAATTTTAGTATTGTCTTTTGTTTTTACCTGAAACTGTCTCCAATTTTGTCTAATATCCCTATTCACTTTATCTAAGCTATTTCTAAATAATATTACTTCACATTTACTATAGTTGATTCTTAGTTTCCAGGAATCAACATAGTTTTGTACTTCGTTAAACATTTTTTGTAATATTTTTTGCGCTGATGATGCCTTTTTATTTGCATTATAAATAATAAGATCATCTGCAAACGCTAAGCTGCCATTTTTAGTTTTCTGTTTATTAAATTTTTCTAGAAGTTCACTTATATATATATTAAATAAAATTGGTGCATTGACCGTTCCCTGTTGTAAACCGTTTATTGCATTAAATATCTTATTTGTACGCATTTGTCCATCTTCTACAATAAATTTTTTATTTGTTAACATTTCTTTTATTATTTTAATTACATGGTTTGGAAATTCATATTTTATTAATTTGAATAGTAAACCCTCGATCCAAATCGAATTAAAGGCTTCTTTTAAGTCTATCAGACATGCCCCAACACACTCTTTTTTATTTATTGCCCAACATATATCTGATGTTAATTTATTTACAGCGTGTATTGCTGAATGTTTTGCCCTGAACCCGAATTGATTTTCTGGTATGATATTTTTGCTTTTTACTACTTCTAATATTGTTCTGTTAATTACCGTCTCAAATATCTTGCTTATATTTGGTAGTAAATTAATAGCTCTAAAATTCCTAGGATTAGTCTTTTCTTTTCCCGGTTTTGTTATTGGTATTACTTTAGCTATTTTCCAGTTTACTGGATAGTGACAATTATTTAATAAATTATTAAATAGAGTACAGTAACAATAAATTATGCTATCGGGCAGATTTTTTAACACTATATTAGGAATACCATCGATTCCAGATGATATTTTATTTTTTACATTTTTAAAGATATGTTTTAATTTTTTAAATGTTATGAAATAGTTGTTGTGTGTTTGATTTTTGTTTAACTCGTTTGCTCTACAATTTTCATTAAATGTTATTATTGTACTATTATTTTCTTTATCTAATTCTACTCTATTATTAAATTGCCTAATTTCATTTTCTATTTGTTTTGTTTTTTCATCATTATCTGTCGTATTAATTTGTTTGTGAGTTTCCTCTACATAATTACCTATAATATTTAATATCTCTTCTTGTTTTCTTACAATATATCTATTTTCGTCATCTTTTTGTAAGTGGTTAATTGCAATATCTGATTTTTCAATTAAATGTTTGTCAGTCTCTTCTATTTTTAATTCTGTAATGTTTTTATTATTTTTTCTCCTAAAAATTTTATTTATTATTGGAAACATATTTTTAGAGTTTGCTGGGTGTATATTTTTTAAAGTCTTTTCCCATTGTTTGTTTTTTTCTATATTTAAGTTTTGATTTATAAGTGAATTGATGTTATTTAATAAAGATTTTAGTCTAATAATATTAGTATCATTTTGATGTTGGTTTTTCCTATATCTATTTTTAATTGCTGTTAATATCGTACTTTTATGTTTTTGAAGTTTTGTTATTGTGGAGTTTATGTATTTGTCAATGGTATTTTGATCTTTAATTTTTGGGACACATTTATCTATTGCATATTTTATTGTATTATCTATTTGATTCAAGTAATTATCTATCTCGTTATTTTGTAAGTTTTTGTCATTTGGTATTGTCAGTCTATTTTCATTGATTGTTATTTCTTTTATTTTGTTTTCTAATATATTTTGAAATTTTTTCCAATTAGTCATTTTATAATTTAATTTAATTTTATTAATATTTGTATTATTTATAAATTCACTGCAACTTTCCAATTCTACATTTATTTTTATAGCATTATGATCACTATCATATGGTATAGTTTCAAGTTTATGATCGCTATTTATATTAAGTTTTATTCTAGTGTCAATGATACACAGATCGAGGTATGAATTTGTTCTTGGATATGTTGGTTCTTTTGTTCCGTACATTTTTGTTTTATATAATATTTCATTATTATTTAACCAATTTTTTAAGATTGTTCCTCTTGTATTGTTTGTTGTGTTTGTCCAGTCTGTGTGTTTAGCATTAAAGTCTCCTGCTATCAAGTAGTAGTTATTTATTCTATTTAATTTTAATATTTCAAATAGTTTATTTATTTCAAATTCAAATTTATCATGATTTCTATTTCCTGCATATAGTGACACTAGTTTTAAGTTATTATTTTGTGTTAGTTTTATTTCAATAATAGTTGCTTCAATACATTTAAACGCTTCTATTATGTAATTGCTAATTATTGAATATTTATAGTTTTTTTTAATTAAAATTGCAGTACCTCCACCTTGTACTGCATTTGGTCTGTCATTTCTAATAAAATTATAATTTTTAAATTCCAATTTATGTCTACTGTTTAATTTAGTCTCTGACATCATAACTATATCTGGTTTATAATTTTCTAGAAAATGTATAAGATATGCTCTTTTGTTATTAGATATTATTGAATTTACATTAATAGCTATTATTTTAAAATTATTTAATCTATTTGTAAAACTATTCATAATAATTATCTAAAGGTGATTCATACAGATAATCTATTTTTTTTTCATGTTCATTTAATTTGTTTTCTATATTATTGATTTGTATACTAATTATTTCTAATGTTTTTTTTACATCTAATAATATATTACTATTTTCATGATTTTGAACTAGATTTGTGAGATTATTATTTATTTGATTACTATTACTCTGATTGTTTGATGCTACATTTGCATATGATATTTTTGGTTGTACATAATTATTAACCATTTTTATTTTAGCTTCTAATTTTCTATTATTTAATTGTTTTCTTAATTCTATGTTTTTTTCCTATTTCTTATGATGATACTTCTGACGATAATGATTCTTCTGGAGACGAAATAGAAAGTAATGATCACAATTCGTTAAAAGGTAAGAAATAAAAATATCTATTTCATTATTACATGAAATTTATAATTCATTACAGAAAGATGTCTTTCTTCATCCAAAACAAATAAAAATTCCAAACATACATCACAAAAAGAAATTAGTCCAATAAAACAACGTATAAAATGTAATTTTGCAAAATCATCAGATGATTTATCAACAAATAAAAAAAATCATCAAAAAAATAAACAAACTTATGATAATTTTTCTACTGAAATACTAACATTATTACAGGATCAATTTGCTGATAAATTCGAAAATAAAATAAATCTAATTGGTCGGCAAGTACTTCTTATAAAAAATAAAGTTAATGGTTTATCTAATGATAGATATTGCACAGAAAAAACTTCAATTTCATTATGTATTCATTGCAAAATGACCAAAAATATATATGAATTAGAAGAAAAATTAAAAACTGATCAGGAAACAAAATTAAAAAAATTTTTATTAAATTTTTGTTTTGCAAATCCTTTTTCTTATTATTTAAATTTTCATAATTATTTATCATATATTATTTTATCATTACCATTAATTGAAAACACATTTCTACTAGAGAAATTTATGAAAAAAGAATTACTTTTATATAATTTTAACTTTTATTTCTCAATTTCTTTCGGTTGTGTTTTATCAGCAATTTAACACAAATTTATATTAATTTTATTTTTTGGTCTTTTTAATTGTTATCAAAAATTTTATTTATAGGTTTTCTAATTCACCACAATTCAGTATTGCAAAATAATTGAACACTCCGGTATTGCAAAACCATATAGCGAATCGAATAAAAATATTATGTGCATATTTTACAATTGAAAATATATTGTAAATTTATATATTACAAAAAAAAAAAAATTATATATATATTTATTAAAATAATATAAGGAATAATACAATATCAAAAACACGCACTGATGCAATATAAAGAATTTCATATGTATTTAATAATCTTTAACGAACGAAATACACTTTAAAGACACAAATAAAAAAATACATATTAATCTATCCATAAATATATATATAAATATATATGTATTCCAATTATGTGTATAAATAAATATGTATTAAATATTAATAAAATTAAAATAAATATAATTATTTTTTAATTTTATTTTCTTATGTTCTTTTAGATATAGTAAAACAATTATTTGACAAAATACCCGAAAGTGCCACAAAAAATATTATGATGCGCTGGTTACGCTATGGACCACAAAGATTAGCAGCCAAGAAAGAAAACCTAGAAAATTGATCTTAAATTTTACAATTTATAAATTTAAAAAAAATCTATTTTTATGTACAATTTTATATTACTTATATTGTTTTATCGTTGGAATTTTTGAACATTAATAATATAATATGGAAGTTAATTTTTATAATTTTTATAAACTAATTTTGATTTTTATAACTTAAAAAAAATTACACTTCCAATTTAAAAGATTTTGCTGATTTAAAAAAAATCAAAAACTATAATTATTTATTATAATGAAATGTCTAAATTTCGAAAATGTGAAACTTTTTTAAAAATTATTTATTTTGTTTCATCGTTTTATATAACTTCATAAAAAAATATCTTCGAATTGAATAGATTTTCAAAAATAATAAAAATCCAAAAAACATTATTGTAATCGAATAAAATAAAAAAATCATACAAAAATTATTACATCAATTAAAAATTATAAAAATTTTATAATGTTATGTAAATATAACATTACATAATGTATACAAACCAACGTAACTAAATTTTTTTATTGAATTTTTAAATGCTGTAATAGATTTAATAATTATTGATGAATAATTTGAAAAACAATTTTAATGTCAATTTTAAGTGAAAAATATGAAATAATAATAGTAAAAATACAAAAAATATGAAATGTGTAACATTACTAAAATATAATGATATGGATGTTTTTTTTAAAATAATTTATTTTGTTTTTTATAGCTTTATGAAAAAAATTGTGCCGAACTAAATAGATTACATTGCTTTTCAACTTGAAAAATATTTAATAATTAATAAAAATCCAAAAAATATTATTGTAATGGAATAAATTAAAAAAATCATAAAAAATCATTTAATCAAAAATTTTATAATTCACATCCTCTCTACATTTGCCTTATATGGTGGTTAACACGGCTGATACTAAAGTAACTTCACTTGTGATACTCAGAAACGGTTTTATGATGCAGTTTCGTATCACTTCTGTTAACACATGGTTTAATGGGTAATTGATTGGTTAAATCCGATATTATTTTATAATTACAATTTTTATATTTTATTTCAGAGTCCTTTTCCTGGTGTTGGAAAATTTCTAACACGCAGTTATTAGGTGGGGCCTGTAACAACTTTGGTAGTGTTTGTTTACACATTATAAATTTATTTATCGCTGATTCACCTACTTCGTTAAATTCTTAACTTAAACAGTATAAATAATGACCCCAGTCACTTTTTCCTAAATACATAGTCCCATTCCAAGGTTACCATTGTGAAATGATGATTTTCTAGTGGAATAGGTAATGGGTATAGTTTAAAAATTTTAAATTCCTCCTTTTCAAGCCCAGTTATAATTATTCTAAACCTAACCTGACCATCTCGATGCCAAGTTTCTATACTTGTTATTTGGTTCAATACTTGTATGGAATGTAATGCATCATGACACATACCTTCTGTAATATTGTATACTAAATGAGATAGAACTGTTAAATCCAAAATTGATGGGTGCAATTTGTGATTTAGTAATTCGTTTATCACTTCCCCTTGCTCCCTTATTAAATTTTGTACTTCGTTAAATTTGTTCTGTGCCACTGCTATGACTTTGTTGTGTGACAACATTTCATGCATTTATGTCGTCATTGTGTCGATAGCGCATTGTAATAAATAATGAAAATGAAAACAATAGTAAAATACGTCATCGTATTATAAATATTATTGTTTACAAACAATACAAACCATAATGACACATTTAAGTTATTATGTATAAAATCAAAATGTAGAACAAACCATAAATAAAAGGTAAATAAACCTAAAGTAAATAAACGAAAGCACATAAGCTTTCCTAATAATAATAATAAAGTATAATGCGTTATCAGCACAATGGGCAATAGCAACATAATTAATGTATGAACTGTTGTTGCAAAATTTTACCTTTAATTAATAAGAAATATTAATTAATTATATTTATTGAAATATTCTAATATTGCTGAAGAAGCAATATTAGAATATATAAACGGCTGAAAATTGGTATTTCGGGGAGTTCAAATAATGAAGTCTTATACTGAACAGGTTTAGCCTACAGTAAAAGAAATAAATTAAGAACTTTAAAAGTCAAAAAACAAGTAGTAAAAAGAACCAACAGCGGGATCAAAGCCAATTACTTTGGAAGAGTATAAAAGAAGACAAGCATTGCGGCCGCCGGCAAAACAAAAAATACCACAAGAGGAGATATTAAGAAAAAGAGGAGAAGAAGCGGCACAACGAAGAGAGGAGATAAAAGAATTACACCGGATACTGCGATTGGGATGCAGTCAAGAGCAGGAAGAAATTTTCAACAACAAAATTAAGGAATTAAAAAGGAAGCAGAGATCGGAACAGCGGAAGAAAAAAGCGGAAAAGAAAAAATTCGAGAAATTTTTTTCAAATATTTGTAAAGTAGCGGAAGAAGCACATAATAATATAAAAAAAAAACAAAACAAACAGAATAATAAAATAAAAAGCAAATTATTTCAATGTAATAGTAATATATGAGATAGAATTTTTAAGTACAAAAACAATTATGTTAAGTATCTCTAGTTATTACTCGCAATATTTTTTAATAATAATATTAGATGAAAATATTAATATAATAATAGAGAGAGGGAATGTTATAATATTTAGGAGATATGATGAGTAAAATTAAAAATGTCTTTTAACAAAAAATAAAATTAAAAATGTCTTTTAACAAAAAATAAAATTAAAAATGTCTTTTAACAAAAAATAAAATTGAAAATGTCTTAAAATGTTAATATGAAATAAAAAAAAATATATATAAAGAAAAAAGCATAAAATTTTTGTTGTTAGGAGAATTTGTTCAATTATCATATATGGTCTCCACACATTTTTTTTTCATCCACACATCCTACATCCACACATTTTTTTTTCTCATCCAATTTATTTCGCTCTTCTCTTTAAACGATATATATATAAAAAAAAAATACAATTTATTGCTATTATACAAAAATACAAAAAATCATAAATTTTTTCTGTTAGAAAATTCTTTATTGTTGCTCACTAATAAAAGAAAATTTAAGCTTTACTTAAAATCAAATTTTCTCATTCTTCTCACATAGTTACAAATACACCTTGCTGCATAAATACAATACTTTAGTTAGGTTAGGGATACACCTCTTTTTTTTAGCTACATAAAATAAATGCAATACAAAGAAGAATCTTTAAAGCTTTTGCGCATATGCTATATGCATACATAATTTATGAGAGAATTTTTTTTGTCTTGTATTGGTGTATATGTATGCTACTGTATAACTGTTTGTTTTGAGAGTAAATTTAATTTACAATAATTTTTAGCCATAGGCGTAGGGAAAAAGGGAGTTTTCTTTTAGTACCTTTTACTTATTTTTTGGTACCATTTACCACATGGCACCAACTACTCGCGGACAAAAGAAAATACTAGAGGATTCTACTATTTTACCGGAAAACCTTAATTTTGCGGAATTATCACTGATAAAATCCACACCACAGGGTAATTCAAATAATTTAACAAAACGAAGGCGGTCGGTAACTTTTGCGCCGGAAAATTCAGACGAAAGCGGGGCGGAAACAGAAATTAATTTAAACGGAATTAATTTAAGCATACATTCAAGTAATATCAGAGAAAATACTGAAAGTACTAGCAGCGAGGGCGAAGAATAAGGTGCCGTAGGAGGCATACCAGTAGAAAAAATTAATTTAAATAAGGAAAGAAACGAAACATTACTTAATATTAATAAAAAATTTGACAAATTGGAAATGGATACAAATAGACTATGTACGCAGGGAGCAATTCCACGCACCAATAGCGGCTTACAAATACCCAACGGATTATACGGGGATTTAATGCCACCAAAGAACGGATCAGGACACAAAAATAATAGGAGATCAACAAATTTTTTAAATAAAGATAATACATACGATTTCGGTATGACAGATCCAATGAACGCAACAATGCCCCTAGAAAAAACATATAAAACATTTTTTCAGGGCATTTCAACATTCTGCGGAGAAGGAGATCGTATGATACTGGATTTACAAAATTTTGTTGCGCTCGCACATGACGCATACTTCAGAACAGATGAATGCGACCGGGCCGCGGTATTAAATCAAATAATTCGAGGAAAATTAAAGGGCAGAGCCGCGGAATTTTTCAGGAGCGAGCCGTAAGTAGCTTTAGAGATTTCAAAGCAATTTTGGAAAACGCATTTATTCCTTACAAGGATTTAACACAATTAAGGCGAGAAATTGAGGAATGTGTACAGATTCCTGATGAAGCTGTGGAACAATTTGGAGATCGGGTAGAACGAAAATTAGGATGTTTTAAAATGGCCGCCAGGCACAAATTTCCTAATGGGTTTCAAGGAATCATACAGGATGCCGAAGAAACTGCACGGAAAACATTTATTAGAGGTTTGCGATCGGAATCCATTAAACATTACATAATTTCCCAAAATTGTGCTAATATTGAAGAAACCCTTACAAAAGCAATACGATTTGCCAGGGAATCCTTGGAATTGTTGGGACCACAACAAGCGGAAAAATCAACGGAAAAGGCAATGAATGACACCACAAAACAACTTATGGAAATGATAAAAGAACTGAAACTCGGTTCCAATAATAGAGATAATAGAGACAATAATAGATTATTTAGGCAACAAAATATTCAGCAAGCACCGCAACGAATGAGAGTACCGGTAACAGCAGCTAGGCCAGTAAATAACTCTTACGTGCCAAACAATAACAATGGACAAAGAGTAACTTGTTTTAATTGTGGCAGGATGGGCCACTATAGCAAAGATTGCTGGGCACCTCGCAAAACAGGCACGCCACCAGCTAATACCGTAAATAGAAAAAATAATTGGGCTCGTATGGAGTGTTATTTATGTAAAAATACGGGACACATTGCAACTAACTGTCCATTCAATAAGGAAAAGGCATGTGAAGAGGTAACAACACACAGAGTCAGTTCATTTAGATTAGCAAATTGCAACTGGTGTCAAAGAGAAGGACATACAGAATTAACATGTCCAGCACGTCAAAACTATCAAGCTAATCAGGGAAACGAAAGAGGGATGGATTAAAAACCCAATTTTCATCCCGTAGTTTTAAGAAGGAGGGTGTATCAATGAGAAATCGTTGGTACGAGCCCCTAGTAGCTATGCCGTTGGACATCACCAACGATGAACAAGTCACATTTTTAGTAGATACTGGAGCTCAAATAAATGTATTGAAGGAAGATAAAATTAATGAAGTTTAAAATGAAAATGCGTTACTACATGATACAAGCTTGAGAAATTATAGGACTTTGGATTTTTCCATAATGAAAAATAATAAAAATGAAGTTTCAATTCCCTTCTATAATCAGAGTAATACGAGTTTTAGAAATAGTGCAGAAATAAATAATAGGCAATTCGAAGAAACTAAGTTACGAAAAATGGAGAGAAATAATAAAACTAAAGAAATTAATAGTTTTGAAAAAATAGATTACAGTGAAGTAAAGAGAAATATCGAATTTAAAGAAAGCTTATTTTTTGAAAAATTAGAGAATAATAAAATAGAGAGAAATGATGAACTTAAAAATAAAATTGATAATGTTGATAATGGTAAAATAGAGAGAAATAACGAGCTTAAAAAAGGAGTTCGTTTTGAAATTAAAAATGTAAATTTTGAAAAGGGACACAAGGATAATAGAAGTAACGAGGAGTTTGAAGTTGGTGGATACTCACAACCAGAAAAATCAAGAGCTGACCACAGAGCAGCGGATCTTGTACTTTTTCAAGGGCAGGAGATAAAACCAATTTTAAAAAATAAAATCATAGCCAAGGAAAATTCATCAGGAGCAAACAGTGCTGCGGATCTTGAGAATTCCCAAGGGAAAAATGGAAAATGAAATGAAGAAAATAAAGACATAATTAAAAGAGCGGAGAAAATTATAGAAGAAAAAGGAGAATTATTAAGTAAAGGACGAAATGGAAAAATTGATGTAATTAATACAATCAAAAGTTTTACTGATCATGTTACTGATACAAAATTAGAAGAAATGAGATTAGAAGTTAACGATTTGTTTAAAGAAGAAAAAATTGAAAATAAAACTAGTAAAATTGAAGTATAAAAGGAAGATAAAAATAATATTGAAGAAATTAAAGAAGTAAAAAATGAAGTTCGTAATGAGGAATTTGAAGTATTTAAAGATAATAAAGTAAATTATTATGTTGAATTAAACAAAGTTAATAATAATGAAAATAATCTAATTGAAATCAGTAATTTAAAATCAGTAAATAATAAGAAAATTGAAGGTCAAACCAATAAAATTTTTAACGAACATGAAATACCGGCTCATGTATATGCAAATGTGGTTATTGTTAATAGACTAGAGAATATACAGGGACAATTATTGCAAACCAAAACATTGCAATGTTTTGAAAAATATTTAGAAAATAATGAAAAAATTATATAAGATATTAATGTACGTACGTTCCCGGTTATAAAACAACGGAACTATAAATACTTCCGTAAATATGCCTAAAAACAGGATACAATAAACTAAAACAAAAAAAAAAAAAAACATAATAACAGAAATAATCTACATTACGGATAATCTACTAAAATTTAATTTACGGTACGACATCTATTACGCGATAGTATCGTTGTCTTTAGCGCAGGTTTAGAAAAGTTTTTAGCGCAGGTTTAGTAAAGGTGTGAAACTTAACTACAATAAAGTTTAGCAAATATTTTTTTTAGTATTATTATTATTTGTAGTATTATTATTATTATTAGTAAAGATTATTACCAACTAAGTGTCTTAGATTAAAAGGGGTTTTAGTATTAATTATGTTAAATTATACTTTTAGGAGTAGTAATAATAAAAAATAATTATTTTTAATCAACATAATTTTAGGAATTAATAATAAATTTGAAGGCAGGAATAGGAATTTTTTTTTCTATAAGACAAAGAAATTTTTTGACAAGAAAGCCAACAATAAGTGGAATGCAAAAATATGAAGTGGAATTTATTTTTTTAAATAAAACATAATAAATTTAGTTTTTTTTTTTTTCAAAATTCATTTTTAACATTTTATTAGCAATTTTATTACGAGATTTTTTTGAAATAATTCTAAATTTTTTTTACAACATTTTTTTTACAATGCATCCTTCCTAGCTGCAAATATATATATAAAAAAAAAAAACCATTTTAATTAATAAACAAATTTTATATAATCTTTTTATTTACCGTCTAAAAATATTTCCATCGGAATTAGGGGGATATACGGCGTGATACAATCCTCGCTGGGAGCCATAATCCCTAAGGAATTCGGCTAGCGTAACGCCTGTGGAAGGTCGCCACGTTTCCACCAGCGACTCCCGAAATCCCTCGGATTGCATATTAGCAACGTCGCACTCGACGAGGCAGCCACCCCCATTGCGGACCCTTGAAACATACTAAAAATAAATAAAAATATTTCATAAAAATTTAAAATAATTTTAACAATAAATAATTCCTTACCCATTTAGGCGTTGGATTATTATTATTATTATTTGTCGACATTTTTTTTTGTACGAATTTACTTTACCGCTCAAGGTTTGTAACGAGAATGAAAATTATAAATGTGCTTACAAAATAATTAAATCTAAAAACTGCATAGTTGCAATAATGATATTTTTTTTACTTCAAATTTTAATTTTTTTTGATAAAATTATCATTTAACACAAAAAAAAAAAAAAAAACACAATAATAACGAAATTCAAAATTATAATATAATATATCACACAAAAATCACATGCACATAAAAAAACAAAGAAAAACTTAATTTAGCCGAGACACTTTAAATTTATAATAATAAATAAGGTCTATTTTATAAAAAATTGGAATAAGGAAATAAAAAAAAATTTTCTTAAACTAAAAACACCACAGAAAGAATGATTACTTATTACAAAATTAAATTCCAAAACTGGATAATAGCATAATTGTTTTTTTTTGGTAAAACATTTTTCTTAAAAGGATATTTTTTTTGTGAGATTGGAGTAAAAGAGATTATAAGAGAAAAAAAAAATGCCGCGCAGCCGAACTACTGATCAGTAGTTTTATAATTACGGGCCTTTTTTAAATTTAACTACTCTAAAATTTAACTATACTCCAAATACATATTTGGAGTATATGTTGTTATTCGTGATTTTATACTACTACTTACTAAATTTCAGATGCGACATTAAACCTATTTTTTGGAGCTTATTCACAATTGGAAAACACATTTTGAAAACTCTTTTTCCATATTTTAGTATTTGGCGCCTCTAGCGGTAGAAATTGGAAATACAGTTAACGGCATCGTATTCTACTCTTAACTACCTTTCCAACGAGTAGTCACACTTCATTTTTGGTGCACATTTACTATATTAAATTACAACTTATTACTTGTATTTTACTGCCCTCTAGTGGCAAAAAATCAGATTATGAGTATGTCTGATTTATTTTAGTTTATATTAGCTTTCTAGCGTTTGCTTTCCCTTCATTTTTGGTAAAGATTCACCAAGTTGAATAACATTTTTAAAAAACAATATAATTTATATGTTTCACCCTCTAGTGGTAGAATTTAAAATTATAACAACTGTGGTTTTATATTACTACTTACTACCTTTCAGTTGCAACATTAAACCTAATTTTTGGGGCTTATTGACTATTGAAAATCACATTTTAAAAATTAACATTTTATATAATTTAGTTTTCAACGCCTCTAGCGGTAGAAATTTGAAATACGGTTACTGGCATAATATTCTACTCTTAAATACCTTTCCAACGAGTGGTCAAACTTCATTTTTGGTGCACATTTACTATATAAAATTATAATTTTTATTCGGAAAAGAGGTTTTGGCAAAATGCGAATTGCGCCACCTACCGGCCGAATTTTTAAATTCTATCAATTGCATCTCGTTCTCAATAAATCAAGCTTTCCATCGGTTTATCTATCATATACTTGAGTGTACATTAACCATGTGAAATAACTGGTTTTTATTGTTTACACCGGACGGACAGACGGACAGACAGACGGACAGACAGACGGACAAAAGCGTTAGCATAAGGGATTTTTTTTTTTAAAAAAGCCATGAAAAGAAGGTAATTTAAATTTTTTTTTTATTACGAACTAAGTAAAACTATTTGGCTTAAAAAAAAAAAAAAAAAAAACAATAAAAAAAAAAAATATTATATTAAATTAAATTAATAAATTTAAGTTTTTGTAAAAATGGGAGGTATACATATGTATATACAGAAATGTATTAAAAATGTATATTGATATGAAAATTGTTAAAGGAAATTGAAAAATAGTAATAAATTGAAAATTAGTAAAGAAAATGGTCAAAATAAAAACTGAAAAATTGTAAAATATAAACTTTTTAAAATTATAAATTTTTTAAATAAAAATTAAAATTGTAAAAAGTTAAATTAGAAAAATTAACAAATGATAAATGTAATATGTAATTGATAATAAAGTAAATTATTATGTTGAATTAAACAAAGTTAATAATAATGAAAATAATCTAATTGAAATCAGTAATTTAAAATCAAACCAATAAAATTTTTAACGAACATGAAATACCGGCTCATGTATATGCAAATGTGGTTATTGTTAATAGACTAGAGAATATACAAGGACAATTATTGCAAACCAAAACATTGCAATGTTTTGAAAAATATTTAGAAAATAATGAAAAAATTATACAAGATATTAATGTACGTACGTTCCCGGTTATAAAACAACGGAACTATAAATACTTCCGTAAATATGCCTAAAAACAGGATAGAATAAACTAAAAAAAAAAAAAAAAAAAAAAAACATAATAACAGAAATAATCTACATTACGGATAATCTACTAAAATTTAATTTACGGTACGACATCTATTACACGATAGTATCGTTGTCTTTAGCGCAGGTTTAGAAAAGTTTTTAGCGCAGGTTTAGTAAAGGTGTGAAACTTAACTACAATAAAGTTTAGCAAATATTTTTTTTAGTATTATTATTTTTAGTATTATCTTTGTATATAAATTTATATAGTAGTCCCATTTGGGTAATTTTTTTTGAAAAAAGGCCGTGAGAGAAGTGCTAACTAAAATATAGTAGGGACATAAATCATATTTTTGATTTAACAGGGCCATCTACATTTGAATAACTGAAACAATTCAAAATGGCAAATTTGTGTATATTTGTTATTGTAATTTTTTGTATTTTCTTATTCTGGGTACAGAAGTGTAAGGGGGGAATAAATATATAGAACAAAAAATTTTATATGCGTATTTGAATAATTTTGAATGAATTTTAGAATTGAAAAAGAATTTTTTGCTAAATTGATAGAGATGGTGACGTAAGGGGGAAGAAAACATATGAGATGATTTTTATGTACATATATATGCGTATTCGTATTTGAATGAATATAATTTTCTGAACTAATTTAAGAATTGAAAATATTTTTTTATTTTTCAATTCTTAAATTCTTGGGGAAGAAAATATATGAGATTTCTTTCTAGAATGTTCTAGAATGTTCTAGAAATCGAATAGTTTTCAGGAATTTATGAATTAAAAAAGTTCTTTTGTGTTATTATTCATTGGCGATGGTGCCGATTTTATAAAATTTCCTAATTTTTTAATTTTTATTGGTCTGGATGAAATGATGAATGGCCATATTTTCATCCGGGATTTTCTCTGGTACCACTGGATGGATTGGGCTAAAATTTTGCAACCACATTCAAATTAGTGGTCTGGTTGAAATGACGAATGGCCATATTTTCATCTGGGATTTTCTCTAGCACCCGTGGATGGATTGGGCTGATATTTGGTAAACACACTCATTATAGTGTCCTATAGTTAACTATGCCAGTGCTCCTCTAATTGAAATCAGTAATTTAAAATCAGTAAATAATAAGAAAATTGAAGGTCAAACCAATAAAATTTTTAACGAACATGAAATACCGGCTCATGTATATGCATATGTGGTTATTGTTAATAGACTAGAGAATATACAAGGACAATTATTGCAAACCAAAACATTGCAATGTTTTGAAAAATATTTAGAAAATAATGAAAAAATTATACAAGATATTAATGTACGTACGTTCCCGGTTATAAAACAACGGAACTATAAATACTTCCGTAAATATGCCTAAAAACAGGATACAATAACCTAAAACAAAAAACAAAAAAAACATAATAACAGAAATAATCTACATTACGGATAATCTACTAAAATTTAATTTACGGTACGACATCTATTACGCGATAGTATCGTTGTCTTTAGCGCAGGTTTAGAAAAGTTTTTAGCGCAGGTTTAGTAAAGGTGTGAAACTTAACTACAATAAAGTTTAGCAAATATTTTTTTTAGTATTATTATTATTTTTAGTATTATTATTATTATTAGTAAAGATTATTACCAACTAAGTGTCTTAGATTAAAAGGGGTTTTAGTATTAATTATGTTAAATTATACTTTTAGGAGTAGTAATAATAAAAAATAATTATTTTTAATCAACATAATTTTAGGAATTAATAATAAATTTGAAGGGAGGAATAGGAATTTTTTTTTCTATAAGACAAAGAAATTTTTTTACAAGAAAGCCAACAATAAGTGGAATGCAAAAATATGAAGTGGAATTTATTTTTAAAATAAAACATAATAAATTTAGTTTTTTTTTTTTTTCAAAATTCATTTTTAACATTTTATTAGCAATTTTATTACGATTTTTTTTTTAAATAATTCTAAATTTTTTTTACAACATTTTTTTTACAATGCATCCTTCCTAGCTGCAAATATATATATAAAAAAAAAAAACCATTTTAATTAATAAACAAATTTTATATAATCTTTTTATTTACCGTCTAAAAATATTTCCATCGGAATTAGGGGGATATACGGCGTGATACAATCCTCGCTGGGAGCCATAATCCCTAAGGAATTCGGCTAGCGTAACGCCTGTGGAAGGTCGCCACGATTCCACCAGCGACTCCCGAAATCCCTCGGATTGCATATTAGCAACGTCGCACTCGACGAGGCAGCCACCCCCATTGCGGACCCTTGAAACATACTAAAAATAAATAAAAATATTTCATAAAAATTTAAAATAATTTTAACAATAAATACTTCCTTACCCATTTAGGCGTTGGATTATTATTATTATTATTTGTCGACATTTTTTTTGTACGAATTTACTTTACCGCTCAAGGTTTGTAACGAGAATGAAAATTATAAATGTGCTTACAAAATAATTAAATCTAAAAACTGCATAGTTGCAATAATGATATTTTTTTTACTTCAAATTTTAATTTTTTTTGATAAAATTATCATTTAACACAAAAAAAAAAAAAAAAAAAAAACACAATAATAACGAAATTCAAAATTATAATATAATATATCACACAAAAATCACATGCACATAAAAAAAAACAAAGAAAAACTTAATTTAGCCGAGACACTTTAAATTTATAATAATAAATAAGGTCTATTTTATAAAAAATTGGAATAAGGAAATAAAAAAAAATTTTCTTAAACTAAAAACACCACAGAAAGAATGATTACTTATTACAAAATTAAATTCCAAAACTGGATAATAGCATAATTGTTTTTTTTTTGGTAAAACATTTTTCTTAAAAGGATATTTTTTTTGTGAGATTGGAGTAAAAGAGATTATAAGAGAAAAAAAAAAGAAGGTAATTTAAATTTTTTTTTTATTACGAACTAAGTAAAACTATTTGGCTTAAAAAAAAAAAAAAAAAATAAAAAAAAAAAATTATATTAAATTAAATTAATAAATTTAATTTTTTGTAAAAATGGGAGGTATACATATGTATATACATAAATGTATTAAAAATGTATATTGATATGAAAATTGTTAAAGGAAATTGAAAAATAGTAATAAATTGAAAATTAGTAAAGAAAATGGTAAAAATAAAAACTGAAAAATTGTAAAATATAAACTTTTTAAAATTATAAATTTTTTAAATAAAAATTAAAATTGTAAAAAGTTAAATTAGAAAAATTAAGAAATGATAAATGTAATATGTAATTGAATGGAAAATATTGTTTAAAATAAAAATGAAAATTATAAAATTAAAATAATTTGAATAATAAAGTAATGTTGAAAAGGAAGAATTAGAAACAAAATGATAAATTTATTGAAATTTAAAAGGAATTATATAAAAATAGAAAATTTGTAAGAAAATTGTTAGTGAAACGACCGAGCCTAATCCCTTAAGGATAGGCTGAAGAAGCAATATTAGAATATATAAACGGCTGAAAATTGGTATTTCGGGGAGTTCAAATACACTGAACAGGTAAAGCCTACAGTAAAGAAAACTCAATAAAGAACTTTTTAAATTAATAAATTACGTTTTATTTAACAGTTGATTAAAAGTAGTACTTAAAGTTGTATATCAAACTAAAGAAGTTATCAAAGAAAAGCTCTATTAAGAGACGATCAGGCCAAACCAGGAATAAATAATAAAAGGTGAATATAATTTTACAGGAAAGATTACAACACAACAACTTGGTCCATTTCTAATTGGTATGTATTTGTTTTCATACCCATTCCCATTGCATTGTGTTCTGACAACATTTTTGTTTCTATCAGTTGCATTTTTCTACCCATTTCTTCTTCGTGTTCCATTAAATATAATACCGATTCTTTAATATAATCTAAATTTGAAGTTACTATAGCCGCGTTTTTTGTTATTAATTCGAGTCGTCTGTCCCCCTCTTTCTGTAATTTGTCCAGTCGTTCATTTATTTTCTCTGAGTCCTCATTATCCATTGTACCGAATAACGTTTTTGAAAAATTTCTTATGAAATTTATATAACCTCTTTTTACCCTTCGTGAGAAAAAATGGTTTATTTTGTCTAATTCGTTTTGTAACTTTCTTGCGTATTTACTTAAATTTTTAACTCACCAATTACAGTTTTGGTCCTGCTTAACTTTAATTTTTGTTAGTAATATACAAGTTTGGTTAATCATTTGTGTTAGTAATGTAGAGAATTTCTCGATCTCCTTCCTTGGTGTGAGTTTAAACTTGGTAAATACTTCAATTTGTACGCGATGTACAAGCATTTGTCATTGATTTTCGAAAAGCGCTACCGTTGAGTGCAATTTTCGTATCAATCTCGTTTGCTTTAGTTGCGACGATAAATAATATTACGCAAATGACCTCCATTTTCACACCCTATTATAAATACGATAAAAAAATACTTTAATCTATTGTCTATAATAGGATATCAATTTTCTTATTACAACAATTAATTACTCTAAACTAATTAATTACTTTAAACTACTTTCCTATCCCCTACTATATGTTCCTATGTAAATTTACTTTCTTATTTGCTATTTGCTAAAAAAAAATTTAATAAACTGTTTATTTAATTATTACTACTCCTAAAAATATGTGCAAAAAAACATTATTTAGTTCGCGTACTTATTAGCTAAGTCGCGGAAATTGTTAGAATCCCGACTAAAGAATCCTTGCTAAACATTTTAGTTAAGTGTTATACCTTAAGTATTATACTTCTTCAAGACCTTAAAAGGCCTTTGCCCAAAAACTAAAATTATATCTGGCATACTTCGTTTTGTTATACTATACATGGTGTGTATAACAATTTAAAAATATGCACACACAAAATGGTCGGCAACATACATTTTGTATAACACAAAATTTTTATTTTTAGTAAATGAACATAATTTCAAATTGTTTTCTACTAAGTTGAGAATATTATTCCTATGTGCCTTTGTTGCTGTTTTTATTTTACGATGGTTTATTGCTGTGGTTGACCCTTTTTTATATTTGTTACCTGCAATGAGTTTTTTCTTATATCCATTCAAAAGGATATAAGTTTTTATATTTAAATTTCAATTTTCAAATTTAAATATTTTTCTATTTTTCTTATTTTAGGGAAAAAAATCAAATATGCGATCGTAGTTTAATTTATACTGGATGAATGCATTAATTTTAATCTACGTACATACTCGTATATATTTTTTTAGAAATTATAGTACATTGTATATTACTAATAATGAAAAATGAAAAAAAATGTGGTTAATATTAGATTGAGCAAGTTCATTAAAAAGTAATATACATAATGTTGGTATTTTTAAAATAACATGGCTTACATCCTCTCTGTTATATATTAGTATTCATTATTCATTATTATAATATTAATAATATTCCCGCTTATTATGCTATTGTTTTCCTATTTATACTTTTTAAACCAACTCGACAGACTTTTAGCTTATTCAACAAAAAAACTATTATACCCCTAAAAAATTATAAATATTCTGAATATAGAAAACGAAAAAATTCTAAAATATTGAAATTTAAAATTTAAATGAAAATACTTGCACATAACTAAAACCTGTATAAGAAAATGCAAAAAAAAGTATGTATATCCAAAAGAAGACAGGATATAGAGAACAACGAGAGAGATATAGTTACAAAAAATAATAGCGAATATAACAATTAACAACCGGCGATCCTATTAGAAACTAGTGGAACTATTTTCTGTATAACAATTTCAAATTAGTATTTTTTTAGCAAATTTTGGAAAAAGTTACTTTTTTAATTTCGCTCCTACAAACTTATTTTCTATTATTTTTGAAAATTTGAATTAAGAAAATGTTGGGAAAAGAGTAGATTTAAAAAACGACTTCATTTTATAATTCATTTTTTTTAGTTTAGTTTTTATTCCATATCAAAGTTTGAAAATATAATTGCTGTTAAATCAAAATTAGAGTCAAAAATCAAAATTCCGGCTGCCTAGTGTATATTCGTTTTATTAGGACTACGTGTCTTCCAAATTTCACCCAAATTGGATGCAAATTGTGGAAAAAATCTTGACGCAACGTTTTTTTTTGTATGGAAATGAAAAAACATTTTAAATTTCCAGACAACCTAGGTCAAAAACGAAAAAAAGGGCTGCCTAGTGTAGATTCGTTTTATAAAGACTACTTGTCTTCCAAATTTCACCCAAATTGGATGAAAATTGTGGAAAAAATCTTGGTCGTAACGTTTTTTTTGTATGGAAATGAAAAAACATTTCAAATTTCCAGACAACCTAGGTAAAAAACTTTAAAAAAAATTCTCAAATCTTATATCCACAAAGGCCCACAACCTCTTCAGCAATTACATAAGAGAATTCACAGGAAGACATATTTTCATCATATACAAATTCTTCAGTTGCAAAAATTAAAAAAAATAAATTTTTGGAAATTGAATCCATCACAATGAAAAATAATAGGATTTCTGTTTATCATCCCGATAATGTCATACTTTTAAAGAAAAATATCTATAGAATTTCATGTATTCATAATCTGCAAGGCGTAATAATTTGTAAAGCTCATAAAATAATAAATTTAAGGACTCTATTTAACTATCCAATTTCATCTGTAAACCTGAATATGTATTCAGTATCTAAAATAGAATTGGATCCTCAAGAAATAGAAATTCCATTAAAATTGATTGAGAAAAAAGTAATGTTAATGAGCTTTAATGAAAAAATATTTATTCCTTTATTGCATGCCTTGCCTAAAAATATAAATTTTAAAATATAAAATAATGTATGCAAAAAATAACACTATAAAATACAAAACTTTACAGTTAAATTAAAATTTATGTTTATTATCCAGCTTAAAAATGAATAAGAATAACAAGAACAATATTAAAACCCAATTAGAACAGGAATTATCAATGAAGATTCCAAGCTGTTTATCTGTAAATGTAACAGAAGATAATTTCCATAAACAAAATGTACAATCATACAACACACAGCAGCAAAAAAAAAAATGATGATGTTAATGACACTCTAGATTCTGATGCTACAATTTGCGAAGAAATAGAGAACTATTATGAAAATAAACGTAAGAAACTAAAACGTAAGAATTTTAAAACTAAAACGTAAGAATTTTATTATTATATGAAGTTTCCAATTAATTACAGAAGAGAGTCTCTTCGTCACAAAAAAATAAAAGTTCTGGATGTTTATCACAAAAACAATTTGATGAATATCCTCTGAAACGTGTTAAATTTAATTTTGAAAAAGCACCAGATGATGCATCGAACGAAAAAAAAAACTGAAAAATTTTCCTATTTCTTATGATGATACTTCTGACGATAATGATTCTTCTGGAGACGAAATAGAAAGTAATGATCACAATTCGTTAAAAGGTAAGAAATAAAAATATCTATTTCATTATTACATGAAATTTATAATTCATTACAGAAAGATGTCTTTCTTCATCCAAAACAAATAAAAATTCCAAACATACATCACAAAAAGAAATTAGTCCAATAAAACAACGTATACAATGTAATTTTGCAAAATCATCAGATGATTTATCAATAAATAAAAAAAATCATCAAAAAAATAAACAAACTTATGATAATTTTTCTACTGAAATACTAACATTATTACACAAAATTTATGATCGTCAGGATCAATTTGCTGATAAATTCGAAAATAAAATAAATCTAATTGGTCGGCAAGTACTTCTTATAAAAAATAAAGTTAATGGTTTATCTAATGATAGATATTGCACAGAAAAAACTTCAATTTCATTATGTTGCACAATGACCAAAAATATATATGAATTAGAAGAAAAATTAAAAACTGATCAGGAAACAAAATTAAAAAAATTTTTATTAAATTTTTGTTTTGCAAATCCTTTTTAGGGCTTTTTTTAAAAAAAAAATCCCTTATGTTAACGCTTTTGTCCGTCTGTCCGTCCGGTGTAAACAATAAAAACCAGTTATTTCACATGGTTAATGTACACTTAGGTATATGATAGATAAACCGATGGAAAGCTTGATTTATTGAGAACGAGATGCAATTGATAGAATTTCAAAATTCGGCCGGTAGGTGGCGTAATTAGCATTTTGCCAAAACCTCTTTTCCAAATAAAAATTATAATTTTATATAGTAAATGTGCACCCAAAATGAAGTTTGACCACTCGTTGGAAAGGTATTTAAGAGTAGAATATTATGCCAGTAACCGTATTTCAAATTTCTACCGCTAGAGGCGTTGAAAACTAAATATATAAAATGTTAATTTTTAAAATGTGATTTTCAATAGTCAATAAGCCCAAAAATTAGGTTTAATGTTGCAACTGAAAGGTAGTAAGTAGTAATTAGGGAATGCAATACCGGTATCCCGGTATCCCGAAAACCGGGATACCGGTCATTTTTGGCCGGTATTAAATACCGGTATTCGAAGTTTCAATACCGGTATTTCGGTATTGAATTTAAATTATATTTAAACAACAAAGAATACATTTTACAGCTATATAAAATAGAATTTGTATTTTAAAACAAATATATGCCGTTGATATTTACACTAAAATACTTAAGTCACTCATGAACTCCTTAAATTAACAATAATAAGTAATAAGCGTGTAAAGTGTAAGTTTGGCGGTGCTTTTAGTTATCATAAGTGTGTATAGTGTAAGTTTAGTTCATAAGTGTGTAAAGTGTAACTTTGGCGGTGCTTTTACTGAAAATTTAATAATAACCGCACACTTAATAACTGCACACCATATAATTTTTTGAGTTTTAATTTGGTTATAGTATATATTTATTTGAGTCTTTAAATTAAAGGATAGACAATTTTTTGTGACAAATATTTATTAACTTTGGTAAGTTTATTTAAGTTAAATCAGTTTGATGTTTTTTAAATATATACATGATCAACATTTATTACAATACAATAACCCAATTTAGAACATGGAGAGTATGAAATTTGTTCAACATTTAAAAGGCGGAGATGAAAATTCCATCTGGTTTTACTTTCTCAAAGAAGAAAAAGGAAGTTATGCAAAATGCAAGAAGTGTGCTAATTTTATAAAAACGGGAGGAGGCTCAACAAGCGGCCTCCACACACATCTAAAGACCAAACATGAAATAAATCTACGGAAACGTGCTACTGCTGAACCTGTAGCTGGACCTAGTTCTCAATGTGTTAAAGTGAATCCTTTAGCCAAAATTACAAAATATTTCAGAAATACTACAGACGACTCACTAGCAGCAGTACTAGCTAGAATGACAGCGCGTGATGGACTACCATTCAGAGTATTTATTACATCTGACGATCTTAGAAAATCACTAAAAGCGTTAAATCTAAGTGATGAGCTACCAAAATCAGCCAACACAATTAGAAAAATTGTCATTGACTATAGCGAAAAAATTCGTCAATTATTGATTAATGACATATCGGAACGTAAATTAAATGGGAAAGGTTTTAGTATTACTTTCGATGAGTGGACCTCACTAAGAAATCGCCGATATATAAATATTAACCTTCACGCGGAAAAAATCTTTTGGAACTTAGGACTTCTACGCATCAATGGAAGTTTACCTGCAGTAAAATGTGTTGAGCTTTTGAGTGATAAATTGAATCATTATGGTTTGTCATTGGAGAAAAATATCGTTTGTTTAATAAATGACGGTGCTGCAGTTATGCAGAAAGTAGGTAGATTAGTACCAACTGCTCAGCAATTATGTTTGGCCCATGCGATACAACTTGCGGTCGTCGATGTTCTTTATAAAACAAGTACAACCGAATATACAAACAACAGCCAGAATCAATCAATTTACATGGATTCAGATTCCGAAACTGAAGAATCCAATACTTGCGATGCCAGCGAAGGAGATGACTATGACGATGGCTTAGTAATGGAATACAATATACAGGGACGAGATATTGACTTAACCCATAATCAGCTCGGTCCGCTTATACAAAAAGTTAGAAAAATTGTGAAAATATTTAAACGTTCGCCAACACGAAATCAGGTACTACAAGATTATGTACGTGTCGAATTCGGTAAGGAATATTGCTTAATCCTAGATTCGAAAACTAGATGGAATAGCTTAATAGTAATGCTCGAACGTTTTTATAAATTAAAATCAAGCATAAAAAAATCAGCTATAGATTTAAATTTAGATATAAATTTTACTGACGCTGATTTTGAAACAGTTTCATTAACAGTGTCGACACTATTGCCAGTAAAGCTAGCAGTTGAATCATTGTGCCGAGAAGATGCCAACTTACTTTCCGCAGACACGACATTCAAATTTATGTTTGATAGTCTCAGTGAAATAAAGTCTTCACTCAGCACAGAAGTTCGAAGTGCGTTGATGAAACGCGTATTGGAAAGAAGAACGGAGCTGTCTGATCTAATGGACTATCTACATAAAGGTTTTGCGGATGATAGTCAAATTACAACCACGAATAAAAACATCAACCAAGCTTTTAAATTTCCTCGTATATCGAAATCAACAATTCTTAAATCACTTTTGGGAATTGTTAATCAAATGGATCTTTGGAATCAAAACACAGCTCTAATAGAGCGATCAAATGAAATTTTAGATTCAGAGGTCAGTGCGGCTGAGGACTTAATAGAAATAGCAGATAAATCAGAAAGTTCTGCTGCCGGTATAATTTTGAACAAATTTCGATGCAGACTCGATGACAAAACTCTGGACGCTCTCTGTTTTTTAAGAGGACATTTTAAAGGAAGCAAATCCATATTAAATAATTGAATTTTGATATTTTTTTAATGAATTGTGATTTTTATGTTCTTTTATTTTTATTTCATGTTTAGTTTGTTTATTTTGGTCTTATTTTTATGAATTATTTATTATACTTTTTATTTTTATTTTCAATAAATATTCACTGAATAATTTAACAATGAAGTTTAAACACAAATAAGTTCTTTGAAAACCGGTTTTAATACCGGGATCCCGGTTTTATTATTTTACAATACCGAAATACCGGTATTGAGATTTCCTCCGGTATTGCATTCCCTAGTAGTAATATAAAACCACAGTTGTTATAATTTTAATTTTAAATTGTTTTTTAAAAATGTTATTCAACTTGGTGAATCTTTACCAAAAATGAAGAGAAAGCAAGCGCTGGAAAGCTAATATAAACTAAAATAAATTAGACATACTCATAATCTGATTTTTTGCCACTAGAGGGCAGTAAAATACAAGTAAAAAGTTGTAATTTAATATAGTAAATGTGCACCAAAAATGAAGTGTGACTACTTGTTGGAAAGGTAGTTAAGAGTAGAATACGATGCCGTTAACTGCATTTCCAATTTCTACCGCTAGAGGCGCCAAATACTAAAATATGGAAAAAGAGTTTTCAAAATGTGTTTTCCAATTGCGAATAAGCTCCAAAAAATAGGTTTAATGTCGCATCTGAAATTTAGTAAGTAGTAGTATAAAATCACGAATAACAACATATACTCCAAATATGCATTTAGAGTAGTTGAATTTAAAAAAAGCCCGTAATTATAAAACTACTGATCAGTAGTTCGGCTGCGCGGCATTTTTATTATTATTTAAATTTTCATAATTATTTATCATATATTATTTTATCATTACCATTAATTGAAAACACATTTCTATTAGAGAAATTTATGAAAAAAGAATTACTTTTATATAATTTTAACTTTTATTTTGTTTTTCTCAATTTCTTTCGGTTGTGTTTTATCAGCAATTTAACACAAATTTATATTAATTTTATTTTTTTGTCTTTTTAATTGTTATCAAAAATTTTATTTATAGGTTTACTAATTCATCACAATTCAGTATTGCAAAATAATTGAACACTCCGGTATTGCAAAACCATATAGCGAATCGAATAAAAATATTATGTGCATATTTTATAATTCAAAATATATTGTAAATTTATATATTACAAAAAAAAAAATTTTTATATATATATTTATTAAAATAATATAAGGAATAATACAATATCAAAAACACGCGCTGATGCAATATAAAGAATTTCATATGTATTTAATAATCTTTAACGAACGAAATACACTTTAAACACATAAATAAAAAAATACATATTAATCTATCCATAAATATATATATAAATATATATATAAATATATATTTATGTGTATAAATAAATATGTATTAAATATTAATAAAATTAAAATAAATATAATTATTTTCTTATGTTCTTTTAGATATAGTAAAACAATTATTTGACAAAATACCCGAAAGTGCCACAAAAAATATTATGATGCGCTGGTTACGCTATGGACCACAAAGATTAGCAGCCAAGAAAGAAAACCTAGAAAATTGATCTTAAATTTTACAATTTATAAATTTAAAAAAAAATCTATTTTTATGTACAATTTTATATTATATTGTTTTATCGTTGAAATTTTTGAACATTAATAATATAATATGGAAGTTAATTTTTATAATTTTTATAAACTAATTTTGATTTTTATAACTTAAAAAAAATTACACTTCCAATTTAAAAGATTTTGCTGATTTAAAGAAAATCAAAAAATATAATTATTTATTATAATGAAATGTCTAAATTTCGAAAATGTGAAACTTTTTTAAAAATTATTTATTTTGTTTCATCGTTTTATATAACTTCATAAAGTTCATACAAAAATTATTACATCAATTAAAAATTATAAAAATTTTATAATGTTATGTAAATATAACATTACATAATGTATACAAACCAACGTAACTAAATCTTTTTATTGAATTTTTAAATGCTGTAATAGATTTAATAATTATTGATGAATAATTTGAAAAACAATTTTAATGTCAATTTTAAGTGAAAAATATGAAATAATAATAGTAAAAATACAAAAAATATGAAATGTGTAACATTACTAAAATATAATGATATGGATGTTTTTTTTAAAATAATTTATTTTGTTTTTTATAGCTTTATGAAAAAAAATAGTGTCGAACTAAATATATTACATTGCTTTTCAACTTGAAAAATATTTAATAATAATTAATAAAAATCCAAAAAATATTATTGTAATGGAATAAATTAAAAAATCATAAAAAATCATTTAATCAAAAATTTTATAATAGTTTATAATGGTAAATATAACAACATTATATATAAAAAACATATATAATGTTATTATAATTTATGTTTTGTCTAAGATAAATTTTTATTCTAATTTCTTATTTCATAAAGTATCAGATAAATTTATTTTCAAAATGATAATAGCCCTGTTTTTTGGAATACGGGTATATTGTATTGCAAAATTTTTGCAAAAAAACGATTCACTGAAAATAAGGCGACAATTTTTTTTATTTCAATCACAATTGAATTTATCAGCTGATAATTGTTTTTTAAATCACATTAACTTTGAGTTTTATAAAAGTTAAAAAAAAAAAATCATTGAATATCATTAAAAAAACATGCTTTTTTTCTTTAATAAATTGCCATTTTTTAATGTAAAAAAAAACATAGGCTATGCCTTTTTGGTCC
Organism: Empis stercorea; assembly: GCA_949752835.1. NCBI lineage: Eukaryota > Metazoa > Arthropoda > Insecta > Diptera > Empididae > Empis > Empis stercorea. Next base: position 27,071,282 of record OX457085.1, read on the forward strand.
GATGTATTTGAAATAAATGAAATAAAATGAAATGAAACGGAATATTGACAACAGATTCATCTACATGTCATATTATGAACTATTTATCAATTACAATTCATTTGCAATATATAAATAACTACTGTAATTCCAATTTTTTTGCCAACAAATTGTTGTTGTTTTCAATGTAAAAATTTGCTGTACAATATACCCGTCTACAAAAAAACAGGGCTATTCATGTAAAACAAACGAATCATTTAAAATAAAGTTTTATTAAATGTAAGATAATAAATAAGATATTATATTGAATAAAAAAATAATTAAAAAAAAACTGCATTTTATATTTAGAAAGTAAACTACCACTTTTGTGTCGAATTTGTGTCACTTAGGTTCAAACAGTGAGTCATTTTGGTTTCGAATTTGTATCACAAGTGATGCTTAAGTGAGTAATTTTAGTATCAAATAAAAGCACTGAGATCCCATTAAACCAGAAAATGACGGTGACGCCAAAGTGATAGTAAAAAAAAGCTCTTTTACTCAATTTTGGCATGAATTGCTCATTTATTCAATTTGAGTGTAAAAAATTTTATGATGTATCGCAGTGTGTGTGAGCGATTGTAAACAATTTTGTTTTCTGTGTTCCAGAAATTTTAGCAAGTGTAGCCTCCTCTGCAATTTACAGGTTTCGCATTAGTAGTGAATGTGTTTCTACGAAAAATGTTGCCAGCGTTCCGCATTTTTCACAGTTCAATATTTCAGGTTGTTTTTTCGACGGTGCAGCAGTTTTACCTAATTAAAACTTCAAAACCAAAATATAATTTAAAAATACAAAAATAAAATATAAAATATCAAATCAAACAAATAAACTGACAAGGCAGTGTATGATGTATGAAAAAAATGCAGATTTTTTTTGTTCATTTTTAAAATGATAAGAATTCAGCGATTTGAAACTGCGAAATTATTGCATTTTAAATTGAAGAATTTTTAATCGAAAAACAAATTCATCATAATTCTTTTTGAAAAATTTATAAATTTTGACCGATAAATATAATCTTGTATAGTGACCGATAAATATAATCTTGTATAGTAAAAAAAAGGTGCAAAATTGGAGTAAACATTTTGTATTAAAAAACAATAAAAAATTATATTTCGGTATGTTTTAGAATAAAACTGGGGCCAATTTTTTACTAATAAAACGATATGCTTAAAAAAAGATTACAATTAAAATCGTTTTTATTCTAAGATTCTGATCTGAAAAGTATAAATTTTTGCATCGTAATTTTTGTAATATGCATAATAAAAAATACATTTGTGTTTTCTATACATGCATAGGATAGAACCGTTTAGAACTTTAGACAGCTTAGAATTAACTTTTTTTTTACTCTAAGCAATACAAAACTTAGTTTAAAATTAAAGCAATACAAAACTTAGTTTAAAATTATATTAAAAAAATTTTTATTTAAAATCCAGAATTGTTCATCGAAAGTTGTAAACACCACTTTTTGGCAATTTAAGTTTTTTTTAATTTGGTAACACTCGTTTGTTGATTTGAAAATTTTATTCTGTCTGTGCATTTTATAAAAGTGAGTGAGGTAAAGTGAATAAAATAAGTTATAAAATAAATAATATTATTAAAATAAATTTAAATCTTTAATTTAAGTGTATTCTTTATAAAAATAAATAATAAATAAAGGTAACAAAAACAATTCAAACATTTTATCTCTGAGCTTAAGATTAAAAAGAAACAAAAAGAATTCAAAAATTTTTCAAAAACAATTCTTCAAAAACAGTAGAATAATTACAGATAAGAATCTAAAACTTTAAAATTAACATTTAACATAAAAAATATCGAGTGGTAAGATAATACCACAAATGTATGTATATGAAATATATTTTCTAGAACGTTGAAATTCCGTTCTAGACAATATATTTCATATTCATCCTTTTTTTTTCTTTTCAGTTTAGCAAAATTTTAAAATATTACACATGTAAAATGCATAAAAATTATAAAATAATGTCCAATTTTGTAAATTTTTATTAATTTACTATTTCCAATATAACTATTTGACTTTCTCTTTATTGAATTTAAAATTTTTTTATTATATTTTTAATATTGGAAAAAAAATAGTCAAATTCGAAATAGTAAAATGCATAAAAATTGTGGAACTGGAATTGTATAAATTAATTTTAAAATATTTAAGCATTTTCCAAAATTATTTTTGTAAATGTTTTTATAGTATTAATAAAAATTATAAAAGTGGATTTGTGTTTATAACTTTTATTCATTTTACTATTTTTACCTTAGTTATTTTTTGAATATTTACTGGAAAATAAGTTTATGACGTAAAAAAAAGGAAATAAAAACCATATTTGTTTGTTCTTTTTAATAAAAATTACACGAATTTGCTTGTATTACAAAAACTATTTATTTCTATTTCTATATTTATAGTTCTGTGCTATAAAATGGATAGTAATTTGTATAGAAAAATTTCTAGCGAAATGGAGTTATTTTTTACTTCTAATAATACTGAACAGATTTCTGCTAAAATAAGTCCAATTCCAGAAAAAAAATTGAAAAAAAATTTGATATATGAACAGACAAACGCGGAAATTGTTGATTTTATAGATTCCGAATTTGTAAATCCGGAAATAATAGTATGTTCTAGTTTTCATGAAGATGATAATGAACATTGTATCAAAAATCAAAATGAAGATTGTTTTGAAATAAAACTTAGTAATTGGGCTATTTCACATAAAATTACAGTTGAAGGTATGAATTCGCTTTTAGCATTACTAAAAACTAAAATTCCGGATTTACCAACCGATTCAAGAACCTTAAAAAGAACTCCTAGAAATCCAACATCCATTGTAATGGGATCAGGTCAATATGTACATATTGGATTTCAAGAAGGATTCTTAAAATATTTTAAAAGTATACCCTTATGCAGTATCCCATTACAAATAGATTTAAATTTCGGTATAGATGGAGTTCCTATTAATAAAAGAAGTCAGGTTTGGCCAATTTTATGTAATATAGTTTGTACTGAGTACATTTTTCCAGTAGGATGCTATCATGGTTACAGTAAACCTAATGATTCCGAACTCTTTCTGTCTGAATTTGTCGAAAATTTGGAAATTTTACTGAAAGATGGATTTAAATATAATGGGAAAAAAATAAAAGTTAATGTATGTGTCTTCATATGTGATGTACCTGCACGAGCTTTTATTCTACAAGTAAAATATCCTACTGGTTTTTCTTCATGTACAAAATGTACCGTTGTGGGTGAAACTATTTTAGGAAGAAGATCTTTTCGTTCAATTAATTGTGAATTAAGAACAGGAGAATCTTTTAGAAATAGGATTGATATAAATCATCACCGAACAATGGAACATTTTGGTTTAGAAAGATTAGGAATTGATTGCGTACAACAGTTTCCCATAGATTATATGCACTGCGTTCTGCTAGGTGTTAATAAATTTTTGGTTGAGCTATGGGTTAAACAAAGAAACCCGCGATATTCTATGTCAAAATCACATATTTTATATACTAATGAAATTCTTAGAAAAAATAAAAGCAATATCTGTTACGATTTCGCTAGAAAACATTTATCAATTGAAGAAATAGGAAACTGGAAGGCTACAGAGCATAGACTATTTCTGCTATATACAGGAATCGTGCTCAAATATACATTAGAAGAAAAGTATTTTGATCATTTTTTGAAATTGTTCTGTGCAATAAGAATTTTATGTGACCCAGACGAATGTAAAATTAATAATAAATGTGCTCAAGAACTTTTGGAATCCTGTGTTCATGAATTTTCTTCGTTCTATGGCACAGATTCTATACGATATGTTGTACATAATCTAATTCATTTATCCACAGACTGTTTAAAATTTGGTGCACTAGATTCATATAGCAGTTTTAAGTTTGAAAATTACAATAAAATTTTAAATTCATATATTCATCAAGGCCCACAACCTCTTCAGCAGTTACATAATAGAATTCAGGAAGATATTTACTCTTCATATAAAACTTCTTCAGTTGTTAAACTAAAAAAAAAAATTCTGAAATTGAATGCATAACAATACAACATAATAGAATTTCTATTCATCCACCTGACAATTACATACTTTTAAACAAAAATATTTTCAAAATATCCTCAATTCTCCAAATGCAAGGCATATATATTTGTAAAGCTCGTAAAGTTAAAAATTTAAATCCTGTATTTAATTATCCAATTTCTTCAGTAAATCTTAATATTTATAAAACATCAGAAGTAGAATTAAACCATACACAAATAGAAATTCCATTAAAAAATATTGAAAAAAAAGTAATGCTAATGGATTTCAATGACATAATATTCATACCTATTCTTCATGCCTTGCCTAAAAATATTAAATTATAAAATATATTAAATGACATCTGATAATAAATATAATATACTTTTACTAATAAAATAAATATATTACTTTATATAGTACATATTTAAAAAAAATGAAGGAAGATAATGAAATTTTAAAGACAGTGCTAGAAAACAAAATGTCAATGAAGCTTCCTACTGCTTTAGCTGTGAGTATAAAAAAGAAATATAATGCAGAAAACTGCATCACTACAAAAAAAATGAAGCCTTATGAATATGATGATGCTGAAACTTATTGTGAAGAAGTAGAAGAAAACCGTGAAACTAAAATATATGAAGAAAGAATTTCATTACCAAAAAGTAACAAATAAAAATATACATGTAATTATTAAATGTATTAATTTTATAATTTATTACAGAAACTAGACTTCCTTTATCACAAATTAATAAAAGTTCATCATCAAATAAATCATATGACACAAAAATGAATCCTTATGAATATGATGATGCTGAAACTTATTGTGAAGAAGTAGAAGAAAACCGTAGTAGTTATAGGGCCACGTTGTGCAGGAAACTGAATCGGCCATATATCACCAAAGAGTTTGGGTGTGGTCAATGGGTGTCAGGTTTCATTAGGTTAAATGGTGCGGTTAATGGGTGTGGTTAATGGTGTTAAATGGAGCGGTTAATTGGTGCGGTTAAGGGTGTGGTTAATGGTGTTCAATGGTGCAGTTAATAGGTGCCATTAATGAGGCGCCATTGATCAATTAGTGATTAATGGTGTTGTGTATATGTATATAGTATGCAATGGAGCTACAAAAGTGAAAGGCGATATTTTGTAATTTTGTGTATGCGATTGAAAAGATCATTGCGTACAATTTGTATAGTATTTTTATATATGAGATTTTGGTGAATGAATAATATGACCTTGGTTTTTTTTTGTGTTTTGTTTTGTAAACGATACTATGCATTAACGTATTTTTATTTAGTTTTTAATATTTTGTAATTTTGTGTATGCGATTGAAAAGATCATTGTGTACAATTATTTACAATTATTAAAATTAAAAGATATAATTATTTGCATAGTATTTTTTATATATGAGATTTCGGTGAATGACAGCGGCGGCTCGTCATATTGGGCAGGGTGGGCTAAGCCCAACCGGAATTTACAGGAAAATGCTACAAAATATTTATTTAAAATATATTATAAAAATGAGCAAAAAAAATTCAAATTTTTTTTTAAATAAATCTCATATAATATACGTGAATATAATTTTTTCCATCGAAATTCGTACACCACCGCTGCGAAATATAATATGTATATAAAAATATAATCTAAAATCTAAATATGAATATGAACGCTAAAATACAAATATATTATACTAACACTACATAACTTTTTCATTATAGAAATACAACTACTCTTTTCTCTTTACTTCAAGGGCTAATTGAAATTTGCCCACCTTATTATACTAATTTTATACAAAACAATTTTGCGTTTGTGTTGAATTTTGTATGGATCAGGCTGGGCTAATTTAAACTAGCCCACGAAGACCACGTGTTCCCCATAAAAATGCGAAATATTTGTAATTGCTATATGATTTGCAGAATTTAATTATTTTTTCTATGGAAGAAAATTATTAGAAAATTTCCATTGTATAGCAATGTCAATTTGCAATTTTTTAAACCAAAATACCAGGCGCGCATATTTTATAATCAACACTATTGAGTTGAGTTATTTCCTTCTCCTATATTAAAAAATTTATATTGAGAAAAATATATCATGGGATACAAAATCTCTTGTCCATAGAAGAAATATTCCTATATACTGAAAATTTGCATGAAATATTTTTCATTAAAAAAAAAGAAATATATCATCGTGGGCTAGAAAATCGCAGCCCCTAGAACGAATAATTCCTTTGAGTAAAAATTTGCATGAAATATTTATTTCGTTATATAAATATTTTGTATTAAAAAATAAATAAATATATATTCATGGGCTAGAAAATCGCAGCCCATAGCAATAATTTTATCGCATATATTTTAAATTCCCTCAGTAGACAAAAAATTATTTAATTATAGCACACATTAGAACTAAATTTTTAAAATTAGTACCAGGCAATCATAAATTTCAGAAAGTAACAATTTTCTTCTTAGTTGAGAAAACTTAAGACAATTGCATACAAATATAACTATTCAAATATGTATGGAGTGTGCCATGATTTTCGTTTATTTAGCTCGTTTTTTTGCATGTGTCTAATTTTTTGTGTGCATAATATGTGATTTATTTTTCTTGTGTGCATAGCGTATGCATAATGATTTTTTTTATTGGAAAGAAAATGAAAAACATTTAGATGCCAATGTGATTAACTCACAAATGATAAGCTTAGATGCCAATGTGATTAACTCACTAAAACGGAAAATTCAATAGGTTGTATATTTAATAACCTCGAATCTTTGCTTTTCATAACAAAACTTTTTCCTTTAGCCCACCCAGAATTTTTGATCACGGTCCGCCACTGGTGAATGAATAATATGACCATTAAGGTATTTTTTATTTAATTTTTCGAAAACCTGCTTTTTTTTTTTTGTTTTGTATATGCAAAGAAGTTTTCTTGCATCCACACATATATAATATATATATTACATTATATTGTAAAAATTTTTGCCATAAAAGTGAAAGACAATATTTGGTAATTTTGTGTATGCAATCGAAAAGATCATTGTGTGTATATTTGCATAGTATTGTTGTATATATGAGTGGTTAATGGTGTTAAATGGTGTTCAATGGTGCGGTTAATAGGTGCCATTAATGAGGTGCCATTGATTTAAATTAGTGGTTAATAGCTTTGTATGTATATATGCATATATGTTGTATTTGGTTGTTTGGCGACAAAAGGTGAATGGATGATCTGGATAATTTTGTTTTTGAAAATATTTATTGTTAAATTCTTGTTAAACTTAATAATATATTTATATATATATATATATTGTTAAATTATAATATTCTGATCAGTCTATAAAATGTCACTGACTAAGTCTGATATAGTAGTAATTTCTAATTTTTTAAGTGAATATAAACCTTTTTTGTCCGAGTATCATATAACAAAATTAGAAAATCTTGTTGAGACATTAAAGTTACTAGTTGAAAATGGTGTGAAAAAGTCGCAATTCGGTGAACATTATAGTAATTGTATTTGGGCCAATAATAATGCAACATCGGGGCCTGATACATGTGTTTGTATATCAATAACATATAAATATAGAGACGCTTTAAAGGTGATAATAGGTTTTAAAAATAATTACGAAAATTTAGTAAGAAAAATTGATGAATTAAAATTGTAAATATGTTACCATTCCTACACCCATTTACTATGATAATAGCAGGCCCTTCTGGGTGTGGAAAAACAACTTTTGTTTGTAATATAATTTACCAACATGCAGATTTAATCAAACCAAACATAACCAAAATAATTTGGTGCAATCCTGAGCTGTCGGCTGTACCTAAAAATTTACCTTTTAAAAATATTGAGTTTCTAGCTAATATACCTGAGGAAATAAATAATGAATGTAATGACAACATATTAATAGTATTGGATGATTTAATGCTTGAGACTTATAATAAACAAGTATGTGAATTGTTTACAAAAGGTTCACATCACAAAAATCTGTCAATTATTTTGTTAATACAAAATATTTTTCATCAGGGTAAATATTGTCGAGATATTTCATTGAATGCTAAATATCTTGTTTTATTTAAGAACCCCCGCGACAAATCACAGATTACACCTTTAGCACGTCAAATTTTTCCAGAAAAAATAAGAGAATTTACAAAAGTATATAATGAGGTCACATCGCGTCCTCACGGTTATATTGTGTTAGACTTAACACAAAACATCAATGAATTGTACCGTATACGTTGTAATATATTTGAAAAAAATTATTGCGTTTGTTATTGTACCTCAAATGATTTAAATAACAGAATTTACTGTGACAAATATGAAACGATTGCAGAAAAACCATCATATATTACGATTGTTAAAAAATCCGAATAAAAATCTACGTAATAGTATATTGAAGTCATGTGATGATGACGTTATAAAGACTCTGATTGAAATCGCAATTAATACTTTAAATGGCAATAATAAAATATAAAAAAAAAAGTTAAAATTTTTAAAAACACATAAAAAAGTATTAAGGTGTTTAGTCAGTACTAAAAGTAGTTTGAAAGCAAAACGTCGAATGCTTATACAAAAAGGTGGCTTCTTACCCGTTTTAATTGGAACAGTTTTATCAGGCATTATTGGCAAATTAATAGGAGATTATCAGGCAAACAATGAGTAATATGCAGTGTATGATTGTTATACCGCCTGAAGTTTTTACAAAATTCAAAAAGTTAATAGAAAATGAAAAGAGTTTAAATATTTTAAATCATAACATTGAAATTCTTTTAAATAATAAAAAAATAAATCCCACGCAGAAATGGTATATGTTAAGACAGAATTTAATAAAATATTCTAACCAAAAGAGAACAGCTGCAGAGTTACCTACAAAATATGAAAAAAGAAATAATGTTAAACAGGATACAGAAAATGCCTCAACACAAACAAAATATTATTTTACCAAAAATCAGGAAACGCAATACGCACCTGATTTTACAAATATTAAACAACAAGAATTTTATGAAGATGATAATGTTTTTGGTTTTGACCCTGAAAAAGAACAACAAGAACAAAAACAACGGTCGCAATATAGAGAGCATAATAATGATAGTGATGAGGACGATATAAATATGGATTTTGATGATGATGACGCTGCTGAAATTGCCTTGGAGAAGACATTACCGGATGAGCGTTTAACTAGAAGATTGTCTTCTAATTCCAATATAAAAATGTATAATACAGATACAGGTGGTATTATCACAGTAGCATTACCTGAAAAGTCGCCTACAAGACAACGTACAAATTCAGATAGTTCATTTTTTAACCAAAATATTTTGTCACCTATAAATACAAGACAACATGCACAAGCAAGTGGTTCATTATTAAGGCAGAGTATTTTGTCAAGATATCCTAAAGAGAACAAATATAAAAGGAAACAAACAACAATTCACAAATCACCACCAAAACAATATAAACCATATAATACACCGCCTCACTGGGAAAGTTATAAATAAGCGTTAACAGGTTAAATTTACCAATCACAATTATGAATTCACGAGATGATTTCTATATTACCTTATTTAGTAATGATTCAACAAATTCTTTCCCCAATAATACTTTATCAACTTTTGAAAATAGAATACCAACACATTTAGATTTAACTAAAGCTGATTGGAAGGTTGGTCTTTCGGAAATTTTTGTTAACGACTACCTACAAACTGATAAATATGAAAAACAAAAATCTGTTACTATTTCATTGGGGGTACATGAAGTTTTAGTAGGTAGAAATAAATTAAATGTTAAAAAACGTCTAGGATATACATTTTACCATGAAGATAATGCGAAATTTATGCACGATGATTGGAAAGGAAATCTTTTACCTCCACTCATTAACAATATAACACCATCTGAGGGGTGCACACGTACCGAAGCGTTACATGAGTTTTATAATGAGCTGTTAAGCACTCTAACCAATGATGAGACCTATAAGGTTGAGTACAAAACTGTTTCAGATTCAGATAGCCTAAAATTTATACGTATATCAAAATCTTTTAATCAAGACAGTTTCCATTTAAAACCAGGTACTTTATATACTGTACCATAATTTATAAAAGAGATCTTTCAGCAAAAAAAGGATATTATTAAAGACAAAAAAAAAATATTGGAATTATTTCAAACTACGTTTAATCGAATTATAGATGAAAAAAGTGGTATGCTACTAGTATATGGTGATATTATACAGCCAGAAATTTTTGGAAATAATAATATAAGAGCGTTGCGTGCAATAAATATTGCCAACTGTAGAAGACAAAATAATATAGAATTTACAAATATACAATAAGTTCCATTAGAAAAAAAGATTTTTGAAACTATTGCTATTAATATTTCCGATCAGTATGGTAAAAAAATTGATTTTGTACCAAACTACTTTCCGACAAAAATTGTATTACATTTTAAGAGATTTTAATTTTTTTAAAAAGTATATAAATAAAACCATTTCTTAAAGCTTTGTCGTTTTACTTTAACATGCATCGCGAATACATTAAATATTATTCATCACAAGCTGGTGGTAATATAAATGAAATTGGACAATTGTTACAGGCCTATCCAACAATTCAAAGAGGGCGTGGTCTAGGAAATTTATTTGGAACTTTTTTCGTTTTCTAAGACCATCATTATTTACTGGCTTAAATTTGATAAAAGACGAGGTTTTGAAAACAGGTGCCAATATTTTGTCTGATATTGCGTCAGGGGCAAATCCTAAAGAAGTATTTGAAGAACAAGCTAAAGCAGGCATTAAAAATTTAAGAACTTCAGCAGTAAACCAATTGCATTCGATGTATGGTAGTGGCAGAAAGAGAAAGAGAAGTAGTAAAAAAATAATTCATATAAAAAGAAGTAAACGAAAAACTATAAAAAGACGTGTAAAACCGAAACTTTATTCAATTGGTAGAAAAAGTAGACGAAGAGTAGGAAAGAAAAAAAAAACGTCACGCATTCTGGATATTTTTAATTAAAAATGACTATAGTAGAATGCATGAAGTCAGAGCTGGATCTTTTCACGACACCACCAATACAAACTAGTATTTTACGTACCGAAGAAGTAGTGTATAATCCATTAGCTTCATTAGAAGCCTCGCCTTCTACGATAGAATTTGTTTCACTTGGTCATGGAGATACATATAGAGATTTAGCTTCAACATATATCAAATTTAAAGTTCAGATATTAAAACAAGATGGATCAAAATGGAATAATGATTCAACAGGGGCAGGTGCTGATAAAAAGTATATAGCGCAACCTAGTGTAGTAAACAATTTGTTACATTCGATAATAAAACAAGTAAATGTAACATTAAATGGAAAAAATGTAACACCATCCGATTCTTTTTATAATTATAAAAGCTATTTAATTTCCCTGGTAAGCTATGGAAAAGATGCTAGCACAACACATCTGGAGGGCTCTGGATGGGAGTTAGATAAACCAAATGTTCATGATATTAATAATGGCGGTTCCAAACTAAGACAAAAACAATACAATAACTCTTCTACTGTTGAGCTAATGGGCAAACTACATGTAGATTTTTTTAACACACCTACTTTGCTTTTAAATAATGTTGATGTGAGAATTGCATTAACATTGGAAAAACCGGAATTTTATTTATTTTGCTCTGATACGGACGACAGCTATTTAAAAATTCATGAAGCAACACTATACATGAAGCATGTAACAGTAAATCCTAATATTTTATTAGCTCATAACACCATTCTTGCAAAAGCCAATGCAAAATACCACTACAAAAGAGGTGAAATAAAAACGTTTACAATACCAGCAAATACTTCAAACATTTCATTGGATAATGTATTTATTGGTCAGTTACCAAATACATTATTATTTTGTATGGTAAATAATGAAAATTTTAATGGAAAACGATCAAAAAATCCATATCATTTTGATCACAATAATTTAACACAATTTCAACTATATGTAAACGGTGTACAAGTCCCTAATTCTCCAATTGAAACAAATTTTTCTGAGATATATTGTAATACCAGAGCATATTTATCATTATTCAAAGGTACAGGAATAAATCATTCCGATAAAGGTCATCAAATTACAAGAGAATATTTTGGAAAAGGCTACACAGTATTAGCTTTCGATTTATCAGCTGATGGATCGGGTAACGAAACATGTCAAAACCTGTTAAATCAAGGTATTATAAGAATTGAGGAAAAATTAAGTTCCTCACTAACGTCAACATTAACATGTATTGTTTATGGAGAGTTTGATGCGTCATTAGAAATTGACAGGAATAGAAATGTTTACACAAACTTATAAATATTGCTACAAATAATAATAATTCTTATTACACATTCGCATGTGTTACGTGATACTACATAAAAATGTCATCTAATAACAACAGAGTACCGTCATATGCCTTGGTGGACGTTTCATTCGTCCGTGATAAATTTATACGTTTCGGACATAAAATTACCATTGCAGGAATCGAAGAATCAAATAAAATAGTACATTACGAATTCAAATATTTATATCCCACAGCAAAATTAACAACAGAAATTCAAAATTGTGCTACTAATGGAAATATATACAATGAGAATATCACACTTAATTTAAACAAAAAATTAAACAAATTCGATGTGCTATTGGTTAATGGAAAAGACAAAAAAGAATTTTTAACACAATATGTTAAGTGTAACTCAAAAATTTACGATATTTCTAACCTAACAGAACAGCATGAATACACAACAAATTGCAAAAATTCTTCGGAAGAATAAATACACAAAAACTTGTTTTAGAGGCGTGTTTGCCTTTAATCGAATTCCAAAAGAAATAAAGAAGAAACCATTTTGTATTGTTGTTAATTCAGATCCAGATACAAAGCCTGGCTTACACTGGTTTGTATTAAATTTTCCAAAAGGAGGATGTGCCGAATATTTTGATTCTTATGGAAATCAAACAATAAAAACAAATATTATAAAAAAAATCAATCAGAATTCTAAGCAAAAATGTTTTATACGAAACTCAAAACGTTTACAATCAGACTATTCAACTGTATGTGGATACTATTGCTGTGTTTTTTTATACTTTCGCTGTAGGGGAGTTTCAATGCAGACATTTTTAAACATCTTTAGTTCTAATGATTTCATCTACAATGATAAATTAATTTCAAAAATGTTTTATAAATTTTTTAAATTTTAAGTTTATTTAATAAGTATAACAGATCTGTATATTGGAAAAGAATTTGAAAAATACAAAACTAATAAAAAACATTTAAATATTGTTTTTATTCATTTATTATTATTATATTTTCAGTACATAACAATGGTATTTCTACAAAAAGTTTTGAAAAATTAAATGATGTGTTAAATTTTGGTAAAAATAGTAGCTCTGTTGATAGTGACGCTATAAGTTTTACACTTTTTGAAATACATGTATACATAATCCCTTACATATATTTCATTTATGTAGTTGAAATATGCATGACTACTTATAAAATCCCTGATATTGTTTACTTTTTTCCATTCTTCAGTATTGAGTAAAAACGTTAATTGGTCAATTTCTTGATCATTACATATGTTATGAACAAACAATATCCAAAGGCTGTAGCTGAATTTCATTGGTGATTGGCCAATTTTTGATATAATTACTATTGGTTTTAACGTACATGGATGAAAACCAGATGAGATTTTTGCTGTGTGATCTGAATTTAGAAAATAATGATATGCGAGAAGCAAATTATCAGTATCTTTATATATATGTGCTTCCATTCTGCCAATACAATTATAACTAAATAAAAAACTTTTTAAAAAAATATTCAACCAAAGAAATTTTTTATCATTAGAAATCAATTTTATTATATTTTAACATATACATGTACATATTAAAACAATTTTTTATAGCACATCTTTTTAAATTTTGGCTATCTGTTGTAGAGTGGGTAGGACAATATATGGCATAGTTTTGCAAATCGTGTAATCCAGGAATGTCCAGATTTAAATCTACAATCTTTGTTGTTCTTGGAAAATATTTGACAAGTGTATCTTTTTTTTGTTTGCATTTTACGAAAATAGTATACTGTTCCAAATTTTTCAAAATACATATATATTAGTTTATATTATTTCTGTTGTAGTCATTTTGTTGTAAAATGTCATAAGTCAATTCTTCTTTAGGGTATGGTGATTTAAATAAAAAAAATTCTGCTAATAGTGACCCTTGTTTAAGTGTAGCCATTTCTTTTATAAAATATTGTTTACCATTACCAATTACAAATTGAAAATCAACAAAAATTATTTTCTTCTGCATTTTAAAAACACAACTTTGTTCTTTGACAAAATCTATAAAACTAAACTTACTAAGAGTTTTAAGTTAGTTATGAGGTATTGGTATGAGTAAAAAGTCAATTGTAGATGAGCTGCATAAGCCGGCAAGAAAAAATTTTAAAAGACGTGAAGTTAAACAGAAAGGATTAAATGATACTTGGCAGATCGATTTAGTAGAAATGATTCCATTTGCAAAATTCAACAAAGGCTATAAATATCTTCTTACGGTTATTGATATTTTTTCAAAATATGCTTATTATGCAGAACCAGTTAAATCAAAAAGTGGAATTGATGTAACGAACGCCATGAACATCATTTTAACTAAAAGCAAACAAATTCCAAAAAATATTCATTCTGATCAAGGAAAAGAATTTTTTAATAGTAATTTCCAAATTTTAATGAAAAAACATAATATAATCCATTATACACATACACAAAACTTAAGGCTTCTATTTGTGAACGTTTCAATCGAACATTAAAAAATAATATGTGGAAGGAATTTAGTTTACAAGCAAGTTATAAATGGGTTTCAATTTTAGTTGATTTAATTTATAAATACAATCATACAATACATCGTACAATAAAAATGAAACCATATCAAGTAACAAATAAAACTGAAAAACATTTACTAACAACAATCTACAATAAGCCTAAGTTATATAATAAAGCTAAATTTAAGGTAAATGATTTTGTACGCATTAGTAAATCCAAAGGAACTTTTCAAAAGGGATATGAACCAAATTGGTCTACTGAAATTTTTAAAATTTCAAAAGTTAATTTGACAAACCCCATAACATATTCTCTAATTGATTATAAAGAACAACCAATAATGGGCGGATTTTATGAATATGAATTACAAAAAACAAAAAACTCAAACTCCTATCTAGTAGAAAAAATAATACAACGAAAAGGTGACAAAGTTTTTGTTAAATGGCTTGGTTTTAATGATACACACAATTCTTGGATTAATAAAAAAGATATTTTATAAACCTGTTTTAATTGTATTATTTTACTGTAAATTTTACAATATAAGTAGCAAATCTGTTAACTATTTTTTAGTTTTCAATTAACTTTTAAAGATGAATCGGTTTAATATTGTAAGTGAGACATCATCGTTTGTTAAACGTTTTAATTTACGCGGACATCGCGTAGAATTTGCTATAAAAAAAGTGCCTGAAAATGAGGAGCCGATTACTTGGATTAAACAAGGTGTTCAAGAAGTAATTCAACATGTATCAGATAGACTTTTACCAACCGATTTAGTAGGTATAACATTCTGTGATAATAATTTTTATGAGCGTGGTCCTGGCTGGATAAATTTTAAGGAAGCATCGGAAATAAATTTAGATGAAATATGGAATCTTATATCTAAAATTTTTCAAAGCAATTCTATTGGACTAAGTACTGATACGTTCTGTCTGCAGGTAACATCAGTGCGATTACCCCAAGGTAAAGGACGAGGTAAAAACTATAATTCTTTTGATGAAGAAAGCGCTATGCGGAAAGGAATAATTACTATTAAAAATAAAGATTATATTTGTTTACCTCGAGCCTTGGTTATAGCTGTAGTAGCTATAGCTTTAGTAGCAAATGATATAGAATATAAAAATAAACATATTATTAAAGATACTCATAAGGTTCAAACAATTAAAGCCATGAATTTACTTAATGAGCCGAAAATTAATATACCATCAGAAGGGGCTGGTATTTCAGAAATTCAGCAATTTCAACATCATCTTACAAATTATAATATTGTTGTATATGAATACGGATATAAAGGTAGATCTATAATATACGAAGGCAAAAGAGATGGAAAAAATTTAAATTTACTGTTCCATAAAAATCATTTTAACGTGATATCGTCATTAACATCAGCTTTCTGTTGTCGCTATTTTTGTCAAACATGCCATATACCGTATAATAACAAAAATTCTCATCATTGTAATGGACAATGTCCTTGTTGCCAAAAATTATCAATTTGTGAAAAAGTTTTTCCCGAAATACCATGTACAAATTGTAATAGAAAATTTAGAGGTCAGTCTTGTTATAACAATCATCTGGCTACAGGATCTGGAAAAATTAGTATTTGTGCATACATCAAAAAGTGTCTTAGTTGTCTGAAAACCACTCGTACCGACAGAATTCACATTTGTGGTGAATTTTTTTGCACAACCTGCCAGAAATATGTATTGCAAGAACATTTGTGTTTTATTCAACAAAACACAAATACACCTGATTTTAAAAATAAATTATTTATTTTTTACGATTTGGAAACTCGACAGGAGAAAATATTTGAAGAAAATACAGTTGTTAAATTACACGAACCAAACTTATGTGTATTTAATAAACGCTGTGATATATGTATTGAAATAAATAATTTAGTATTTTGTCAAAATTGTGGCTTTAGACAAATTATATATAGGGAAAATGTAATAGATCTTTTCTTTAAGAATATTTTAACAATGAGGAAAAAATTTAAAAATATAATTGTAATTGCGCATAATGGAAAATCTTTTGATCATCAGTTTATATTGAACTACATTATTACAAAAACTGACCACTCCAAATTTAATTATGCAAGGAACCAAAATTATAATGATGAAAGTTCAGAATATTAAATTTATTGATTCAATAAATTACTTTCCAATGGCTTTGTCTAAATTACCCAAAGCTTTTGATTTACCAGATACATTTAAAAAATGGTATTTTCCATATTTTTTCAATACCCTAGAAAATAAAGATTATATTGGTAGTCTGCCTACAATAGAATATTATGGATGTGACCATATGAAGACAGATGAACGTGAAAATTTTTTGAAATGGTATAATAATAATAAAAATATAGTATTCAATATTCAGAATGAAATAGAAGAATACTGTAAAAGCGATGTAAATATTTTAACAGAGGCATGTTTAAAATTTAGAAAACTAATGCTAACGGAATGTAATGTGTGTCCTTTTACTGAGGCGACAACAATAGCATCAGCGTGTAATTTAGTTTTTAGAAGAAATTTTTTACAACCAAACACAATTGCAATTATACCTGCGGGTGGATATAGAAATCGAGATAGACAGTCAAAAGTGGCTACGCAGTGGTTATTGGAAGAAGAAAAAAATAGAAAAATCACAATAGAGTTTGCAGCAAAACAAAAAGAAGCAGTTATACAGGGTGTAAAGGTTGATGGATATTGTAGGGAGACTAACCAAATTTTTGAATTTCATGGTTGTTATTTTCATGGTCACCCAGCATGTGTAAAACACAACCGAAATAAGCCAATAAACGATAAATGTACTGAAACGTATGAACTTAGATATGAAAATACACTGGCAAAAATAAACAGACTTCAGTCTTTTGGCTATGAGGTAATAGAAATGTGGGAATCGTTATATCCGTGGGTTTGTAAATATGGGAAATTTCCAGTTGGTCACCCTAAATTATATATAGGTAATCAAGACTGTCAACAGGTCGATATAAGATTAAAAAATGGATTAATAAAGTGTTAAATACTTCCTCCACAAAATTTATATCACCCTGTTCTACCAATCAAACAGAACAACAAATTAATGTTTTCACTTTGTCGTACATGTTCTGAAAATTTAAGTCAATCAGACTGTTCCCACAATGACAATGAAAAAGCTTTAATTGGTACATGGATATTTGATGAGGTAGTGAAGGCAATAGAAAAAGGATATCAAATTTTAGAAATTATAGAAATATGGGAATATGAAATTGCACAGTATGATAAAATTTCAAATATATCTGGCTTATTCACAGAAATGATGAATAAATTCATAAAAATGAAACAATCTGCCAGCGGTTTTCCTACATGGTGTGAAACCCAAAAACAAAAAGAAGAATATATTGTTGATTTTTTAAAAAATGAAAATGTTCAGCTAAATTTTCCCGATATAATTCAAAATATTGGTTTAAGATCTTTGGCCAAATTAATGTTAAATTCTTTCTGGGGAAAATTCGGTCAAAGAGAAAATCAGCCAAAGACTACAATTGTTAATGAGCCTAATGTTTTATATGATTTAGTAACAGATGCATCTATAAGTGTAAATCAAATTTTACCTGTTAACGAAGACACTTTAATTGTAAACTGGGAATATATAGAGGAGGCATGCACACCACTTTCAACTGTCAACGTATGTATTGCTTCATATACAACTGCACAAGCGCGCCTTAAACTTTATGAGTATTTAGAAAAGCTTGATATCAGAGTTTTGTATTATGATACAGACTCTGTAATATACATAAGTCGCGAAGATGAATACGATCCACCAACAGGTGATTTTATTGGATGTATGTCTGATGAATTAGAGCAGGAATTTGGTATTGGAAGCTATATAACTGAGTTTGTCTGTGGTGGACCCAAAAATTATGCATACCAGGTATTTAGCACAAAAAACGAAAATTTACATACTAGATGTAAAGTTAAAGGTATTTGTTTAAATTACCAAAATGCCACTTTGATAAATTTTGATTCTATCAAACAAATGATCCTACAAGAAGAAGCTGATATCGAGCCAATATCAATTGTTTCCAGAAATATACAACGAACAAAAGATCATCAAGTAATTTCGGTTCCTGAAACAAAGCTATACAAACCATCCTCGACAAAAGGAAAATTTTTAGATGATTTTGATTCAGTGCCATATGGATATAAAAAAACTTAAATTTAAAATAAAAATTGTATTATTGTTGACTATTTTTTAATTATTTAAAATTTTCTTATATAATATTTTTATGTTAATATGTTGTTTTTAAATTAAATTAGGATAAGACAAAAATGTCAATACATAAAAATATAACAAAAAATAAATACATTTAAAAAACCTAAGGGTTAAGACTACAATTAAGATTAGTTATATATGTAAAAAACATGTAACAATTATTTTTGAAAATAAATAACTATTTAAAAACCTAAGGGTTAAGACTACAATTAAGATTAGTTATATATGTAAAAAACATGTAACAATTATTTTTGAAAATAAATAACTATATATAATTTTAAAATTTTCGCTTATTATTATTACTTTGTTGCAAAACAAATGGAATTTTTTAAAATTATAAATGAAACTGATATTTATTGATTTCATTAATTTATTTTTATGTCAATTATTATTATTATTACATTATTGCAAAGGAAACCAAACAAATACCTTTTACTTTTCATCTTTTTTTTTTTTTTGTAAATCTAGTGTCGAAAGCCATATAAATGCGTTTGTCTGTGCTGGACCAAAAAAAATTTCCATATCATGTATTTAACAAAAAAAAAAATTATAAACTAGATAATGTAAAGAAAAATAGTAATATAAAACAACTAACAAAAAAGTAAAAGGTATTTGTGGTTATTTTTTGCAATAAAGTAATAATAATATTCGATATAAAAATAAATTAATTTAAATCAAAAGTAGCCATATAAATGAGTTTTTCTGTGGTGGCCCAAATTTTTTTTTCCATATAATGTATTTAACAATTATGCCTGTTGATTTCATATTCATTATGATTTTATTATTGTCACAAAAGACAAAAAATGAAGGGCACTTGAAATAAATATTTTGTATATAAAAGGAGACTGATAATATCAAATATTTTATACAAGCAGTATGGATCTACATCAGGGTAGTAACCTACAATTTCAACCACCTACCTTGGCAAATTTAGCATTAAGATCTGCTTTTAATGCTCATATTTACACGTATGATTTCTGGCTAGAATGAATTTCACAAAAAAGTCTACAAAAACGTTACTTATTGGATCAACAAAAATACTATCTTCATTATTTCTGCTGTGGTTTGTTATTTGACAGTCAAAGGGCCCTTTTTGAGGAATATACAATACCACAACTTATAAATTATTGTGAAAATAGTGAATATTTTAATATGATGAATATTAAATTGGATCCTGTTTTATTTACATAATAAATTTAAAGTATAAATAGCTTCGCAAAATTTAAATAATTATCATTTATAATCACAAAGTTTATAATAAAACATATTTCAACATGGTAAGACATATTTATTAAATTTAATATATTTTTTGTTGCTAATATTTATTTTTCTTTTTTATTTTTCATTTTTGTTTAGAATTTCTTAGAATCTTTTGAGACAACTGCTGCAGGAATTGACAGCAAATATACCAAACTGGACGACTTGACAATAGGAAAAGTATACCAAATTGCACAATTCGCATTTAAAGAGACGAAATACGGTAAAGCGGTAACCGTCTCTTTAATAAACACCGATGGACTCCACCAACTTCTGGTTTACCTGCAATCAAGAATTGCGGAAAAAATAACATCACCAGAAGAACTGGAACAGTTAAACAAAGCAGGCTACTCTTTAATTTTTCGAGGACGCGATCCGAATAAGAAGCAGATGGCAATAATTGATTTTAAGAAAAATTTAAATTAAAATTATATTAAACTGAATATTTTAGTTGACAATAAATTTAATAAAAAAAAAAAATGGAAAAAAATGTGTTTTCTCTTTTTTTAAAAAATTTCAGATTTCCTTTAAAGATTTTTCTGTGTTGTTGGGTTTTTTGTCTGTTCTTAAATATTTGTCTTTCGAACGCGTCTTTCGAAATATTTGTCTTTCGAACGCGTTATTCGGATCGCGTCCTCGAAAATTTTTCTGCTTTTCTATTGGTTTAGCTTGATTTTTTTATAGGTTCTTTGAAAAATTATAAGATTTATTTTATTTTGTTCAATAATAAAAACAAAACAAAAATTATGAAAAAGGTGTTTTTCTTTTTTTTAAAAAAAAATCAGATTTCGTTTTAAGATTTTTCACTTGTCTTTTTGAATTTTTCAGCTTTTTCTGCTTTTCTGTTGTTTTAACTTAATTTTTTTTTACTTTAATCCCTAGGTATAAATAAAAAATATTATAAATTTTTATATTTGTTATTTAAATTAAATTTATCAATATCTAAACTGTTACTATTGTATAAAAAATATAAATTTAAAGAAAAAAATAATATTTATATAATCATTTTATTACTTGAAACTTAAGTGACTCAGTGGCTTAACTGGTAGTATGGTCAACTGACAAACATTTTGTTCAGCGATCGATTCCTGACATTCGCAATATTTTTTTTTTTTTTTTTAAATAAATAAAATATTATAAATTTTTGTATTTATTATTTTTAACTGAAGTCGAGAAATTAAATTTAGCAACACATTGTAACTGTTGAAATTTTATAAATAAATTCAAATCAAGAAAATTAATTAAAAAAAAAAAATGAAATTTATATAATCATTTTATTACTCGAAACTTAAGTGACTCAGTGGCTTAACTGTTAGTATGGTCAACTGACAAACATTTTGTTCAGCGATCGATTCCTGACATGCGCAATATTTTTTATATAAATAATTGCAACAAAAATTAATTGTGTAATTATTTATCTTACTTTTGTAATCTTATTTATTTATATTAAAAGCTTGGTTAAAGAAATAAAGTAAAAAATCATCGAAATCGAGACAACCAAAGTGAAAAAATAACCAAAATGAAAAAACGAAAAAGTCAAACAACCAAAATGAAAAAATTAAAGACAAATTTTTTGTGAAATAACCAAAATGAAAAAAAAAAAAAACGAAAGTGAAACAACCAAAGTGAAGCAACCAAAGTGAAAAAAATTATCAAAAGTGAGATAACAACGAAAGTGAAAAAATCCTCAAAACTGAAGCAACCAAAATGAAAAAATATAAAGACAATTTTTTTAATTTTTAATTTTTTTTATTTTTAAAATAAAAAATGAATATTAAAATATGTATTACAAAAATTATTACAAAACTTTATGTATTACTATATGTTTTACAAAAATTATTACAAAAAATTAATCTCGGCGCCCTGTTCTATAGTTTTTGTAACGTTGATTAGCCAGCATGTCACCTTGCTCGCCGTGATCCCCAGATCCTGACCTGCAATTACAATTATTTGTTCTGAAAAATAAATTTATTATAAATAATCATAATATGTACAAACTTACTCGCTAATAAGAGTTGTTCTCAAATCATACCTAGAATCGTCTAATTCTGACGACTCTGATGCTGCTGGTATCTCTGTTGTTGTTGTTGTTGTTGTTGCTGTTGTTGTTGTTGTTGATCTTGTTGGAGACTGTGCTGTTGGCCTTTTATGAGCCTTCCTTGGGCGTTTTGTTGTGACCGGAATCAATTCATCTTCTGTTTCCATGGATGATTCCGAGTTCTGAGAAGGGACAAAATTGCGAATCTGCACAGCACCCCAAATGTTGTTGTTGAATACTATCCTTGTATTCCTGTTATTCGTCAAGAACTCCATTTTAACATCTTTGGTCTCCTGACCGAAAGATGATGAAAGTACAAATGTAAGAAAATAAAACAGTAAATTCATAAATTTCATCTTGATTTTTTTTTTTTTTTTTGTTAAATTATAAACAATAACTTAAACTTTTGAAATAAACTTTTGAAGTGATTAGAAATAAATTTAAATTTCGAATTTATACCCTATAAATGCTTACCTTTGCAATATATTATTCACACGTTTTTTAAAAAAATATTTAATTTAATTTATTACATTTATACTGAATGTGCAAAAAAATCTTTATGTTTAATATATGTATATACATATAATATTCATAATAATATATATTAATATATTTTAGAAAAATTATATAAAATATCATATTAAAATAATCTTTTTGCTTCAAAAAAATAATTCTAGACATATTCAATATTATTTTGTAATACTCAGGAAACACGCGCACAAAATTTTCACACGCAAAAAAGATAAACACGCGCAAAAAAAAATGAAATTAAATTCAAGCCGTAATTATAAACTTTTTTTGCCTGATATTTAAAATAATTTATGGGAAATCAAAATTAAATTACTTCATTTGCATAGACTTAGGATATTTGCAAATTTGTGTAAAAAATATAATACATACTTTTTTTTTTTGTATATTTAGAAAATTGTACCAAATATAAAATTCATTATCGTATTTTATTTTTCGGTCAAATTTATTTTTATAATTTATCCTATAAAATAACTTCATATATGAAAACTTTTTGTTGCAAAATTTTTTCATGTACAAAATAATGTTAATAACCTTTAATAATATGCCCTTGAATTAAAAATCAAGTTCAATTTAATAACATGAGTTATTTTTTACATGTTCAAATTATGCAATTATCATTGCATAATTTGAACATGTAAAAATAATGTTAATAAACTTTGATAAGGAAACCTTAAAATATAAAAATCAAGTTTAATTTATTTACAAGTTGTTTTCTATAGACACGTGTTTTTTATTTTTGATAACAAGTTTTGTTTTTATTTTGCAAACAAAACTTTTGTTTACAAAGGCGGAGCTTTAAAAAAAGCTGTCAAGCAGCCATGCAATTTTTATTTTATTGTTGTTTTATCAATAACATATATAATTAGCAATTCTTTTCGATACAAACACAAAAGCGTTCATAAGAAAGATATACCGTATTTGTTGTTGCAATTTTAAAAAAACAAATACACGCTATTTGACCATGATGCTATATAATATATACAATATATACAGATATCAAGTTTCTTGTATACATAAAGAAATCGGCAAATAAAAACTACTATGTTCTTTTGTTGTTTATATTTATATATATATCATACAAGTTTTTTTTTCCATTAAGTCCATTCTAATTTTACTTTTCTTGTATACAAATGCATAATACAAAAATTATATTATTCATTCACAGAAATCTCATATATACTATGCAAATAATTGTATCTTTTAATTTTAATAATTGTAAATAATTGTACACAATCGATTGCATACACAAATTACCACATATTGCCTTTCACTGTTGTGGCAAAATTTTTTACAATATATGTAATATATATATATATATATACTATATTTTGTGGATGCAAGAAATAATGGTACATAAACCCTATGCATATCCACAAGCTAAATAAAAATATAATCTCGTATATTAAACCTCTTTGCAAAAAAAAAAACTAAATAAAAATACGTTAATGCATAGTATCGTTTACAAAACAAAACACAAAAAAAAACCAAGGTCATATTATTCATTCACCAAAATCTCATATATAAAAATACTATACAAATTGTACGCAATGATCTTTTCGATCTCATACACAAAATTACAAAATATCGCCTTTCACTTTTGTAGCTCCATTGCATACTATATACATATACACAACACCATTAATCACTAATTGATCAATGGCGCCTCATTAATGGCACCTATTAACTGCACCATTGAACACCATTAACCACACCCTTAACCGCACCAATTAACCGCTCCATTTAACACCATTAACCACACCCATTAACCGCACCATTTAACCTAATGAAACCTGACACCCATTGACCACACCCAAACTCTTTGGTGATATATGGCCGATTCAGTTTCCTGCACAACGTGGCCCTATAACTACTAACCGTGAAACTAAAATATATGAAGAAAGAATTTCATTACCAAAAAGTAACAAATAAAAATATCCATGTAATTATTAAATGTATTAATTTTATAATTTATTACAGAAACTAGACTTCCTTTATCACAAATTAATAAAAGTTCATCATCAAATAAATCATATGACACAAAAATGAAGCCTTATGAATATGATGATGCTGAAACTTATTGTGAAGAAGTAGAAGAAAACCGTGAAACTAAAATATATGAAGAAAGAATTTCATTACCAAAAAGTAACAAATAAAAATATCCATGTAATTATTAAATGTATTAATTTTATAATTTATTACAGAAACTAGACTTCCTTTATCACAAATTAATAAAAGTTCATCATCAAATAAATCATATGACACAAAAATGAATCCTTATGAATATGATGATGCTAAAACTTATTGCGAAGAAATAGAAGAAAACCGTGAAACTGAAATATATGAAGAAAGAATTTCATTACCAAAACGTAACAAATAAAAGTATCCATGTAATTATTAAATGTATTAATTTTATAATTTATTACAGAAACTAGACTTCCTTTATCACAAATTAATAAAAGTTCATCATCAAATAAATCATATGACACAAAAATGAAGCCTTATGAATATGATGATGCTAAAACTTATTGCGAAGAAATAGAAGAAAACCGTGAAACTGAAATATATGAAGAAATAATTTCATTACCAACAAGTAACAAATAGAAATATCCACGTAATTATTAAATGTATTAATTTTATAATTTATTATAGAAAAAAAATACAAAAACAATCACAAATTAACAAAAGTTCCTCCTCATCGAATAAAAAATTTGATGAACTTCCTACTAAACGAACTAAATTCAATTTTGAATGCCATACAAATACATCAGCAGAAGCAGATGAACAAAATTCACAGGAAACGGATCATTCTTCCGATAATTTTACATTAATTTTACATAAGATTTTTAAACGTATGGATGAATTTGACAACAAAATTAATTTAATCGGTCGCCAAGTACTTTTAATAAAAAAAAAATTGATTTATCGTTACAAAAGAGATATTTAAATGAAAATATTTCTCAAAATTCATTAAATATACCTTGTAAAAGAATGGCAGATATTGATGAATTAGAAGCTAATCTAAAAACTAATAATGATACTTATATTACATTGGTAAATTAAAACAATGTTTTATTATAATTAACTAATTCTTATATCTCGTTTTAGATGAATACTTTAAAAAAAATTAATGAGGCTGATCATTCAAAATATATTAAAAAATGTTTAAATACTGTGTTTGATGAGAAGTTGACTATTAAATTGAACTGGTCAGGTAAAGGAGACAAAAATAAAAGATCTGCTTCAAAACTATATGTAATTCATATTATTAAAGGTAAAATAATCTAATATTTTATTCAAATACTAAAATTTTTCTTTGTATATTAACATATTGTGAACATCTTTCATACAGGGACTAAAAAATCATTGCATTTCATTTTTTAATATTTATTTCATCTTTATATCTTTATATTTCATCATCATAAAATTATTATTTACTTCCTTAAAGTGTAAACTTGATAAATATTATGTTTACATATATATACACTACATAAAAAAAAAACATACAGCAAACTTTTTTTAATTTAAGTTCATATATTTTTCTTAAATTATTTTTTAGAAATTTAATTTTTTTACATTAATTAACAATTTTAAAGAGAATATGTTTTGTTAATTAATGTAAAAAAAAATAAATTTCTAAAAAATCATTTAAGAAAAATATATGAACTTAAATTAAAAAAGCTGTATGTTTTTTTTTGATGCAGTGTATATTTATTTTTTTCTTATGAATTCTGATGAACTAAACGATTTCATAAACAATTTTAATTTTAATAGATTTATATAATTTTTTTTATAATATAACTGTAGTATGTACTAATATTATTATTCTTTTAGATGCAGTAAGTCAATTATTTGAAAAAGTAGCAGAAAGCTGCACCGAAAATATTATAATGAGATGGTTTCGATATGGACCACAACGTTTATCGAAGAAAATAAGTTAAAAAACCGAAAAAATTAATTACATGAATTAGTTTTGAAGCAGAATATTTTTTTTTAATTTTGTTTTTTAAAGTCACTTATTGTTAACTTATATAATTATAACATATAAATTTATGAAATAAATGTTTATACAGAATTAAATTTAGAATTTTATTCCTCAAAATTCTTTTAATAGTTAATAGTACATAATTAATTAGAATAATTTTAGTTACGAAATCGAGTCATTTTGCTATCGGACGGGAGTCACTTTGGCGTCCCGCAATCTCTTAATTTCAGCGTCACTTCCTCTCTACATTTGCATACGTTAGATGATACACTTATGATACTAAAATGATAGTATATGTGATACGCAGGGACCATCTAGTGATACGGTTTGGTATCATTTAGGTTAACAAATGGTTTAATGGGATTCTCTTAATTTCAGTGTCACATCCTCTCTACATTTGCCTTATATGGTGGTTAACACGGCTGATACTAAAGTAACATCACTTGTGATACTCAGAAACGGTTTTATGATGCAGTTTCGTATCACTTCTGTTAACACATGGTTTAATGGGTAATTGATTGGTTAAATCCGATATTATTTTATAATTACAATTTTATAAATTTATTATAAATTTATTTATCGCTGATTCACCTACTGAGACAAAATTTTCGTTAAATTCTTAACTTAAAAAGTATAAATAATGACCCCAGTCACTTTTTCCTAAATAGTCCCATTCCAAGGTTACCATTGTGAAATGATGATTTTCTAGTGGAATAGGTAATGGGTATAGTTTAAAAATTTTAAATTCCTCCTTTTCAAGCCCAGTTATAATTATTCTAATCCTAACCTGACCATCTCGATGCCAAGTTTCTATTCTTGTTATTTGGTTCAATACTTGCATGGAATGTAATGCATCATGACACATACCTTCTGCAATATTGTATACTAAATGAGATAGAGCTGTTAAATCCAAAATTGATGGGTGCAATTTGTGATTTAGTAATTCGTTTATCACTTCCCCTTGCTCCCTTATTAAATTTTGTACTTCGTTAAATTTGTTCTGTGCCACTGCTATGACTTGGTCCATTTCTAATTGGTATGTATTTGTTTTGATACCCATTCCCATTGCATTGTGTTCTGACAAAAAAATTTTTTCTATCAGTTGCATTTTTCTACCCATTTCTTCTTCGTGTTCCATTAAATATAATACCGATTCTTTAATATAATCTAAATTTGAAGTTACTATAGCCGCGTTTTTTGTTATTAATTCGAGTCGTCTGTCCCCCTCTTTTTGTAATTTGTCCAGTCGTTCATTTATTTTCTCTGAGTCCTCATTATCCATTGTACCGAATAACGTTTTTGAAAAACTTTTTATGAAATTTATATAACCTCTTTTTACCCTTCGTGAGAAAAAATGGTTTGTTTTGTCTAATTCGTTTTGTAACTTTCTTGCGTATTTACTTAAATTTTGAAGTCACCTATTACAGTTTTGGTCCTGCTTTTGTTAGTAATATACAAGTTTCGTTAATCATTTGTGTTAGTAATGTAGAGAATTTCTCGATCTCCTCCCTTGGTGTGAGGTTAAACTTGGTAAATACTTCAATTTGTACGCGATGTACAAGCATTTGTCCTTGATTTTCGAAAAGCGCTACCGTTGAGTGCAATTTTCGTATCAATCTAGTTTGCTTTAGTTGCGGCGATAAATAATATTACGTAAATGACCTTCATTTTCACACCCTATTATAAATACGATAAAAAAATACTTTAATCTATTGTCTATAATAGGATATCAATTTTCTTATTACAACAATTAATTACTCTAAACTAATTAATTACTTTAAACTACTTTCCTATCCCCTACTATATGTTCCTATGTAAATTTACTTTCTTATTTGCTATTAATAAACTGTTTATTTAATTATTACTACTCCTAAAAATATGTGCAAAAAAACATTATTTAGTTCGCGTACTTATTAGTTAAGTCGCGGAAATTGTTAAAATCCCGACTAAAGAATCCTTGCTAAAAATTTTAGTTAAGTGTTATACCTTAAGTATTATACTTCTTCAAGACCTTAAGAGGCCTTTGCCCAAAAACTAAAATTATATCTGGCATACTTCGTTTTGTTATACTATACATGGTGTGTATAACAATTTAAAAATATGCACACACAAAATGATCGGCAACATACATTTTGTATAACACAAAATTTTTATTTTGAGTAAATGAACATAATTTCAAATTGTTTTCTACTAAGTTGAGAATATTATTCCTATGTGCCTTTGTTGCTGTTTTTATTTTACGATGGTTTATTGCTGTTGACCCTTTTTTATATTTGTTACCTGCAATGAGTTTTTTCTTATATCCATTCAAAAGGATATAAGTTTTTATATTTAAATTTCAATTTTCAATTTTAAAATTTTTCTATTTTTCTTATTTTAGGGAAAAAAATCAAATATGCGATCGTAGTTTAATTTATACTGGTACATATTTTTTACATACTCGTACATATTTTTTTAGAAATTATAGTACATTGTATATTACTAATAATGAAAAATGAAAAAAAAAATTGGTTAATATTAGATTGAGCAAGTTCATTAAAAAGTAATATACATAATGTTGGTATTTTTAAAATAACATGGCTTACTTACAGATATGCTCTTTGTTATATATTAGTATTCATTATTCATTATTATAATATTAATAATATTCCCGCTTATTATGCTATTGTTTTCCTATTTATACTTTTTAAACCAACTCGACAGACTTTTAGCTTATTCAACAAAAAAACTATTATACCCCTAAAAAATTATAAATATTCTGAATATAGAAAACGAAAAAATTCTAAAATATTGAAATTTAAAATTTAAATGAAAATACTTGCACATAACTAAAACCTGTATAAGAAAATGCAAAAAAAAGTATGTATATCCAAAAGAAGAAAGGATATAGAGAACAATGAGAGAGATATAGTTACAAAAAATAATAGCGAATATAACAATTAACAACCGGCGATCCTATTAGAAACTAGTGGAACTATTTTCTGTATAACAATTTCAAATTAGTATTTTTTTAGCAAATTTTGGAAAAAGTTCCTTTTTTAATTTCGCTCCTACAAACTTCTTTTCTATTATTTTTGAAAATTTTAATTAAGAAAATGTTGGGAAAAGAGTAAATTTAAAAAATGACTTCATTTTATGAATTTATTTTTTTTAGTTTAGTTTTTATTCCATATCAAAGTTTGAAAATATAATTGCTGTTAAATCAAAATTAGAGTCAAAAATCAAAATTCGGGCTGCCTAGTGTATATTCGTTTTATTAGGACTACTTGTCTTCCAAATTTCACCCAAATTGGATGCAAATTGTGGAAAAAATCTTGGTCGTAACGTTTTTTTTGTATGGAAATGAAAAAACATTTCAAATTTCCAGACAACCTAGGTAAAAAAACTTTAAAAAAAGATGCGTAGTGTAAAAGGTAGGTCTATTAACAACCATTTGCAAAAAACCAGATCTAAATCCGATAATTACAGCTTAAGTTATCTGCTCCAGCGAAAAACCTTATCTTACTTTTTGGGCAAAGACCTCTTAATGCGCCAAAAACTTAAACGATATATACTAGAATTTTTTTGTGTTTTATAATTATCTATTGTTTTTTTTTTTGTGATATAAGATATTTATTCCCTAATTATTAATATTTTTTGTGTAAAAAATTTTTTTTGAAGTGTGTAAAAAAATGTCATTAGTGCAACTATACATTTTTCAGATATAATTATTTTGTAAGTACATTTATAATAATCATTTTCATTGCAACTTCTGAGCAGATAAGTCGTGAAAAAGAATTTTTTTTTTTTTAAACAATGTCTAACTTGAACCAATTTGCTTCCCGTGTACCACATTGGGTAAGATGTACAATCTAAATTAATACCAGAAAAAATTCTAATATATTTATTTTCTCAATTGCTCTAGTATTTGTCTACTTCTTCTGGTGGTAATGAGCGCGGTTGAATATAGAAATTCCACCATGAATGTAGAAAATTTCCAGGAATCCTTGGTAGAAACCTGGCGACCATCTACTAACATCCCGTTAGAGCGGTTCTTAGCGGAGTATCATCACCGAAGGCTTCCACTTTATTCCGTGTACCAACCCCACAGGCTAGAATAAACAGTAAAAAAAATTAAATTTGACTGAACATTAAAGATAAATACATATATAGAAAAAATTTAAATTAGAGTAAAAATTTGTAAAACAAATGTTAACAAAAAATGTTTAAAATTATGAAATAAAAGAACAAAAATATAATTGAAAAGAAACAAAAAAAAATTTTTTTTTCAACGAACATAAAATTTTCCAAACATTTTTTTCCGAATTCGGCATGTTTTCTCGTGTTTTAGTAAGTATTATAAAAAACGTACCTCGTTGGATAATTCTTAACAAAAAACATTGTATTATAGATAAAAAAATCTTATTCTCTCCATTTCCTACTAATCCTAAAATTATGTTAATTAATAATAAAACTATTTTTATAATTTACCCATTCCTAATTAATGCTAAAACCCTTTTGTGTATTTTAATCTGACACTGAATTGGTAATAATTTTTACTACTATGGAAAAATCTTTACTAAATTTTTATTTTAGCTAATTTTTAAACCTGCGCTAAGTACTTTTCTAAACATCCGCTAAATACTTCAATGATACTATTGCGCAATAGGTGTCGTTGTGTGTAAGTGTCATTTATAATAAATGTTTAGAATATAATAATAATAAATGTTTAAATATTTTCAAATATTTATAATAAATGTTTAAAATATATAATAATAAATGTTTAAATATTTTAAAAGATTATTGCTACTTTAAGTTATTTTCTGTTTTCGTCGCGATTTTGATGAATTTTTTCTTAATATCAGAGTACAAACCTTGTTGCACTTCTTGATGGTATTCAAGAAAAATTTACCTACTTGCTAGTTGACAACCTGGCTAGTTAGGCACTGATGCTATTAAGAAAAGCGATTCGCGTTAATTAATTAATTCTATAAAAAAATGTTACTTAAAAAAAATGTATGAAATGAATATATAATTCTTTTATATGAATTATTATTTTATATAATTAAAAAAAATTATGAAATTAGTTATATAAAAGTTATATAATTGTATAAATAAATTTAGTTATTATTTTATGTTTTTTTTTTTATTAATTTAATCTTCGTTTAATCTTTTTTCCTATTTGAGTTTTAACGTTAACTGAGTCCATTACTTTAATTATTGTATATGGACCTGACCACCCACTGCTTAGTTTATGGTTTTTTATTTGATTTTTTTCCAAAGAACCGTTGGATTGCGGGTGATATGCCGTTGTTTGTACCTTTTTTATTTTTAGCAGTTTACATAACCGCTGAATTAAATCACTCATACAATTCGTACCTTGGTCTGCAATTAGACTACGTGGAATTACAGAATATTTATGGATTATTTTCCTATAAAATGCATCCGCTACCGTTAAGGCTTCTTGATTTGGTAGTGGAATGCAGTCCAATATTTTAGTTAGGTCATCTTGAAAAGTCAAGATGTATTTGTTTCCTCTGTGAGTAACAGGGAGAGGACCTACAATGTCCATATACACTTTATCGAAGGGTTTGTATGCCGTATCCGTAATTACCATAGGCATTTTTGTTATTCTTCCTCTTTTAACTCTTTGACACTTGGTACATTTTTTCACAAACTTGCTAATGTCATAAAACATTTTTTTCGATAAATATATAGAATTACCGAGTTCTATAGTATGTTTTGTGTACCCCCCTATGTCCTCCTAGTGGGGAATCGTGGTATTTCCCCTAGTGGGGAATCGTGGTATACGGGTTCTATTTCATCTTTAGATGTTAGTGTTATTGCTTTATTGCAATTTTCTGATATGCTTGAACTAGATGAGTCACTCTCATAATCGACTTCCACGGTATTGTTTACTAGTTCCATTGTTACTGTAGGTGGGTTCTCTTGTTTTGAAAATTCTTGTTTTTCTTGAATTTCTTTTTTGGCTTTACTCCTAATTATTGTGTTTATTGTACTTTCCTTACTAGGTTTTTCATTTTCTTCTATTATGGGTATGCGACTAAGTGCGTCCGCATTTGTGTTATTTTTTCCTGCCTTATAGAGGATTTCGAAGTCATATTCTGCAAGACGGACCTTCCATCTATTAAGTCTTCCTTCGGAATCTCTCTTTCTACATTCACTTATCAAAGGTTTGTGATCCGTGTATACTTTGAATTTTCTTCCTAAAAGATAACTGCGGAAATTTTTGATAGCCCAATATATGGCTAGCATTTCCTTTTCAATAGTCGCATAATTCCTTTCCGCCTTATTTAATACCCTACTAGCGTAAGAAAGGGCTTCTCTTTTCCCACTTCACCTTGCCAAAATACAGCTCACTGGAGCATGGCTCCTGTACATTGTTCTCTAGAATGTCCTTGTCGTTTACAAATGGTACAAAAAGGAACGTTTGATTCTTTCTTTTCAATAGTCGCATAATTCCTTTCCGCCTTATTTAATACCCTACTAGCGTAAGAAATTGGTTTGTCTTTTCCCACTTCACCTTGCCATAATGCAGCTCCCAGCGCATAATTGCATGCGTCCGTCGTCAAATTAAATGGATGCTTAAAATCAGGATATGCTAGAAGAGGTGGTTGAATAAGTAGACTTTTAACCTGCTCGAAAGCTTCCTGATGCTCCGGAGTCCACTTATAAGGTTGCAATTTGGTCGCCATGTTGTACAATACAGCCCCTTTTTTGGCTAATTCCGGCATATATGGCCGATAGTAATTTACTAGACCCAAAAAAGATTGTAATTCCTTGGTGGTGCGTGGAGAGGGATGTTCCCGTACACATTTTGTTTTCTCAGGATCTGGTAGAACTCCTTCCGAAGTGAT
The DNA here is from genome assembly GCA_949752835.1 of Empis stercorea. Classification (NCBI taxonomy): domain Eukaryota; kingdom Metazoa; phylum Arthropoda; class Insecta; order Diptera; family Empididae; genus Empis; species Empis stercorea. The sequence continues at coordinate 27,105,025 of OX457085.1, forward strand.
TTGGTGTCCTAAATAAGCAACTTCTCTTTTCAAAAATTTGCATTTTTCCGGTTGCAATTTTAAGCTATTTTCTCGTAATCGTTGGAAAATAGACCTTAGCTTTTCTTCATGATCCTGTAAGTTTCTAACATATATGACAATGTCGTCTAGGTATACAAAACATTTTATTCCTTGTAACCCTGACAAGACATAATTCATTAACCGTTGGAAAGTGGCGGGCGAAATTTATTTATTTTCTTATTTTGAGTTAAAAAAAAATAATTAAAACACAAAACTTTATTTTCGGAAAAAATATATAATTAAATTTTTATATAACAAAACACAACTTAATTTCTCGGTGATACAAGTAAGACTAAAATCTAATTATGAATTATAATTTATTTAAATTTCAGAAATCAAACAGTTCCAAAAAAAATGCAATTGTCGACAAATAAATATTCTCACGCGAAAAAATAATTATTTTAATTTTTCAGGTATTTTATGTAATATGATATTTAATAAATTTATTTTAATAAATTTATTTAATTTAGAGTTTAGGATTTCGTTTAAGAATTTATTTTAATTAATTTATTTAATTTAGAGTTTAGGATTTCATAGTGATTAAAAAATGAATTTTACGTGAGAACGGAAGTCGAGTTAGCAGAAATGATTTCATTTAACATTTCGTTGCTAGGGTAGATAACTCCCCCATCCTTAAGATTATTGTTCTCCTGGACAATATTTTGAATATTATTTTCTATATTTTTATTAACTGAAACTGTGTGATTTCTTTTTCTAAATCTTAGATATACAAAAATTATTACAAATATTACAAAAATAGTTATAAATGTGGTATTAGAGTAAATTACAATTGTTTTTCTTTTCTTTTCATAGATCATATCTTGTATTTCTTTATTATTTTTTGTTTGTTTAATATGTAACATTTCTAAATTTATTGTATTATTTATTTTTTTCATTATAGTGTAATTTGGTAGTATAATATCTTGTTTAAATTCCTTTTGTTTATTTGAAAATTTTATATTATTTATTTCAATAGTACAATTATTAAAAAATATTATATAATTGTTATTTAACATATATTCAACATTATTACAATTACTAATTAGCTTAAAGTTTTTTGCATTTTTTACTAAAATTATTCCTATATCTATTTCAATCAATTTAAAATTATTTTCAATATTTTTTGAACAATTATTATAAGAGTTATTTAGTAAATTTGAAAGACATTCTGTGATTGGTTTCAATTTATTTTTATACTTTTCTTTACCAAGATAATATGATCTATTTTCAAATGTAATGATATCAGAAATGTTTATATTGACTTCTTCCAATTTTGAATTTGGAATGGGAAAAAGCTTTTTTCGAATAGCTTTTTCTTTACACATTGCTGGAATTTCCAAAATGAATACTAGGTTATTATTATAATTTGCTAGAGAGCTTTTTAATTCCTGAATTTTAAAAATATCTATATTGTAAAAATCTATTTCCTCTGGCGTAAGAATAGACCTACTCATTATTTGATGTTTAGAAAAGATTACGTTTTCTTGTATCTTTTCAATTTCTTCATTAAGAAGATTTATATTTGATAATATTTGCAAAAAATGAAATTGTTTTATAAAATTTCTATTACTTATAGCGACTTCATTTAAAAGATTACTCAAAGCTATTCTACTTTTATTTAAATTAATCTGTAAATTTTTTATATTTGTATTAATAATATTATTGATTTTTATTTGATTGTTAGAGTTAGATATAATATTATGATTATTTTCGTCTATTAGTTTTAAATGATTCTCTAATTCTATCATTTCATCTTCGTCCATTGTACCGAAGATCCATTTTAACATCGAGCCACCGAAATTAACTAAAGCTCTTTTGTGTCTAAAGGGAATCAAAGTTTTAAATGTATGTTTCATTTTATTGATTTGATTAAATAGGGTATTAATATTATTTTCATCTGCCGGTAAATTAAAAGTTTTATTTATTTGTGATTCTATCATATTAATTGTATATTCGATTTCATTTAAATTTATTATATGAATTATTTTATCATACCTCTCTATTATCTCAATATTTTCTTGTTGAATGACAGTATACCCACCTTCGGTTTCTAGTTTTTCTACATTAATTAGTGCTTGGCACGGATTTATTAGAATTGAAGTTATTATTATCAATATTATCTGAAATATGTTTTTTAAAATTTCTTTTAATTCTAAAGGGATGAATATTTTTGTTTTTATTATCTATTAATTTATTGTTAATTTTAGAGTACGGAATTTTTTTATATTTTGGCTGTTCTTTATGTCTTACAGCTGCAGGATTTTCTACGAGAATCTCTTTATTATTGGGAATTTCAAAATCTTTCCTATTTTTATTTAATTTCGCTATATTTTTTTCTTTTCTTTCTTTAATTTTATTTCTTATAGTTTCAAAATCTAAAATTTTACCATTAACAAAATCAATTGGCCTAACATCTGTTGTTGAGTGAATTGTATTATTATAAGCTTCTTCGGCTTTAAGTATTTTAGTTTCTGTATCTAACTTAGATTCTGTAATATTAAATATTCTAAAATGCTCATTTATTGTACCATGAACTCTTTCTATATCTGAATTACCTGTATGATTTCGAGGTGAAGTAAAATGAACTTCAATATTTTCTATTCTACAAAAATCTTTTAAATTTAAACTATCAAATTCGTTGTCAAATATGAATTTTTTTGGTTTACCAAATAGAGAATTTGTTGTGAATTGAAGCACCCAGTACTTCAATTCACAACCCAAAAAACAGCTAACTAAATTATTTTGAAATAATATAAAATTATTAATTAAATTTTGCAAAATAATTAAATATTAAATTAGAACAAAATTTTGAAGAGTTGATTGGCTAACCAAAATATCGCATGCGATATTTTGGAAAACCAAAAAGCTCTTCAACCAAATAAAATAGCTGTTTTTTGGTAGTAAAGTTTAAGTTTAATTTGGGTGTCAAGAAGACACCAACTAATTAAAGTGCAAAAAAGTCTAATTTGGGTTTCAATTAGATACTATCAATTGTAAAAATAAAAAGTATAGTAAATAACTGTTTTAATTAAAGTTTAAATAATTTATTGAATAAATTCAAAGCAGTTAAAATTGTATAATTGGTTTTAAATAAATAAATAAGAAAAATCTAAAGTTATTAATAAAATAAATTTACAAAACTAACTATAAATAAAATATTAAATTAATAACTAGGAAATATAAATGGTGAATAAATAAAAGTAAATTTAACCGAACAAGATTAGTGTTTTATTTGGAATAAAAACAATTATAAAAGGTAACTTTTATAACATTGGCGCTGCGGACAGGATAGGAACTACGTTTCCTATCCAAAAAAAAACTTGTGTGCGGTAAAACGTTTCGATTTTTTATAAAAAAACTACACAAAAATTAATTTTTTTTGTTAAAAAAAATATACATTTTAAATACTAAAAGTGAAATAAAAAAAATCAGATCAAATAACAACAGAGCAGACAACAGTAGCAGTATCAACAAACAACAGTAGCAGTATCAACAAACAACAGTAACAGTATCAACAAACAACAGTAGCAGTATCAACAAACAATAGTAGCAGTATCAACGAAGGCAGTGAAAAACAAAAACAACAACAGAAGAATAAAATCAACAAATTTACTATGTAAGTCAAAAAATCTTAAGGAAAATTATTATATTTATTTAAAAAAAAAGAAGGAAGTTTTTAAAATCATAGAAACATTTTTTTTTTTCAAATTAAATTTCTAAAAATTCAAATTGATTGTTTAATTAATTATCAAAAAAAATCGGATTCAAAATGTATCAAATTAAATCTTAAATAATTATCAAAAAAAAATTTTTTTCAAAAAAGTTATACAAAAAATCAAATTCCTATATACTGCATATAAATAAAAAAAAAAGGTCATATTTTTTTTCGTAAAATCCAACAAAACTTGTAAACAAAGTTTTATGGATATATATAAATTGTATATAATTTTTTTTGTTAAACAAATTTCCCAACCTTTCCCAATAGTTACCCTAATTTTTTTTACAAATATAATAAATATTATAAATAAATGCATATCAACAAAGCACACATTAATACATATGGTGCAATTATATAAGTTTTTTTACTATAAGTCGACCATATATACATATGTATATACATATTTCTTTTTTCGTTGCATTATAATAATTGTCCGTTTTCAGCAATTATATAAAGTTTTTTTTCTGTTGCCTAAATTTTTATTAGCATTGAAATTTTATACTTGGTAGTGTATAAAAATATATAAGGTAATAAAAACAATGAAAGGCATTATGTGTTGAATTTAATTATAAAAATACTAGGGTTCGTTGATTTTATACTAAAACTGTGTAAAGAAAATACAAATGCACAGTTTGTATTAAGTTAACTCAGGGCTGTATAAAATCAAGTAACCTGGTATAAAATTTTTTTTTCTATGTAATAATAAAAAAATGGGATACAAATTTTCTTTGTTACCCAATATTTTTCTTTTCACCCTATATAAATTTAAAAAATTTTTTTTTTTTGTCCTCTTATGACAAAATAATATATATACATACATACTTATAATTAAAATTTAGCGAATTTTCTTTGTTAAAAAGAAATAATTTCGTAATTTTTTGTTTTTAAAATTTATAATAAAATTTTTTTTAGGTAATTAACCGCAATTTCAATTTATCATTGCAAAACAAAGTCAACCAAAATATTTTTTTTAATCAAACTTACTTAACAAAAATATTTTATAATCATTGCATACCTTTAGGAGATAAATAAAACATTTTTGGGTTTTTTTTTTAAAAAAAGTGAACTTTTAGAAGTACCTATAATAATAAAATTTAAAAAAAAAAAAAATTATATATATTCATCGTCTTAATTTGGATTGGTTTTTATAATAAAATTTAAAAAAAAATATATAAATTAATAAAATTTCATAACTATATTGAATTGGATTTCTTTTTTTTCTCTTCGACCCCTAAAATATAATTATACTAAATTTACATTTTATATCAAAATTTCATTAATTTTTTTTTTTTTGTTCGTAATGACGAAAATTATATATACATATACATAAAGGGATATATATATATATATTTTCAAAATACGTTTGATCATTTTTATATAAAATATTGTTCTCAACTTAATTGATATTAATATAAATATTTTAAATGACGTACGTAAGTTTCATTAGAACAAAGCGCGTTTTTTTTTTAAAGCATTCATATTATGAAAATTTATTAACAATTTTTTTTTTTTTTAAATTTTATTGCATAATTTTAGGAGTTAGGGAATTTATATTTTTTTATGTCGAAAAAAAATTTTTTTATTGCATATATTCAGGAATAAAAATAAAATAAATAAAAATGAGTATTTTATTTTAAATAATTTTATTAATTTGGAATGATTTTCGTTAAATAAGATAAAATTTAAATTAAAAATAATTTTTAGGAAAAATACAAACCCAATTTTTCGAGCTTAAAATTTTTTTTTTTTTTTCAGAATAAAAAATTCGACCCCTAAAAAATAAGTATACAAAATTTTTATTCACATTTTACTGAAATTTAATAAAATTATGACCCCTAAATCATAATATATATAAAAAAGGGCATATATACATTGTTGTTGTTGTAATTTTTTTTAATAAGGAAACTAATGTCGCAAAAATCAAAAACTCCAACTTTAGCGCAATCTATTTTAAAATTTTCGAAGCGAATTTCTACTTTTTCATTTCTAAATTCAAGTCCAGAATTTGAAGATTCGGACGAAAAAACTAAAACAAACATCGAAAATATAGAAGAAGAACCAAATTTAGAAGTTTTAAATAAAAACAATTTTTCTGATTTTTTACACCAAGTGCAGGAAGATAGAGTGTCGGAAAACAGAAAAAGCTTTAGAACATTAAGATCCGGGGTAAAATATAATAGAATTGGTCCAATAAGAAGACCTAAAAAAGCAAGGAAAAATAAAGTGATTATTACTAAAACGGAAAGAAGAAGTTTAAATATTAAAAAATCCAACGAAATGAATCCAATAAATGACCCCCATTTCTTTAGTAACAGAACGATGAATAGGCCGGGACCATCAGGGTTAAATTCGACCCCTATTCCGCCTCCCCCACCACGTCAGTTACCCGTACAACATGAGTACAACGCGGAAAATTTCACTAATGACAACTCTTACCATTTGGAACCAACGCTCTTACCGGTTGAAAAAATTATTAAGACATTTTTGGTACACGTTCCAACATTTTCAGGTGTAGGGTTGGACATTGAAAATGAACTAAACAATTTTCTGGAGTTGGCTCACCAATCATACGAGTTAACTAGGGATGAGCAAAAAGGCATACTTTTACGGATTTTAATTACCAGTAAATTAACAGGTGCGGCCAACGCTCTCTTTAGATATGCCAACGTCGAAAATTTTACACAATACAAGGATATTTTAAGAAACCGTTTCATAGAAAGTAAAGATATGGCTACTTTAGCCTCAGAAATTATGGGAATGTACCAATATGAAACGGAAACTGTAGAACTTTTTGGAGAACGAATATCCGAAAAATTGGCCGCGTATCGGAACAGGGTAAATGAGAGATATAACAACGAGGGACGAGCATTGATAAACGAGATGGAGATCACAGCAAAGAGAGTGTTTTTGGGAGGACTGCGATCAGCAGAGTTAAAACAATATCTATTATTTAAAAATCCGGAAAATTTACGAGTCTCTATAGGAGCAGCTCGACAATATCTGAATGAAACTCGAAATTTAGGCGGCATTGGAGGTTCTAATACATCAAGCAACAATCAAGCAGTCGTAGGGGATCAAATGCTGACATTAATTACGACATTGATGAAAAAATTAAACGAAAATGGGCTACAAACGGAACAACCCAACAACAACAAATTTGGTAATGGGAATAATCAGAGAAGTTTTAACAATAATAATAATTTTAGGAACAACCAACAGCATAATAATAACGTGCGCAATAATTTTAACGCTGGGAGTAGAAATCTAAATAACAACAACAACAACAACAATTTTAGTAATAATTATAAGCAATTTTCAAATAATAATAATAATAATGTTAATAACAACAAGGCCCGTTCAATAACTATAATAAGACCCCTAATAGATTGAACAATAATAATGGTAGTATGTTTAACGGAAATAACTACCAATCTAATTATAATAGTAATAATAATACTCATAATAATATTAGGAATACAAATATTGCTAACAGGGGACCTAATTCAAATCCTCTTATAAAATGTTTCAAATGTGGTAAACAAGGCCACATAAGTAGAGATTGTACAATGCAATTTCATTTAAATAAGGAAGTAAAACATTGTACCAATTGCGGAATTTACGGACAGGAATTCGCTAATTGTTTAAAACCACGTGCAGGGAATAAAGGAGCAAGCCCACAAAGAGTTTTAACAGTAACCAACACGGAAACCACTTGTGAATGGTGTGCAAGGGAAGGCCATAAAATATAGAATTACGAAGCACGTCAATATTATGAATCTAGAATGGCGTTAGTCTCGGGAAACGAGAATGGAGTGAACTAAAAAAGCCCAGCTCATTCCATACGGAGGGCACAACAACCACCTTACAGGAGCCTATAGTTCAATTGGCTTTAGATATAGCCAAAACAGATAAAGTAAAGTTATTAGTAGACACAGGAGCTCAGGTTAGTTTAATTAAAAATTCAACATTGAAAAAAGGAACACAAATATGTACAGATAATAAGGTACATAAGTTCAATAAACAATGTGAGCTCCACTTTAGGTTCCTGTGAGGGTAAATTTTTATTAGGGCAAAATTTTAAATGCGATTTCCAAGTTACAGATAATGATATTAAGTTACCAGTTGATGGTATTTTAGGGAGCAATTTTTTGTCCCCTAATTGTAATATTTTAGGACCCCAAAAACAATTACAATTTCCAAAAACAAAAACAAATAATTCGGAATTTTATATTCCATTTTCACAAAAACAAAATGAAAAAATAAATATGCATTGTATTAAAGATTCAAATAAATTAAACGCGGTGAAGATACAGCAGTTACGAGAAATTTATGAAAAAGTACAGGAGAGTTTTAAGGTAAATAATGAAGTTATGGAAGTAAAAGAGAATAAAGAAGTTATAGTAGAAACTAAGGAGTTATTAAATGAAAATAGTAGTGAATTAAAGGAGGAGAAATTAGGAGAGGAGGATATTATTGTAGTTAATGCAGAAGTTATTGAAGTCAATGATGAAGATAATAAGGAGAAAAATAATAATAATGACATAGAAGGAGATAAAATAGTAAATGATGAAGTTAATTATGACGTAGAAGGAGAGAAAATGGTAAATGATGAAAATATTAATGAAGAATTTTTTATAGAAAATGAAGTAATTGATTTTATAGAAAATGAAGTAATTGCAATGGAGGATAAAATTGAAGAAGTACCAACGGAAAAATATAAATTTGAATCTAATAATGTTAAATGTGAAAAAATGGAAATTAATGGAATAATAAAATCATCGAAAATTATAGTACCAGCACGCATGGAAAAGGCAATCAGTCTCCCTACAACGGAAGAGGGAGAATTCTTTTGTGAAGCTCAACAAATAAAACCAGGCGTGTTTTTAGGAAATTGTTTGGTAAAAGGTAAAAATAATAATGTAACTGTTTGTGTAGTTAACGTAAACACGGAAAATGTAGTAATCGAAAACGTAAATTTAAAATTGACCCCTATTCAAAATTTTAAAATAAAACCCCTAAAAAATGACCACCAAACCACACCAAAAGTCAAAGAAAAAGTTAAAAAACCACGTGGGAAACGTAAATGCGCACCAATTGCGGATGTTTATAGGTTATTCGAGGAGGAACACTCATTCAATGGTTATCATGAGGAGGAAGCAGGAAATAATTTAAAAAACGAAAGAATAGATTTATTAAAAAATTTGCTGAAAAAGAATTCTCCGCTAACCTTAGAGGAACAGGACACAATCGACAAAATTTGTGAAGAATGTAATGACATATTTCACTTGCCCGGCGACAGGTTAACGCATACAGACGTTATTACACATAAAATACGGACGACCCCGGAACAAGTTCCCATCAATAGTAGACAATATCGGCTAGCAGAATGTCATAAAAAAGTAATTAATGAAGAAATAAAAAATTTACTGGAGGAGGATATTATACAACCAAGCAGAAGCCCTTGGAACTCCCCTCTATTAGTAGTGCCAAAAAAGGCTGGACCTGAAGGAGAGAAACGGCGTTTAGCACAATTTTCGGACATTACGAGTTTAAAAGGATGCCGTTTGGTCTCTCAGGGGCACCTGCTACCTTTCAGAGCTTAATGAATCATATACTAACTGGATTACAAGGATTCAAATGTTTCGTCTATTTAGACGATATTGTAATATATGGAAGAACACTACGGGATCACGACGAAAAACTTCGAGCTGTTTTTAATAGACTAAGGGAAAATAATTTGAAACTTCAGCCTGAAAAATGCAGATTTTTAAAAAAGGAAGTCGTTTATTTAGGTTATAGGATTACAACAGAAGGCATATTACCAAATCCTGAAAAAACGGAATGTGTGGCAACTCACCCCATTCCAAAAACCACTAAAGAGCTGCAATCCTTCTTGGGATTGGTAAATTATTATCGTGCAAGTATGCCATTATTAGCAGAAAAAGGAGAACCCCTATATCAAATGGCAACAAAAAATAAAAAGTTTCAATGGACAGACATACATCAACAAGCATTCGAAGAAATAAAAAAATTATTGACGTCGCCACCTATTCTGAAATATCCGGACTTTACTAAACCATTTTTGTTAACTACTGACGCTAGCAATCATGCTTTGGGAGCGGTATTATCGCAAGGCGAAGTAGGTAAAGACCTGCCTATAGCATATGCTAGCAGGGTACTGAACAAAGCGGAACGTAATTACGCTACTATCGACAAGGAAATGTTAGGAGTTTATTGGGCAGTGAAAAATTTTAGATGCTACTTACTAGGACAGGAATTTACAGTTTTTACGGATCATAAGCCACTAATAAGTGAATATCGTAAAAAAGACCCCGAAGAAAAAATTAATAGATGGAAAACACGTTTAGCGGAATATAATTTCAAAATTTTATATAAGCCAGCTAAGTTAAACACTAACGCTGATGCACTAAGTCGAATTCCAGAAGATGAAGGGGAAATCGGTAACAACAAAACTACAAAAAATACTTTCGCTATTACTCGAGCTAGTACAAGGAAAAACGAAATCGGAGACGAAGTAATAAAAAAGGACCATAAAGTCGAAACGGAAAGGAAGGAAATAACTAAATTAAATAAGTCAGTATCTAAAGAACAAAAAAAGGATAAGGAGGAGGATGTAGTACCAGAGATATCAACCAAAATAATTCTGAAGGATAAAGAGGAAATTAGAACGATATTAATGGAATACCACGATTCGGCATTAGGAGGGCACGCGGGAATAACCAAAACATACAGAAGAATTAGACAATATTATTACTGGAAAAAAATGCTGTCGGACATTTATGAATATATTAAGAAATGTCCTAAATGCCAAAAAATCAAAAGAGGTAAAGTAACCAAAATGCCGTTAGTAATAACACCTACAGCAGAAAAACCCTTTAAAAGAGTATATTTAGATATCGTGGGTCCTTTTCCAATAACCACAAATGGAAACAAATATATACTTACATTTCAGGACGACTTAACGAAATTTTTTGATGCAATACCAATTCCAAACGGAGAAGCAACGACGGTAGCGGAGGCTTTTTATAGAAATATTATATTAAAATACTCAATAATACCCAAGGAGTTATTAACGGATCAAGGTGCAAATTTTACAGGTAAATTGCTCCAACAACTATGTAAATTATTACACATTAAGAAATTACAAACTACTGCATACCATCCGCAAACAAATGGTTCGTTGGAAAGGCGGCATGGGCCATTGGTCGAATATTTGAAAATATTTGTGAATGAACATATACAAACCTGGGACACTTGGATAGCAGAAGCAGTATTTGCGCATAACCATACACCACATAGCGGAAGCAAATTTTCACCACTATACGCTCTATATGGATTTAGTAAACCACTTCCTAGCAATATACAAAAGACCCCGGAACCATTATATAATCGACGATTATTGTTTAACGTTAAAGCATAGAATGCAAAAAATTCATCAAACTGTAAGGGAAAATTTAAGTAAAGGCAAACTAAAAGCCAAGGGCTATTATGGTAAGACTAAAAAAGATGAAAAATTCAATGTAGGTGATCAAGTACTAATAATGAATCCAACCAAGCTGCACAAACTAAGCGTCCCTTGGTTGGGTCCTTATGAAATAATAAAAGCGGACAAAGTAAATTCCACTATCAAAATGGGTAGGAAACCAAAAATAGTCCATAATAATAGACTTAAAAAATGGACTTCATAAATTCAATATAATAATTAGTATTAAGTATCTCTAATAAAAAATTAACCTATTATTTAACAAAAATTACTATAGCATATTTTAAAAAAAATTTTATGACCCCTAAACTAAGTATTTTTTAAAAAAAAAATATATATAGAGTTCCACAAAAAAAGGGGAGGGATCCCTACACAAAATTCATTTAAAAAAAACGATTTTTTTAATAAATTTTTAGTATATTAAACTCACTAGTTTTTATTTACAAATATATTTTAAAATTTACCTATTAATTTCCCACTAAAATTAACTATGTCCAATAATTTAAATAAAAATCTTAATTTCAATTTCCCTAAATAATAGAATTACAAAATATTCAAAAACCTGATAAAAAAATTTATATACAAAATAAAAATTAAATTAAAATATTTAAAAAAAAAAAGGAATTTGATTTTAAAAATATACAAAAATGAATATTGCAAATTAAAACAAAAAAAAAAAAAAAGGAATTTGAAAATTTTTGAAGAAACAAATAAATAAAGAATAAAATCAAAAATTTCATATTATTTTAAATTAACAGAAAATTTATTAATACTATACAAATGATAGTAAATTAATTATTTATCATTACAAAAAAATATATACATATATATATGTACATATAAAAAAAAAATATCTAAATAAAATTATTTGTAGAATTAAGTAAAAATCTATTATATTATTTTTAAGTAATAAACAATTAAAAAAAAAAAAAAAAAAAAAATCTTTAATAAAAAAAAGATTATCAATCATAATGTAATTATAATGGAAAAATTCAAAATAATATTATTTTTAAAAATATAGTGTTCGAAGTAAAAACTTCGATCCCTATATTTTTTCTAAAGAGAGAAGGTGTTGTGAATTGAAGCACCCAGTACTTCAATTCACAACCCAAAAAACAGCTAACTAAATTATTTTGAAATAATATAAAATTATTAATTAAATTTTGCAAAATAATTAAATATTAAATTAGAACAAAATTTTGAAGAGTTGATTGGCTAACCAAAATATCGCATGCGATATTTTGGAAAACCAAAAAGCTCTTCAACCAAATAAAATAGCTGTTTTTTGGTAGTAAAGTTTAAGTTTAATTTGGGTGTCAAGAAGACACCAACTAATTAAAGTGCAAAAAAGTCTAATTTGGGTTTCAATTAGATACTATCAATTGTAAAAATAAAAAGTATAGTAAATAAATTTTTTAATTAAAGTTTAAATAATTTATTGAATAAATTCAAAGCAGTTAAAATTGTATAATTGGTTTTAAATAAATAAATAAAAAAAATCTAAAGTTATTAATAAAATAAATTTACAAAACTAACTATAAATAAAATATTAAATTAATAACTAGGAAATATAAATGGTGAATAAATAAAAGTAAATTTAACCGAACAAGATTAGTGTTTTATTTGGAATAAAAACAATTATAAAAGGTAACTTTTATAACAAATTTCTAAGTTTTAACGCTTGAACTATTGTTACACTATTCCTATCATTGAGTTTTAATATAGACAAATGTTTACTAAATTTATCTATTGTTGTTAAGAATATTTCTTTTTTTAGGTAAAAAATGTCGGCATGAACGATTTCATTCATTTCACTGGGAGTATCTGATATTTGGAATTTATATTGGATAGGATTTCTATCGTATTTGGCTAAATTACATGTGTCACAATTGTTTATATATTTATAAATAAAATCTTTCAAATTCGGAAAATAGTATAATTCCTTTATCTTATTAAAATTTTCTAAGATTCCTCTATGATTAGTTTGTTTATGAAACTCTTTAATTAATTTCAATAATTCTTCCTCATTCTCGATATCTATTGCTATTTTAGAACATTTAATAAGCTTGATTTTACGATCGTTACTGAACAAGGAAATTAATTTATTTTGTAAAATTACAAATTCGCTATCGTTTAATTCACAATAAATTGCTGTTATACCTTTTTTAATAAATCTTCGCAAAATATCATTTAAATAATTTTCATTCTTTAGGTCTTCATTAGATATATATAATTTTCTATATTTCTTGTATTTCGTGATCAACTCAACTGATTTGTTTTTTACTAAATGGATCTGATTGAGATATTTATTGACGATATTTTCTACAATAGGAATATGGTCACCCAAATTTTCGATGCCACTATGAATTGTAGCCATATCACTTCCATTTTCAGAATTATTATTTTCTACATCTAAAACATTAATTTCGTTCTTGTCTACATCTACTCTACTTAAAAAATCAGCAACTTTATTATCTTTACCTTTTAGATATTCTACATCAAAATCAAATTCATTCAACTTAATTCTCCATCTTTGGAGTTTAGAATTTGGTTCTTTTAGTGAATTTAACCAAACTAAAGGCTTGTGGTCTGTTTTAACTATAAATTTAACTCCAAAAAGATATGGTCTAAAATATTTTGTAGACCATACGATGGCTAATAACTCCTTTTCGATTGTACTATATTTTATTTCGTGTTCGTTTAATGTCCGGCTTGCAAAGGATATGGGATGGCCATTTTGTGATAGAACGGCTCCAATGGCATACTGACTAGCATCAGTTGTCAAGGTGAATTTTTGCTTAAAATTGGGATATTTTAATATCGGATCTTTTGTAATTATTTCTTTGAGTTTTTCAAACGCTTCAATATATTTAACATTATTTGCATCAATTTTATTATTCTTTTTCAGACATTGGGTAAGAGGTTGTGCTATTTTAGCATAGTCCTTAATAAATTTTCGGAAGTAACCTCCGAGAAAACTTTTTTCGATTTGCGTGACGTAGGAATTTTCAAATTTTTAATAGCTTCGATTTTGTTTGGGTTTGCCTTGATACCATTATCTGTTAATAGATGACCAAGATATTCAGATTCTTTTGAAAAGAATAGACATTTGTCAATTTGTATTTTTAAATTAAATTCGTGTAATTTTTGAAAGATTTTAGAAATAGCATTTAAATGTTCTTGAAGTGAAGTACTGAAGATTAGTATATCATCGAGATATGCAACACAACATACATTAATAAATTCACGTAAAATATGATTCATCATCCGTTGAAAGGTCGCCGGAGCATTCTTTAACCCGAATGGCATCCTCACATATTCATAATGACCTTGGGGTGTGGAAAAAACAGTTTTTGCTTGATCCTTTTCATCTACAAGGATCTGATGAAATCCTTTAGCTAAATCTATAGTCGTAAAATATTGAGCTCTGCCTAATTTGTCGAAGAGAGATTCTATGTTTGGTATGGGGAATTTGTCGACGACAGTAATCTCGTTGAGCTTTCTGTAATCGACCACAATTCTCCATTTCTTTTTACCCGATTGATCTATCTTTTTAGGGACAACCCAAATAGCTGAATTGTACGGTGAATTTCTAGGTTTTATGATACCTTGATCCAACATTTCTGAAACATGTGTTTCTACCTCTTTCTCATGTATTTTTGGAAATCTGTAAATTTTTGAATAGGTTGGCTGACTATGAGTTGTAATAATTTGATGCTTAATTGTTTCTACATTAGTCAATTGTTGTCCTTCTTGATAAAATAAATCTTTGTTATCGTAGACAATTTTCTTTAAAATTTGACATTCTTCTTTATTGAGATGATCAGTTTTGATATAATCAAAAATTGGTTTCGAGTTTAAGTCAATGGCGTTTAATTGATGAATTTCAGTAAAAGGACACGAGTTTTTAAATTTTGTTATTTTACCTTTAATTTCTATTGATTCATTCTCTAAATCTATCTTTGCACCTACTGCTTTTAAAACATTTTGTCCTAATATAGCATCAAAATTATTTTTATTAAACCAATTACTTTCCAAGCTATTTCTGCGTCATGATTAAATTCCTTTGAGACGTCGGTTATTAATACATAAGCGATTCTATTTGTGCCAAATAAAGTAACTAATTCTATGGGTTTGTTTAATTTTGTACGTTTTATGTGGGGAAATAAAGTGTCATTTATTATGGAAGTCGTAGAACCGGTGTCGATTAGACAATCAAATTTCGTGTTATTAATATTAAATTCTACTATCGGTAACATATTTTTTGAGGCTCTAGCCGAAAATTTTCCTCAACGTTATTTAAATCAACTTCCATTGGTTCGACTGATCGATTATTATTAGTACCAGAAAATCCAGAGTTTTGATATCTATTTCTAAAATTACCACTTGGCCTATTATTAAATCTATAAGAATTATTATTACCATTGTTGTTATAACGATTGTTAAAATTATTACTATATCGATTATTAAAATTTCCAGATCTATTATTGGAATTATTTTCATTCGAATTAAAATTATTATTATTACTATTTTTATTATTAAAATTTCCGCGATAATTTTGATTTGTTTTATTATGATTAACTTTATCATAATTTTTTAATGGCATTGGGGAGTCTTTGGAAATCCCAGTTTGTAATAATTCGAAAAAAAGCTTCTTCCAGAGAATTAACATTTTTTATTCTTAAATACATTGAATCGGTACGAGGTAATTTATTTAAAAACTTTTCCAAAATACTTGTTTCATTATTACTAGGGTTAAATTCTATTGGAGATTCTGTATCTAATCTATATTTTAAATTTAACTTGTCTAATATATTAGATAATTCATTATAAAATTGACTTACATTCAAAAATCGAACTGCATCAGCTTTCTCTTTTAGTTTAAGATATGATTCTTGAATTCCGAAAGATTTCTTCAACTGGTTTTTGACATCTTCCCACGTTGCACTTGATAATCTCCTTATTGATGTTGCTGCTGGTCCTTGTATTTTGGTAAGAAAAATATTTAAAAGATACGATTTCAGCCCTTGATCTTGTGCCAATCCAGTAATTGCTTCTACTTCTTGTATAAAATGTGATAATTCAAAGGTATTATCACCTCTGAATACTGGAACAGCTCTTGCTTCGGTGATTAAATCTTTTGGTGAAAAATTATTTACTGCCATTATTTCGTTATTAATATTTAATTGAATTTCAGCAAGAATATTATTGTAGTCTTCTTCTACAATTGGTTCGAGTCTAACTTTTCGATTCACTTCTGAAGGTTTTGTATATGGTTTCATAAGATTTGCCAATAAATTCTTAAAAGAAAACTAGTTGACAGATTGGTGTTTCTTTTTTTTTTTTTTTTAAACTTTCGTCAGTTCTCTAACTAATTCACAAAATAACTATTTACATCACAATTTTATTCACATATGTTTTATTTTATTATTTAGTTCAAAAAATTTGTCTTTTTTTTTTTTTTTATAATTAAGTTTTTTGTTATAGTATTATAAAACTTAGCTGTGTTATTGCGTAATTGAGTTATTAGTGTTCTTGATAACTTTTTTTTTATGAAATTTTAAAACTTTTATTTTTATTAAGTTTCGAACATTAATTAATAATTTATTTTGCGATTAATTATTTAACTAGCTTGGCAATCCTACCGACTGCGCCAAATTTATTTATTTCCTTATTTTGAGTTAAAAAAAAATAATTAAAACACAAAACTTTATTTTCGGAAAAAATATATAATTAAATTTTTATATAACAAAACACAACTTAATTTCTCGGTGATACAAGTAAGACTAAAATCTAATTATGAATTATAATTTATTTAAATTTCATAAATCAAACAGTTCCAAAAAAAATGCAATTGTCGACAAATAAATATTCTCACGCGAAAAAATAATTATTTTAATTTTTCAGGTATTTTATGTAATATGATATTTAATAAATTTATTTTAGTAAATTTATTTAATTTAGAGTTTAGGATTTCGTTTAAGAATTTATTTTAATTAATTTATTTAATTTAGAGTTTATGATTTCATAGTGATTAAAAAATGAATTTTACGTGAGAACGGAAGTCGAGTTAGCAGAAATGATTTCATTTAACATTTCGTTGCTAGGGTAGATAACTGGCGCTCCCGTGAATCCGAAAGGCATTCTTTTGAATTCAAAGTGCCCGTATGCTGTACTAAATGCGGTTTTTTCCAGATCGCTGGGTTCCAGATGAACCTGTTGATACCCACTAGCCAGATCCAAGGTAGTGAAGTATCTGGATCTTCCTAGTTGATCCAATATTTCTTCGATTCTATGAAGTGGCGTCCACCACGTTACTTCATTTAACTTACGATAGTCAATTACCACTCTGCGGCGTTTTTCACCATTTGGACCCGCCTCTTTTGGACTACCAGTAATGGTGCGTGCCAAGGACTTTTACTTGGTTGAATAATGTCCTCCTCTAAAAGTTTTGTTACTTCCTCGTTTATCACTTGTTTATGGCATTCCGCTAAGCGATATTGTCTACTATTTATTGGATTTTGGTCCTGTTTTATTGGAATTTTGTGAGCTACACTGTTTGTTCCGGGCAGTTTGTCGCCAGGTAAATGAAAAATGTCCAAAAATCCTGTGAAGATTTTTTCCAAGCTTTCTTTTATCTCTGAATTGAGATGTTTTTAAAATAAGCTCCTCTTTTAATTTTTTAATGCGCGTATTTTCTGTCCTTTTTTCCTCCTCGAAATCGTATTGTGAGTCGTTAAATATATATCTAATAAATCCTATTGTTTCCTTACTTTCGTCCTTATTTTGTTGTTTCTGCCTTTTACGTTTTGGAGTTTTATGATTATTCAGTAGATCATCTTCTTTTGTTTCTTTTACACGCTTTTCACTATCTATTTTTAATGTGCGTATCTCGAAATCCTCTAGTTTATGGGTTTCAATCTTTATTTTCTCTATAATTTTCTCTTCGTTATTTATGTTTATTATTCCCACGATTATTTTACCCTTTTCGGCTTTACAAATGCCGTTTCCCAGAAATACTCCTAGGTAACTAATATTCCTTTGAGGTAACTAATAGTTCTCCTTCTAGGGTTGTAGGTATTTCTATTATTTTTTCTGTCCGCGCGGGTATAGTGTCCTTATTTATTTTTGATTCTAGATTTTCATTTATTTCTTGTTTCTTATTCTCATTTTCATTACAAGAATTTACTACATTAAAAACTTTTGTGTGGGAATTCTCGATTGTAAAATCCCTTTTACTTATGGTTTTCCTTTTTAGCGGGTAATTCTTTTTTATTTTGAGCAAGTAATTTTTTCACATTATTAGTTCGACTTCCATGAAACGAGTGAACACTTGGTTAGTTGGGTTGCTTCGTAGTTGCATCTACGAAAGGAACCTGGAATTCCTTTTGCATCCTTTCAAGCTGGGTGAATTCTAAAATTTTAGAAGGAACCTGTATGTTGCAATGTTTCGATAAAAAATCGTAACCAAGAATACCATCTCCTGTTATTCTTTCTTCCATATCAGTTACTTGAAATTCAAATTCACATTGTATTCCATTAAAAAATGTTCCTTTACAATTACCTAGTCTTTCGTTTTGCCCATGAAGGGTACGTAGGGCAATACTGTTGTTTGTGTTAATTATTGCTTCATTATTTAAAGAGTTCCTTTTTAATACGCTAACTTGTGTCTATTAAAAGCTTCGCTACAACTGTTTTCGTTATATTCAATGGTAATTCTACTATTGGATCTAAATAAGTTTTTTCTTGTAAATTCCGTCCCATTGATGAGTTTGAGTGAAGAAATGAGTCAGGCTATTTTGGCTCACTTCTTATTCGTTTCCCGACTGCATGGCTGCACGTGCCTCGTATTTTTGCCTGGTAGGACAGTGCAAAATTACGTGTCCCGGAAAATCGCACCATTCACATTGTTGAACCACTGCTGATTGGGTCATTTCATTTGACCTGGTATTGTCCATTGATCTATTTTGTTTTACTGCATGGCTCCTGTACATTGTTCTCTAGAATGTCCTTGTCGTTTACAAATGGTACAAAAAGGAACGTTTGATTGATTCTTTTTACAATAACGACTAGTGTGGCCTGGTTCACCACAAGTATAACATTTTAGATTATTTTTAAAATTGTTATTTGGTATTCCTTCCGGTCTAAAATGATTATTTCTGCTTTGATTTGGCATGCTCCGCTCGTTTCTATAGTTTTGGTTTGGCATAGGTTGCCTTTGAAAACTTGGTTTTCCTGTTGTATACCCCTCTCTATGGTAGTTATATCTATTTTTATTGTGTAAGTGGTTTGGTGTCCATGAGGGTGGATCTCTTATTGTTCTGTTGCGTTCTTCGCCGCTATCTATTTTTATAGATATCGCTGTCCATCCCCCCTGATCGTTTCTGATGAGTTGCCATTAGCGTAATCCTCCCTTGCGTAATCCCTTGCCTTTTGTACTGCTACTTTTAAACTGGGACAGTTTTGTGATCTAACATAATTTTTCAAGGATTCCGAATGTAGACCCCTTATAAAGGTTCGTTCCGCAACCTTCATCATTTCTTCCGTTAGCACCCTACCTTCTCCTGGTTAAGTATTTTCGACCATTATTGTATAGGCCTCAAGGTTTTGTAATAGCCTACTTCCAAAATTTTCTACACCCTCGTCCGGCCCTGGGAACACTCCTCTACTTCGCTTGGTAATTGAGGAAGGTCCTTATAAGGAAGAAAGTGGTTACTCTAAATGCTTTTGAATTAATCATGCTTTTGAATTAATCAAAATCAGTTATGTTTTTATTTTGGAAAAGCGCATTTGCTTTTCCTCTTAACTTGCTTCTCACTAAATTAGTCAGGATAAATGCTCTTCCTGTATCTTTCGTGAAATAGTAAGCTTCCTCAGCTAAAGTTAGGAAGTTTTGTTAGTCTAGAGCAGGATTGTCTCCTGTTCCAGAAAATATTGGGACGTGCGCTAAAAAGGTTTTGAATGGCTCAGTGAGTGACAACATTCCGTCACTAAAAGACATATATACCGTTTGCTGAAATCTTTCGTTTCCTTGTCCTAACAGTATGGTATTATTTAGACGTAATGGCGGCGTTAAAGATTTTGGAAAAGGCTCATAGATCCTTTGTGTGAAATCATATATGTGCGGTTCTTTCATTGTCCTAAATTCGCTAGGGGGCGCCTGGGCGTCCCGTGTAATTTTTTGACCGAAAGTGATTTGGTCATTAATATTTGATTTTATCCGTTCTTTGTTTGGGGTAGATCCTCACAAATTTCCCTCCATGTCAGATTTGTCTTCTTCTAAAATATTTAAACTGGGCCTTGAGTAAGTTTTCGTAAGGGCGTGGATATCATAATTGAAGTATTGCTAAGTTATACGAAAAAAACGATTTATAATGAACAACGATTTCATGTCTTTTTATTTTATTTTATATCTAAATAACATAATATACATATACCAAAAAAAAATTATTTAAACAAAAAAAATACAATTTCTTTACTTATTCTTTTAACCAAAGGAGAGTTTTATTGCAAACTATGCAATTATAAGGCTTTTTTTCAAATTTGGGATAAGTAGTACGTTGCTAGTTGTGTATACAAGTGTTGCATACTTTACCGTGCTTTGTTTTATGTATTATCCCCACGGTATAAAAAATTAGCGGCATTAACTTGGTTATTAACAATTAAAAAAAATCAATAAGAAAACAGTATATAAAAAGTGAAAATGGATATAGTTAAGGTACATATTTTTTTACCCTTTTTTTTAAACTAACTTATTTATACTTGTAAAAAAAAACTAAAACTATTTAAATCTACTAACTAAATGTATAATCTTAAATAATTAAAAAAAAAAAACTATTACGATGATTTGTGTTTCAAAGTCTAATTGTTGTCTTTTATAACACAAACAAATTTTTACACAAAAAAAAATAATATACAATTTAAAACAGAAGCTACGCAAAAAAGCGTCGTGCCCCTTTAAGAAAATAAACGAATTCGCTTTTGGCGAACCCAAAACGTACCGCTTCTGAACCGCCTTTTCACCAATACTTTCACATGAAACCAGTTTATAAAAAATAAAATATTTTTTTTTGTGAGTAGTCATTTATAAAAATTAAAATGTAGGCACAATTTTAATTTTATTCTAACAATTAGACGTGTTCTTATTAATTGTGTTCTAAATAATTTAATGTGAAAGTGAAAAAAATATATATTACGAATTACGAAGTAGTCTGTGAAATTAGGAATATTAGTGTTATTTATAAAAATATTGATATTAAAAGTCCTAGAAAAAAGTAAAATTTAAATCCTAAAAAAATTTAAATACAAAAAAATTATTTTTATAATATAGATTTTCAACCAAAAAATTAAAAATATTTTTTTTTTATTTTGAATTAAAAAAATTCCAGATTTTTTATTTATATGGATAAAATCAGTACGTAAACGAACCGTATTGGCGATTCGCTAGAGAACCGCTAAAATGTAGTCTAGGCGGCGTACTAATGCATACACACCACTTCGTTTTTTTTTCTAATTTTCTTATTCCAACATTTACGTTTACGGTCCGCCGGCGAATCGCCAAAGCGGTTCGCCGGCGAAGTCTTGTATGAAGAAATGACTTCGCCAGCGGTTCGTTTACGGTTCGCTTTCCTTAAAGGGGCTTATCCCTTTTTCGCTTCACGCGAAGTACAAGGGCGTCTTGTAAATTTTTTGTGTTTTTTTTTTATACTGACGTTACTCGAAACTGCTTTATTTTATTAAAAAAATAATAAAATTGCTCTCTGCTTGCTGTTGTATCCTGATCTTCTTCAAACTGCTTTTTTCTTCCTCTATTGGCCCTACCAAGAAACGTACTTCTTGGTTAACCGCTGCGCCAATGTTGTGTTCAAATATTCAGATATATTATATTCTGGCTATAGCCAATATTTATAATATATTTTCCTATTGAACTGGGAGATTACTGTCAATATTTAATAACATATATATATATTCATATTTGGCTTTTGCCAGTATTTTATATATATATTTAACTAGTAAAGGATCGTAAATCTTTTATTTAAATAAAACTCGAGATTTTTCTTAGTTCAAGTCGGCAATTTATTTATTTCTAGCTTATAAGTTATTAATTAGCATTGTACAGAACCTTTAATTCTGAAAGCTGTTAACCGTAAGCTGAATAAATTTCGACTCTCCGAATTACCATAAAAACCAAATTATTTATACGCATTTTTTGACTCATCAACGTTTGTTTACATAAATAATATTATTATTAATATTATTATAATTATAATATTATTTAATATCATAAATAATTTTATTATTTCAATAAATAATACAAATAATTTACTGTTGATTAATTGAACTCATTAATAATTATTATTAATTGTATTTGTTATTACCCAAAGTTACATACAGTGCATAAATGCGCACTAAGCATTATTTGCTTAGCTTTATTAACTTAGTGACACAGTTAATTAATATAAATAAAATATTTAATAATATTATTACGCAATGCGTGTGTAAATATATTTTGTGGTATAACAATAAAATACAAGGGGGCCGGCGTGTTTTATTCCACAACACTTCTTTTTAATTTTGTTATAATTATCAATAAAAAAAAAATTAATTTATGTTTTGTTGGCTAATTTAAAAAAAAATAGTTTTGTTGGCTAATTTTAAAATAAAAAAACAATATATAATCTAAAATAAAATATTTTTTTGTGGTTGTCTCTTGTTTTGGAAATCTGGACAGCCTACATAAGCATCACTGGAGTACGGCAAATCCCCACACAATATTAGAAAGTAGGAGCCAAAGATCTTTCAAAATAAATATTTGGTGCGGAATGTTCAACAATATGCTCTTGGGCCCAATTATTCTTCCACCAATATTATATGGCCGCAATTATTTGGAGTTTTTCGAGAATACATTGGCAGATTTAATAGATGAGTATGCACCTTTAACTTTACGGCATAACATGTGGTTTATGCATGATGGAGCACCAGCACACTATTTTCGAGCAGTGAGATTTTTTTTAAGTAACTGAGAAATGGATAGATCACCAAATTTAAATCCATTAGACTTCTTTCTGTGGGGTTATTTAAAAAATGAAGTATACTGTTCGCCAGTGTCACCTGTTGAAGAATTGAGGATAAGAATTATGAATGCAGCTGACAAAATTAAAGCAACGGAAGGAATTTTTCAAAAAGTTAAAAATTCTCTTACCAGGCGGATAAACATGTGCATTGAAGCGAATGGTATGCACTACAAGCATCTACTTTAAATTGTAAGTGATATTTGTAATAAAATAATGTATTAATAAAGTACTGTGATAACTAAACTTATTTGTTTTTCATTATAACCTTCTTATTACCATTGCCAGATTTTTTAGAAAATATTAAATTTAATGGGTTCCAGTTAGATTACTTGGATTTTTTTTATTTGACAAGTAATAAAAGGGCGCAACTTGTTATGTAAAAAAAATAAATCACTTGGAGGAAAAATAATTCAGGCGCGAGGTATTTTTGGTGAAATTTTCTAAAAATATTTGCAAATTTTAACTTTGAGTGCAAAGAACGTAGAAAACAAAAATGTTTTCTAGCTTGTTTTAAAGGGCGTTTAATTACCAACCAAAATGACATATGAACCACGATTCTCCATCGAACCATTCTGAAGCTATGAACCAAAATATGTACCTACTTTTTTTTAACATGGAATCGTAAAATGAGGGATACCGCCCCAGGGACCCAGCTTTCAAACAAATGCCTATACAATTTTTTGGTCACAATGAATCAAGGAATACCGTAGTGAGTCTGTGATCAGGTATTTCAGGTTCACCCTGTATAAATGCTCATTTGGTA
Organism: Empis stercorea; assembly: GCA_949752835.1. NCBI lineage: Eukaryota > Metazoa > Arthropoda > Insecta > Diptera > Empididae > Empis > Empis stercorea. Next base: position 27,129,144 of record OX457085.1, read on the forward strand.
GGAGACTCAGCATATCCGCTGTCTACATATAGTTCCGTACAGAGACAACGGCAGAAAATTTTTAACTAGGTTTTGAGTTCAACTCGTATATGTATAGAACACACTTTTGGAATTAAAAAATGTCAAATATTCGGTATTAGATGCAAGATCCTTAAAGAAAATATCTAGAATAGTTATGGTGGCTTGTGCAACTTTACATAATTTTATTATTAACAGAGAAAAAACCTAAGCTATTCTGTCAGCAATAGTTTTCAAAGTAATGAAAATGGATCTTTAACTGAAATAAATTATCAACCAGAAGAAAGACGTCAAAAACGTCAATATTTAACAACATTATTTATATCGTAATTTCGCAATATACATATGTTATAAATTATAACATGTGTACTTTAATTCAGAAAAAATAAACATGAATTTTATGAAAAATGATATTATTTTATGAATGATGCTTTATGAATGATACTTATTTATTTTCCAAAATTTACATTAACATTTTATATTTTATTTTTATTAGATTCATTTTATATTTCATTTTTGATTTTTTTTTCAAAGGTTCACCAAAGTATTTTTGATCAATTCCATTTTATTTGTAAATAAGAATCAGGTAGAAATCCCACAACCGACAACTCCAAAAGTTTTGATTCAATCTTCTTTTTTTAATTCTTGATTTCGTTCTCTCTCTATATAAGTCTTTCACTTTCAATTTCTATTAATACATTATAACGCTCCTTATCCTGTTCGGATTCATCTTTTAAAAATTGCAGTACTTCATTTTTAGGGCTTTTTTTTTAAAAAAAATCCTTTATGTTAACGCTTTTGTCCGTCTGTCCGCCCATCTGTCTTATCGTCTGTCCGCCCATCTGTCTTATCGTCTGTCCGTCCGGTGTAAACAATAAAAACCAGTTATTTCACATGGTTAGTGTACACTCAGGTATATGATAGACCAACCGATCGAAAGCTTGATATATTGAGAACCAGATGCAATTGATAGAATTTCTAAATTCGGCCGGTAGGCGGCGCTATTCGCATTTTGCCAAAACATCTTTTTTCGAATAAAATTGTAATTTTATATAGTAAATGTGCACCAAAAGTTTGACCACTCGTTGGAAATGTATTTAAGAGTAGAATATTATGCCAGTAGCCGTATTTCAAATTTCTACCGCTAGATGTGCTGGAAACTAAAATATATAAAATATTAATTTTTAAAATGTAATCGAAGCATATAAGATTATTTTGGAGCTTATTCACAATTGTAAAACACAATTGTGAATAAGCTCCAAATTTTAACTGTAAGAGATATACAAATTTTACAGGTTAAATATTGTATATTAATGGTAATTTTTATTTTGAATTGCAAAATAATTCATTTTACATTCACCTTGCATCCATATTTTAAATTTTCTTTCTCGTAAAAAAAATCTACAACTGCGACAAAGCTTGTGATTCTAAAAATGAACTTTTGATTCTAAAAATGATCAAACACAACCACAGTGATTGAATTTCCTAACTTACCCACCCAGAGTCTTAAAAAAACTTAATTGATGCAGTTGTTCTGATTTATTTAAAAAGAACCTTATAAAAATAAAATAAAAAATTATTAAATATTATTTAAGTAATAACAATTAAAATTGAAATCTCAAATAGTACAACTCAGAAATTAAAAAATCTGTAAATGAAAATTGAAATTATATTAATGGAGTGTTTAGATGATTTTAGGAAAAATAAAACGAGATAGCATTCTAAAATTCGCCTAACGACAGAATGAAACAAAAATATAAATTTCTTTGGGGAATTTATAGCAACTAGTTGGCACTCCGAAATATTATGGGACCTTTTTGGGTTCCTAAAAATTTTTGTTTAATATGCGAAAACAACTTATGCGAAAACAATGCGAAAAAAATATTACGCGTCTTTTTTTTAATGCGAAAAAAAAGAAAAGCTTTCATAATTTAAAATTTTATATGGATATTTGGAAAGGTGTGTTTAATTTATCGTTAATACCTAATGAAATATGAAATTAAACAATATACTACCTTCTACTTTTGGATAGATAAATTAATACCCTTTCCAAATATGTAAATATAATATATTATTTAAGTGATGATAAAAGAACACAAAAATTTTAAATTCTAGTTATTTTTTATATTGATTAAACAGTAAATGTTCTAAAGCTCTTTTGAAAGAACATGTGTGAAATCCATAGCAGAGTCTTCAACCATTACTAATCGATGGTGCTGCCTCCTATAATTTTCTAATCTCGGCGCAACAACTCAAAAAATGCCTTGATTGGACAACTAAAAGTTATATAAACAATGTTAATACTCAGTTAAAAAAAAAGTATTTTATATAGAAAATTTTACATTAAAAGACAAATGATTAAATTGCATTCTTTGTCTTTTAATGAAACAAAATTAATTTTGAAAAAAAAACTTATTCGACAATTCACACATTATAATTTTTATTCCACAATTCTCACATTATAATTTTCAAACGTCGAAGCTCAGTTTCAAATAATAAAGTCGAAGCTCAGTTTCAAATAATAAAGTCGAAGCTCATTTTCATTAAGAATCATATTACAATTCAACTGTTTGTCATATTAATTAAAATACAATAGCATTTCAAAGAATTTAAAATTCATTAAATAGAAATAAGTTTAGATTTAAGTTTTTTAGTTTTTAGCAAGCTTTGAATGCAGTAACAATAAATATCGCTCTATAAATTAAAGTTTGTCGTTTTATTTAAAATAATAAAAATTTACCAAATAAGAATTTGGTAAGACAACATAAAACTATATGTTATTTTAATGACATCTATAGTTTTTCTATAAAATCTAATCTTTCGGTTGTCCAATTATAGTACAGGACAAGAGAGTACCTGTTGTCCTATAAATGGACGTCTTTGACTTGGAATTTGAAAATCCAATTTCGATAATTGGACGTCTTAAAGAGCGGGGAATTAATTTATTGAACGACATTGCTCTGTCTACCGCACGTACACATAAATAAATTTTTCAACCATTTTAATTTTTAGAAATTTAGCCATCGTGTACGCATTCGCAACCTGTAATTGAATTACAAATTAAATAAAAAATACTGAAGAATTTGGAATGCACTTTGACAAAAAATTAAATTCGAGCAAACATATTATTAACACTAGAACAAATTGGATGGATGCAATGAATATTTTAAAAAGTTTGTCCATTAGTACCCCATACTAATAAGAATACTCTTATTAAAAATCTATAAATCGACTATACGTTTTATTATTGTATGGTTCAATTCTATATGACTCCCTTAATAAAAATATATTTAAACAAACAAGAATCAGTACAAAATAGTAATAGTGCGACTAGTCTCTCAAACTGGAGCGTAAAGAAGAGGAAATGAGCACCTCATGCAGAGCCCTAAGCACTTCAGTCTGAAAGTCGCAATAAGTTATTGACAAATATTTGAATCTTAGTTTAAATTTATTGGAAAACATCATGTTTATATTGAAAACATCATTCCCATATGTTAATGTATTTCATAAAAATAAACTTTATAACTAATTGTGTTTAAATAAATCTCTTCTTATCATAGTACTCAAACTGTCAACACGTAATTTTTTTTTTAACCTTAAAACTTCACTTTACATCAGGTTATGGGCCTATCAGAAAATTTCAAGAAGGAAAATTAATTATAAATTATTTGCCATTGCCATTATTATTTGTTAAATAATCCGTAAAATTATTATATATATTAAATAAAAAAAAAAAAAAATCAGTAATTCTTAAAATATTTTTTTTCATTAATATCCGTAAAAATTAATATGGCATCAAACAATTTACCTATAATGGAGAAATTAACTGGAATGGAAAATTTCAATACGTGGCAATTTGCCATGAAATCTTATCTTGAACACGAAGATTTATGGTCATGTGTTGACGACAAAGATACTACAGAAGATGCAGCGGTTAAGCTCAAAAGAGATATAAAAGCAAAATCAAAAATAATTTTGATGTTACATTCATCGTTGTTTGTTCATGTCCAAGATGCAAGAACATCAAGTCAGGTTTGGAAAAAATTACAAACAATTTTTCAAGATTCTGGGTTATCACAAAAAGTAACTCTGATGCGTAAATTGATCACAACTAAATTATATGATTGTGATTCAATTGAAAGTTACATTAATATAATTTTAACTACAGCACATTCGTTAAACGAGATAAATTTTACAATTTCCGATGAATGGATAGGTACAGTTTTATTGGCGGGTTTGTGAGATGACTATAAGCCAATGATCATGGGAATTGAAAATTCAGGTGCTAAAATTACTGGTGATTTTGTGAAAACCAAATTGTTACAAGATTCGGTGAATATAAATAAAAATGTAAGTACAGCATTTTATACAAAACTTCGTCCAAAATTTGATAAGAAAAAATTTGGTCCGAGATGTTTTAAATGTAATAAATACGGTCATATTTCCAAAAATTGTAACAATAAAACAGAAAATAAAGATAAAGATAATACAATAAAATCTGAAAAAACGTTTTATACGGTATTTGCTGCTAATGAATGCATTAACAATAATGAGTGGTATATTGATTCAGGTGCTTCGTCACATATGACGAATAATAATAAATTTCTTAAAAAAATCACACCACTAACATTTCAAAATTCTATAACAATAGCAAATAATACAACCGTTCAAGTTGAACATAAACGAAATATGATATTAACCGTAATTAATAATAATGAAATAAGTGATATAAATGTAACTGATATATTATATGTACCGGAATTATCAGTAAATTTATTATCTCTAAGTAAAATTGTTGAAAAAGGTAATACCGTAAAGTTTGATTCGAAAGGTTGTAAAATTTTTAATAAATACAACGAATTATTAGCCAGTGCTTCGTTAATTAACAACATGTATAAATTAGATCAACCTCAACAATCGGAAAAATCATTTATTTCATCGGAAAATTTGAACATATGGCATCGTAGAATGGGTCATCTAAATAATAATTATCTAAAAAAAAATTAAAAATTGAAAATTTAATGAATCAATTAATGAAATTTGTTCTATTTGTTTAAAAGGTAAACAAGCGAAACAAAAATTCACCGAATCAAATTCAAAATCATCATGAAAATTGGAATTAATACATGCTGATTTATGTGGTCCAATGGAGATTAGTTCATGGGGTGGATCACGATATTTTTTCACTTTAATTGATGATTTTACACACATAACTTTTGTATATTTTTTAACCCTTTTTCATGCAACGGCAATATAGATGCCACCTCTGAAAATGCGTCATAAGATTTTGAGTTAATATATTTTAGGTTTGCGCATGAAATATTTTATATAAGGGACATCTATACGTTAGTAGAAAAATAAGAAATTCATATTATTTTATTTAGTTTGGCAAATTAGTAATGGTTTAAGTTTGAAAAAGGTACTTTTTTCTATATTTTTAGTTTTTATGCTTTTTTTATTTTTAAAAGTCATGCTAACAGAAAATAAATTAACAGCAATTACAAAACCATAATTGTATGTGAGTTTTCAAGTGAAATTAAATTTATTTATACGCGCCACAATTTTTAGTAGAGGATATTATAGGTGGCAATATATATCGAAATTACAAAATTATAATGTGTCTGATATTGAACCAAGAAATGAAATACCAGATTCTATTATTTATAATGAAGAAAGTGAAGATTATGATGTCCGGGATGATGAAAATAATTCAGACTGTGAAGAAACAGAATGGAAAAAAGTTCGTTGGGAGCAAAATAGTATTCCAAATTTTGATTTAGTTGAAATTAAGCCGGCTGCTCGGTTCGGGTTCTCAAGTAGAAATAAACCAATGGATTATTTCACAAAATTTTTCGACGACAATATTATGGATTTGATTGTTACTGAAACTAATCGCTATGCTATACAAACGAGTTCAAAATCTTGGATACCTGTCACAAAAGAAGAAATGTTTGGTTTTCTTGGTATACTAATTTATATGGGTGTTCATTCATTACCAGCGTTGGAGTTGTACTGGTCAACCAATCCCTTATTTTTTGTAGAACCGATTGCATCTGTTATGCCACTAAATAGATTCAAGAAAATTCTACAGAATTTACATTTAAATGACAACAACAATATGCCAAAACGAAATCAAAGTAATTTTGATAAATTGTACAAGGTTCGCCCGCTACTTGAAGCAACGAATAAATTATTTGGAGCTGTCGTAATTGATTCTTCGTCACAGAGTATAGACGAATGCATGATTTTATTTAAAGGTCGATCAAGTTTAAAACAGTATATGCCCCTCAAACCAATTAAAAGGGGATACAAAGTCTGGGCAAGATGTGATTCCGTAACGAGTTATTTGTATCAATACGAAATCTATACTGGAAAATCAAAAGAACTACCAGAGGGAGGCTTGGGGGCATCAGTGGTTCAGTCTTTGTGTGAAGCAATCACAAACAAGAACGTGCACGTAGCATTTGATAATTTCTTTTCATCATATCATTTATTGAATAATCTATTCGAACTAAATATATATTCAACTGGAACTGTACGTCCAAATAGGAAGGATCTTCCTAAAATTGCTTCTAAAAATAATAAAATGAAAAAAGGAGACTACAAATGGAGAGTGAAAAATAACGTTGGATATGTTCAGTGGATGGACACGAAACAGGTAAATATAATTTCGACAGCTTTTCATCCGAAAAAATATCATCAGCAGTACGAAAGCAGAAGGATGGAACTAAAGCCGAACTTAAATGTCCAGTGATAGTAAAAGAGTATACAAAACGAATGGGTGGTGTTGACAGATTTGACCAAAAACGAGCTACCTATTGTGTTGGTCAAAGAAGCAAGCGTTGGTGGCTGCGCATATTTTATTTCGTTTTAGATGCTGCTATTACAAATTCGCAAATACTTCATGCAAAGATGATAAGAACTCAGAAAGTTTCAAACTTAAACTTCCGAATTGCACTTGCAAATCAGTTAGTTGCCAAATGTACAACTAAAAAAAACTGTGGTTCGAGCGTTATATAAAAAAAAAAAAAATACAGCATCAACAAAAGATTGGAGAATCCCCGACGATATACGTTTGAATGATGTTGGCTGCCACATGCCACAACAAAATGAAGATTATGGACGCTGTCGACTTTGCAGTACAAAAACAAACAACAAACGATCTAAAATTTCATGTACCATAGGCAATGTGCCACTATGTATTGCACCATGTTTTGCAGATTTTCATTTTCAATAAGATACATTTTTCTATAACATTTATAACAATATATTTTACTTTTTTGTGCCTTTGAATTTGAATTATTTTGAACTTTTTTATTGAATAAAATATTAATTTTTCAATTTATTATTTGATATCCGGCGTACAACGGCATGTATATTGCCACCCCAAAATTTTCCATTTTCCCAATGAAAATATATTTTTTTTTAAATGTGATTTTTCATAAGTTAAATATAACAACAAATTTCCGAAAACAATTTTTCATTTAAATACCGCGTTTCTCATGTACGTTAAAGGGAATAAAGATGAAGTTGCAAATATTTTAAAAAATTCAAAGCTTTAGTTGAAAATCAAACTGACTGTAAAATAAAAATTTTCAGAACCTATAATGGTGGTGAGTTTGTTAATGAAATTTTATTAAAATTTATTCAAGATTGTGGCATAGAACATCAAACAACAATACCATACAATCCACAACAAAATGGTGTTGCAGAAAGGATGAATAGAACCATTGTAGAAAGAGCAAGATGTTTACTATTAGATGCTGATTTAAATAAACGTTTTTGGGCTGAAGCAGTTTCGATGGCAGTTTATTTAATAAATCGATCTCCGACAAAAGCATTACAAAATTATCAAATTCCAGAAGAAGTCTGGACTCAACAAATTTGTAATCTTTCACACCTGAAAATTTTTGGTTCAACAGTTTATGTACATATTCCAAAAGTCAAAAGAAGAAAATTTGATCCGAAATCAACAGAGTGCATATTTGTAGGTTTTTGTGTAAATCAAAAAGGATATAGAGTTTTTGATCCGAATACAAATAACATTTATTCTACACGAGATGCAGTTTTTAGAGAAAAAGTAAGTTCCATTGTTTCTGATTTTAATTTTGGTTTGCCTCTATTTTCAGATGATCAGTATAAAGTGGAAGAATATGAAAATGAATTTTATTCTGAATCATCTAAAAATAAAAAAATAATTGATTCATCCGTAATTAATGAATCAACAGAAATAAATAATTCTTCAGAAAATAATGATTCATCTAAAATAAATGATTCATCCGAAAGTATATTTGATGACGCTAATAATATATTATTAAGCAGTGAAGAAAATGATTCTGGAAGTGATAAAGAATTAAAAAATGAATCATCACGTAGAAGAAAGAATTATCAAACCAAATAAAATGGAAAATTATGTATATTGTACAACTGAAAAATTTGGTGATCCAGTAACAGTAAAAGAAGCACTTGAACTTTTCGATAGTCAACATTGGAAAAAGGCAATGGAACAAGAATATTCATCTTTAATTGAAAATAATACCTGGACCTTAACAGATCCTCCGAATAATAAAAATCCAATTAAGTCCAAATGGGTATTTAAAACAAAATTTGATGCTGATGGTTCAGCAAGGTATAAAGCTCGTCTGGTAATAAAAGGCTGTTCTCAACGTAAAGGAATCGATTATGAAGAAACCTATGCACCAGTTGTAAGATATAGCTCAATTAGATATCTTATGTCTTTAGCTTCGGAATTAGATCTTGACCAGATGGATGCAGTGACAGCATTTCTTCAAGGTGATTTGGAAGAAGACATCTATATGATTCAACCGGAAAATTTTCAACAACATGGTTCACAGGTTTGCAAATTAAACAAAGCAATATATGGGTTAAAACAGGCAAGTAAAGCTTGGAATAATAAATTAAATAATGTTTTAAATGATATTGGGTTGAATCGTTCTAAAGCTGATAAATGTGTGTATTATAAAATAACAGCTGATAGTATAATCATCATTGCTGTATATGTAGATGATTTATTAATTTTCAGTAATAATGAAACAGAAAAATTAAAACTTAAATCTGAATTACTTCAAAGATTTAAAATGAAAGACATTGGTGAAGCTAAACTTTGTTTAGGATTCAATATAACGCGTGATCGTAAAAATAAAATATTATGGTTAGATCAAACGAAATACATAGAACAAATTTTAGAACGATTCAACATGAGTAATTGTAATAGTATTTCTACTCCATTAGATATAAATATCAAATTAAGTAAAGATTTGTCACCGAAAAATGTAGCTGAAATAAATGAGATGAAAAATATACCATACCAGGAAGCTGTCGGTAGTCTTTTGTACTTAGCACAAGGTACTAGGCCTGATATCACATACGCTGTAAGCTTAGTAAGTCGTTATAACAACAACCCTGGAAAAGAACACTGGACAGCAGTAAAAAGAATTTTTCGATACATCAAGGCATTGTTGCCAGACCTAGGGATTTCTCCCTAGTCTAGGGAAAAATAAAGCATTTTTCGGTAAATCTAGGGACTAGGGAATTAACCATTAAATCTAGGGAAAAAACTTTAAAAATTTAATTAAGAATTAAATTTATGGGAAAAACTTTCACAAAATATTTTAAATTAGTTTGAAATCAAACCCAATCTACTTTTTAGCGTTGGCATCACTTTTATCATTCCAAATCTAGCATTTTGCATTCACCCGCTTCATATTGTCTATTGTGAATTGTCATGTAATTGTCAATTCATTAAATGACAGTCATTTGAAAAAATCAGTTTGATTTATAAAAAAAAGGTAAATATTTTATTTATTTAACATTTCTTATTTGATATAATTTAGTTCTATAATATTTTTTTTTATATTTAGTTTTGTAGCATCGTCAATAATATACATAATTACGAATTATGACTGATATGGAAAATGAAGAAACAACACCCAAGAAAAAAAGTAAGTGGTTTAAACAAAAATTTAACAGAGAATGGCTGTTGTTGCCACGATTCAAAACCTGCATAATTGCAATTAATGAAGATCAATTTCATTGTTTTTGTAAGATTTGTCAGACAAAATTATTATGTGGAAAATCCGAACTAGACAAGCATGTAAATTCTACAAAACATAATAAACTGTTGAATTTAAATAAAAATCAAAAATCATTGACTGACATTGTAGAAACAATGAATGTAAATTCTAGTCATAAATATAAGACTAAAGAAGCTGAAATAAAATTATCACTATTTATTGCTGAACATAACATCGCTATTTCAGTTGTTGATGATTTAGTAAATTTAATTAAAAGTTTGGATGTAAATGTGATTAAAGATATGGTTTTAAAAAGAACGAAATGTACAGCTGTAATAAATGAAGTTATTACACCAACGGTTACATCGCAGACGGTTAAATTATTAAAAGACAGAAAATTTAGTATCCTTATAGATGAAAGTACGGATATAAGCGGAACAAAAAATATGTGCCTTCTTGTAAAATATATGGATGATTATCAAGAAATTCAAACGAAATTATTAAAACTTATTGAATTAGATGCTAAAGATTGTTCTGCAGAAAAAATATATAATATTTTTAAAGATTGTTTAGAAAGTCATAATTTAAATGTAAAAAATATAATTGGATTAGCAGCAGACAATGCGAATGTAATGATGGGTGCAAATAATTCTTTTAAAAGTAGATTATTAAAAGATACAGATGGTAATTTGGTAGTCCTGAATTGTATTTGTCATAGTTCAGCTTTAGCTGCAGAAAAGTCATGCAAGCAATTGCCCTCGTTTTTAGAAGACTTTCTTAGACAAATTACTACATATACTTCAAACAGTCCAAAACGATGCGCTCAATTTGAAGAATTTCAATTATATTATAACACTTCTTGTAAAAAAATATTAAAATTATCTATGACGAGATGGCTTTCTATGCAACATTGTATTGTAAGAACTTGTATTGTAAGAACTATTGTAAGTTGTATTGTAACATTGTATTGTAAGAACTATTGTAAGACTAGATAATTGGACACCTTTGCAACAATATTTTAATCTGGAACATTTTGAAAATAAGCTAAAATGCACTGAGTCAATTTCAAATAATCTTAATTCAGTGGAAACAAAATGTTATTTTTTATTTTTAAAGTATGTAGTAAATATTTTTAATGCATTTAATGCATTGTTCCAAGGAAAAAAAGTATTAATTCATATATTATATTCGGAATCTAAGAAAATTTTCAACAAATTAATAAGTAATTTTTTTACTATTGATGCCATATTGCTTGAATTAACAGATTTTTCAAACAATGAAAATCATGTCAAAAAAATATTTTTGGGTGCTGAATGTGAAACTTTTTTAAAATCTAATGATGTGAATGAGGAGTTATTTAGATATAATTGTAAATTATTTTATATTACAGCGGCTGAAGAATTATTTAAAAGATTGCCACTGAATCAATCAATTATCAAAGAAATGCAGTTCCTACAACCAAAGATAGCAACACAAAATGAAAGATTAGATCTCACTAATTTAGCTGAAAAATTTAAAAATTATATTGATGAAAATGAAATAATAAATGAATGGAGATATTTACCAGTATGTGTTAAAGAAAAACAAAAAAAAATTGATGAAATGTCCTGTGAAGAATTTTGGAAAAATATTTCAGAAATAAAAAAAATGGACGGTACACCCGAATTTCCTAATTTAATTAAATTGGCTAATATGGTAATGATATTACCACATTCTAACGCTGAAAGCGAAAGAATTTTTAGTATAATAACAGACGTTAAGAATAAAAAAAGAAATCGCTTAGCAAATAAAACACTAAATTCCATTTGCGTTATTAGAAGCAATTCACCTTTGTCAATTTCAGCAGAGTACGTCAATAAAATGTCTAACGATATTTATTTGGAAAAGAAATAAATTCAATAAAAATTTAAGTACATATGTTCCTTTTTGATTATAATTTATTATTGAAGTTTAAAATTATAATTATTTTTTTTTTATTTAATTCATAAATATTGTTATAGTAATAATAATTTTCTTATGTGCATATATGTATTTATTAATATTATTAACAAAATAAAATATATTTTGATTGAGTTTGGTTTAAATTTTAAATTTCTTCGTAATGAGAACCACCATGAACTAAAAATAATTTGACTAGGGAATTCTAGGGAATTTTTCAAGTGTTTAAAGGGATTTTTTAGGAAATTAGCCTGGCAACACTGCATCAAGGGTACTTCTTCAATAAAATTACAATTTTCTAAGACAACAAATAGTGACATAAACATGTATGGATATTGCGATGCGGATTGGGCGAATGATCTAGATGAGAGAAAATGACGGGATATATTTTTATGAAGAATGGTGGTCCAATTACATGGAATTCAAAAAAACAACAAACTGTAGCTTTGTCAACTATGGAAGCAGAATATATGGCTATGTCAGCAGCAAGAAGCTTTATGGCTACGAAAATTTGAAGATGAAATCAATGTTGAAACTTCAATTTCTACAAAAAATTTATGTGATAACCATAGTTTTGTGGCTTTAGCAAATGCAACAGGTTATCATCCACGAAGTAAACATATAGACATCAAACATCATTTCGTAAGAGAAAAAATCAACATGAAACAAATAGAAATAATACCAACTAGCACCGATGAAATGTTAGCAGATATATTAACAAAAGGTTTACCAAAATTAAAACATGAATATATCATCAACAAATTAAATATGAAGAAATGAAGTTTTAGTGGAAGTATTGGAAAACATCATGTTTATATTGAAAACATCATTCCCATATGTTAATGTATTTCATAACAATAAACTTTATAGCTAATTGTGTTTAAATAAATCTCTTCTTATCATAGTACTCAAACTGTCAACACGTAATTTTTTTTTAACCTTAAAACTTCACTTTACATCAAAATTTACTTAATCAAAAATACAAGAAATTATTTAATATAATTTATAAACTATGTTTAATATTTATGTTTAATTTATTATTTTATAAATTTCGTATTTCGTAAATGAAATAAACCAATACAAATTAAAAAAATAATTAAGCTGCCTACATGTTCGCATGGAAATAAAAAATCTAGATTAATTTCAAATTTGATCCCATAGAATTTAATTTTAAAAGAATTTATATATTTGTATAAAATTAAATATGAAAATAAATCTCTAAATAAATTTATTTGTTTTTGTTCAATGTTTGAAAAAAATTTCAGCCTGGTTAAATTTAAAAACCGATTCGAAACGCCAATATCAAATTTCTGATTTACTTTTAAATCTTTTTTATTTCAGATATATTTCTTCTATCAGATTTAGTTAAATTTTGTATCAGAATTAGTTCGTTTTTAGAAATATATAGATTATAACCATTATATTATATTCTCTCTGCTAATACTTAATGTTATATTAAAATAATGATGCATGTCATATTTTATTAATAACAGCTTTAAATTTAAATAAAAAAAATTAAAGTATTTAGGGTGTGTGCCAAAGGGTTTAAATTTGTAGTTTAGGGCCTGTCTAAATTGGTTAAAAATAGTTAAAAAAGCTAAATTTTTACAAGCAAATTCGAAATTTTGACAATCAATTAAACTTTTCCAGGCGCCGAAAATTTAACTATTATGTTAAAATTATCTATGACGAGATGGCTTTCTATGCAACATTGTATTGTAAGAACTTGTATTGTAAGAACTATTGTAAGTTGTATTGTAACATTGTATTGTAAGAACTATTGTAAGACTAGATAATTGGACACCTTTGCAACAATATTTTAATCTGGAACATTTTGAAAATAAGCTAAAATGCACTGAGTCAATTTCAAATAATCTTAATTCAGTGGAAACAAAATGTTATTTTTTATTTTTAAAGTATGTAGTAAATATTTTTAATGCATTTAATGCATTGTTCCAAGGAAAAAAAGTATTAATTCATATATTATATTCGGAATCTAAGAAAATTTTCAACAAATTAATAAGTAATTTTTTTACTATTGATGCCATATTGCTTGAATTAACAGATTTTTCAAACAATGAAAATCATGTCAAAAAAATATTTTTGGGTGCTGAATGTGAAACTTTTTTAAAATCTAATGATGTGAATGAGGAGTTATTTAGATATAATTGTAAATTATTTTATATTACAGCGGCTGAAGAATTATTTAAAAGATTGCCACTGAATCAATCAATTATCAAAGAAATGCAGTTCCTACAACCAAAGATAGCAACACAAAATGAAAGATTAGATCTCACTAATTTAGCTGAAAAATTTAAAAATTATATTGATGAAAATGAAATAATAAATGAATGGAGATATTTACCAGTATGTGTTAAAGAAAAACAAAAAAAAATTGATGAAATGTCCTGTGAAGAATTTTGGAAAAATATTTCAGAAATAAAAAAAATGGACGGTACACCCGAATTTCCTAATTTAATTAAATTGGCTAATATGGTAATGATATTACCACATTCTAACGCTGAAAGCGAAAGAATTTTTAGTATAATAACAGACGTTAAGAATAAAAAAAGAAATCGCTTAGCAAATAAAACACTAAATTCCATTTGCGTTATTAGAAGCAATTCACCTTTGTCAATTTCAGCAGAGTACGTCAATAAAATGTCTAACGATATTTATTTGGAAAAGAAATAAATTCAATAAAAATTTAAGTACATATGTTCCTTTTTGATTATAATTTATTATTGAAGTTTAAAATTATAATTATTTTTTTTTTATTTAATTCATAAATATTGTTATAGTAATAATAATTTTCTTAAGTGCATATATGTATTTATTAATATTATTAACAAAATAAAATATATTTTGATTGAGTTTGGTTTAAATTTTAAATTTCTTCGTAATGAGAACCACCATGAACTAAAAATAATTTGACTAGGGAATTCTAGGGAATTTTTCAAGTGTTTAAAGGGATTTTTTAGGAAATTAGCCTGGCAACACTGCATCAAGGGTACTTCTTCAATAAAATTACAATTTTCTAAGACAACAAATAGTGACATAAACATGTATGGATATTGCGATGCGGATTGGGCGAATGATCTAGATGAGAGAAAATGACGGGATATATTTTTATGAAGAATGGTGGTCCAATTACATGGAATTCAAAAAAACAACAAACTGTAGCTTTGTCAACTATGGAAGCAGAATATATGGCTATGTCAGCAGCAAGAAGCTTTATGGCTACGAAAATTTGAAGATGAAATCAATGTTGAAACTTCAATTTCTACAAAAAATTTATGTGATAACCATAGTTTTGTGGCTTTAGCAAATGCAACAGGTTATCATCCACGAAGTAAACATATAGACATCAAACATCATTTCGTAAGAGAAAAAATCAACATGAAACAAATAGAAATAATACCAACTAGCACCGATGAAATGTTAGCAGATATATTAACAAAAGGTTTACCAAAATTAAAACATGAATATATCATCAACAAATTAAATATGAAGAAATGAAGTTTTAGTGGAAGTATTGGAAAACATCATGTTTATATTGAAAACATCATTCCCATATGTTAATGTATTTCATAACAATAAACTTTATAGCTAATTGTGTTTAAATAAATCTCTTCTTATCATAGTACTCAAACTGTCAACACGTAATTTTTTTTTAACCTTAAAACTTCACTTTACATCAAAATTTACTTAATCAAAAATACAAGAAATTATTTAATATAATTTATAAACTATGTTTAATATTTATGTTTAATTTATTATTTTATAAATTTCGTATTTCGTAAATGAAATAAACCAATACAAATTAAAAAAATAATTAAGCTGCCTACATGTTCGCATGGAAATAAAAAATCTAGATTAATTTCAAATTTGATCCCATAGAATTTAATTTTAAAAGAATTTATATATTTGTATAAAATTAAATATGAAAATAAATCTCTAAATAAATTTATTTGTTTTTGTTCAATGTTTGAAAAAAATTTCAGCCTGGTTAAATTTAAAAACCGATTCGAAACGCCAATATCAAATTTCTGATTTACTTTTAAATCTTTTTTATTTCAGATATATTTCTTCTATCAGATTTAGTTAAATTTTGTATCACAATTAGTTCGTTTTTAGAAATATATAGATTATAACCATTATATTATATTCTCTCTGCTAATACTTAATGTTATATTAAAATAATGATGCATGTCATATTTTATTAATAACAGCTTTAAATTTAAATAAAAAAAATTAAAGTATTTAGGGTGTGTGCCAAAGGGTTTAAATTTGTAGTTTAGGGCCTGTCTAAATTGGTTAAAAATAGTTAAAAAAGCTAAATTTTTACAAGCAAATTCGAAATTTTGACAATCAATTAAACTTTTCCAGGCGCCGAAAATTTAACTATTATGTCAATTTCATGACGGTCTGAGTAGCTATAAATTTTGACAAAAGAGATAAATTTCTTTCTAACCTTAAAAATAATTTTAATACCCACGTAAAACTTAATTGTAATGACAATATTTAAATTAACAAAAATTGTAAATTAAAGGGAATGCGGAAATATCTAAATATGCTTGATTGTTTTTAAAATATTCCAATAAAGTTATTATGTTGCGAAATAATATTTTACGATTGTATTCATCTTGAATTTAATTTTTAATTTGAATTGTCAAAATTTTAACCAATTTAGACATTGCAAAAAATTTTACCATGATTAAATATCTTTCACCTCTATAAAAATGATTTCACCTTTTTTTAACTTTTTAACCAAATTAGACAGGCCCTTAAAATTAAATTATGACATGAAATTAAATTATGACACTAGCGTGGTGAATATAGAAAGTCAAAATTTAACGACCTTCCAGACCTCGTTAAATTTGACACTTCAGATTAAATTTTGATTTATTTTAATATTCATATATCAGCTTTTTTATTGACGAGCCCTATCTCATATGTATTGAAACATTCCAATATTTTATAATATTTTTTAATGTTTTATACTAGAATTATTAATAAAAATAAATTTGCTTTTTTCCCAAGAAATTAAAGAAATATTAATAATAATAAAAAAGAATTAAAAAAAATGTTATATGAATTTTAAAGTATTTAATGGATCAATACATATGAGATAGGGCTCGTGTATATTTATAATTTTATTTTTAAAAATATTTTAAAAATTTTTTCAAAAATATTTAAAAAATTAGAGAGCAATCATCCATTTTTTTTTAAAATTAAACCAATTGGCACACAAAACTTGATAGTAAATATTAAAAAAAACTCACCAGTAGAGGTTGTGATCGAGAATTCTCAATTCTCGATTTCTCGAGAATTCTCAACAATTTACAATTTCTCAATTCTCGAGAATTTCCATTTAATTTTCGATAAATAAAAAATTATTAGAATATTTTAAAATTTAAACAGACTGCTGAATTCAAAACAACGGTACTAAATTTTTTTACGAAATATTTCTTTCTACGTTGATATACATAACCGTAATATATTTATTAAAAAAAAAACTAGGTCGAAGTAGGCTTGTTGTATGTATTTATGCACTTCTGTTATTGGTAGGTCGTTACTAATTCTTGATTATTCATTCGTCATATTCATATCGTGTAAGTTTAAAATTAAAAGTTAAAGTGCGAATATTATTCATTTGTTTGAAAAGTGAGATTATATATATATATATCATAAATCATAAAGCTGTTAATCAATCGATAATAGAGAACTAACATTTCCTTCTTTAAATGTAAGTACATTCAGTGTATGATATTTACTGTGTTGGCACATTTACAACTCTAATCGATATGTCAAAAGTCAAGTTGAAGTTAATATTTATCAGAGGAAAAAGAAACTCTTTCTTCTTTTCCTGTACATCGAAGTGATCACATCTAAAATATTTAAAAGCTTAATTAAATTGATATATTATAAATATTAATTTTATATTAAATAAAATTATATTAATATTTTATTTGTTATACTTTAACAAGACTGTCTCGTTATTTATATAAGACAATATATATATTGGAAAGTATATATTTAAAACCACACCAAAAAGGTAACAAAAGTGGCGACGTGGATTTTAAGGTTATTTTATATTTTTTTTTTTAAGAAAAAATAATTATTTTTGCAATGGCTACGAATACGAATGAAACCAATTTAGCGAAACTTATTGAGCTATTGGAAAAACAACAACAAGCGTTTTCCTTACAGCAACAATATATTGAGTCGTTAAAAACGTCGAATGAAAACCAAATTGAAAAAGGGTTGGAATTTACAATGGATTCCTTAGCCAATAATATTAATGAATTTTTTTACGATCCATTAAATGGTATTACATTTAACACGTGGTTCGCTAGATATGAAGATTTATTTAAAGTTGACGGAGCAAAATTAGACGATAAAGCAAAAGTAAGGTTACTTATGCGTAAGCTAAATCCGTTAGTGATTCCATGACCATAGCGAAATTGGTAACGGAAGCGCAACAAGTTCTTAAATTAAAAAAAGATACTGCATTAATTCAGCAAACCTTGAATTAATTAATTAATTCAAAAAATTAATTAATTAATTAATTACAGATGATCACATCTAAAATATTTAAAAGCTTAATTAAATTGATATATTATAAATAGTAATTTTATATTAAATAAAATTATATTAATATTTTATTTGTTATACTTTAACAAGACTGTCTCGTTATTTATATAAGACAATATATATATATTATAAAGTATATATTTAAAACCACACCAAAAAGGTAACATACTGACTGTTTTCACCTAGAAACAATTTAATAATATACTTTAAATATAGATTTTTAACCCTAAAATGGAACAATTACGTTACAAAAATTGTTGGCGATATTTAACAAAAAAACCTGATGATAAAGATACAGCTGTTTGCAATCTGTGTAAAAAATCTATATCATGCAAAGCATCGCAAACTACTGGACTTCATCGACATTTAACTGGTCATCATAGCATGAAAAGAATTGCTAAAGATGACTGTTCAACAGCAAGCAGTTCAAAAAGCCATACATCTGCAAAATCGTACTCAACGCTTGACAAATTTGTGACTATTACGAATACAAATAATGAACCTGAAACATTGGAAGAAATTGTGGCTAAATTAGCAGCTAAAGATGGTTTTAGTATTTTGGGAATAACTAAAAGCGAGTTCATTCGTAGAAATATAAAAAAGCTGGGATTTGCTCTACCACAGCAGCCATCAGATGTCATTTGGTGTTTAAGTATTATTGCTTAGTGAAAGACAAACTAGTGCTTAGAATTAAAACGCTAAAAAAACAGAATATCAAATTTAGTTTGTCCATTGATGAATGGACTAGCTTTAAAAACCGACGATACATGAACGTCCATCTATACTTCGGAATATTTGATTCAGTTAATTTAGGATTAATCCCAATAACAAGAAGCTGTCCTGCTGAAAAAATTATAGAAATGGTGAATAAAAAATTGGAATCGTTTGGTATCTGTTTTTCTAAAGATATTGTGGCCACTACATCAGATGGTGCCAGCGTTATGCTAAAATATGGTAAATCATCACCTGCCCATCTACAAACGTGCTATAATTACGCTAAAATATTCGAAAAGTGGTTAAACTTTTCAGAAAATACTCGAAAAGTGGTTAAACTTTTCAGAAAATCACCGGTAAGAAATAGTGTCTTGCAAAATTACGTTAAAGCCGCAGAGCAAAAGGAGCTAGACCTCTTATTGGATTGTAAGACTAGGTGGAATACCTTAGAGTCAATGGTAGAACGATTTCTTCGTATAATTGATCCTATAAAAAAGCTTTAGTAGATCTTAATATGGATTATCTTTTGTTTTCAAGCACTAGAAAAAAATAATTCTGTTTTAGCTTTAAAGCTGTTTGATGAACTAAAAGATCGTATAGGAAAGAGAAGGGATAAATCATTAGTGTCTCTTTTGAAATTTTTACAGGATCCATCCTCTCTCGAAAATGTGAAAGATGAGTTTTTCAGCATGACCAGTAAAAATGAACTCACCAAATCAGCTAAAAACTTGATAAGGCTTTTTCCTGCTCCAGCACCACCTGATGAATCACGTGAAAGTGAAAATCTTGTTCTTGAGGTACGTACGGAGACTGTAGAAATAATGGAAATAGAGAATTCAGAACCCGAATCGAATGATATGAACCAACAGGATAATGAAGAAATTCTTAAAAATCAGCTCGAAAATTTTATTCGTGAAAGCACCAAATGTTCTCAGATCTCAGATACAGACTTTAAAACAATGTCGAGAGAAATTAATATATTTTCGATCAATGGCCAACTTACTCCAAATTTATCGTTATTGCAAGCAGCATTACAGACTGTAAAACCAACTTCTACACAAAACGAAAGAAATTTTTCAATTGCGGGAAATTTCGTCTCCAAGAAAAGAACAAGCCTTTCAGATCAATCAATTGATCGTCTCTGCTTTCTGAAGCATTATTTTTTGAATAAAAAGTAAATTATTTTTATTTATTTTTATATTAAAATTTAAAACTTCAAATGCATATAAGAATTTTGAATAATATGTAATGAATTTTGTTTCGTTATAATTTTTTGAATAAAAAGTGAATTATTTTTATTTATTTTTATCTTAAAATTTAAAACTTCAAATGCATATAAGAATTTTGAATAATATCTAATGAATTTTGTTTTGTTATTGTTAAAAATAAATATTGTTTTAATGAATAAAAAATACTTATATTACATATATCTTCGTTTTTTTCATGTGTTTATCTATTTTTTTTTTTTAATTTTCAGAATTTTTCGAAAATTCTCGAGAATTCTCGAGACAAGCAAAAAATTTTTCTCGAGAAGCTTACTTTATCGAGAAATCACAATCACTACTCACCAGCAAAAAAAATTAAATTTTTGTGTCAAAATTTAAAATTTAAACTCTTTGGCACACACCCTTAAGTGAAATTTGAAGTGAAAATTAAAATTTGATATTAAGTATAAAGGTGAAAATGATTTACTATTTTTAACTATATAATTATTCGGTTTGAAATTCAATTGGATGAAGGATTAGATTCCGGCCCTATTTTAAAACAGGAAAAATTTCTTATCGAAAAGAACGATAATTACATATTTTTACTTTTACATATATTTTCCATGATTCTTCCTTTAAAATAGATTAAATTCAAATATCGACATTACTTTACGTGATTTGCGCAATGAACCATATACAGAATCTAATTCTCTTATTCTCTTTCTCTTATTACAAATATTTAATATTTAATAGTCCAATTCATTATGCTCTTTTTTTTCGTTTGGTAAATTTAAAGACTCTTACGGGAGATATACCTTATTTGAACGATAAACAATACCAAACATTGATAGTGAAAACGAAGTAAATTCAGAATATACCATTAGTATATTAAAACATTTTAAAAAATTTAACTTATACATCTACACTTAAAATTAAATATAATTAATAAATAATAATTGAAAATGTTGTTAACAGCTCACCTTGAAGGTCTTGAAGATTCTGGAACCGATGATAGATAATTCAAATAGTTAACAGTATAGATTGTTGAAAATTTTGAATTCATTGTTAGCCATTATAAATAAATCAACAAAATGATTCTTCTGACTTTATTACTTCACGGCGATCAGAATGACACATTAAAATTCTTTATATAATTTACTATTATTATATAATATCATATTCGTGGTAAAAATAATAGAAATATTTCAATAATTTTAGTTTTGGATGACACTATCCTATGCTGATTTTACATTTTATTTTGACCAAATAATGAACTAAAATTAGAAAAATGTTTTTGTTAGAAAATAATAAATTATATATTACTATACATTTACATATAAATATATATATGTATATATATATATATATATATATATATATATATAAAATCAGCATAGGATAGTATATATATTATTTTTATCATTCGAGGCTTACCAGAGCCATAACTTCCTGACGACATCCGATTCCAAAGTTTGTACAGATTATCCGAATTTCCAGAGCCAGTAAAAGCTGTAGCAATACCGAAAGGTACGGGAGAGGGACAAAGAAAAAACAATATATATATATATATATATATATATATATATATATATATATATATATATATATATATATATATATATTATAATTATATATGTATATACTTATTTTATATTTAATATATGTATATTATTACATCTATGTACATATATATACAGATTGTTGAAAAATCAAAAATATATTATATGTATTTTCAATTATATATAATTATTAATAGAAGTATCTCATTTGCAGCTTACCATTAGAGAAATAATTAATTGGCAGGTGTAATTTCTTGATCGTTTTATAGATTTTGGAGCTAAAGTTTTATCAGACTGAATGTTAACAATTACATTGTTGAAAATATTTGATATAAAATAATCAAACATCTATAGTATTGTTCTCAGATTGTTTTTTTTATATTCGCGTAGATGTTTAGATGCTGGATCTCATTATTTATTTAAATACTTGCTCTACCTATTGCTATTGCCAGGTGTCTTTTTTATTTATGATGAAAATTGTCTGAATAGTCTTTTAATTCTTATGAATTTATTTTGATTTAGTAATGATATCTTAGTAATCATATCTTTTTATACTAAACTTAAAATAAGAACATAATTATTTAGTTCACGAGTAGCTAAGTACATATGTATATTATTTTGGGTATGCTTACCTTTACCTAATTAAAGTTGTTTTCTTTTGTGTATATATAAAATTAAATTACATTGAGCATTGAGGTGTGATGATTTGTTACTTGGCTGTTTAAATTTCTTGAACGCGCATAATTTGGTGCATTGCAAAAAATTGAAACTGTCATTTTTATAATTTCACAATTTACGTTACAATTACAATCTTATATCGTTCTTACTCAGGAATGTTAAATTAATTTTAATTTATTGTTTTAATAATTTGCATAAAATACAACAGATAAAAAAATGATATTACTGTTATGATACGTTGTGTTGTGTGTTGTTTTAAATAAAATATATTTTCAAAGGATAAATATTAATATATAATGTTAGAATATCGAATTACACTCTAAAATAACACTAACAAAACCTACGAATAAGAAATATATGGAAGTGGCATAAATGTCACTTATTCGTACAACAAAACAATATACTTTATTGTTTATTTACAAAACTCTCATTGATGGGCATGGGCAATAAACATTATTTCACATTTCAAATAACTTAAAAAAACAATATTTCTTCTTTTTTACTAATCATCCACAAAATCAAAAATCAGATTGAATTCAAATTACTGAAAATTGAAATCGCAAATAAAAGTACATATAATTATAATATTCATATAGCGAGTTAAAATTGCACATATTCAAAAAAATTCAACCATTTCCATTCCAATTCAATTAATTCCATTTTCTATTTCTATCCCTTAATACCACTTTGAGTACGTAACCCGAGTTGTGATTTTTTCGCACGGAAATCCGTACCCATTTTAATAGTATCCCTTTAGCAAAAGCGGCTCGAAAACGTCCCGCCGGCGGCATTATTTCTTCATATAAGACGCAGCTAACGTACCGTATTTGCGGCACGTAAACCGTACGTTAACGCAGAGGTTGGAATAAGAATATTAAAATGAAAAACGGCACGCATAGACGTTCCGTTTTCGTAACACAAAAGCAGTACGGTTTCATGCCGTAGGAGAACGGCATAAAAAATTAAAAATTAGTATTTAATAATTTAATGTTTATTAATTTTTTAAATATATGGATGTAAGTTATTTAACGAAGAAAAGTGATGACGTGTTTGTATTAATGTTTAATAATTAATGTTTAATATTTTGTAACAAACCAATTATATTATAATACAAAATATTAAACATTAATTCTTAAACATTAATACAAACACGTCACCACTTTTCTTCGTTTTAAATTACACTAATAAGAAAACACGTGGTGGCGACTGGCGATATAATAAACATATATCCCTGATAACCAAAATGACCTCATTCAAGCCTGAATGTACTCTGAATGTCAGCCTTCCATTTGCAGTGAAATAGTATAGGGAGATCGGAAAAAATTCAGGGGTTATACACCAATACATACAATGTAAAATTTCATCCACTCAAGGCCTTTTCAGCACCTTTTCAATAATCCTCAAAAGTACCTTCATTCAGGGGCTTTTCAGCATATTTTCAATAACCATCATTCAGGGGCTTTTCAGCACCTTTTCAATAATGCTCTAAAGTACCTCCATTCAGGGGCTTTTCAGTACTTTTTCAAATTCAGGGCCTTTCAGTACCTTTAAACAGTGAAGACTCTTTATCAGAAAATCTTTTCTAAAAATGAATTATTCCATAAGATTTATTGCTTTTTTGCTGTTGAAATCAATATCATCTTTTTCAGTCAGAACAAGTTTCTGTTACATTTCAACTACGAAAAGCAATAAATCCTATGGAATAACTAATTTTCGGAGGAGATTTTCTGATGAAATAGCTTCCACTCTGAAAATAAACATACAATTACAAAGTAAATTATAATTCTTAATTTTATTACATATAGTATTTAAAATTATAATATTTCATTGCATTTTTTTTATGTTTTTTTATACTTTCTGTTGTGTGCTTTCTGGACACAATGTCGTATTTCTTTTTCGTATATTAATAATCCTATAGATGTTCCACATGCATCTACGATACAAAAAAAAATTAAAATTATAGAAAATACATTTTACAAATAGTATATTTACTACCGAACAATACTTTGCTGAAAAGTTTAAGTTTTAAACTGTTTTCATCGAATTGCAATTCAAGGTTAGAAATTATAGCATCTGTTCCAATTTCTTGCAATTTTTTGTAATGCTCTACATCTTGTTTAAATTTTTTGTTTAACTCCGACATTTCATTAAGGAAACGTTTTCGCGACATTACTATTATTTATTTTAATTTTTTATTTATTATTTAAGATAGTTATTATCACGAATTTATTAAACAATTGTTTATATTATATAAATTTACAAAATAAATTTTATTAATATAAATTTAATATAACAGTGAAATTTATATTTCACTTACTTAAACGACGCCAGAAACTATTACTGTACTCACTGAACATGACCTGAACATAACCTGAAGATCAGGCGTGAGCTTCAGGGGGTTTTCAGGCAATGTTCAGCTTGAACTTCAGGCGTCATTCAATACATTTTCCATGCAGATTGTCAACACTAAAACTACCACAATTAAATTAAATTTTTACAGTATATATATTTACCAAAATTATTTGTATTTTGTAAAATTTGCACTACCACATCAAAGAACCCCTGAACGCTGGTTATCAGGGATGTCAATTTCTAAGTTATACTCCCGCCGCTCTTAGCGGCTTTTAGGCGGTTCTTTTTCGTGCCGCCAAGACGGTACGCTTTTATACTGTTGTAAAAATTATCTGTCACTATTATTTTTCTCTTCTTTTTTCCAAATAAAACACTTTATTTAATTAACCTTTGTTTATTTATTATGTTATAAATATAGTTCTACTTATTTATTTATTTATTTTAAAATTTAGTTTCTCTTTTTAATATTTCAATTTTAATTATTTATTAAAATAAATAATTATTAACTTTAGTTTATATGAATTAACTTTAGCTTTTTCTACTTTGTTATTCAATTTAATTTAAACTTTACTGAACACTGTAGTAAATTTACTTTTTTAATTTTACTATAAACTTTTAAAATTTGTATATATTAAAATAATTATTATACTTTATATTAAAATTTATATTTATTAAAATAATTATTATATTTTATTTTAAAATTAAAATAATTATTATTTCTAACAGAACTTTTTTTCTGTTTCTAAATAAACGTTATTACTTAGTGTTTTCTTGACACTCCCAAGTAGACTTACTTTTGGCTACCAAAAAACAGTTAATTTATTTTGTTGAAGAGCTTTTTGGTTTCCCAAAATATCGCATGCTATATTTTGCTTAGCCAATAAGCTCTTGAAAATATTGTTCTACTTTAAAATTTAATTATTTAGCAAATTTTAATTAATTTATTTAAATTATTACAAAATGTCTGAATTAGCTGTTTTTTGGTTGTGAATTGAAGTACTGGGTGCTTCAATTCACAACAGTGCCGTTAAAAACGTCACGCTTTTACTTCTCAGAGGGATGTTTTTCATATTTAGAATTGCGTGCGTGCAAAAAAAAATTAAAATACAACAAATTCAATATATGAATATAATAATATTATTATTTAGCATATGGGGTTTCTAAGGACATAATGAAGCTGTTGCAGAAAATATTAATTAATATATAATTAAATTAATTGGTTTAATATTAATGGTGTGTTTCGTATTTAAATCTGTATATCGACTAGATTTTTTTAAATCTAAAATCAGAGTAATCTGTCTAGTGAAATGAGAAACAGTCAGATTTTTCAGATCAAAAAATGCTTCAATGTTGCCGGTTAAAATGCAAATATTGGTCGGCAACTCTGGATTTCTCAAATTAACGAAATTATTTTTCAATGTAAATAACAATTACTTTAATATTTTCCATTAAGTATTACTTTTTATAATATTTTATTGTTATTAATTTACAAAAAATTAAAAAAAAAATTGGTTAAACAAATTATTGAGATATGACAATCTGATAATAGTTTAGCCATAACAACAAAATCAAGCACAAAGTTAGCCAGAAACAATAATAAATCTGAAAAATCTGAAAAAATTTTCCCATAAAAAAAATCAGTCTGACTAATGTGAAATTGAAATAAGAAACAGCCATCACATTGATCAGATTGATGTGAACATCAATAAGAAACAGTTTCAGATTAATCAGACTGGTCTGAGCGTAAATAAGAAACACACCATAAGTTGTATTTTAAATTAAAAAAAATATGTATTTATTATTTCAATATATTTTAGTATATTACGTAAATATATATATTTTTTATGTAAAATTAAAAAATATGTGTGTATGAAAATAAATATTAAAACACAATTTTCCTTTTTTATAAAAACTTTAGAAATTTAAATATCCGCAAGGAATTGAGTGCGTATTTCAGCTCCATTTTCGCACGGAATGGGTATGGAATTGAATGAGAAAGGGCACGGAATTGAGGGCTTTTTTAAATATGAATTTTTAAAATACGGTTGGTAAAATGAAATATTTAAAAATTATTAAATACATATATTAAATACTAATGGCCGAAACACAATGCCAGGTTTAGCTGTGACTGTAACTTTAAAAAGTTTCAACATATGAAAATCAATAGAAATAAGCACAATGCTGACTGAGAAAAAAAGCTACCGCCGAGTTTCAGCAATGCTGAAAAAATAACTGAAAAAATAGGAAATTTATATGGCACTACTGGCAATTAAAAGTTTTGGGATCAATTTATTGTTAAATATATATGTATTATATAAGGCAAATTGTGCGCATAAAATTATTTTGATATACATATATTAATAAATTTTTCAACGCCAGCATTGTGTTTGGGTCTAACCTTAACGCTACAGTTACAGTTAAAGCTACAGCCAAAGTTGGCATTGTGTTTCGGCCATAAAAGAAATTATTGATAATTAGTTTGATTTTTGGGTTTTCTATGTAAAATTATGTAAAAAAAATATAACTAAATGAAAGTATTATATTTTTTTAAATCAGGTAGGATCTAAATTACTTTATTTTTTAACTTTTAATTTGTTAGAAAATTTTTTATGCACAATTTTTGAGGTAAATTTAGGTAAAGGGCTGAAATTTTATCAATGAATACAAAAAATAAAGTCAGCAAATTTGTCATTGAAAAGTCAAGGAATATAAAACTAAACTATTTCATGATAAATATAACAATGAATAAAATAATTATTGGGAAAAATTTCCCACTTTTGTGAAAAAAAATTTTCTGTAGAATATAATATTTTTATATTTAAAAAAATAAAAAATTTATATAATTAAAACAGATACCAACTTTCTCAGATTGAAATTATATTTCTTTTCAAATTCTTTGAATTTTAAGACTAATGGTTCAGTCCTCCACATTTATAGCTATTTTTCATTATCAATGCATAAACATACTTTTTTTTAAAAAATCATCAATATGTAATCATATTTTTTCGATGAACTCGTCATTCGATGAATTGATCATTCGATTAACTCGTTTTCGATGAACTAGTTTCCGATGAACTCGTTTTCGATGAACTCGTATTCGATGAACTCGTTTTCGATTAACTTGTTTTCGATGAACTCGTTTTCGATGAACTCGACGGGAATCCGGAAATGTTTGCGGAAAGCGCACGGAATTGAGTGCGCATTGGGCACTAATTCGTACGGAATGGGTACCCAGTCAGAATGTTTATACCAACATCGCCCCGACTTATATACTAACGCGTATGCCTGACACGATACATTTACCTAGTTTCCATGTACAGAGTTGAGTTGGGTTGAGTTGAAATGGGGTTGAAATGGAACCATCAATTATTCGTTCCATTCCAACTCAACTCAACTCAACCCCTGTTCCCATGCACGCTAACTCGAGTTCAACTCGTCATGGAAACAAGGTAATTGAGTGTTTTCTTTTATTCATTCTATGGAAGGAATAGAAGGAATAGAATATTGATGACGACATGCCAGAATATTCCACACGCACTCGATTAAAAGAATGAAAAAGGAATAAATGGAATATTTTTTGTCATACGTAAAATTAAATGTTTTCTTTTATTTACATAATTATATATGCTAGAATTAATTTAAATTATTATAGTTTTAAAGTATATTTCTTATTATTATAGTAATATTAAAATTATAAAAAAATGTTTTTCCTTCAAAATTTGAGGTTAAAATAAAGAATATTCCTTTCCACTTAGTACGAAAAAATTATATTCCGAATATTCCGAATAAATAAAAGAACACGGAATGGAAGGAAATGAATAAATAGAATGAATAAAAGAACATTTTTTTGACATTTTAGGCGCGTTCGGAATATTCGGAATAAATAAAAGAAAACATTCATACTCTTAACTCATGATACAAATATATAGGATAGGGCAATGAGCATATCTGCCAACTTCATTCTTATATAGATATAGATATTATGACGTGTGTTCTTATCTTTGATAATAGAATATAAGGATAAGCTATATTAGTGATTTCACACTATAAAATGAATTTTATATTGCAATAGTTTTTTTGCTCTTTCCCACTTGAAAAAGCCCCAGATAGGTCTGTCTCACCTCCCCTAAATATAAATATGGTTGACTAGAAGAGTAGCCTTTAATGTAAAATTAATATAAAAAAAACGTAAAAGGTACAGTTGAAATGTTTGAAGTAAAAAAAAACATTATATTATTGTTTCTAAATTATGATATTTTATTATAATTATAGCTAAAATTATATTGAATTTAAGGACATTATTTTATTTTATTAAAGGCGCGCTTCGTATTTTCCTAAAAATGTTCAATTATGAAAATTTTATATTGACAAATAAATTGGGAATTTTTAGTTATTTTATATTTAGTTATATACTTATTTTATTCTAGGAATGTTATATTTTATAATTACAACAGGTAAAATATAAATAATAATGAAAGCGGTATAATTAATTTCACCTTCAATAAATTTATATAAATATTGATTTTTCTTTATTAAAAACATTAATTTTGTTGTTATAATAATTTAAAATTAATGAATTTTACTTTTGTGCACATTTTGTAAAGAAACTAGTACCTTATTATTTTATTTTATTTTATAACAGTACAATTAATTTTACTATTTTTGTTGTTAGAACGGCAACTGTTTAAATTTTTCAAATTTATATGAAAAATAATTTTGTGTTTGAAAAAATTTAAATTTATTAATTACAGAGCTATTTCAGTTCTCACAGCTATTTCCAAGCCGTTTGAAAAATTATTACATAAGCAGATCTGGAATCACTTATCTAGCAACAAAATTATTAATAAAAATCACTTTGGCTTTATACCTAAATCTAATACAACAGTGTCGTGTATGGAAGTAGTTACTAGATTACAATTATCATTAGCAAATAAAAAAATGCCGCGCAGCTGAACTACTAATCAGTAGTTTTATAATCATGGGCTTTTTTTAAATTATCTACTGTAAATGCATATTTTGAGTATTATGTTGCACCCTCTAGTGGCAGAAACTGAAAATATAACAACTGTAATTTTATACTACTACTTAGTACCTTTCATTTGCGACATTAAACCTAAATTTTGGGGCTTATTGACTATTGGAAATCACATTTAAAAATTAACATTTTATATATTTTAGTATTCAGCGTCTCTAGCGGTAGAAATGTGAAATACGGTTACTGAAATCGTATTCAACTCTTACATATCTTTCCAACGAGTGGTCAAACTTTATTTTTGGTGCACATTTATTATATAAAATTACATTTTTATTCGGAAAAAGGTGTTTTGGCAAAATGCAAAAAGCGCCGCCTATCGGAAGAATTTTAAAATTCTATCAATTACATCTGTTCTCAATAAATCAAGCTTTCCATCGGTGGGTCTATCATAAACTTGTGTGTACAGTAACTATGTGAAATAACTGATTTTTATTGTTTACATCGGACAGACGGACGGACAGACGGACTGACAGAAAAGCGTTAACATAAGGGATTTTTTTTTAAAAAAAGCCCTAAATACACATCTACAATAGTCATAGATTTATCATTTATGTAAGGCTTTTGATTCTCTTGATCATAACATTTTATTAAATAAGCTAAAAAAAGTTCACTTTTCTAAAGAAAGTGTTCAGTGGTGCCAAACCTATCACTTCGGTGCTAGTTCTAGTACTTTTCGTTGACTCCTAGCACTATAATTTTTGAAATTGCACTTAGGTGCAATTCTAGCACTACTGATATAATTTACCTCTCATTTTAGCACTTTTGACATTTCCATATAATTTTCTGAAATTTTTTTTATTTCAAATTTCTGGTTTCGTTTTATTGGAATTTACTGCCCGTTTATGTATCGTTCGTTTCGTTATGATGGATATGTGGGGAAATTCTTTTCCTCCTGCTTTGAGGGTCTGTCAAATTAAATGTCAAAAAATTCAAATGGCAACGGAATGAAAAATAAATATGAAGATGAAACATGAAAAACCAACTGCAACTGAGAACTGAACTGAAACTGAAACAGTTTACAGTTATAACAGTAGTGTGTTGTGTATCGCTCAACGTTAAAAATCTTCAATTTTGTTGAAAAAAAAGTTGTATTAATAAAAAATAAATATTCAACTGTTTTAAAATTATAAAAATATATATTTTTACAACGTAATAAAAATAATTTTTAAATAAAAAATATATAACTACTAAATAAAAAAAAACATTGCATTAACTTCAAATAAAAAATTTCAAATACGCAATACGGGGGAAGTAAAGTGGCCTGTCATTTTTGAAATTGTATTTTTTTTTTATACAAAAATTCATTCTCCATAATTTTTTGTGTATAAAGTTAGAAGTTCCTTGATTTTATTTTTTATAGATATGCTTTCATCCCACAAGAATTAATTCATTCATGGGTGAACTTACAATATTATATATATCTTAAAGATAAAATTCTTGGGAATAATAATTGCTAATTTTAAGTTTTGATAAATTTACTATGAATGTATTTTTCAAAAAAAATGTAATTGAACTATAATTTTTCAATATTCATATATTCACTTAAGTGATTTTTTGAAGTATGTACATAATTTTATGGTTTTTTATAATTTTTAATAATTAATAATTATTAATTTTAGGTAATGTCTATACTGAAAAATAAAAAAGAACAGATACTTTCGAAGAAATATTTTATGTCAATGTTTTTTATCAATCAATTTCACCATTTTATATAAAATGTAAAATATTTTCAATTGTTCCTCAAATTCGTAGTTATTTATATGACATTACATATGATTTTTAATTTTATAATATTCTGCAATAATTTTGGTATTTAATAATTTAAATTATTTTGTTTTGTAAATTTTTATAAGACATATATATGATAATATAAATATATTATATTATATGACATATATGTTTATATATTTATATATGTCGTATATTAATATTAATAACATATTTTAATAACAACTAAAGATTAGGTATATATTTTATGTTTATTGTTTATGTTTATCGTTTATGTGTGAAAATAAAATGAATTCGTTTGATTTTGAATAATAATAACTAAATTTTGCATTTGCTTTTAGCGCTTTGCATTTATAACTTAAATTTTACCATCTAGCACTATTTTAGCACTGACACGGACTAAGTCTAGCACGCCTGTCATTTTTTTTTGGCATCACTGAAAGTGTTAAACTAGTTGAAAATTATTTGTCGAATAGACGTCAATTTGTTCAAGACAAGATGGTGAAATTTTAAGTAGCTATGGTAATATTAAAAGAGGAGTACCTCAAGGATCTATTTTAGGACCCCTGCTTTTCATTATTTTTATAAATGATAGTTTTGGTCTGGGTCTTTTTGGTGTTTTGATCGATGATGCAATTTTAATTTTTAGTGCAAATAGTTTGAATGAACTACAAATGCAAATGCAGCATGATATGAATATCTTGACTGATTATTTTAATAAAAACAATTTAAAAATGAATATTAACAAAACCAAATTTACAATATACAAAATTAAAGTTCCAGGTTCATTTCAAATTTTTGCTTATAATCAAAAAATAGAAATGGTTGAGAGTTTTAAATCAGGGTTTCGAACCCCGAAAATTTCGGGTTCGGGTACGGGTACGGGTTCAACACATTTAAATTTGGTGGGTTCAGGTTCAGGTTCGGGTTCAAAAAGTTTACCAAAAAAATCAGTTATGCCGATGTTGGTTAAACAGCGTACTACAACTGTTATAACTTGGTGAGGAAATACAAATTACTGAAGCAAACAAAGAAAACAAACATTATCTTGTTCATTCATGAATTAGAATTTTCTCACATTAACATAATGAACAAAAAACTGAACAAACATTTTTTTCAGCGAAAAATGAAATGAATTATCGAAAAGAGAAACTAACTGTATAAGAAATTTTTGCAATATTTTTTTTTCGCTGAAAAAAAAATCAAATATGAACCTAAACCCATTTTCAGATCGGAACGGGTTCAGGTTCAGGGTTCACAATTTTTAAAAAAAAGCTTGAACCGGAATCGGTTCAGGGTTCGGGTTCGGGTTCGGGTTCGGTTCGAAACCCTGTTTTAAATATTGAGGACTTGTCATTGACAAGGATCTAAAATGGAAAAAACATGTCATCAATATAAAGAAAAAAATAATATCGTATATTGCAGCGATGTATAAGCAAAAATTGCAGCGATGTATAAGGTTTTTTTACCTAAAAGTATTTTAAGTCAAATTTACTTTGCACATGTTTAATCTCATCTAATATATTTAAATGCAATGTGGTCGGATATTCCTGCTTATTAACTAAATGAGTTAAAAGTTCTGCAAAACAAAGCAATAAAAGCAATCTTGAATCTCCCACTATTAACCCCATCAACATCTCTATATAATGCAAATATTTTACCAGTTGAACTAATAAAAACCTACGAATTAATTCTACTGAATATCGTGACGTACTTTGAACCGTGTATTCTTGCTCTTAATAGTCTTTTAAAAAAAATGTCAAGTTTTTATTTTGTATTTTTCTCAAATTAATGGCTTTTAATTAAAAATAAACTTGTGAAGACTTTTGTTAAAAATAAAATAAATTTATTTAATAAAAAAGGAAAAATAATAAAAAAAAATCAACTTGATGAAAATTTAGTGATTTTTTTTATATTAATTCCGTTTCATAAATAATTTCTATTAACTGTGAATTATATTTATAAATTATACTGTAATCAATCGTATGATATCGGAATTAACAGTGAACTAATTAATTTCATTAAAAATTAAATAAAAAAGTCTAAACTTATCAAAAGTTAATTTAAAAGATATTTTCGATCGATATAATAATAATTAGTAGTGTTTTTCATCTTATTTATTAATCATTATGTTCATTTGATTTGGATTTTAGAATTTGGATTGCAAATATTAAATATATGGGTACGGTCAAGAATTCAGACGCTGCACAGCCAAAGCAGCCTGAAAAAAATTGAAAAGCAGCCGATATGCATAAATTTCAACTGAATATTAATACGAACGACTGCAAACAGCCAAATATTTCTCTGACATTCACAGAAAATTTAAAAAAATATTTATTTGACAGAAATTACTCAGAGAAATGTTAGGATTTGACAAAAATTACTCAAAAATATTAGTCATAAATCATGGCTTGCTATTTTGAATTAAATATTCGACAGAAGAAATAATGAAATTGAAAATTAAAACTTTTGCAGTCTCTTTTCAGTAACTGCGTAAACTGCAAAGTGTGACTTTGTTTTCTAAAATTAAATCCGACAGACTGCGCTGCTTTTGGTGCAAAACTGAATTTTTGACCGATTTGCAGCAAAAACTGCGCAGCGACTGAATTCTTGACCGCACCCTATGACTGTTATTAATACTATAAATATATACCATATTCTTAAATCAGTGAATTATTCTATGTTTATCTTTAATAAATTAATAATTAGAATTAAAATATTTTTGATTTAAATATTAAACATAAGATTATAACAGTGATTCGATTTATTCTGCTATATTGGAAAAATTATAATATTAAAGTCACTAAAAATTTCCGTTTTATAACACATAATTATATAATAACGTTGGTGATAATATCAATGATCATAGCTATCTATATCACCACTTTTTAATAGTTATTATATCATAAATCTTCAATCTAAAGCAGAACCAACATATTTAACTGCTCGTACGAATTTGTGCAAAAATAAATAAACTGTGTGCTTTATATGGTTAATTGGTGAAAAGTGTTCGAAACCATATTTTAAAACTCCAGGAGCAGGCGCCATTGATAATTATTGAAGAAATCAGGTATTTGCTTGTAATTTAAATATATGAAAATTGCAGAAAATTAGTTCAGTGAACTTTTTGACGGCAATTAATAAATAAATAAATAAATCACAAACACATATAAATTTTCTTTTATCATATTCGTTTCATTACCAAAATATTCCAAAAATTTAAATACCAAAATAGTGTTACCAGTTAACACTAATAAATCACCCTACAAGAAAATAATCAAGCAAAGTCATATTTAAAACATAAACGGAAACTGAAAGAATATTAAATGTTGGATATATAACTAAATGAAATATATATTTTGAAAATTAATAGTGTCTGAATAATTGAAAGGATAAGTAAAAAATTACAGTGATGAAATTAATTAATTGTGTATCTTTTAGCTTGTACTAAGTTGTAATAAACCCAAACTAGTCAGTTGTTATAATTTGGAAAGTGTCTCGTAGTACTAATCCAATATGGATGTAGAAACGAAGTCGAGCAATCTGAAGACGATATTGAAGCTAATTGAAGATAAATTTTCAGAAACCAACAATCAAATGAAAATATTGAAAACTGAACTAGAGAATAAGTTAGAAAAAAGTGCACAAGAAACTGTAGCTGCAATTGCTTAAATCAGCTTCAAAAACAGCGAGGATATAGAACGTCTGAAAAACAAAGTTAGAAGACAAGTCAAGTGATCAAGAAAAAACCAACTCTAAAATCAAAAATCTGGAAAGACAAATTAAGAAAAATAATATTATCGTTTTTTATCTAAAAGAATCAGCGAACGAAAATCTTCTAGATTCAATTCTACATTTTTTTATGGTTAAGCTAAGGGTCAAGGCGGATGTAAATGATATCGACTTTATACGTCGCATTGGTAAGGTTAATCCAGAAAATAATTCACGTCCAATTTTAGTTGGTCTAACCACCTTTAGGAAAAAACAAGAAATATTACTAAATACAAAGACGTTGGAAGGAACGGTGTGGTACATAAAAAGTGATCTCACACCATTACAACGAGATCAAAGGAGGAAATTACAACAACAATAACAATAACAACTACATCATCAATAGGAATAATAATAACAACAACAGCATCAGTAGCAAAAACTATAACTACAGCATAAACTACAACAATACAATCAACAAGAGGATTTCAAAACCTAGCGTACAGTCCAGATACAAAGTAGCAACATGGAACGTAAGAAGTTTATTAACTGTTGAAAATTTACATGACTACAATACTAGGCAAATAAATAATTTGCAACATAACAATCTACCTGTCAATGGCATTTTATTCAGAGGAATACATTTTTTTAATAATCTTCCAGTTCACTGAAAAGAAATTAATAATATAAAGAATTTTAAATTAGAATTAAAGAAATATATTAGAATAAATAATTTTAAATTTTTTTTGAAATTATGTCTATATACTATTATAATACTATTACTACATATCGTCGTGTGAGAAGCGAATTGTCGTAAGCGTTAGATACGTCAATTTGAGAGTATTGATACAGGAAGATAGAAAATTTAAGTATCTATCGCCCTGTGTTCAGACGGATTCGATCCGAGAATATCCTGGCTACTATTTAATTGAAATTCTAAATTGTTGTAAGTTGTATTTACCTAAATTATTTGCGAAATGTTGTATACATTTTATACGGTATTTTGGTGGTGTAGCGTAGTTCATCATATAAATTGCAAAATGTTGTATATATACTTTAAGAACAAATTTTTACTAGAAAATTCCAATTATGTTATATCGTCGTGTGAGAAGCGAATTGTCGTAACTGCAAAAATGAAGTTCCGAGATAAATGAATATTAAGTTTTTGAATTTTTTTCTGAGGCCTTTAAATGCATTTATCTCAATAAATAATATTATGACTCCAATAAATTAACACTCGATTACAAAGATGGGTTCTTTAGCTATGTAAAACAGTAATTACTTTGGTTTCAAATAGAATTAGAGGATTGCTATAGTTTAATTTAGTGATGCACCACAAACTTTACGATAATTTAATTTTTTATTTAGATCTATGGAAAAATCTCAGAATGTTGTAAATGTAACTTACCACAATTTAAATTATATGAATTATCACTATTTGTTTCAGAATTATAAACCACAAAATGTAGTATAGTTAACATACAATAATTAGAACAACTTATTTGTATTGTAATTTATTTTTATATTATTGTCGTATGACAAAGATACAACAATTTGAATATCGTCGTGTGAGAAGCGAATTGTCGTAAGCGTTAGATAAGTCAATTTGAGAGTATTGATACAGGAAGATAGAAAATTTAAGTATCTATCGCCCTGTGTTCAGACGGATTCGATCCGAGAATATCCTGGCTACTATTTAATTGAAATTCTAAATTGTTGTAAGTTGTATTTACCTAAATTAATTATTTGCGAAATGTTGTATACATTTTAAACGGTATTTTGGTGGTGTAGCGT
Organism: Empis stercorea; assembly: GCA_949752835.1. Lineage (NCBI taxonomy): Eukaryota > Metazoa > Arthropoda > Insecta > Diptera > Empididae > Empis > Empis stercorea. The sequence goes on from OX457085.1 coordinate 27,166,507, forward strand.
AGTTCATCATATAAATTGCAAAATGTTGTATATATACTTTAAGAACAAATTTTTACTAGAAAATTCCAATGCGTACTTAGAGGTTTACCGTTAATTGAAAGAAATTTACCGGTTTTGACCAAAGATATACTAAAAGTAAGATATATTTTATTTTTTATATAATAAATTTAAATTTCTATTAAATAAATAAAATAAATATTCAATGTAATTTTCCCTAGGAAAATTGTAGTTTTGTATTTTTTGTTGCTAAGAGGAAAAAAAGAAGTGAATTTAAAAATCATTATATACTATACTTCAATAAAATAAAACGCAATAAATTGTGTAAATGAATTTTTGAAAAAATTGAATGTTTTATTTCTTAAATCGATACTACAGTTTCTGAAAAATTAGGTGAACCTGCAAATCATTTCAATATTCTAAAATTTTCTTTTAAAATTTGATTTTAAAAGATAATATTCAAAACTAAGTTCAATATGGACCAACATAATTTTAAATTATGTACAATGAAAGATGATCAACAAATGGTTCAATGTGACGATTGTGATAAATGGTATCATTTTATTTGTGTAAAAGTAACACAAGAAATAGAAATGCAAAAATGGTCATGTATGGAATATATATCAAAACAAAAGCTTCCAAATGAATCTAAAGCAGCATCGTCAGATATAAATAAAAATATAGAAAGAAAATCAAATGTTTCAAATTCAAATGTGTCAGTGACGTCACGCTCTTCAGAAAAGAAAAGCCATGCTTTGATCGAATTAGAAAGATTGAAGGAATTTGAAGAATTGGAAAAACAGTTAATAGCAAATGAAAGTAGAAAATTATTAATTTCAAAAGAGAATTTAGAAGAGAAATACAGACTTATGAAAATATTAGATGAAGATAATATTGTCGAGTCAATTAAAAGCGGGAGTTTTGTTCACAAAACTATTGAACTCTTTTTCTTAGTTCTTTCATTTATATTTTTAATGAAACACGAAATTTATTTATATTTTAATTATAATGTTTTTTATTGATTATTACAATTTAAAAAAAAAGGTATAAAAACTGTCTTTTATTTTAATATAACAAATTTTAATTATTGATTTTATATATCAAAGTTATAATTTTTATATTAACTTTTTAAAATACAACTGTACTATTTGAGAATCTACCATGTTCTGATCGTAACGATTTTATTTAATTTTGAATTAAGCTTCTACATAGGTATTTTTAATACTTGTGAATTTTTATAATTAAAATTCACAAGAATTTTGAAATCTGATACATTAAATTTGCGATTAGAAAAATAGTTTAGTTTAAAAAAATTAAATGATTAGTGAATTATAATAATTAAAAATTCAGAGTAAATTCGAAATCTGATACATTTATATTCAATTTACAATTATGAAAATATTTTAGTTTAAATAATAAAATGATTATGATATAGTGTTTTTCGTGGGAAGAATATATTATAAATGATAAGGTATAATAAATAATATATATATGTATTTTATATGTAAGTATTAATTTATTATGCAGGGACGTATCTTGTGCAGGAACGTAACTCGGGCAAATATCTGAAAAAAATATTAAGGAATGTGTTGAAAATTGGATTGATAATAATAAAAATCCAATAAAAATTGATGTAAAAAATGAATTAGCTTCAAATAAAATTAAATTTGAATCTAAAAACTTTAAAATTAAATTCTGGTTTATTTTTTGCTCAAAATAATGTTAAGGAAAATAAAGGGAATTTTATAAATTAACAAAACTATAATGAAGCATTAAAAAATAAATTTAATGGATATTGCTTATCTAAAGAAAACATAGCGGCAAGACAGGTGATGGGGAAAGACCTACCATATTTTAATGGACAACCAAGTGATTCGCCTTTATTTATAAGCACTTTCGACAGAACAACTAATATATATGTAATTTTACTAACGATGAAAATTTAATTAGATTGTCAAAGTCCTTAAAAGGTGATGCTTTACAAGCAGTGCGTAGTAAATTGCTGTTGCCATCAAACGTACCTAGTATAATAAAAACTTTGAGAGATTTATATGGAAGACAAGAGATAGTAATAAATAAATTATTGAGACTACTTCCAAATATTCCAAATCCAAAAGAAGATAAGTTTGAAACAGTTATAGCATATTCAATAGCAATTGATAATTTATGTTCCATAGTTATTGCATCTAACATGACTGCATATTTAAATAATCCTACGTTATTGCAAGAGTTACTTGATAAATTACCTACAAGATTAAAATACGATTGGGCGTTTCACAAACAACATAAATATAATAATAATTTAGCAGTATTTAATGAATGGATATTAGTTATATAGCTAGTACATTAAATACAATAACATTACCAGTTAATGTAAATACTAAAACATTCAAAGATGAGATTAAAACTAATAACAGAAGACGTGTCAATGAAAAATATTTTAATAATATACACATTGAAGAAAAAAATAATCAAATTACTTCTGAAAAAGTTAATAAAAAAATGTTGTGTTTGTAATAGAATTGGTGCATCTGTATTACAATTTGGTACATTTAAAAATTATAAGAGATGCAGAAACTTCACATACGTGGGATATACAAATTTCGAGTGTTGATAATATGATTAAAAAATATAATAAACAGATTTCATACTGTAAAAATATGAGATTTACCAACACAAACAGTTAATATGAATATATTAACAAAGTATTATTCTCATTTAAGAAATATTCCAATAAACTCATATGAAAAAGAAATGCCAAGAATTTTAATAGGTCTAACACAATCAAAACTTGTAAGTACACTTAAGACCAGAGTTGGTGGCTGGCGAGAATCAGTAGCAACACAAACACGTTTGGGTTGGACAGTACATGGTAATTGCAATTTGAAAAAAATGATTATTCGCCATATATACATAATGTTCATCAATGTGAATGTGTTATAAAGCAAGATGAAATGCTACACACATTACTAAAAGAACATCTTGCATTAGAAAATATGGAAGTTGTAAAGAATAGTCAACTAGAATCAAATGAAATTCAAAAAGCACGACGTATTCTTGAGGAAACAACCAAAAGAGTTGGTAATAGTTTCGAAGTTGGATTATTATGGAAATATGAAGAATTTACATTGCCAAAAATTTAGAAATGGCGAAACATCGATATATGTGCTTAGAAAAGAAAATGGAACGTGACCCAGATTTAGCCAAAAATTTAAAAGATCAAATTAGTGAATATTTATCTAAAGATTATATTAGAAAATTATCAGAAGAAGAGTTGGAAAGGTATTATGATAGAGTTTGGTACTTACCTGTTTTTCCTGTATTAAATAAAAGTAAACCAGGAAAAGTAAGAATGGTTTGGGACGCCGCTGCTACCTCAAATGGTATATCGTTAAATTCCATGCTTCTAAAAGGTCCTGATGGTTTGAGCTCATTAATAAATGTCCTATTTCAATTTCGTGAAAGAAAAGTGGCTATATGTGGTGATATAAAACAAATTTTCCACCAAATAAAAATAAAAATGGAAAATCAACAAGTCCAAAGATTTCTTTGGAGAGATGAAAAAACATTAAAGCTGGATACCTATGTCATGCAGGTAATGACATTTGGAGCTAATTGTTCACCTAGTTGTGCGCAATTTATTAAAAATAAAAATGCAGCTGAATTTGAAGAACAATATCCCAAAGCCAGGTAATTAAAAGTCAGGTAATTAAAAATAATCATGGATGATTTTTTTTACAGCGTAGATAGTGAGGATGAACCTCTTCAGCTGGTAAAAGATGTTAAAATTGTTCATGAAAAAGCTGGGTTTGAAATCGGAAAGTGGGTATCAAATTCTTCAATGATTTTTTTCAATTTCAAAAATGCTTTATTATTTTTCATTTTTTTTTTACAATATTTACATTTTATTTTTATATTCTTATTATTTTATGTTCTTTTAAATTTGCTTATTATTTTATGTTCTTTTTAATGGCCCTATTTAGGACACTCTAAAAGTTTTTATTTTTTAACATTATTATGTTATTTTTAATTAATGTATTTTAGGTCTTAATATTTGTTATTTATTTATTTTTAATTGAATATATTTTGACTAATTGGGAAAATTTACTAAAAAAAACCAATTTATTATATTTTATTTTTAATTAATATATAAAAACTTAATTTACTACTTTAAAATTTAAAGAAAACAATACAAAATAAAAAAAAAATTATCATGTTGATTGTTGTAACCACCATATTTTCTTTTTTGCTAATGTTTGCAATTTTATATCTTTTCTATTAATATTGATATCATATCTGATTGCATTCGGATCTATATTATATATATCATACTGAATTCTAGTATCTGTTGCTCTTCGAAAAATATGGTATATTATTGGTATTCCTTCTTCATTTTGAATATATTTATTTTCATCCAAATATATAAATATTTCTGGTGGAATATACCCCGATTTTAACGCCCGTTTAAAATATTCATCATTAGGATAATACATTGTACTAATATTTGAGTTATTTTCTATATTTTTAATGTTGTTAAAATAATTTCTTATTATCATTATTATAAAATTATCTATTCGTTCCATTTTTGCTTCTTTATACAGTGAGCAAAAAAAGTGATGGGACAGTTGAAATATTTTTCAACAAAATGGAAAAACCGTCATATGCAGATAAAATAAAGAAAAGTAATAAATTCATTTTAAAGAACTATTTATTAAGTACATATACATTAAAAAAAACTTAGGCTTTTTACATGCAAAAACTAAAATAATTAAGTAATATGTTTTCAAATATAAATTCAATGCAAAAAAAGTTTTGGGACAGCTTAGTTTTAATTTAAATTATATTATAAAAAATTATTTTTAATATTTTGTAGGATAGCCTTTTGATTTTATAATTGCAGCCAATCGTCTTGGAATTGATTCTACTAAATTTTTTGTTACGTCAGAGGTAATGTTCGACCATTCTCTGGCTAAGACTTCCTTTAGTGATGGTTTACTTGTAATATCATGTTCTCGAATTTTTTTTTCAAGTACTTCCCACAGATTTTCAATGGGGTTGATATCTGGAGATTGCGGTGGCGTCACCAACATATGGGGAGTGTTATAAATGATCCACATTCTGGCATTATGGGAGGTATGTTTGGGATCATTGTCCTGTTGAAAGTAATAATCTTCATTTAATCCCATCATTTCAGCACTTATTTTTAAATTTTCTTGTAATATATTGATGTAAACATATTGATTCATTATATTTTCAAAAATTTTTAACCGTCCCACTCCTGCAGCAGACATACATCCCCACACGAATACTCCACCACCACCATGCTTTACAGTTGGTTTTAAATGTTTTGGAAATAATTCTTCCCGAGGTCTCCTCCATACTAATATTTTACCATCTGAACCAAAAATATTGTATTTACTCTCGTCTGAGAATATAACTTTATTCCAAAACTCATTTGATGCGTTTATATATTTTTTTGCAAATTCAATTCGCTTCATTCTATTCACTTTACTGATGTATGGTTTTCTTCTAGCTACTCTGGCATTGTAACCAGCCTTTTTGAATACATTACGCACAGTTTGGGCAGATACTTGTTTGTTGAATGATTCTTGAATTACAGATACAAGTTTTGGTGCACTTAGCCTAGGATTTTTCTTGATAGCCTTCAACATTGTTCGCTCTTCTCTAATAGTTAATTTTTTTGGTCGACCAGATCTTTCTTTGTTGATTAGCGAATTTTCTGTTTTAAATTTGTTAATTATCCGTTGAATAGTAGATTTGCTTATATTTAATATTCTACCAATTTCCCGACACGATTTTTTATCTTGGTGTAGACGTATAATAATTTTTTTTTCCTCAATAGTCAATTCTTTTTTTGGTTCCCGATTCATCGTTATAGTAGCCTTTGAAACTAAATCGATAAAATGAAGTCGTTTTGGTTTTTCTAAATTGCCTAATGCACATCTTCTGGTACTGAAATTTGATTTTAATTAGACTGCGCATATTGAAAATAACGGTGTCCCAAGACTTTTTTTGCATTGAATTTATATTTGAAAACATATTACTTAATTATTTTAGTTTGTGTATGTAAAAAGCCTATTTTTTTTTAATCAATATGTACTTAATAAATAGTTCTTTAAAATTAATTTTTTACTTTTCTTTATTTTATCTCCATATGACGGTTTTTCCATTTTGTTGAAAAATATTTCAACTGTCCCATCACTTTTTTTGCTCACTGTATATATATTTATTAGAATAATAATATTTGTAATCATGTCTTGGATTACGATATTTATTTACACATGCTCGCAAACATTTTCGCTCAAATTTTCTATATTTTTCCATTAATGATGGACTAACTTATACCAAATTGGCGCTGCATATGTTAAAATTGGTCTAATTAATGCTTTATATGCTATAATTTTTACTTTTGTATTTATTATTTTATTGAAAAATAATCTTTTACAACACATAAATGCTTTTCTGGCTTTCTCAATTTGAGTTTTAATATGTATACTGTTGTTTAATCTGTAATTTAGTTGTACTCCTAGATATTTTATTTCTGTTTTATGGGGTATAACACAATTATCACCATTAATTTTAAAGGTTCTCCAGTTTTTCCTTACATCGGTGTTGGATTTTTCTAATCCTTTGCGGAATGTCCTATTTCAATTTCGTATGGTTTCACATTTGTTTTGATTGATATTTAATCCCCAAAATTTTAAATGATTTTTTACAACATTAAAAGTATTTTGTAATTTATTTTGTATGTCTGTTGGTCCCTTTCCTGTTGAATATATAGCTAAATCGTCAGCAAATCATATTCCATTATTTTGATCTTCTTTAAATATTTCTAGTTCAAATACATCATTTATATACAATAGAAATAAGTTTGGTGCCAATATAGTTCACTGTAATAGTCATTATCTACCTTATATACAAAATTCGAATTGTTTATTCCATCTGTTACAAAAAACTTTTTATCTGTTATACTTTTAAATATCATGAAAATAAGATGTTTTGGTAGATTTAATTTTACCAATTTATATATAAGTCCATCTATCCATACAGAGTTAAAAGCTGACGCAATATCAATTAAACAAACTGCTGTACATTTATTATCATTTAAATTCCAATTTACATCTGATACTAATTTATTAATGGCTTGTACTGTAGAGTGCTGTTTTCGAAATCCAAATTGAGTTTCCGATAATATATTTTTCCTACTAATTTCATCTAATATTCGATTATTAACTATAGTCTCAAAAACTTTACTAATGTTTGGCAGCAAACTTATTGGTCTGTAATTTTTATAATCAGAGCTTTCTTTTTTTGGTTTTTTTATTGCATATATTTTTGCTATTTTCCAATTATTTGGATAATAATAATTATTTAATATATTATTAAAAATAGTGCAAAATTCTTTAATTATTATTATTGGAAGGTGTTTAAAAACAATGTTTGGAATATTATCTATTCCTGTAGATTTTTTATTATTTCTTTTGCACATTATATCATACGTATTTTCTACTGTTGTAAAGTATTCATATGTTTCATTTTATTCTAATTCATTTGACTTATAGTTTTCAGAAAATATTCTAAACGTTTTATTATCTCTTTGACATTCGTTTATTTCTAACTTCAGATTATTTACTGTATTTATGATATTTTCTTCTATATTTCCTTCATTTATTTTATGTGTTTTTTCAAAATATTTTCCTATAACATTTAATTTTTGTATTTTATTAATTATTATTTTATTATCATTATCCTCTTGCAATTTACTAGCATCAATATTTATTTCTTCTAAAATTTCTAAATTATCTATTGGAATTTATTTATTTGTTTAAACATATCATTTTTTGAAGGTGTTACATTTCTTATTTTGTTTTCCCAATTTTTATTCGTTTTTATAGTTAAATTATCTTGTACAAGTTTTTTTGTATTATTTAGAATTGATTTTAATCTTTGAATTTTTCTTTCGTAAGTAGTATTTCTGTTTATTGTTGATCTTTTAAGTTTATTAATTAAACTAAGAATTTTACTTTTATATTCATATAATTTTTTTATCGTTGGTGTCAAATAATCTTTTAAATAATTTTTTGATTTATTTAATGGAATTTATTAATTAAATTTTGTTAATTTTCAAGTTCATGTAAATTAATTATATTTTTAGTAAAATGATTCCAATTTGTTTTTGAGTAATTATATGTATTTACTTTATCATTTATATTAATATCATATATTTTTCTATTATTAATACTTATTTCCATATATATTGCACAGTGATCACTATCATAATCATAGGTTTCTAATTGATTTATATTTTCATTTGAACATAATCTTAATCTAGCATCTGCTAAGCAAATGTCCAAATATGATTCAGCTCTTGGAAATGAAGGATACTTTGAATGATATAATAAGCATCTATATGTAAATTCATTTTGTTCTAACCAACTTTTAAGTAGATTTCCCCTTATGTTATTCGTTTTATTTCTCCAATCTTTATGTTTTGCAATTAAATCCCCCGCTAGTATATACAAATTTTCTTCTTGATGTAATTTTTATTTTTCAAATATATAACTGAACTCTTGTATGAATTTCTCATCATTATTATTCGCAGCATAAACTGCAATTATATATAGTTTTTTATTTTGATAAGTATTTATTTCTATTATTGTGCTTTCTATACTGTTGAACAATTTATTTTCATTTAAGTCTATCAGTTTACAGGATATATGATTTTTTATAATTATTGCTATACCACCACCTTTCAATGATACTTTTCTATCAGTTCTATACACGGTATATAGTTATCTACATATAATTTTTGTCTACTATTTAATTTTGTTTCATTTAATAATACAACATCTGGATTGTTAACTTCTATAAAATTTATAAAATTTATTTTTCTAATATTACTAATAATTGAATTTACATTTATTGAAAATACTTTTAATTTATTGCACTCCATCATAGATAAAATTTTCTAAAAGTGTTTTTACGATGATTTTGTTGTGTTATTGTTTCTTGTAATGTGTTAAGTTTTTTTAATATAATTTCTAATTCTGTCGTAATATCATTCTTATTATCTTGTTTATCATTATTGTTAGTCTTATTATAGTTATATTGATTTTTTGTCATATTTGCATAACTTATATTTAGATTATAAAAGTTATCATAATTAATATATTGTTTTTGAAAGCCTTTGTATTTAGCTTGTTCACGTTTTTCTCTTATTCTTAATAACATATTTTTATATTTAGGACATCCTTTATATGAAGCGGGATGGCCATAACTTTTACATAGAATGCAGTACAATTCTTCTTTTTTTGTATTTATTTTATCTACTTTACAATCATTTGGTCCATGATTTTCGCTACATTTTATACATCTATAGTATAGATTACAATTAGATGCTGTATGTCCAAATCTTTGACATTTTTTACATTGTGTTATTTCTTTTTTTATGATTTTTTGCCATTGTATTACTCTATGATCTAAAATTTTTATTTTATATATATTATTTATATTTGACTCACTAGATAATTGAACTAGAAATTGAGATGTTGTATAATTATTTTTTATTGAGTTTGCAGTATTAAATCTGCTAACTTTTATTATTTCAACATCTGGAATACATATTTAAGTTTTTTAAATTTTTTTCTTTTTCTTCCGGCTAATCAGTATTATTTAATCCTTTCAATATTATTGTTTTTACTTTTTCTTGTTTCGGTGTATATGTGTAATAGGGACTTTTTATATCTTCTAATAATGCCTTGATTTTTTTGATTTCATCTAAATTTTCTGTCCATATTACATGTTTGTGTTTATTAATTTCTTTTATTTTAAAATCTTTTATTTTCAAATATTTTGTAATAATACCTTCTATTAAATCAGCTGGTTTTTGGTTTTCTAAGTAAATTGGTGGCATTTTACCCATTATTTTTTTATTATTTATTATTGCAGCGTTGTTTATGTTTACATTATATGTTGTAGTCGGCTTATTAATTTTTGTGCTTATTAAATTATTAGAATTTTTGTTTACTAATTTTTCTATATATTTTTCATATTGTGTATGGTCTGATATATTTTCATTGGTTGTTGAACTTGACTTGGTAACATCATTTGTGTATTTATTTTTATTATTATAATTTTTTGATTTTGTTACTAACGTAAATTCACTTTCTATGTCATTGGACTCACCTTCTAAATCTTGCAAGACCGCAAATTTATTTTGATAACAGCTATCATTGTATTTTTGGTGATTATTTAATGTTTGAGCCACTATTTTTTTTAAATTTTCAATTTCACTTTTTAAATTATTATTTTCTGTTTGTAATCCTAATATAGATTGAACTTTGTTTTTTTTAGAATTAGTATTTATATTATCATTGTTTTTTTCACCATCGATAATTTTTCCTTTTTTTACTATACTATATTCATTTTCTTCACTTGAACTTATAATTTCACTTTGTTTTTCTTTTTGTTTCCTTTTTAAAGTTAAAGTTAGGTCAATCTCCATTTCTTCCATATTTTTTATTTGTTATATATATCATAATTTATTTATTTTTTTTCTTAAATTACTTTGTTTTTTTTTCTAATAATTTATTTTAATTTCAAAAAATTTTTTTTTCTTTCTATAAATTTATTTTACTTTTAACAATTAATAATATTAATTTACATAAATCTATTTTATTAAATTTATTTTAATTATTAATATTTCACTGTAAAATACGTGTGTACTCTTTGAATGCACAAGTGCTTCTTTCAAATTCTTCAATGATAATGAATAATTTTGGTGAAGAAACTAAATGTGATTCAAAAGATTTGAATATGAATCCAGAAGAAATAACAGAAAATGTTCTTGCTATGTGGTGGAACAGAGTATAATAAAACCAATACAGAAATTTTATTTTGAAAATGTAGACCAACAAAACGAGTGTTAAGAACTTTGATGTCTGTATTTGACCCGCTTGGTCTGATCGCACATTTTATGATTTATTTAAAAATCTTATTACAAGACGTATGGCGATCAGCACTTGATTGAGATGATCCAATATCTGACAAGCAATATGAAGACTGGTTAAGTTGGTTAAAAGTATTACCAGCAGTCGAATGTTTTAATATACCAAGATGTTATTTACAGAAATATAAATTCACTGATTTTGATGTTGATGTTCAATTGCATATGTTTGTTGATGCCAGTTATGCTACAGTAGCGTATCTCAGAATTGTCACGAAAACACATATTGAAAACACATAGTACAATAGTTGGGGCAAAAACTCGTGTTGCTCCTTTAAAACCAATGTCTATACCTCGATTAGAATTGGAAGTACCTGTTTTAGGTAGCAGATTCAGCAATGCTATATGAAATGGAAATTCAATTAAAGTTTCCAAAAAAATATTTTGGACTAATTCTAAAACAGTATTGTGCTGGTTACATTCGGACCAGAGAAAATATAAACAATTTGTGGCGTTTAGAATCGGTGAAATTTTGGAAAATACTGCTTTAAACGAATGGCGATGGATACCATCAAAAGAAAATGTAGCTGACGAAGCAACGAAATGGAAAGTTATACCGAATCTGAGTTGCGAAAATCGATGGTTTCAAGGTCCTGAATTTTTAAAATTGAATGTAGTAATAATTGGCCAGAAAATATTTTTACATTTATAAAATCAACAGATGAAGAAATAAGAATCAATGTTCATGAAATGGAAATGAACAATAATTTTAATTGATTCAAAAAGATTTTCGAAATGGAGTTGTTTATTACGAACGCTGGCATATGTGTTTAGATTCATTAATAATATTATTTCGAAGCGAACATTGCAATAAAATTTCTGGACCATTTACTCAAAAAGAATATATCCAGGCAGATAATCAATTATATCGACAATTACAATTAGATACATATATAACTGAAATTAAGAAATTAAAATCAGAAAATACAAACGGTGTAGTTGATAAAAACAGTAGGATTTATAAATTGTCACCTTACGTAGATAACGATAAAATATTGCGAGTACGTGGAAGAATTGACTTGTCAGCTGACATAGAATTTGATACAAAACGACCTATAATTCTACCGCATGAGCATTATGTAACACAATTATTAATTAACTATTATCACAGAAAATATCATCACCATAATACAGAAACTGTAGTTAACGAAATAAGACAAAAGTATAGTATATCGAGACTTAGATCAGCAGTGAAAAAAGTTCAGCAACTGTGTCAATATTGTAAAAATCTAAATGCGTCACCAAAACCTCCTGAGATGTCAGATTTATCTTCAGCTAGATTACAAACTTTTACAAAACCATTTAGCTATGCTGGTATTGATTATTTTGGTCCTATGTTAATTACTCATGGTCGAAATTCAGAAAAAAGATGGTGTGTATTAGTTACATGTTTAACTACATGAGCAGTGCATATCGAAATTGCTTATACTTTGACTACAGATTCCTGCATTTTAGCAATAAGAAGGTTTATTGCCAGACGAGGACAACCGATTGAATTTTAAAGCGATAATGGTACTAATTTTCATGGGGCTGAAAATGAATTAAAAAAAGCTTTTCAAAATATAGATAAAAACAAGTTGATAGAAGAATTTACATACTCAAATATAAAATGGTTTTTCATTCCTCCGGCGTTGCCTTCATGGGAGGATGTTGGGAAAGACTTGTAAGGTCTGTAAAGAAAACATTATATTCAATTAGTCCAACAAGAAATCCTTCCAATGAATTGCTATATAGCATGTTACTAGAAGTCGAAAATATAATAAATTGTCGTCCGTTGATGGGAATACCAATTGGTAATGAAGATTTACTCCTAATCATTTCTTGTTGGGATCATCAAATGGAGTTAAACCAATTGGTGAATTTAGTGATGAACCAAAAATTTTGCGACAAAACTGGATGAAATCACAACAATATTCCAATACATTTTGGAGAAGATGGATAAAAGAGTATTTGCCAAATTTAATACGACGAACCAAATGGTATGAACCAGTAAAACCCATTGAGAAAGGTGATATCGTAATTATCGAGATGAAAACAATCCTAGAGGAAGTTGGCTCAAAGGTAAAGTTATAGAAACATTTACAGGTAAAGATGGTAATGTAAGAAGAGCAACGGTACAAACAGCGCCTGGAATTTATGAAAGACCAGCTATAAAGTTAGCAGTTCAAAGAATATTGGTAAGTCGTCAGCAGATATCAACATACCAGGGGGGAGTGTTGCGACAGACGCCAACGTTTTAGCACTGTCTATCTTCGGCTTAACTAAGAATAAAAATAAGTAAAAAAATTTTTGAAGGGTGTAAACTAGATGAAATTTTATTTTTATGTCATTAGTCATTCTTTATCTTGTGGTGAAATAGAAAACATGATTTATCTTGTTTAAATAAAAATAGAAGTAAATTTGAATTAAAAAAAAAAATTGTTAAAGTAAAAATAATAAAATATTAAATTTATATAAATGAATTTATTAAAAATTAGAATTTAAAAATTATAAAAAAAAAACCACACATAAAGGGTCAACAAAATATATTTGTGTATCAAAAATAAATACGCAGTACGCATAGAGGTTTCCCGTTAATTGAAAGAAATTTACAAGTTTTGACCAAAGATATACTAAAAGTAAGATATATTTTATTTTTTATATAATAAATTTAAATTTCTATTAAATAAATAAAATAAATATTCAATGTAATTTTCCCTAGGAAAATTGTAGTTTTGTATTTTTTGTTGCTCAGGGGGGCTACTATGAAACTATTCGATCGTCGCGCATATCGAATATTATGCGCAAAATAAGAATGCGATCCGCGTCGAATTACCCTACTATGAAAATTAGATATCGAACAACTTTTTTGACGCTTTATCCGAGACACATTTACAAAAAATATTGGCGCTTTACCAATTTTTATAGGCGCATTGCCATTTTTATTGGGGTATTTAGAATAAAATGATCAGCTGATTGTTTAAAAACATAATTTTTGACATTTATAAATATAAACAAGAAGTTTATTTTGGTAAACTTAAAGTTATTAATTTAATTTTGAACAAAAGAAAGTAAAAAAAAGTATAAAATGGATTTATTGCATTTTGCTTTATATCGAGGAGCATTTAAAATTTTTTTTTAGCGATGTCGTCATTTTTTATTAAATAAATACTCCACTAATAACAAATTGTTTTGAATTTGTTGAAACACGAAAATAAAAACTTAAAAAAATTTCTTAGTTTTATTTAAACTACATTTATTGTTTTTTTTTATTTAATATAATTTATTTACACAATAAATAAATATATTTTTTAATTTAGAAATGCTTACATTTTAAAATAACTACCGGAAATAAATATACGTCATCAATTTTGCTGTCGAATATAAATATTCGATCGCGCATAAAATGCGCAGGCGCGGCAATTTAACGTTCATGGTAAGGCGGATCATTCGACAGACGTCGAATATTTTTATTTCATAGTAGCAAAATTCGATATTCGATAGGCGCGGCGCGCGCATTTTTTTCATAGTAGCCCCCCAGAGAAAAAAAAGAAGTGAATTTAAAAATCATTATATACTATACTTAAATAAAATAAAACGCAATAAATTGTGTAAATGAATTTTTGAAAAAATTGAATGTTTTTTTTCTTAAATCGATACTACAGTTTCTGAAAAATTAGGTGAACCTGCAAATTATTTCAATACATATTATTATGTAAAACAAATGACAAAATAATCAGCTTGTATCATTGACATTAAGTAAATAGCGACCATATTTTTTTCATACCGTTGCGGGATATTCTCTTGTTAAGATTCAATTTAAAATACATACTATAAAAAATTTATAATTCATCACATTTATTTTCTTAAATTCAGAAAAATTTATTTAAAATAAAAAAAAAATTAATAAAATAAAATAAACAAAAACAAAAGAAAAAAAAGTATAATTATTTAAGTTTTTGAGATGAGTGAATTTTTTTAAGAATCACAGCATTCTCTTTAATTGCATCCATTAGTTTTGAGCATGAATTATCATAATGCATATTTAATAATAATATCGCTTTCACAGTACATGTTTCCATTTGCGTTTTTTCTATTGTCCACAATTTATTTACAACTGAAAATATTCTCTCGGTAGCTGCGTTTGTGCAAGGTAGTGCTAAAATAAATTCTATAATTTTTACGATATTTTGAAATGGAATGTGATTTAATGTGAAATGGGTAAATATTTCTACCCACTTTAAATCAATTGGTATATGTTCTTCTATCCATTTATTTATTTTTCCATTATCCACGTATAACCTAATATAAGATATTTCGTCGAATAATTCGATTTCGGAAATATTGATGTGTGGAATGTGATTTGAAATAAAATCTAAACTGGGTTTTACGTCCTCAAAATCAAAACATTTTGCTAAAGAAGCCATTGAAAAACTTTGGCAGAAGAAAGTTCTAATGTCCATTTTTCCAAATACTCCAGACAATTAGCATAAAAGTTCGTAGTATGTAATATAAACCATTTTTTTTCAATTTCTCCATTTTCATCCAACTTGTTTAGAATATGTCGCAGCGGAGTTGGTAAGAATTGGCATTTCATTCTCTCCGTCAATGCGAATTTTAATTCATTTAGTTTTATCTCCTTCTATAGATTTTACAGCATTATGGAATAGTGCTGACTGATTGTGCAAGAACATAAGCCATAATTCAGAAGCTGGATTATTGAAAAAGACTTCAATAATTTTGGGACATTTTTCAATTGAAAGGAAATACGATTTTAATGGCTCATATAATTTTAAAACTCTTTCAATAGCAGGTGATAAAGCCAACCATCTAGTTTTGCAATAACCAAGTATACGATGGTATTCTGTATCTGCATCATCGTAAAAGCTTTTCAAAGTTTCTACTCTAACTGTGTATATGAAAAAGTGTCCATAAATTTTCACAATTAAATTTTCGATATCAATCGGTAAAAGGTATGCCGCTGTTTGTATAGCAATGTGAATTATATGAGCAGAACAACCCACGCCAATTATATTTTGTTCAAGATTAGCTTTCAGTCGACTAAATATATTGTTTGTTCCTTTTCTTGATATGCCACCAAAATTTGTATTTGCGTTATCTCCGCAAAATACCACGACTTTTTGTTGTAAATTGTTCTTATTAAGAATATTCATTATGGAATTAGTTATAATTTCTGAAGTTTCTCCAGGCAAAGACACGAAATCTAACAATCTAATTTTCACGCCAGCTGTAAAATTGAAATAACGAACTAATGTCAGAAATAACTTAATATCTTTATGATTTGATGCATCCGAGAATACAGACATGAAGTTTATAGACTTTAATTCGTTTTGTAATTCTTCAAATGCGTTCGGTGCAAGAACATTTTTTATAATTACTTCAGTTTTAGTCCGACCACAAGAAAATTGTTTGTCAAATAACCGCTTAATGAGTTTTGAGGTGCAATCCATGGACCTAAAACTATGATGATGGCAAATTGCATGAAAAGATAGAACAGCTTCTGAGAGAGCCAGCTGTCTTTCTCTATCTCCAAAGATTGTTCTGCGAAAGAAATTTACAAATGTGCTTGATGAAATAGAACTTTGCAACGATTTTTTATGTTTATCACTAGAAATATGCCTAGTTATATCATTTTTTCCTCCTGCAGCAACAGAAAATACACTATTACATATTGAGCATTGTGCATCATAATCCGTCTTTCCTTTTTTAATGAAAGGATATTCCTTGCAAAGAGTTTCGTAAGCTTGCTTGATCTTTTTCTTGCAGTCATTCTTGAATGGCAAAACTAAAATAACAGAAGTTAAATTTATAACTAATTAATACAAGATGAAAAATAACCACACAAAAACTTTTAATTACTATTACCAAAACTTAATCACGTTTATGGATCTTATCTTTCATTAATAATGTCCACGATAACCCATATAAATAAACTGTATAAATAGAAGGCCAAATGAATAATAAATAATTAAAATATATAAATTTATTTTTACAACGAATTACACAACCAACTAGAATGAATAAACAAAACAACATGGTATATGCACAAATAATATTTGAAGTTAGCTGCAGTTCTAAATGTTGCAGGTATCCGTAGTTTGCACGTAGTTTGCAGTTTGGAGTTGTAATAGAATGCGTTTTTATAATGTATAACGCCTGTTATCGTCAAATACTGATACGGGACGTATGGTCACTAATTAAATTAAACTATCTTGAAACATAAGTTAAAGTTTATTTTAGAAAAGTTAATAATTTAAAAAAATATATTTTATAATTTTTGTGATGAAAATTTAAACCAATCAGAATTAGACTGGGGCAGTTTTCAGTGACATGCGTTTTTCTTTTATGAGGGAGTGCGTTATAAATTATGAGCATAATTTTTTATAATTTTATTGTTTATTTTAACATTTCCAAAAAGAAAATAGCGAAATTATGCATGGAAAAATAGTAAAGAAATAAATTAAGGAGATATTGGGAGCCAATATAGAAATTTTCTTAAACAAAAATTGTTGTATTCAAAGAATTGAATGGTTAAATAGATATTAAAGTTCATGTTTATGAAATATTTTTTAAATAAAAAACCAAATTGTGATAAATAATATACAGTTTTATTAAAAATACTAATACTACTATTTTTTAAAATATATTCCCGCCCGCCATATTAAAATATATTGGGTATTGTTGCTTATTTAATTTACGGCAGGTGGCGTGGCTCAAAGAATGTTCATATTGGAACTTGCTTTTTGTATTGAAAATTAAAAAATTGAATATATTTTTAATTTTTTTTTATTGACAGTGCCATATTTATTTATTTAATTTTACTTTCGACATTAGATTTCTTAATTAATATATATTTGGTTTTTTTTTGGTTAAGGATTTCAAATTTATGATATACATATTATTTCATATAAATACAAATTTATATTTAACTACTATTACTATACATAATTTTATCACATCGTATTTACAATTTACCACAATTATTCATTATAAACTTAATTAGTATATACTACATTCAATAAATTATTTACAATTTTGCAACTTAAATAGTTGAATATTAAATATATACTTTCATTATATTAATTTTAATTATAACTAAAAAATTAATTTGCCAATCAGCTCGTCCATCATCCATTTTGCCAGTCCAGTTAGTATTTTCTAGGTTTTATTAAATTAGATATTAGAACATGTATTTCTGAAAATAATTAATAAATTGTGTATTCAGTTTGCTAGATATATTAGAATTTCAATGCATTTTTTTGTCTAGCTTTATTATATTCATACATATATAATTTTTTTCCTTCATAAAATATCAAAAGAAATTAATCTACCCCATCAGAAGACATTTTTTTTTAAATTAAGAATGCAATTTATAATTATTATAATTAAAAATACAATTTTATTGCAAATTAAATATACAAAATACAAAACTTTAAAAATTACTACTACAATCACCAAATAAAGACACAAATATTGTTTTTCTCTGACATTTTGATTTTGTTTTTTGAGTTATTATCCGCTTGGGGCGTAGAGTTTTCGTCCAATCCACACGAATCGGGTGAAAATTGGTATCGTGTCAGGCTGACGAGTTGATATCAATTCGAGAAAATACTTTGATTATCTTCTATCTCACTCGGACATTATTTTTTTAAAAATATTATTTATTTTCTTGTTTAATTCAAACATTTTTTTACAGAGCTTACAAAATAAGTTAATACAATCAATTGAAATAATAAAATTATATCTTAATTATTACAATAATTATTCTAAATAGAATATTGTCATTTAAATGATATTACTAAAAAATTAAAAGTAGTATTTGAACTAAAATATAATTAACATATATGTAAGAATTTAAAAATTAAATTTAACACATTTAATGTAGTCCTGTAATATTAATTTTTTTAAATTGTTTTTGGATGTTAAAATTGTTATACAATTTTGGTATTTATTGCCTAATATTCGCATCCTATTTATTGGCTCAAACTTCCCATACAAGGTTCTGTGAAAAACTAATTTAAACAAGTTAGGTGATCTACAGCGTTGGTTATGATTGAGTTCAATTTTATTCAACACAAATATAGAATCAATATTAAGATAAAGCACTTCAGTCAGAAAGATTACGTCAGCCATTTCACGTCTTTTTCAAGAGAACTCAAATTAATGAGTTTTAACCTATTTAGATAAGGTGGCAGAACTAGTGGGTCTACCCATCGAAATTGACGGTAAGCAAATCTAATAAAATTTCTTTGGACAGATTCAATACGACGACTATGTAAATCGAAGTAAGGATTCCAAACTTGACTGGCATATTCCAAGTTAGGACGCACGAGACAAGTGTAAAGTGACTTTAATATATATGGCTCAAGAAATTCCTTCGACCATCTTTTTATAAAACCTAACATAGCGTTAGATTTATTAATAATATAATTATAGTGTAATTTAAAATTTAATTTAGGATCTAAGTAAACACCCAAATCCCTAAATGACTCAACTACTGGAACAACTTCATCAGTCAACTTGTAATTAAATGTGAAAGGAAGTTGTTTACGCGTAAACGTCATTATAGCACATTTACTAACATTTAATTTAAAAAAATTAAAATTACACCATATTGAGAAACGATTTAAATCTTCTTTAAGATAAATAGCATCATTCAACGAAGATATTTTCCTATATATTTTCATATCATCCGCATAAATACTAATATTACTGTGTTTAATAACAGATACCACATCATTAATTGCAATAATAAATAACAGGGGACCAAGATGGCTACCTTGAGGTACTCCTGAATCAGCCTCAAATGGCGAAGATATGATTTCTTTAAATAAAATACTATAAGTCCTATTAATCAGATAAGATTTAATCCATTTTAAAAAGTATGTAGGAAAACCTAGTTTCTTAAGCTTAAATAAGATAACTTTATGTGGAAGAAGGTCAAACGCTTTACTTAGATCACTGAAAAGTACATCAGTTTGACACCCAGCTTCCATATTATTAATAATAATGGAAGTTGACTCAACCAAATTCGTCACCGTAAATCTGTGTTTCATAAAGCCATGTTGATTAGGAACTAAGAATTTTGTACACTGTTCATATATATTATCAAATATTATTAATTCAAAAAGTTTAGGTATGGAAGATAATTTTGCTATTGGTCTATAATTAGATATTTCTTTTTTAGAGCCTTTTTTATGAATAGGTTTTATATATGATTTCTTCCATATATCGGGAAAAGTACCGGTAGATAATGAGTGTCTAAACAAGATAGCTAGAGGCAAAGTTAAAGAACTAGAACATTTTTTTAAAATAATTTCGGGAATACCATCAGGCCCAGGAGATGAGTTATCTCCTAGCTTGTCTAAGTAAGACTTAATCTGAGACTCATCAAGATTTATATCCTGGAGGGTAGTTTTTGGAAAGTTATCCATATGTTCAAATTATGATTCATTAATTTCAAAATTAGAATTAGAATTAAGATAAGAGCTAGAAAGTTAGTTAGTTAGCATGGTGGCCGAAGCCTCGCATAGACCATTAAGGTCCTTAGCGCTACCATAAATGCCGGTATGAGTTACAGGTCCATGGTTTCTACGCCCTGGGTGTTCGCATGGATATTTGAGGAAAGGTTTAAAGTGTCCGTAATTTTAGCGAATTTTAGGAGTTTGCTGATACCGCATTTAGAAACTTCCTTGAGATCTAGGAAGAAAGCTTGCCCAAGGCAAGACAATCTCCTTTTCGCGAGTGCAGGACAGTGGCAAAGAAGGTGCTCGAGGGTTTCTTCTTGCCCCGGTGCCTTACAGTTTCTGCAGAGGTTGTTAGTTGTAAGACCCAATCTGTGCGCGTGTCTACCAATTAAACAGTGTCCAGTGAGTAAACCCACTGCTGTTCTGCAAGTCGACCGCGGTAGGGTAAGAATGTGGTTTGGTTTTTTGTGATCGTAGGAACCCGACATCACTTTCGTCGTTTTGCACGAAGAAAGTAGGTTCCAGCGTCTCTTTGCGAGTGCCAAAGTTTTATTATCAAGTATTTTCTTGAAGGTTTGTAGAGGGGGTAATACACGCTCGGAATATTCCTGCTCGAGATTTGCTCCTCTCTTAGCAAGTATATCCGCGGCTTCATTCCCAGTAATGTCGCAGTGTGCAGGTACCCAGCAGAGAGTTACTTTCATATTTAAACATAGGTTCTGAAGTGCTAGGTAGCAATTGAGTACTACTTTCGATTTAATGTAGGCGGAGGCCAGAGCTTTGATGGCCGCCTGGCTGTCCACATAAATGTTAATGTATGAGTTCAGAGTATTGTGGATGCATGCAGTTTCAGCGGCTTTCTGAATTGCCAGAATCTCCGCTTGGAAAATACTGCACTCTTTAGGTAGTTTGAAACTAAGGTTAAGGTCTAGATCTGGGGAGTGCACTGCGGCACCAACGCCAGTATCCATCTTTGAACCATCAGTGTATAAATTATAGGTGCCGACAGGATCTGAGATTTTGTTTTCCCAGAATTGCCTGCTAGGTATGTTGGTCGTATACTTGCGATTAAGAGAAAGGGTTGGGACCATGTAGTCAGTCTCCCCCCACAGAGTGAGAGTCCGATTCTGGTATGCCCAAAGTTCCTACATTTGAGGTGATCCGTTTGCTTAAGACGAAGCGCACTTTTTGCCGCTCAGTTCTTGGCAAACAGATCAATAGGTATTAGAGAGAGTATAGTGTTTAGCGAGTCAGATGATGTGGTCTTGAGCGCACCAGTTATGCCCAGACTAGCAGATCGTTGTACCTTTTCTAATTTGGATCTACACGTTCTCTTTTCTAGAGCTGGCCACCATACCATGACCCCGTAGAGCATGATTGGTCGCACAATTGCAGTGTAGATCCAGCAAGTGAGTTGAGGCTTAAGGCCCCATGATTTGCCGTTTGCACGCATAGAACGCATTTTTGGCTTTGAGTATCCGTTCTTCTATGTTTGGATTCCAACTTAGTTTGCTGTCAAGGATTAGACCAAGGAATTTGGTCTGCTTAGCAAGACTAAGCGGTGTTTCATCCAATTTAGGGAGCGTAAAGTGAGGTATTTTGTATTTCCTGGTGAAGAGGACCAGTTCCGTTTTTTTCGGGTGGATTTTCAGTCCGCTGGCCCTTGCCCATTTACTTAGTTTGTTAATAGCGCTTTGGATGAGTTTAATGATTGTGTTGAGAAACTTGCCTGTAGCAAGCACTACAACATCATCAGCGTACGCAATGGCTTTCACACCACTTATATTTAGTGATTTTAGTATGTCGTGACAGTACTCCCCCTTGAGGAGTGCCACGCACCACTTGCTTCGCAGCAGTGGCGCTACCCCACTCTGATATTATCCGCTTATTATTGAGAAGGTTAGTGATCCAGTTACTGATCACTTTGCTTGTTCGAACGGTGTTTAGGGCCTTTACAATTGTATCTGTGGTGACATTGTTGAAGGCACCTTCTATATCGAGGAAAGCACCTAAGGTGAATTCCTTAAAGTGTAAGGATTTTTCGATCTCCAGCACTACCTCATGTAGTTGGGCCATCAACTCGTTAGGGATCAAACGAGTTAATGGCCCAGCCGATGCTATTCCACGTAAAAAGATTTGGAATTGGTCTTTTGCGAGATGTGGGACTGTTTTGAAGTGCTGGGTCAGTGCCTTCTGGATCAATACAGTCAGGAAAGTGAGTGAGCAAAAGCTCCTCTAACGATTCCTTACTGCTTTTAATTCAATTACCTTCGGTGCTTCTAAGAAGAGTGGCTTGAATTGGTGTTTTAGATAGAATTTTATTGAGTCTAGCCGCTTCAGAGGTCTGCTCAATTTCGTCGCAGAAACTCCTCCAGCTACCTCTTTTCGCGTTGCGTAACTCTTTTTTGAAAGTTTTGAGAAGTTTCTTGTATTCCACCCACGCACTCGGATACCAGGAGCGTTTAGCTTGGGCGAACGATTTGTGGACAGCGTCCCGAGTAGTTTTCAATTGAGCGTTCCACCATGGTGGTTTGGATCTTTTAGGAGCTTTTGTACGAGGACAAGCTCTATTAAATGAGGACGTTAGCGCGTTTGTGAGATATTGCAGAGTAGCCTCCAGAGTATCAATCTTCCAAATAGCTAATGGGCATTTACCTTTAAGTTTCAGCTCTAAGCTGTTAACGAACAGATCCCAGTCCGTTATGGCCGGGTTTCTGAACGTGATTTGTGTTTTGAGAGCGTTATGTGTTATATTGAAACTTACATACCTATGGTCGGATAAAGATGGTTTATCTAGCACTTGCCAGTTTTCCAGCGCACATGAATCCGTTTCAGTGAATAGTGTTAGGTCAAGGACATTTTCGCTAGTCGGGCCGATGTAGGTTGGTACATCACCCCGATTGCCTATGGAGAGGTTAGTACTGAGTATAAAATCTAAAAGTGACTCACCTCTCAAATTAACGTCCTTGCTTCCCCAGATCTTATGGTGAGCATTCGCATCTCCACCGATCACTAGATTGCATTTTTCCTCTGAAGCATGCTTCACTAGCGTCAGGAGTTCAGTGGGCGGAGCTTCTTTGTCGTGTGCCATATAGGTAGATGCTATCAGGAGCGGTTTGAGGTTACCGCTTCCTTCACACATTGCTACCGTGAGGTCTTCAGAGATGTATTGAGACTTTAGAAAGATATTAAGGTTTTTCTTGGCCAAAATAGCAGAGCGTTTCTTACCTTCGTTGCTTGAGAATAGTAGTTTGTATTGTCGTGACGCTAAACCCTTTATATCTCCTTTACCGGATATCCAAGGTTCCTGGATTAGCGCCACATCGTAGTTACCCTCATCCAGGGTGAGTAGTAGCTCAGAGGAGGCCAAGCTACTGTGGTGGAGGTTGGCTTGTATCACCCGCAACATCTGAAGATGCTGCAGCCAGATCCGTCGGGTCTAGATACAGTAGGTCAGGATTCGTGATCTCTGTACCTACTGTTCCAGGCTCCAGTGATATGTTGGTAGTGGCTAGGGTGATGACACCTAGGTCTTTCTCAACCTCGTCTTGCTCTAGTGTGTTGTGGTTGTCATCGTTAGGCTTGCGCTTCTTAAGTCTAAGGTAGACGCTGCCGCACCCCCAGGCCATTTTTCCAAAACGAGGATACAATATATCCTCCGCCTCTTTATTTATCTGGAGAACATATGTTTGTCTACCATCGGGTGATGTCGGCTTGTCTACCTTTAGTACTTTCCAGTCGCTCGTCGGTATCGTGGGATTTTGGCGTTGGAGTAGTCGCAGAGCATGATCCGGCTGCATCACTCTTGGTATCATGACCTTAGCACGTGGAATGCTCGGAATCTCTGCTCTGTCGACTATTTCCATATCAGCTCCCTCCCAGGTGTTCTGTAGGGTAGGGACTGTCTTCTTACACCAGTCGAACGTTATATTGGTCGTTACACTTTATCAGCTTAACGTCGTTGAACCAACCAGCACCATCGAAAATTGGCATTGGTTGGTCCACTGTACTGTCCATATGCGTGACCATGGCGTCAAGTAGCTTCATCTCCACTATCTTCCATCTTTCCAAAGATATACGACCAAATGGATCACTGTGGTCGACTAGCGCTACTAGAAGGTGCCTTTTGAGCATCTCCGCCATGGATGGTGTTGGTTGTTGAAGCGGTGGTGGTAAAATAATGTTATTTTGCGAAGGTTGAGCGCTGCATTTTTTCTTCTGAGTTGCAGGTGATTGTTCCTCTGCAGATCTCAGTCGCTTCTTGCTTTCAAGCACTTCAACCTTGTGTTGCTCGACTTTGTTTCGGAAGGCTGGGTTCGATGCGCCCAAACCTTTTGTACTATTAAAGTGTTCTCTACTCTGGTCGATAACACTTCTTGCCCACAGCAGATCCTGTTGTTCCTGGGAACTAAGGTCCGCTTTATGACCAAGGTTATTCTCGTACTTCAGAGCAGCCTTGTACTTGCTAAGGGCCCTTCTGCCTCCTCGAGTAGGCCTGGACCTGGGGGTCATACGCCGCCCAGTATCCTGACATACCTTTGGAGACAGAAGAAGCTCTTCTTCGTCAAATGATATAACTGTTGATTTCGCACTTTCCTGATCAGAGTCCAGGACCTGATCGGTAGTGTCTAGAGAGAAGTTTCGGTCAGTAGCATGACTACTATTACGGCCCAACTCGCTCACCGTAATAGTTGTGGTAGCAGTAGTGTTACTATCGCTGTGACCTGCACCATCCATCACATGCGAAGTTGTTGTGAAGCTACTGGCGACACGAGATTTGACTCCGGAGTTCGCAGCCACGACCTCCCCCGACAGTTGTGGCAATATCCTACCACGCGAATTTTCCTTTGCTTTGTCCATTTTCATATCCGGGTCGAGGAGTCTACTTAGTTTTCGGAACCGTCATCGAAAAACTTGGCCTTAACGACATGGTTGGACCTACCGAGAATGTTGCCATTCCCCCCGCCATCGCCCAAGATTTCCTCCGGACCTACTTAAGCCCCCCCACCACGACAAGGTGAGACTCCACGGGGAGGAAGAGCTAGAAAAGTGATCACGGAAATAATTAGATATGACAGTAGGATCATTACTTAAATTACCATTATGAGTCATAAAAGTAGGAAAGCGATCAGATTTTCTTTTATGATTTACAAAATTCCAAAATAGTTTTGGCTTATCAACAAGTTTAAAAGACATATCGTCAACATAATTACTATAAGTTAGTTCAACTTTTTGTTTAAATATGTTAAACAAATTTACAAAGTTAGTGTAAGCAATGTTATTTTTAGACTTGAAATATTTACGCCAAGCTTTATTTTTTAAGTTTCTTAGCTTTTTAAGTTCAGGCGAAAACCATGGGGGACTATTATTAATTCCTTTATAAATAGTTTTCGGGACAAACAAATTAAAACCATAATTAATGACATTATAAAAATTCTCTATAACAGAATTCAAATCTACATTTTGAAGCAATGTATTATAGTCCAGAGAATTTAAAAATGCATTTAGCCCCTGAAAATCATTTTTTTTTAAGTTAAATCTATAAGAATTAGCATTTAAAAGGGGGGGGGGGGTGAGCGTTATAACAATAAGAAAGTGAAATTGGTGGATCCAAACTGAGTAGTCACTATATTATCCCAATCAGAAGTAAAGATTAAATCTAGTTGCTTTGACTGAAAATTCATGATATCAGTTGCAAGTAATTAGCATTTAAATTATTTGTTGCAAGTAATTTGTTTGTTGCAAGTAATTAGCATTTAAATTATCACAGAAAGAATACTCTATTTCAGTAATTGGATTATTTGGAATCAAAAAAGAATCTTCATCATGTTTCACCCATTTAATATTGGGAAGGTTGAAGTCCCCACAAATAATAATTTCGTCAGAAGAACTGAGTTCAGCAGAAATTGAGTCAATAGCCTTATTATAATCAGAATAAACTTCTAAACTTGAACTTGGTGGAATGTAACAATTAATAATTATAAGTTTTTTATATTGCAGATTTATTTGAACCCCGACTATCTTAGGAGAGCCAGAAAAAGGTATAGAAATATCTGAAACATTATAGTATGATTTCATAGCAATTAATACTCCACCAACTTTACGAGTATCAGTAGGATTTAATAGATTTTGGGGCTGATATCGATCTTTTCTGAATACTAAAAATGATTGATCAAATAGTTCAAGACTATTAATTGAAGATGTCAACCAAGTTTCAGTAAGAATAAAAATATCAAATTCCATTACGATTGAATTAGAAAGTACAGTTTGAGTTTTTGTACGAAGGCCTCTGACATTTTGGTAATAAATTTTTAAATCCGTAAGATTAGATTTATGAATAGGGATCAAATTAGATTTAATAGGATTTAATTTACTACTAACTACATTACTATTTAATGAATTAATATTATTTATTAAAGGTTTATTATTAATATTTATAGTATTATTATTAGTAGATATATCTATTAAATTGCCATTACCAGAATGTGGACTTTTTCCTTTCTTGTGATGGAAGGGGACGAAAAAACTTGTCAAAGTCTTCTCTAGATTTTTGCAGATTTATAATTCTTTTAGAATTTAAGTGAGAAGCATAAGCTTCTAAATCTTTGGTAACTTCTCGCTCACCTATACCCAAATAATCGTGATAACGGACGAAGATATTTTTTAAAGTATTATATTCTATAGGAAATCCTTCCTGTTGAATTAAAACTTTAATATTTGTTTTTGTTTTACCATCAATACATACCGTGCATTGATGTTTATGTAAATAAGCAAGATAAAGTCTGATATTATGAAATGTATTATAGTCTCTAAGACGGGATAGTATATAGTGACCATTTTCATCGGATGCTGATGTGTTAGTTAATTTAACGACAGGTGGTACAAGTGGGACCAGAAGTGGCTCTGATTGTTGGTTTGTGCATGATTTTGTAAGATCATGTTGAGAAGAAGTTGATGTTATAATTTTAAAAGTAGATGGTTGCAATGTTTGTCCTTGAACAAAATTAGTATATTTGTTATTATTACTAACGCTATTGCTATCACTAATCAATGGATCTAGGTCAGCTTTCGGTTGGCTATTTATAATAGGCGTTAATATTTGTTTGGGTTGTGAAGTAGTAGGACATGTATTATTGTTATTAGCAGAGGCTGGGTTTGGGTTTAGTAGAATTTGTGGTAAAGAATTAGGTTGTGGATAATTTAAATATGAATTGGTGGAATATAAATGATTATTATTATTATCTCCCTGAGTTGTAGTATTATGGCTGTTAGGAATGTAATTATTCGTATTGGAAGTGGGATTATTATTAAGTGTATGCGAATTATTAATATTTCTAGGATTATTAAAAGGAGGTAAAAATCTAGCATTATTATTAAATGTGTTATTTTTTATATTATTGTTACTAACGAAGCTATTAATAACTAAATTACTAGAAGTATTACTGCTAGTTTTCTTATTAACATTACTAGATTTATTATCATTATTTTTATTTTTGACTAAATCATTATTACTATTATTACTAATTATATTACTACTAGTTTTATTAGTTTTAGTGTTATTATTATTATTTCTAGTCTTAGTGTTAGTTGATGATGATTTATTCTTACTATTTACGTGACCTCCATCGGAAAGCGTCATATTTTCCCATTTGAAAGCATCATTCTCCATTTAAGAGCAGCCATTCATATTTTATAGGCATATAATATTTGAAAGTCTTCCTTTTAGAGTGTGGTTTATAGATATCACATTTTGAATCAGCTATCGAAAAAGTATTTTTAAAAAATTCACAAATCCATGATGGGTCAGCGTGGGAGGGAGCGCCTTTAATGTAGTATGTCCCATATTGTGTATCATCTTTTCGTTGCAATGTAATTTTACTAGCTTTATTATTTTTTTTAGTTTTTTTTTTATTTGCACTTGGTTCTACTTTATCTATATTAGTTGAATTAGCTACATAAATTTTAGATACTCTATCATTCCATTCAGATTCGGACCAAAAAGTACCAAATTTATATATAGATTTGTCCGTGAGTAAAACATTATTCACTCTTTCGGTAGTTACATTAGCTACATAAATTTTAGATACTCTATCATTCCATTCAGATTCGGACCAAAAAGTACCAAATTTATACATAGATTTGTCCATGAGTAAAACATTATTCACTCTTTCGGTAGTTACAGGTACAGGTACAAATCTATATATAAATTTGGTACTTTTTGGTCAATCAGTTCAATCAGTTTGTGTTGAAGAGTCTTTCATCTTTAAGGACTTATTGTTGTTATTAATTAGATTATTGTTAAATTTGGTATACATTACTATATCTGTTTTTTTCGTTAAGTCGTTATTACATTCGTAAATGGTATTTAGTTCATCAAAAATAGAAATACATGTATCATGGTTATTACGTGAGTTATTAGGACTACTACTTTTACTGCACCGGAGTTATTAGATTCATTTATTAAGTGATCCAATTTACTTTCAATATTGATTATATTATTTTTTAATGTAAAAATAATTCAGTAATTATAGGGTCACTAAAATAATTTCTACTACAATTCTCAACGGCGGTATGAATAGCATTAATAAACTCATGTTGTGTATTGTCTTTATTTTTTAAAATTGAGTTAATTTGTGAAGACATTTCTTTTAATAAGGCATCACTTTTACTCACTGGAATAGCGGAGCAATCTTTGTAATTTTTTCGTTGAAATTCAAGTTTAAGATCATATAGAATATTCTCTACGTCACTTTTAAATTCTTTTTTGAATTTCGTTAGAGAATTTTGGATTACGTTATCCTGATATTTTTTTAGGTCAGACAATGTATTATTTAATGCATCAAAACTAATCCCCATATGAGTGAACGTGTCAGAAAAAGTTTTGAATTCTGTAGCATTTCTGAGAAGTGTATTGGCGTTGCTTTCATGGAGATCCTTAATCCCGGTTACTAAACTGTCATGCATTTTATACAGAAGTTTTTGGTAATCTAGGCAGTCCTCACATATAAAGTATTTGGATATGACGGATGTGTTTTCTCTTGTGAAGTTTAAACATGCTGGATGGAATAATCGCTTGCAGAGACCATTGCAACTAATTAATTTAGTTTTGTTGTCAAAATTTGAACAATATTCGAAAGCACATTTCATATTCATTTTGTTAGTTATTATTATTTAATAATTTAATAATTTATTGAAAAGTATGAATATGATAATGAAAAAGTATTTAGGCTGTGTGCCAAAGAGTTTAAATTTTAAATTTTGACACAATAAATTAATTTTTTTTTGCTCGTGAGTTTTTTTAATATTTACTATCAAGTTTGCTGTGCCAATTGGGTTAATTAAAAAAAAAAAGATGGATGAAATTTTTCTTTTTTTTTGTGTTCTCTAATTTTTTTAAAAAAATTAAAAAAAATTTTTAAATTTTTTAAAAAATAAAATTATAATTATGTACGAGCCCTATCTCATATGTATTGATCCATTACAATACTTTATAATTGATATAACATTTTTTTTAATGCTTTTTTATTATTATTAATATTTCTTTAATTTCTTGTAAAAAAATAAATTTATTTTTATTAATAATTCTAGTATAAAACATTAAAAAAAATCATAAAATATTGGAATGTATCAATACATATGAGATAGGGCTCGTAAATAAAAAATCTGATATATGAATATTAAATAAATCAAAATTTAATCTGAAGTGTCAAATTTTCTATATTCACCACGCTAATGTCATAATTTAATTTCATCAGTCATAATTTAATTTTAAACAACAAATTTAAACCCAATTTTAAACAACAAATTTAAACCAAATTTAAACAACAAATTTAAACCCATCTCATATGTATTGATCCATTACAATACTTTATAATTGATATAACATTTTTTTTAATGCTTTTTTATTATTATTAATATTTCTTTAATTTCTTGTAAAAAAATAAATTTATTTTTATTAATAATTCTAGTATAAAACATTAAAAAAAATCATAAAATATTGGAATGTATCAATACATATGAGATAGGGCTCGTAAATAAAAAATCTGATATATGAATATTAAATAAATCAAAATTTAATCTGAAGTGTCAAATTTTCTATATTCACCACGCTAATGTCATAATTTAATTTCATCAGTCATAATTTAATTTTAAACAACAAATTTAAACCCTTTGGCACACAGCTTAATTATATCGACACAGATTTTAAACAACAAATTTAAACCCTTTGGCACACAGCTTAATTATATCGACACAGTTTAATTATGGTTGACTGACCGATATATGTGAAATATAAATAAGTAAATTTATGATGACACTAAGATATTAAATTTGTTTGTAATTAAAGGTTGTGTTTATATTTAAATTTATTTAAAACGAATTAGGTAAAATTTTATGCTTATTATTATTATTAATAATATTATTTGGTAATTTAATTATTGTATAATTATTAAAATTAAAATTAATTTTAAATTTTTTTGGTAAACAATTTTTGCGGAGCAAAAGAAAAACACGTCAATACACTTTGAATGTTTGATAAATTGAATGTTTGATAAATTTATATATTGTTATTTCGATACCAACAGAGTACCTACGCGTTGGTATATACATCAGTTCTCTCTGGGTAAAGCAAAAAGGTACTGAAAAAATTATCAATATATAGTTAATGTATTATTTCTTTTTATAAATTAGTTTATACATTTCAAAAATTTAAGATATGCATTACATTTATACTTATAGTATTATGTGGACCTACTTTAAATGTTGACTATAACTATTACTACTTTAAACAATATGTTACAAACAAATATAATTTTATTACTTTATTTTATTTTATACAATTTAAATTTTAAAATTGTATTGTGATTCTTAATTATACTTGTTATCAGAAGTAGTAGTGTAGAATAGCGAAAGGATAATTAGGATAGGGCTAGTCTCAGTTTTTGTTTGTTTGTGTATTTTGAAAGTTGCGGAATAAATGTATTATGTCTATTGAAAACCATACAACATCGATTGATTAGCTCATTTTTACCATATTCTCGTGTGATGATTATATTCAACCACGAGTCTAGTTTGAAGTGTCTCTCTGACTTCAACGTTTAATTTAATTCTTTCCCGAATGAAGTCAACGTCAACTTTCCCCTTTTAGGACATCGAACGTAAAAGCGAAAGTGAAAAAGGATCTTCTTTTTTTGGATTGATCCAAGCTTGTTCGAGTGAATTTGGAAACTTGGATCCCAGATTTGGTAAACATACTGTAATGTAGGGCGTACTAGCGAGCAATATAAGCTCTTGGTTACCCATATAATATTAAATTCCCGCCTTTTTATAAAACCAAGTAGCTTGTTCGCTTGACTGAAAATTTTATTATAGTGCTGATTAAAATCGAGTTTAGTGTCTAATATAACTCCAAGATCTGTGATTTTATCAACCCGATTGGTATTGTTTAGAGTACAGATTGGTATTGTTTAGAGTACAGGTATGTATAGACAGGGATTTCTTCCGAGTAAAGATTATGACATGGCATTTTGCAACATTGAGATGTAGTTTGTTGTCTCAACAACATTCGCCAATGACGATAAGTTTTGATTGGAGAAAAACTGCGTCACTATGGGAACTTATAGGGTGATAAATTTTAAGGGCGTTAGCATAAAAAAGGTGAGCAATATCCGACGAATTGTCAGATAAGTCCGTAATAAAAATATTGAATAAAAGTGGGCCTAGGTGGCTACCTTAAGGGACGCCAGATAAAACTTCTATTTTATTTGACATGTAAGATTTTTGGAATTGAAGAAAGTATTGCTATGCCTCTATAGTTGTCAATATTTTTTTGTATTTTTTTGTAAGTTGTTAATATTTTTTTGTTATCGTCATTGGCGAATCACGCGACACGCATATTATCCCCGTTTTTGAAAATAGGTATAAGATGAGAGGATTTCCATGAAGACGGGAAGTTTCCTGTAGATAAGGATTTGTTGAAGATTAGTTGTAGAGGCGATGATAGTTGATGTGCACATGCGGATAGAAAAATAGGTGGAATAGAGTCCGGTTCTGGGCCTTTATTTGTATCAACCAACAGGAGAGCGTTAATTATCTCCTCCTGACTTATTGATACGTTGTCAATGAGAGGCTGTATGTTGGGAATGCATTAGATTCCGTATGAAATACCTCTTAAATACGCTTATAGCAGAACTGTTGTGGGCATGAGGAATGTATGTTATTTCTAGACATAGTTACAGGATATCGCGAAGTATTACGCTTGGTATTTACAAATTCATAAAATTTATTCGGGTCACGCGACACGCATATTATTAATTCCCATATTTTGAACATATTTATCATATGAATCTCGAGAGTTCTGAGTAAATTCACAAGCAAATTATATGATATATTTGCTCTAATATAGGGCTTATATTTATTTTACTTTTCATTTGTTTATGTAGTTTCTTCCTTTGATTACGCAGGGTTCTCAGATCTCTATCCAGCCACGGTTCAGATATTTTTTTTTTTTAATTTTAGGAATATGTTTATCAATTATATCCATAATTATTTTATGAAATAATATTGTAGCATCATCGAGCTCAGTATTAGATAAGATGCGCGTCCAGTTAGTTTGTGGTAAATCTAGGTTAATGCTATTAAAATCAGCATTTTTGAAATCATATACAATAGTTTTATTGTAAGATTTGGAAAAAGAACTGTGAGCGATGGGATTTCGACTCCAATAGCAGAGTGATGAATTGAATTAGAGAATAGATTCTCGGCGTCATTAGCTAGGGAAACCACCACGTTGTCATAAGAATTAGTGAAAATTAAGTCAAGCAATTAGTATTGCTATTCGGATTACGAACAACCTTTTGGAGATCACTGCCATAAAAATTATTGATTTAAGCCTGTTTTTCACTTAATAAATAACAGCCGCGGCTGTGGCTGTTATTCGTTTTGAACCAATCACGTTACCCTAAAAATAAAATGAGTCTTATAAGGTGCGTCTAGGAAGATGTGTGACTGTTGTAGTCACAAATGTGGCTAACAGCCACATTTTGACATTTCATTATTTTTTTTACAAATACCTACTTACATCAAATAAAAATATTCAATGTTAATTTTATTTACAAAACAAAATGTCAATTTGAAATAGCCGCGGCTGTTATTTATTAAGTGAAAATCGTCGAGTCTAACAGCTATTGCCAGTTTCGTCTGTTACGAAAGATAACTTTTGGGACGATTAAAATCACTGAAAAAGAAAACTTAGTCTTCTTCTGATGACATAGTGTTAACTGACTGACAGATTTGAAGAATTCCTTCGTATTTGGATTCGCCAGAATTTGGAGGAATATATATTGCTCCGAAATAAATATTTTTGTTATTATATTTCAACTTTATTTTTTTATTTTTTTAAATCTGAAATCAGATTAATCTGTCGAGTGAAATAAGATACAGACAAATTTTTTTCAGATCAAAAAATGCTACAATGTTGACGGGTAAAATGGAAGTATTGGTCAGCAACTCTGGAATTCACAAATTTTCAAAATTATTTTCCAATTTAAATAACAATTTCTGTAATATTTTTCATTAAATATTACTTTTTATAATATTTATTGTTATTAATTTACAAAAAAATTTAAATAATTAAAAATAATAGTTTAAAAAAATTATTGAAAAATGAAGTTTAGCTGCAACAAAAAAAAAACAAGCACAAAGTTAGCCACAAGCAATAATAAATCTGAAAAATCTGAAATTGAAACAAGAAACATCCATCTGAGTGATCAGATTGATCTGGGCAGAAATAAGAAACAGTTTCAGATTAATCAGATTGATCAGACTGGTCTGAGCGTAATTAAAAAACACACCAAAAGTGTACAAAAGTAAATTAAGATAATATGAGAATGAAAATATTTAAGTTGATTATTGCGTTGAAAATACGGCTTTCTATTATCTATTTCTTAACTTCCAGAATAATAGAATTTAATATTAAAATCAACTGTTAATAATTTATAGTTCTTGTAGAAATAAAACTCAGTTTTCATATTACCAGAATAAGTATTTATTATATAATGTTCAATAAGGAACTGATCAACTATTTTATTAATTTTGGAGTTATATATAGTTAATTATAATACTGCTTATAATATACAGTACACAATGGCGAAATATAATGGGGTTTTATTTTAAAGGATGGATATATATATTTATGTATAAGTGCGGTAGACACAGCAATATCGTCCACAAATTTTTTGGACGTCCAATTTTCGAAATTTAATTTTTTTATCAACAAAATTTTATTTTTTAAAGCTAGGTATTCACTTCCAAAGAAAAGTTGGAGCAAAATATCATATTAAAAATATGTAAATATAATATAATATAATATAAACATACTGAGTACCATGTGTACATGACAAAGCAAAAACTAAGAAAAAATTTTGCCCCTGGTAAAATTTTCTATGTAAAATCATACTTTTTTTGAACTGAGTACTAAGCTTTAGGTAAAAAAATGGATGAATTATTTTTTTTCCAAATAAATTATTTACATTATAATTTCCTATAATTTTTTGGAAATTTATTTTTTGGAAGTTCCTATAATTTTTTGGAATGGCAACTAGATGCTATAAATTCCCAAACCAAAATTTTGTTTTTGTTTCATTCTTTCGTTAGGCGAATTTTAGCATGCTATCTCGTTTTAATTTGCCTAAAAACTATAAGTTTCGTCATTGTCTTAACCTTACAGTAATGATAATGAGAGAAAGAATTATTCGAAGTTCGAAGTGACGTCATTAATTCCCCATTCAACACCTACCCTTTTAAGATGTTTTATATAATATGTTAATTCATAACGAAGTCATTAAATCTTCCTGGCAATCGTGATTCACGAGTTTGGTCTAACTGAGTACGACGGTATCGACTTTTCGCACCATGCAGCAAATTAAATTGCAAATTTTGTTTTAAATTAATATTTACTTCTCCTCGAGTAACTGGTTTAAACAGTTCTAATTCAGTTCTTATGTTCCTACCAACAATATTTCAGCTGGTGATTTACCATCCTGTGCTCTTCGGTTTGGTGTTGCTCGATAACGTTGAAGAAATAATGCTAAATTTTGATGTATTGTTCTTTCTCCCTCCAATTTTTTTAACGATCTTTTAAATGTATCCACGAATCTTTCGACCTGTCTATTTGGCATTGGATGTTATGGACTCGTGAAAGTGTGATCAACACCATATTCCTGACAAAATTGTGTAAACATGGATGACGTAACTTGTGTTCCATTGTCCGACACATCGTGCAAATATATCAAACAATATTTCTATGGTAGCTGTCGCTGTTATTGATTTAGTTGGTACAGCTTCTGGCCATTTTGAATGAACATCTACCACGAGTAAGAAATATTTACCATAAATTAGACCTGCGTAATCTATATGAATTCTTTTCTACGGTTTTGTTGGAACTGGCCACGAATGCAATAGGGTTTTTGTTAATGATTTTGCTGCCATTGATCATGTATTACATTGACGAACCAGAACTTTAATTTGTGAATCAATATTGGGCCAATTTACAATTTAATATTTAATTTCTTACATTGCAAAACAATATTTGTCTAATTTGATATGAAATCCCGAATCTGCGATTCTTTGCAAAATGTTAACTAAATTGCGGTCATGATTTTCTTTTGTTTTACCTTTAATAAACAAATCATCAATATATGAAATTGTACCATTAATACCTAATGTTAATTAATCCATCTGCTGTTGAAATTGCCCTGTAGCTGTTTTAATACCAAAAGGTAATCTGTTGTATTGAAATAACGCTATGTGTGTGTTTATGGTTAATAAATGCTTGCATTTATAATCTATTTCAATTTGTAGAAATGCATCAGACAAATCGATGTGGCTAATAACTGCAGTATCTGATATATCTGCAAAAATATCACCTGGATTTGGTTCCAAACAATCATTTAATCCAGTTGAATAATCTCCACATATTCTGACATTTCCATTTGATTTTCTGCCAACTACTATTGGTGCTGCCCACGCTGAATGTGTAACTGGGGTTATTATTTTTTTGTCAATTAACCGTTTCAATTCTGCTTCAACTGTTGACTGCATGGGGTCAGTTACAGGTCGTTTTGCTCAAAATACTGGAGTAGAATTTGGTTTAACAAATAATTTTACTTTACCGTTTTTGTAACAACCAAATGATTCTTCGACAATTTGGGGAAACTTTTTTTTGATAAATGTAATGTAATCTGTTTGACCCAATGCATTGCTATTATCTATATTGTTTTGTTGAATTACCTTGGTAATGTTGTTGCAAATTTGATTGACTGTTATGTCCCACAGTTGAAATGCTTCAATCAAATCATTACCAAAAATGTTTAAATTTTCCATATCTGAATCGAAACATAAACCTGTATGATGCTTACCATTCAATTCAAAATCAGCGTCAAATTCATATAAAAAATTTAATTCGTCACCAGATGCTGAATGAGCTTGATTTGATGTTATTCTTGTTTTTACATTATTTAATTTGGTTAATGTTTTAGCTGAAATAATTGTAAGATTAGCTGCTGAATCAAATAATAAGTTGACTGGTATTCTATTTATTTTGATTGTGATGTATTTCCTACGTTTTTCAACATTGATTTGATTGATGAAATCGCTTGAAACTCTACCTTTGTTATGCATCGGTATGTTTTTATGTTGATTTTGACTTGGCTGATTATTTTTTTTTTTTAAACTGCTGGTGTGTTACAGTAGCCTTCTTTATGACCAATTTTATTGCATGAGGTACATTTGTGATTTAAGTATGTACACTCTTTGGCTAAATGCATAGCTCCACAATACCAGTATGGCGTTCTGGGCTGTGAATTTTTCTTTTCATTTGGTTTTAATTTATTATTTGGACGTTGAAAATGTATATTTTTTTCGAAATTATTTCTAATTTTTTTTAATTTCATGTTTCATATTTGTGTTACCGACCAATATTGTGTCCGATTTTCAATTGACTAACCGAATACATTCGTTTGATTTTCAGATTCAATTTTAG
Organism: Empis stercorea; assembly: GCA_949752835.1. Taxonomy (NCBI): domain Eukaryota; kingdom Metazoa; phylum Arthropoda; class Insecta; order Diptera; family Empididae; genus Empis; species Empis stercorea. Next base: position 27,204,035 of record OX457085.1, read on the forward strand.
CTAAAAGTCTTGTGCGAATATCTACGTCATTAGCTGATTTTAACCCAATAATGAATATCAAACATTTAAATTGATCAGCTGTTAATTCGGTTAATTTACAATCTTCACACTGTTTGTTTACGTTTGCTGTGTATGAAACAAAATCTATATGGTCTTGTTTTATATTTTGCAAGCATTTATATCTGATATTATAAATAGATGTATGTTTGCCAAATACCATTTTACATTTACCATTTTAACTTATCTACATTTACTTGAAACGTATGATTACTTGCCTTTGTTGGTAAGACATAGTTAGTATATTTGTCATACTCAGCTGTTCCCAATTTTCGTAATAATAATCGAATTTTTTGTTGTTCATCTATAGTTTTTCAGCGTCTTTTGGAAAAAAATCTTCATAACGTGCATACCAGGCGTCAAATGTACAATTATTATTCGGATCGTATAAAAAATCTGAGATAGCACTTGATAAAGCTTCTAATGTAAATTCTATACCAAAATTTCTGACGTTTTCGTTTTGTGACATAGCAGTAATTAAATCAATCAATGCTTTTTTACTGTTGCTGTTGTTGCTCGTATTGTTGTTGCCGTTGCTGTAGTTCGTGCCCCTGTTGCATTTGTTGAAGAATTGCGCTTACTGCTTGATCCATGATAATGTAGAATTATTATATAATATTTTCTTATATAATAAGATGAGAAAAAAAAAATATGTACGCCAATATAATTAATTAGAATTAGATTAATGTTGGAAAGCAAATTAATAATTTAATAAGCTTTTATTTTATATAATTTCCCGTTGTTGCGGTAATGATAACTTATAATTTCTTTAGTATTTTCCAGAAAATTTTGTATTTGATTTTTTCTAGAACTATTTGATAAAATAAAATATATTTTTCTTATTGAAAATTAACCAAAATCCTCGTCGCCAAATTATTAACTTCCAGAATAATAGAATTTAATATTCAAATCAACTGTTAATAATTTATAGTTCTTGTAGAAATAAAACTCAGTTATCACATTACCAGAATAAGTATTTATTATATAAAGTTCAATAAGCAACTGATCAACTATTTTGTTAATTTTGGAATTATATATACGGTAGTTAATTATAATACTGTTTATAATATACAGTTAATGATAATGAGAGAAGAATTATTCGAAGTTCGAAGTGACGTAATTCCCCACTCAACCACTATTAACATTATTCTATTAATTATTAGAATATAATATTTCTATTATTATATTAAAATATTAATATACTATTGCATTAAATTTTATTTATAGTATATAATAATTCAATTACATAAATAATATTAAAACAAAAATATTATTTATAATGTAATATTTGTATAATATTGATACTCGCCATACAAAAATTCATATACAATAAGTAAGAAAAAAATAGCCTATTTCATATAATTAGATATTTAAATTTATATGAATTTTATATGGCGAGATCTTTACATACAATTCGTTAAGAACAGTCGAAGTGATCGCATTTAAATGTGTTATTATTTCTTATTTAAATTTAAACAATTACAAGTAAAAAAAAATATATATAGTTAATATAATTAAAAACTTATCACTTGACATAATTGATTATTGGCTGATGCTGGTATCTTTTTATGTCGGACATTAGTGAATTAAAAAATGGAACAAATAATTTGAATGATACTGATCTTATTGAACATAAAGAAAATTTACTGAAAAGTGTAACTCTAACAACATTTAATAAAAATAAAAAAGTGTATGGTAAAAAAAAACCTAGTGTCATGGCTAAAAAAAAGAATAAGAATGATCTTTTAGTTGAAAATAATAATTTAAAAGAAGACTTAATATTTTTGAAAAAAATAATTAAAAATAATAATAATAAATTGACTGATAATAATCAATTCCATCTACTCAATGATGAAGCTATGGACATGTTATGTGAAAGTGATTCTGAAAAAGAAGACGATATAAAAAACAAAATTGTTCTAATTTACATGAACAATCAACATTTATACAAAAAATCAAATCTAAAAATATTGGAAAAAAGAAAACCCAAAAAGAATTAATTGCAAAGCAACAAATATTAAATAAAGAACCACCAAAAGGCAATAAAAAATTCTGTAAGTACACCTTTTAATTCCAATACTAAAATTAACGAAAAGGCAAAACAAAAATCGGGTGATCAAAATTTAAATAATAATGAAAAAACGTATGAATTTTAATTAGACTATATAACTTAACAATGATCAAAATAATAATGCAAACATAAACAAAACGAAATTACCACCAATTAATACTATAGACCAAGATCCAAATGACCTTGTCAAAATAATAACAAACAATCTACAAATTAATAAAAAAGATTTTTATATAAAAAAAATTAACGAAAAAAAACATGCGATTTATTTAAATGATTTAGAAAATTATAATAAAACAAAAAAAGCTTTAGATGCAATTGAAGCAAACTACTTTTCCTATACACCTTTAAGTGAAAAAAATAAAACATTAATTTTAAAAGGTCTTTATGCTAATGAAGAAACTAAAAATATTTTAGACTCACTAAATGAATTAAATTTAACTAATGTTAATTTTACGAACGTTATGAGATTAACAAAAAAAAAATCAATTCAATGTTCTCTTTATTTTGAATTAACACTTTATAATTCAAATAATATTATGCTCGATAATAATAAAAATGACTATATTTATAATTTTCAATATACCAACTGAAAAAAATTTCAAAAACAAATCACGAAAGAAATGTACAATATAACAAGAGATCGATCTGAATTTATTCCTATAATAACCGTAATCTAAGTAATTATGAAATTGATTTTTATGTAGAATCACTTAACAATATGATAACTAAAACAATTGAAGTTACAGTACCTAAACAAAAGAAAGAATCATTTTTAAAAAATATTTATAATCCTAGAATTATTAAAATTGCAAAAATATAAAAGCACACTTATTACAGCATTAAATAAATTATATAGATTAAATTGTCATAAAAATGACCCAAGAATATTACGTGTAAAATCAATTATCAACAATGTAAAATCTCTAGTCAAACAAAATATCAAAATATCAATTAATAACTATTGGGAAACAAAAATAAGAAAAATTTCACCATCAAATACAAATATGTTTCCGACTTTAAATAAAATATTTAGAAAAACAGAAAGTTTAGAAGATATTAAAAACCTAAAAATACATACTAATACGGATAGTATAACAAAGTAGAAGATACAATTAGAGAATTTCAAATACAAGACGAACAAATAATTTACTTTTCAGATGTTTTAAAAGCAAATGACTTAAATGATGAGCAGACTAAAGGGAATTTTTTTATTACATCCAATAAGCTGTCCGAAATATTTATAAACCTAAAAAATAAGAAATCATCTGGTTATGATAAAATACCAAATACTGTATTAAAACAACTGCCATATTGTATTATCATTATCAATCAATATTGCACAATATTTAATAATGCAGATAACGATCATACAAATTTTTGATTACGTTATAATAAATTATAATAAATGTAAATTAATTCTATTTCGAAATATCTTAAAGTATTGTCATAGCTCCGTTCGTACAAATTGGAAAGAATTTAATATAAAAGTAAATAACGAAAATATTAAATTAAAGAAAAGTGTAAGATATTTAGGTATTTGGATACAACATGATATCAATTTCTCCAAGCATATTAATAACCAGATTGAAAAAGCCAATAAAGCATTTTACATAGCAAAAAAACTTTTTTATTCAAAACAATTATTACCACGTGTAAAAATAATAGCTTATCAGGCATTAATTAGGCCAATACTAAGTTACGGTAGTCCGATATGGTTCAACGTAAGCGCATCATTAATGGAAAAATACAGAGTATTCGAAAGAAAATGTATTCGAGTATGCATAGGGAAATGGAGAAAACCGGAAACAGAATATAAACATTATATTTCAAATAAAAATATATGTATATAATGATGCAAACATAATTCGCATTGATAATTTCATCATTAATCTGATTATAAATCATTTTTTAAGAGCATCATTGATAGAAGAAAACATTGCCAGCATATAAATGTATTTCCAACACTCCCCCATAACTTTATAATTTGACAATCATTTACAATTTGTTTGTTTATCAAACCTAATAAGAAAATGTTATAAAATATAAGTGTTCATTATCAAAGAAATATAACTTCAGCAAAATATAAATTTATGTAATTCAAATTTTTAAAGTTATTAAATGATTAATTAAAAACTTTAATATTAAGTTATGAAATTCAAAAAAATTTTAAAGTTACATCGCAAAATTCAAAAATAAATTATTTTTCTTTTTATATAACAATTAACCAAGTTTCAAGTCATTATTTCAAAAAAATTAATTTTTATATAATTCCAAATTATTTAATTTATTTGTTTTATATTTTATAAAAGTAAACTTTAATGAAATAAAAAAAATTGTATTTTAATATAAAAGAACATTATTAATTAATGTAATATTTAGTTGATATCATAATTGATAAGCAAAATTATGATTTTTATTATAATTGACGAATAAATTTTAAAATACCATACAAATTTCTTTGAAGTGTTTTTGACGTAATATTAATTATACTGCTTTGGTAAAAGCATCAGCTGGCATATTTTTTGATCTTAGAAAATATTTTCTGATCTTAGAAAAATACCATTTGTAACAGCTTCTCGAACATAATGATATCTTATATCCAGATATTTAGTTCGTCCTTGATTTGCTTGTGCATTTGCTATACATTGTGCACTTTGGTTGTCACAATAGATTATTACAGCGTTTTTATGTAGTTGTAGTTCTTCTAATAAATTTTTAAAATATGCAGAATCTTTTGCGACAGAGGATAATGTTATATATTCAGCTTCTGTGCTGGATGTGGCTACTATTTTTTGCTTTTTGGGAACTCCAATGGATTGCTCCACCTGCAAAAACAAATACTGATCCAGATTGTGACTTTCGAACATCTATATTATCTGCCCAACTTGAATCAGAATATGCATAAATTGATTTTCCTGTTTTTGTATAGACAATTTTTGTTTTTTTTTGTACGAAGAAGATAACGTATAACATTTATGCCAACATTCCAATGTTGCTTTTTTGGATTTTCGTTAAATTGCGATAATATATTTACGACATATGAAATATCTGGTCTGCTCAATATTGATAAGTATAATAATCTGCCAATTAAGCTTCTATATGTTGTTTTATCTATTTCTTTATTTTCTCCATCAATTTTTGTATTCATTTCTAATTTTATACCACTTTGTATAGGTACACGATTTGGTTTTGAGTTTTCTAAACCATATGTTTGTATTAAATTATTTATATATCCAATTTGACTTATTTCAATTGATTCGCTTTCTCTTTTAATTTCAAGTCCTACACACAATTTTGGTTCACCAAGATCTCTTATATCAAAGTGTTTAGATAAATTTTGTGTAATTGATTTGTGTTCATTTTTATCATTTGTAGCAATTATTCATCAACATATACGGTAATTATTGTTATATTATTTTTTATTATTTTGAAGTAGATATACATTTATCGTATTGAGATTGTTGATATTTTAAACTTTTTAATGTATTATCTAATTTTAAGTTCCATTGACGTCCTGACTGTTTTAGTCCATAAATTGCTTTATTTAATTTGCATACTTTTTCATTATCTCCAACAAAACCTTCCGGTTGTTCTATGAATATTTCAGTATCTAGTTCTCCATTTAAAAATGCTGTTGAAACGTCAATATGATATAAATTTAAATCTTTTTCAACTGAAATTGCTAAAATTAATCTAATAGAAATAAAATTACTTACTGGTGCATATGTATCAGTATAATCTAATCCGTATATTTGTTCGTATCCTTTTGCTACTAAACGTGCCTTTTTGCTACTAAACGTGCCTTCGTTCTATAGAACCATCCATTCTATATTTTGTTTTATAAACCCATTTTGATTTAATTATATTTTTATTTGTTGCTCTTTGTATTAAATTCCATGTATTGTTCGGTTTGTGTGTTGATGGGGGTCACATGCGAATTAAATTTCTCTAAAATTAAATAATTTTGCATCCAAAATCATAAACAAAAACTATTTTATAATTCGATTTACTTATAATTCTGAGTGCGGTATTCAAAATTGAATAAAGTAAAATAATCGTTAAAACCTTTAACGTATTGATAGAAAATAATAACTTAGTAAAAATTAACTGTTGGTAAATCAAATAAGTTAACTGTGGTAAATCTCATATATTGTTCATTTAAATTTTCGTTAAAATTTTTGATAAAATTAACTACAACATGAAATGCAACATATGTGATTTAAAAGGTAACATCTAAATAAAGGTAAATTAATTGCCTATCAAACGCGCCTAGTTTGGATATTCAATACGCTAGAAGGTATTGTGAAGGAGTTAGAAATCTCCCACACTATAGTATATTATAAAATAAAATAAGAATGTTATTCTTATTAATATATAATAATTGTAAACATAAAAGTAACAGAAAAATACTTTATATATTGCGTTAGTTAAATTAAAAATATTGTAAACAAATGTGGAAATATTTATAGTAAAAATATAAATAATAAATTAATTAAAACACGTGCTATATGCATAAATGTATATATGAAATTAGGTGTAAATATATATATTTATGTATGTATATGCAATTTAATGGTAAATAACTTTATAATAAATAATAATTAAATATTGAATATTTCCACATAAGTATATTTTTGCTGAAATAACAAAATAACCATTAGCCATAAGAATCAATGTAATTTTAGGGTATAAAAGAAATGGGGTTTTAATAAAGAAACTTCACTTCAACTTGAACTTTTGAGTGTTTCAATTGCCTTTATCTGCTACTCGCTAAACAAGGAAGAAACCTTAAAAAACTACCAAATAGAAGTCCACTGGAGCAACTGAGGCTTACGCTACGTTGTCATAACATTCGGCCAACGGCTAGTATTTTTCAGTGAGATTTCGTAAGGTCTGTGACGTAAGGGACGCAAGACTTTACATGGCAATCCTGCCAGGAGAGAAATTAGAAGAACTATTGAAAAATCCGAAAGCTGGCCCATGACCCATCAGCATTGAGGAATATCGAAAAAGACAATCAGCATCAAAACCAGCTTCAGCATCATCACCATCAAATAACGATCTATCAGCAATAAAAATAAAGAAACGAGGAAAGGCGGCCAAAGCAACAAATAGGAGAGTTAAAATGTTTAAAGAAAATAGCTGTCACCAAGGAAGAGAAGCATTACTTCGAAAACCAGAAAAAGAAAATACAAGAAGAAGAAAAACAGCGAAAGAAGAACCAGGCGGAAAAAATCAACCAATTATTCAACAAATGTTTCGCTACCGCCGTAGGTTGTATCAACGAAAGCTAAGGAGTCCACAAATAATATATTCGTTATCTCCACTATTAATGGTGATAATAACAACCGAATAATTGGTACTGTTAATAGAAGGATGGAGAACCATAGTATTTAGGAGATATTAAAAATTATATAAATATAAATAAATATGCTATAAATATAAATAAATAATATGAATATAAATTAATATTATAAACAAAATTATTTTGTATATGTCAAACAAAAAAAAAATATATTAAATATCAAATAAATAATGAACAAATAGCAACAGAATTAGTATTTTTATGTAAAAAGAAGAAAAAAAAAATATATATATATATCAATATCAATTATTTCAAAATATCAATTATTTCAAAGAAAAAAAAATGTTTTAAATTTAATTAAAAAAAAACACAATCAACATAAATAATAATTTTCTTTTGGGTTAAAAACCTTAAAAACAAAAAAAAACGAAATAAATAAATAAGTATATATATATTGTCATATTTTAGCATATTTAAATATGAAAATAATAGTATATATGTCATAACGTTTTAATATTTTATTAATTATATGAAAATATAAATTTATATACATACATAATATTATTTATTTACCAAAATGGGGCGAAAAACCTCTAAACAAGAAGAGGTGTTTATAAACAATAATGCAGGTACAACTACTAACAACAATACAAAAAATGAGCTCAGAATATACTCTGACTTACAATTAATTATTATTATTGTTGTAATAGTTGTAACATTATATTTTGTATGGACAAAAGCCAAGGAATACCTTGATAAAAAAATAAAGAGACGAATTAATCTCTACTTACCCTTACTATAGATATATTCTTCAAGACCTTTACTTGATACCCTTTTGTATAATGGGCCCAACATGACCCAATTGGGGGTCCCGTATAACATTTCCACGGTTTAAAAAAAAAAGAATTATTAAAATTATACTAAGTAAAGTAAAATTTATGAGAAAATATTAAGTAAAGTAAAATTTAAATTTATGAAAAAAAATATTTCAAACTAATTAATAATTGAAAAAAAAGAGAGAATTTTGTAATTAGAAGAAAAATTTATTATGTATGTACATGTAGCTATAATAAGAATAAGAATATTGTAAAGAAAAGAAAAAGATAAAAAAAAATTTATGTATACCTATCATATAAATAACATGTTTTAAATAAAGAGAGAAAAAGAAAATATTTTATGTTTAGATTTTTAAATAAAAAAAAAAAGAAAAAGAGAAACTCATATTAAATATTTTATGTTAAAAATTTTTAAGAGAAACTTATATGTGTGTAACAATTTTTTTTTATAGTAAATTTTAAAAGCATTTTAAGCTATATTTTCGTTTTATTATTTTATCTAACGCCTAAAAATATGTTTTTGAATTTATAAAAAATTATTTTCTTTTGTAATGTACCCACACTTTAAATTTGGAATATATTTTAATTATATATAAATATAAATAATAAAGGTTTTTTAAAAATACTTTCCCTTAAATAAAAATTCAACTAAAAAGTAATAAACAAGCAAATAATACCACATCAATGTACTTTCCCGTTGAGTTTGAGCCACTGTCAGCAATAGTAAGGGAAAGTAGACCTTATCAGAATTAATGCCATTTATAAGGAGGTCTACTTACCCTTACTATTTATAAGGAGGTCTACTTACCCTTACTATAGATATATTCTTCAAGACCTTTACTTGATACCCTTTTGTATAATGGGCCCAACATGACCCAATTGGGGGTCCCGTATAACCGAATGTGCCCCAAGGACTACCCTCATTGACATGTACTCTTCAAGACCTTTCATTTGATTCCCCACATGATTTTTTGTATTATGGGGCCCCACATTGCCCCCGTTTTGGGCCCGAGATGACTCATGGCGCCATCCGGGTTACTACCCATTGAGATGTACTGTTGAAGTGAAGTACATGACACACGGTGCCCCACGAAATACACCCCATTGAGATGTATACTTCAAAACCTTTCATTTGATACCCCTCATGATTTTTTGTAATATGGGGTCCAACATGGCCCCCGTTTTGGGCCCAGGCATGACCCTCGTCGCCGCCCGACTACCCTCATTGAGATGTACTCTTCAAGACCTTTCATTTAATACCCCACATGATATATATATTAGAATTAGAAATAGACAATTTGGAAAAATTAATTAAAAATTAAAAAAAAATAACCGAATAGAGAGTCGCAATATATACTACAAAAATTAGCGTATGTTGAAAAAGTAAAGGAAACCTGTAGCAATAGTTGGCGAGAATTATATAAGGAAGACAAGGATTTAGCACATGTTTATATGGAAAAATTTGAAAGAGTCTATATAGCTGTAACGGATATTTTAGATAAAAAGTCTAAGGAATTTTTAGACAAAACTATTATTAAACATAGTGAAAAAGAAGAAAGCGATACATAGAATACTGATATAAAAGGAAAAATAAAAATGGCGAGTTTTGATTTCAATGTAGCACAAAAGCTACCATCATTAATATTTGAAAGTGAAGATACCAGAGAAGAGAAAATCAGAGAGATTTTGAATGGTATAGAATTTTACTATGACTTATTGAAAACGCAAGACTACCAATTTTGGTAGACAAACCAATTTTGGTAAAAATTTTGATTGAGTGCAAAATTCAAGGGAAGGCAACTAAACTAAATTGGGAACTGTAACTACTACAGATTTCGCCGAATTAAAAAGGCAAATAAAATCAAAATGTGGATGCAAAGACTCCATAGAAATAATACAAACTAAGTTAGGCAATACTCGCCAAGGAAATAGACCGATGCGGGAATTTATAACCGAAATCGAAAGTCTAATATCAAGGATGACCGAATTAGAGGTCAGTGCACAAAGCGAGGCGGAAAGACCAGCACTAACAGCAGCAAATAATCGAAGAGGACTGGCATTTTTAAAAAAGGGAGTAACCGAACGGTACAAAATTGTATTGGACAGTGCTAGGCATACAGATTTCGATACCGCCATAAAACATTTATTGGAATTGGATCCAGGTACGGAAAGGAATTCGGAAGTTGTGAGATACGTAGACAACAACAGGAAACGAAATTCCCACCAATACAATAATAATAACCGGAATTATAATAATTACCAAAATAATAATTATAGTAATAATAATAATAATAATAATAATAATTATAATGGCCAAAATCAAAATATTAGAAGGTCACATAATAATTTTAATAATTATAATAATAACGGAAATTCTAATAATAACAATAATAATAATAATAATTATAATAGAAATAATAATGGGAATAGAAATACCAATTCCAACCGGAATTTTATCGGAAACCGGAATAGAAATTATTATAACAATTCACAAAATTACAGGCAAAATAATAATTCACAAAATTACAGGCCAAATTATAATAATAATAGAACACCCAATACGGACAACTCATAAAATTAGCGACACGAGATTTGACTCCCTTGCCACTGCCGGAGTTCGCAGCCACGACCTCCCCCGACAGTTGTGGCAATATCCTACCACGCGAATTTTCCTTTGCTTATACAAAATACAATTAATTTTAATTTTAATAAGTTAAAATGACAAAATACAATTATTTTAAACGAAATTAATGCCGCGTTGACGCTTTGAGAGTATCTACTCAAAGCGTCACCGGCGTCATTTGACTTTCGAACGAGTCATGCGGCACACGCGCCAACGGCGAGAGTATCTCCTGCATTATATTTTTTAGGCAAAATAGAACAGCATGCTAAAATTCGCCTAACGAAAGAATGAAACAAAAATTTTGGTTTGGGAATTTATAGCATCTAGTTGGCATTCCAAAAAATTATAAGAACTTTTTGATATTCCTAAAAAATATTGCTTGATAATGTAAATAATTTATTTGAAAAAAAATAATTCATCCATTTTTTTACCTAAAGCTTAGTACTCAGTTCAAAATAAGTATAATTTTATATAGATAACTTTACAAAAGGCAAATTTTTTTTCTTAGTTTTTATTTTGTCATATACACATGGCACTCAGTATGTTTATATTATATTATATTATATTTACATATTTTTAATATAATATTTTGTTCACAATTTTGGCAGCTTTTTTTTTAAATAAATACCTAGCTGTAAAAAATAAAATTTTTTTTAACAAAATATAATTTTCTATGTATATTATATTCACGCCATCTATAGTTTTTCTATAAAATCTCATCTTTTGGACGTCCAATTATGGCACAAGACAAGATTAAATTTCGAAAATTGGACGTCCAAAATAATTTGTGGACGATATTGCTGTCGCTATCGCACTTGTACATAAATCTATATCTCCATCCTTTAAAAAAATACGCCAATAAATTTCGCCATTGTGTACGCGCACTTTAAATGCTGATTTTCATTACAATGCAAATCAAAAAACGCATTTTCATTACTATAATATTTGAATATTTTGCAGAAAATAGAAAGAGATAGATATAAAAATATTGTATAAGGCAGAACGAGACTGCGTCATTAATTTTGCTGTCAGCCATTAGATGTCACTAATCTTTTTATGGTGAAATATTTGACATAATATAATAATTATTTGTCTATTCATTAAAAAAAATAAATAGTTTTGTAAACTATGTGTCAATTAATTTTTAATTAAGCTAAGTATTTACATCCACAAAAAAACCGACAAAATTGTGAGCAAAATATCATATTTTAAAAAAATTTGTCCTAAAACACCTGTTATGTTTTTATCATAACATAAATACTTACGATAATTTTACATGAACCTTTAAATCTTTTATATCAAAAACTTTAATAAAACATTGATTTTTTTTGTAACAAACAGGTATATTTTTTAATTATATATCTATATAATCTATGGTTCCACCCAATAAGAGCGAAAACAAAAACAGCGAATCCAAAACAGCGAAAAAATAAGAGCGAATACAAAATGAGCGAAATACAAAATGAGCGAAATGCAAAATGAGCGAAAGATATAATTAACAAAATCCGACTTATGAAATGAAAAAAAATCGCGCGATTTTTTTCATTTCATAAGTCGGATTTCGTTAATTATATTTTGAAAATTTAAAAGCACTCTACAACAATTAAAATGTTAATACTAGTTGTTTTTATAAATTTAACAAGTATGCGATCAATCATATTGGTAATATTAAAAATATTTTTTTCATAAATATAATTTCGTGCAAGATATTTGTAATAAATATTTGTAATAAATTTTTTAAAAATGTCGCTTGAATATACGAGAAGCCAAAAAGGTTTTGTTCTTTTAAAAAATAATGGTTATCGTGATACAGCTAAAAAAATAGAAGACCTGGTTAATGATTACGAAAACCGTAACTTAATTGATTTTTTACGGGGTATTGCACACAACTTTAATCTCCAAATTTAATTCGTGTATTATAGTTTTATTCAATTATTTAATATTGTGGGTTATTTAAAATGCGAAAATTAAATTTATCGTTTGTTAATTAGAAAATTATTATACTTCTGATAATTTGTATAAGTTTTTGTCTATTTAATATATTATCAAAGTTATGGAACTTTCGCTCTTTTTTATCTTTCGCTCTTTTTATTATCGCCTTTTTTTCTTTCGCTTTTATTTTTTCGCTCTTATTAATTCGTTCTTTTTGGTTGATACCATAATCTATATATCTATATAATTAAAAAATATTCCTGTTTGTTACAAAAAAAATTTACGTAAAAAAGAACTTTTTTATTCGCGACCAAAGTAAAGCTTAAGCTTGAAAAAGTATATATAAAAAAAAAAAAAAATAGAGTGATTTGCCGACGGGAAAATAACATTTAATAAAAAATATATTACTATTGTTGAATGAACATTTTGTGTATTAAAAAAAAAGAGTGTGTAGATCTAAAATTTAAAAAATATTTGTGTTAAAAAACTTAGTGATTTGATTATATATTGAAAAAATAAATATTAAATAAATTGAAAAAAAAGAATTTAGATTGATTTTGAAGTGAAGAATAGATTTTTAAATAATAAAGTTATAGAACATTGCATAAAAAATTTTAGAATATAAAATAATAGTGATTGAGTGATTAACGAAGAAATTTTTAGAATATAAAATATAGTTATTAAATGATTAAATAATTATATAAAAAAAATTCTTAAAAAATATTAAATTAAAGTGGCTAAATAGACGAAATTTATTTAAAGTGTTGATAGATTGAAATAACAAAATTTTCTTAAAAAATAATAAAAAAAAAAAGTGATAATAGATTACAATAGTAAAATTTAGAGAAGAACAAAATATTAAAATTCAAATAAGGTATGTAGCAAGATATATTGATAATATGTAAATACGAAAACATTTTTTTTTGTTAATTAAAGAATGAATATATATCATATATTTGAAAAATATCGTGAAAATTTATTTTAAAATATTCGTAAAAACCTTTCTAAATAGTAGTGAACTTTAATAAAAGTGTATTGCCGTCGGGAAAACATAATAAATATTTATGTAGTGAGAAAGAAAAACTTTTTTTGTGTGTGTAAATTTATTTTGAGTATTTAAAAGATATAACAGAAATCGAATTGTTATAAAATTTATTAAGTAAACTGGTAAATTAAATTGAAAAGTGAATAGTATAATAGCAATTTAAAGAAAAAATAGAAAAGAAAAATAGTGATAATATAATAACAAAGAGAATAAATTTATATGTTGTAAAATAAAATTGTGAAATAAATTTAAATTTGTTATATTATATAGTTAAATTACGAAATGAAATTGAATTACTAATTTAAAATTTAAAAAATTGAAAAAATAAAAAATAAAACAAAAAAAATATATATTCCAAAGAAGTGAATTATCTGATATACGTGTAACATTAAAATAAAAATCGTTTTTGTTAAAAAAGAACTATTGCCAACTCATAAAATAAATATTTTAATAAAATAAAATATAATAAAACTGATTCATTTCGCTCCTAAAAGAATAAATAATTAAAAGATAAAGTTTTATGGCACCCATTACAAGACAACAGAAAAATAAAAATAACAATAATACTGTAACCGACTGGGTAAATAAAACTTTATTAGGAAGAAAAGATATTAACGGAGTGTTGGTAACAACTGACAACACTGCCGACAGCACAGATTCCAGCGTCAATATAGAATTAGAATTTTCAAACGAAAACCTGGTAGAATCAACTCCAAGACAACCAGCAACGACCAGCAACAACCAGGTACGACGATCTGTAACGTTTGCAGCACAAGCAGCACAAATAGAGGAAAATAGTGAAGAATTAGAAGGTGCAGTAGGAGGTATTAAAGGTACTAATAGTTTAAGTAATATTGTAACAAATACACAAAATTTTGAAAATAATTTAGTTAGTAATAATAATTCAATAAATAATTTAAATTTAAATCTAAATAATAAAATAAAAAATACAATGAATTCGGAAAGAAATAATCAAGACAATAATTTTAGAGTGCAGCAATACCGCGTACTGATAGGCTTTCCAATTTTGATACCGCGTACTGATAGGCTTTCCAATTTTGAAAATCCCGAATTTCCATTAGGTATAAATAATAATAGCAATTTTCGATTAGAAGATAATATTTTATATGATGCTAGAAATACCCACAGAAGATCAAATATACTGACAACGGACAATACATACGAACTAGGTTACACATCGGGAAATGCAAATCAGACAATACCTTTAGAACGGACATATAGAACTTATTTTCAGGGAGTCCCTAATTTCAGTGGTGAAGGAGACCAGATGATCTTAGAATTACAGAATTTCGTATCTTTAGCACATGAGGCCTATTTCCGCACTGACGAAATGGATAGACCAGCTGTACTCAATCAAATCATAAGAGGAAAGCTCAGGGGAAAAGCGGCTTACATTTTTCAGGAAAGAGGTGTCAGGAGTTTTCGGGAGTTTAAGACAATTTTGGAGAATGCGTTCCTTCCCTATAAAGATTTGACTCAATTGCGTCGAGAAATTGCGGATTGCGTACAAATCCCGGATGATAGTGTGGAACAATATGGAGATAGAGTCGAACGTAAGCTGGGATGCTTCAAAACAGCAGCAAATAAGTCTGCTAAAAAAGAGTCAATTGCAACAGGGAACAACAATTAGGGAACATGAGAAAGCAATTATACCAACAGTACATGATCGGAGTGCAACGTTAGGGAAATGTTCCGGAAAATTTTTGATTCCCGAAAAAATTACATGTGACTTTCAGGTTGTGGAATCAAACTTTCAATTACCGGCTGACGGAATTTTAGGGAACGACTTTTTATCAAATCACTGTAACATATTAGGACCGGAACAGAGACTGCATTTCCCGAAAACGACGAATAATAGGACAGATTTCTCAATACCAATTGAGAGTATAAATAATGGTTTCAAAAAACAAATAGCAATTCCAAGTGTTTCACAAATTTCTTTTGACGAATCCCGAAAAATCGAATTAATTAATAAAGTAGAATGTAGCAAAGAGGAAATAGAAACAAATCAAGATAAAATTATAAATTTCAGTAAAGATTATTACGATAATAGTAAAGATATAGAAGAAGATTATTTAAAGCAAGTTAATTTTCAGGATGAAACTGTAAAAAAGTCAAATGATAATGTTAGTAATTTAAATATCAAAAATTGTAGTAAAATTTATGATATCGATTCTGAAAATTATATTAGGTTTGGGAATCGTTGAAAGTAATACGATTAATTTAATTGATTTTAGTGAAGATGAAGAGATAGAATTAGAAAAATTAAATACAAAGGTTTCTCCAATAAATTCGTATTTTGAAGGTTCAAAAGAAATAATTGGTAATGAAGGTTGTATTTACAATGATTCACCAATAAATTCGTATTTTGAAGTTTGAAAAGAAAAAATTGGAAGAGAAAATTGTAGTTACGATAATTCACCAATAGATTCGTATTTTGAGGAATCAAAAGAAAATGTTGGTATAATAAATAGTACAGAACTTTTTGAAATTAATGAAGGATCATTGCTTGATTTTAACTGTAAGAATGAAGTAAAACTGGAAAAATTTAAAGTTAATAGTGAAAATCCCGTCGAAAATAGTAGCGAAAAACAAAATATTGAGAAGTATATAAAATCATATAGTAAAAATAGTAGCAACGTGGACCAGGAATTTGAAAATAGGGAATTTTTTGATAAGAAAATTGATATTGTTAATTGTAGCGGAAGAAAAGATGTAGATTTCGAGATTAAAGAATTTGTAATTCCTGCGTGATGCGAAAAAGCTGTCGAAATATTAGTAAGAGCTGAAGGCGACGTGATTTGTTTATCGAAGAAATTAAGTGACGATTTGTTTTTAGGCAACACTTTAGGAACAGTTAAGACTGGCAAGTTATGGGTCGCCATTATGAATATTTCAGAAGTGGAACAAGTTATTACAAAAATTGAACCTGATCTTGTTCCACTTAAAGACTATCAGGTTCATAATTTACAGGAGGAATCTGCCAAAGAAAATACAAAAATGAAAATAAAATCGGATGAACCAATCGCTAATATAAGGCATTTGTTCGAATCCACAATACCTAAAAATTTAGAGGTAGATAAAAGAATTTCTAAGCTGAAAGAAACACTTTGTTGTCAAGATTCATTAAACTGGGAAGAAAAAGAAGCGTTAGAAAAGATATCTGAAGAATATAGTAGTATAACTGATATCACTCACACTATCCCTGTAAAGGTAGATACTAAGCCGATTAATAGCAAACAATATAGACTAGCGGAATGTCACAGAGATATTATCAACGATGAAATGAAAAAATTACTAGAAGAAAACATTAGACAACCTAGTAATAGCCCGTGGAACTCACCATTATTGGTAGTACCGAAAAAGACTGGACCAAATGGAGAAAAAAGGCATAGGGTAGTAATCGACTTCAGAAAATTGAATGAAGTAACGATAGGGGACGGTTTTCCATTGCCCCGCATTGAAGAAATACTAGATCAATTGGGGGGATCTAGATATTTTAGTACCCTGGACCTCGCAAGTGGTTACCATCAGGTTCAGATGGAACCAGCGGACGGAGGAAAAACCGCTTTTGGTACCTCTTTCGGTCACTTTCAATTTAAGCGAATGCCTTTCGGTCTTACGGGAACCCCAGCGACATTCCAAAGGGTGATGAATTGTGTGATGGCTGGTTTGCAAGGATTTAAATGCTTCGTATATCTTGACGACATTGTTGTATATGGCAAGAATTTGGCAGACCATGACGAGAAACTGGGAATTGTTGTAAAGCTACTTAGACAACACAACCTCAAGTTACAACCTGAAAAGTGCAAGTTTTTAAGGAAGGAAGTTGTTTATCTCGGACATAAGATCACTTCTGAAGGAGTAAAACCGGATCCCGAAAAAACAAGGTGTGTACAAGATCATCCCACACCACGCACCACTAAGGATTTTCAATCGTTTTTAGGTTTAGTCAATTACTATCGGCCTAGTATGCCCAATTTAGCGGAAACAGGTGCTAAATTGTACAAAATGGCTACTAAAACTCAGCCATTCAAATGGACCGAAGAACATCAAAAGGAATTTGAAAAGGTAAAAAATTTACTAGTTAATCCACCTCTACTTATATATCCAGATTTCTCGAAACCGTTTAAGTTAACAACGGACGCATGTAATTATGCATTGGGGGCGGTACTATCACAAGGTGAAGTAGAAGATAGACCAGTAGCTTATGCCAGCCGAATTTTAGGTAAGTCAGAGAAAAATTACGCAACCATCGAAAAGGAAATGTTGGCCATATATTGGGCGATTAAAAATTTCCGCACCTATCTTTTGGGCCGAAATTTTACGATATTTACTGATCACAAACCATTGATTAGTGAATATAATAAGAAAAACCCTGAAGGTAGAATAAATCGATGGAAAGTGAGGTTATCGGAATATACTTTTATAATAAAGTATAAACCAGGAAAACAAAACTCGAATGCGGACGCGCTTAGTAGAATTCCAATAATAGAGAATCCCGAAAACCTAGAGGAAAATACAGAGAAAAATGATTGCTACAAATTAAATGTCATAACGAGAGCACAACAAGAGAAAATAAATCAGAAAAAATCCGAGCAAATGGAAGTAACAACAGAAGAAATGGAATTAAGTGATAATGAGACCGATAATAATATAATGGAACCCACTGAAAAATGGCCCACTAGAATCGAAATTGAAAATAAAGATGAAATACTTGAAATAATAAAATATCATCATGATACACCCCTTGGTGGTCACTTAGGAATAGTAAAAACATATAAGAGATTGGCTAGATATTATTTCTGGAAGAACATGCTTAAATCAATTAGGAAATATATCGAAACTTGTCCTAAATGTCAGAGAACAAAGAGAGGTAAAGTAACTAAAATGACTATGGCAATCACGGATACTGCTAAGCGTCCTTTTGATAAGTTATATTTAGATATTGTGGGTCCGTTCCCAATTACGTACAACGGCAACAAATATATCCTCAGTTTCCAAGACGACCTGAGCAAAATGTTAGATTGTATAGCGATCCCAAATATGGAAGCTACGCTTTTTATAAAAACATAATTTTAAGGTATTCTATAATCCCGAAAAGATTGATCACAGATCAAGGAACAAATTTCACAAGTCAGGTTTTTAAAAGCTTGTGTAAAATTTTAAAAATTAAAAAAATAGAAACAACTGCTTATAATCCACAGTCTAACGGGTCCTTAGAACGAAGACACGGGCCCCTGGTGTAATATCCTAAAATGATTGTCGAGAAAAATATTCAAAATTGGGACAAATTGCTTGAAGAGGCAGCATTCACTCATAATCATACGCATCATGAAGGAACGAAATTTTCACCACTTTTCGTACTATATGGATTTTGTGATCCATTACCCATATCATTGCGGAGAAAAGTAGAACCCGTGTATAACAACGAAAATTTGGGAGCCGTAATAAAGTATAAACTTCAAACTATACACAAATTTGCTCGAGAACATTTAGAACAAAGTAAAATTAAAGCTAAACTGAATTATGATAAGAATGCGAAAATAACAACATATAAAAAAGGAGATAAAGTTTTACTGGTAAATCCCGTTAAGGACAATAAATTGAGTTTAAATTGGTCTGGGCCGTATGAAGTGTTTGAGGTACCTAACGAACTTAATAGTATAATTAAGATAAGAAAAAGACTTAGAAGGGTACATAATAATAGATTAAAATTGTGGAAAGAAAATACTTAATCCCTAATAAATAATAAAGTTTTTTTTGATTATATTGATTTCGATTATATCGATACATATTATCGAATTTTTTTTAATATATATATTTCTTTTAAGCAATATTTTTTATATTTAGTCAATTTTTTTTACAAAGTTTAGTTTTTTTTATATAATCATTATCTGCATGAAGGCAATAATATAGTTAATTTTTATTTGGTTGCTTACAGGTGCAAAAATGTTCATATTATTATTATTATTCTCAATATTGATTGAAATGGCGAGTGGGTTACCTTTGGAGAATATTAAAGTCGAAAATACGGAAGTAATATTCGAAAACTGTGGTCGAGTGATCGAATATAAGGATGAGGTGCGAATATTTACGAAGCTAAAGGTAACAAATGAAGCCGAAATAAAAGATTTTTTAGTTAAGTTAGAAAATAAATTAGGAAATAAATGTAATAATACAGTAAGCTCTAGAAATACTAAAAGTTGTAAACTTTGGAAAAACGAATTCGCACTATGGACAAATAAAATTAGAAAACTGACAACCGGACTGAATCATTTTTTCAAGAGAACAAAAAGGGGAGCTATCGACATTATAGGAACTTTATCCAAGACATTATTCGGGACAATGGATCAAGCTGACTCGGACAGAATTTATCAAACTTTAGACAAATTACAACAAAGCGGAGGGACAATGTTAGAATTACTAGACAAAGAAACGGCGGTTGTGGCTTCAAATTTTGAATTCATGCGACAAGTAACCGGGAATCTATCTAGTCAAGCAATAAAAATGGAAGATACTATCGAAAAGCTAAGTAATACAATGCAAAATAATTTAGCGATAATTCAAGCCGATACGAGAGATATTTGGCTCGAAATAGAACTAAATAGACTCGTTATTTTTGCACTGGCAGAACTAGAGCGAGTATATGATTATTTACTAGAACAAGAATCGATTATTAATGTATTACAACAACATCGTATACACCCACTAATAATTGATTCTGAATTGTTAACCACGTTGGTCCGGAATATGACAACCGGTACCGGGCATGAACTATTATATTCAACGGAAGTTATTAACCAACTGGCTACTGTTTTTTTAGCTCACTCAGAAGGGGAATTAGGAGTAAAAATCCAAATCAGCATCCTTCACAAAGATGAATATACTATGAACAAGGTATATCCTATACGCCGCAAATATGGCTCAGATTTGGTAATACTTAATGCGGATTGGGACTACTTAGCGAATAATTCGGCTGGACAATTCATACATTATACAAACGAGGAGTATGCTACAGCTTGTCATGAAATTAGTACTGGATTGAATGAAATTGTTCAAGTTTGTAAACATCTTCAACCAAAAAGAAAAATGAAAACAACTGGTTCTACATACTTACTCACACCAATGTTTTAGTCAGTCTATGCGCCGCTCATACACATAAGTTAACATTGGAAGGAACGGGCATCCTAAAATTAAAAGGAAAATGTGTATATCTTTTAGAACATTTAGAGTTGCCATACCATTCGGGAGCAGAGTTAAAATTAGACCTAGAAACAAAATATCAGTTTTCAAATTTAGATGATTTTCCAATGGAAGAACATGAACCGCTGGAATTGAGTGTAACAACTAAGCCGATCTCTAGAATAATCCGCCCTATAAGACCCGCAGAACTTAATAAAGAATTCGCGAAAAGAAGTAAGTCACTCCTACAAATATCGGATGAGATAGGAAAAACCAAAGAAAACCAAGCCAACATGCTGTCGTTAAAATTAATGTCCACTTCGAATTCGATAGTACTAAGTATAATAATTATCATAATAATTATATATTTTATTGTAAAGAAATGTAGAAAAGAAAAAAACGCCCTCGCCGCTGACAGTGAAAGGGATAGCGATATTCGGAGACGAAGTTCACAAGAACGACGACGAAGAAATTCGACTGATCGATCACAGACAGACAGTTACGAGCAACCATCTACTACTATGAACAGAAAAATTTACCGATCTAGACTGACCCCACCTAACGAACGGCCACCGCCACCGCCTATAATGTCACCAAAAACGCCTCCCTCTAGAACGTCGCCAAAACTGACACAACAACAAGGACGAACTATATTGACTGACGAAAATGTAGGTTCCCAAATATTATCTTTCCGGGACTAATAATAAAATTATTTAAATTTTTCTATTTTTTTTTCTTTTTGAATAATTTGGCACTTTCGACATTAACTTAATCATTTCTATTTATTTTAATTGTATTATATTCAAATTTGATTCAAAATTTTCATTCGATAACAAAATTAAAAGTCGAACCCTAAAATTATTTTTTGTAAATAAAAAAAAAAACAGAACCCTTTATATAATCCTAAATGATAACAGAAGAGAATATCAGGTTACCCATATAAAAAAGGAAGTTTGAATACACATTGCTAAACGTTAAAATTTATAAGTGGAACTCTACAACAACAAAATTAAAATTATATTCAGTAAAAATAATGGGAGCCGGAATCCTATATACAAATTTTTTTTGTGATAAAAAAAAAAAATATATATCAGGTTAATATATAAAAATTTATTTTTTTATATACATATATATGTTTACTGTTAAATTAGTACAATATAATTTGATAATTTTTAATTTTAATTTATAATTTTACAAATTTTAAATATAATTTAATATAAATTTTCAAAAATAAAGAAAAATTTTATAAAAATTTCTCTTAACACATTTTTTTTAACATTGAGATCGTTTATTCTGACGAATTTGTTTTCTTAAAGTGTTTTTTATTTTCCTCGCACTTTTAACTTTATGACGAGAGCACGTCAGATGGTCTTGGTAGTGTGCTTTTCGACCAAAGGTTTTACCACATGGCCTACACTTCCAGGGTCTTATGTTCATGTGGATTCTTATGTGCCGGTTCAGATTTCCGCGGCGATTGGTGATATAATCACAGTAGCGGCACACGAAGCACCTACCACTGCTACACCGCGGAATCCTCACTCGGCACACCCTGGAGGCCTGGCACACTACCAGAGGCGTCTCGACATAAAAAATGTCTTCTACATATTCCCTACGATCAACAGTTTCCTCTACTGCTTCCACAATTACGTTTTCTACAACTTCCTCTACTGTTTTCCCAATTACGTTTTCTACAGTTTCCTCTACTGTTTCCACGATTATGTTTTCTAAATTATTAATAAAAAAACAGGGAATAAATAAAAGAAGAAGAAAAAGGGGAAACAACAAAATATAGTACCTGATCCGTCTTCTTCAATAAAATCTCCTTCAATATAATATTCCACTTCTCTTTCTTCTTTATCTTCTTTTTCACATTCCGTTTCTTCGTTTTCTTCAAAATAAAAAAAAAAGGGTCCAGTGTTTTTTTTAAAAGATGTTTTTTTAAAAGATGTTTGGTATCGAAACCACCAGTTCTTATACTATGTGAATATGACAACAACAAAGGAAAATTTTTGCACCTTTGGAAAATTTTCTACATAAAATTGTACTTTTTTTGAATCGAGTACTAAGTACATACCTAGCTTTAATTAAATATTAATTTGCAAAAAAAAAACATTTTGATCATTCATATTTTTGACATTCATATCTTTTTCATATGACAATCATATCTTTTTATAGGAAAGTATCTCAGCCGACATACTTTGCTATAAAAAGACGCCAATGTCAAATTTCATACTATAAAAAGATGTTATTGTCAAATTATTTGCTATAAAAAAGATATGAATGTCAAATATTTTTTTTAAAAGATGATTTTATCTCTCTATCACACAACTAATATATATGTATCTCGCATCCCGTTCTGGTCGAAGACTTCAAGTTTTTTGTAATGAAAATCGAAATATTTTGTAATGAAAATTAGCCTTTATTGTGAAGTGATTGTCATATACAATATACATTTTTTTCCCCAGTTCGTTAAGAACAGTCGAAGTGATCGCATTTAAATGTGTTATTATTTCCTAGATAAATTTAAGCAATTACAAGTAAAAAAAATATATAGTTAATATAATTAAATCTTTATCACTGGACATAATTGATTATTGGCTGATGCTGGTATCTTTTTATGTCGGACATTAGTGAGTTAAAAAATGGAAAATATAATTTAAATGATACTAATCTTATTGAACATAAAGAAAATTTACTGAAAAGTGTAACTACTATAACAACATTTAATAAAAATAAAAAAGTGTATGGCAAAAAAAGAGAAAAAGAATTATCTTATTGTTGAAAAGAATGATTTAAAAAGAGAATTAATATGTTTGATAAAAATAATTAAAAATAATAATTTAACTGATAATGATGAATTCTATCTACTTAATGATGAAGCTATGGACATGTTATGTGAAAGTGATTATGAAAATGAAGAAGAGATATACAAAAACAAAATTGTTCTAATTTACATGAACAATCAACGTTAGAAGATAATGATTTTATACAAAAAATCAAATAAAAAAATATTGAAAGAAAGAAAACCAATAAAGAATTAATTGCAAAGTAAGCAATTTAAAATAAAGAACCAGCAAAAGATAATAAAAATTCTGTAAGTGCACCTTTTACTTCTAATACTAAAATTAACGAAAATACAAAACAAAAATAGTGTGATCAGAATTTAAATAATAATGAACAATCGTATGACCAACTTAACAATGATCAAAATAATAAATATCAAAAATAATAATGCAAACAAAACCAAATTACCACTAATTAATACTATAGAGTATAGACCAAGATCCAAATGACCTTGTCAAAATAATAGTAAATAATTTACAAATTAATAAAATAGATTTTTATATAAAAAAAATTAAAGAAAAAAAGCATGCGATTTATTTAAATGATTTAGAAAATTATAATAAAACAAAAAAAGCTTTAGGTGCAATTGAAGCAAACTATTTTTCGTATACACCTTTAAGTGAAAAAAATAAAACATTAATTTTAAAATGTCTTTATGCTAATGAAGAAACTAAAAATATTTTAGGCTCACTTAATGAATTAATTTTAACTAACGTTAAATTTACGAACGTTATGAGGTTAACAACAAAAACATCATATGCACTGAACAAAAAACTTTCAATTTTCATAATTCAAATTATACCAGACTCAATTATTTCTGAAGTGTATAAGATAAAATATCTAAATAACCAATTAAGTCATTGGGAGAAATTAAATAAAACGGAAATCTTACAATGTAAGCGGGGCCAAATATTATGTCATGTTGCACCTAATTGTAGGATGAACTATCGCTGTGTAAAATGTTGGGAACCTAATGTTTTCAGTTTCTTAAGTCTTTTTCAATTAAAAAAGTGATAAATCCCAGCAACATTTATGATTATTTCTGCGGAACATCTAACCCGGCTATATATGTGAAGTGGTGAATGAATCCCGGTTATTATTGTACACTAAAGTTTCAAACTACATTTGGACAAGGTTTATTGTAAACCTAAAGCTTATGCTTCGTTAAAACGATGTCAAAAAAATTATGTGACCCACATAAAAAAACATCTACTTTGTTCTCTTATTCGACCTCCTTGAGACAATTGCTGAGTTACTTGGTCGCCAAAGTGTGGTGTTGACTTTGCAACATTGGATTTTTTTAAATCATGGGCCAAACTCAGAGGGTGATCCTTTAGTTTTTTGGAAACTATTTCAGTTTCGAGGGAGAAAGGTAAAAGTAATTAAAATTAAAATTGTGGGAATCATATATGCGGTGTATTTCAACATTTATTTTTAAGATATGCTCTTAAAACCTAAACCGACGTCTTTTATTGTATCCCAAAAACGAATCGTAGCTAAGACAGAAATTGAAAACCAGATAAAAGTTTTTATGCCTCTTACTGTATTCCAACCGTTGCTGAATCACAGAGCCTAACTTGGGACAATGATCATCAGTTCTTCTTTTCATAAACCGGTGCTGAATCAATTTTTATTATTTACCATAAGGAGCTTAACTTGGGACAACGACCACCAGTCCTTCTTTCCATAAAACAGCTACTAAATATGAGAACATTGCAAGTGAGAAAACTTCTTACATCTGCAGTAAATATGTTAGAAATACTTTCACTAAAATCTTTTTGAATAGAGAATGTTTTATATATTTCTAAAATAATTTTGAATATAAACAAATTTTATAACATTTTTAGACAAAGCTAATTTTATTTAAAAATGTGGTAATGTAATATTCCGAACACATGGTTCTTTTCATATATGATTAAAAGCAGTTATACAATGTAATCAAGGAAAAAAAAAGTATACAAAAACAAAAACATAAAAAAATAAAAAATAAGGTTCAAAAATTTATTTATTGCAAGATTTTCTACAACATTTCTTGCTATCACGATATTTTGAGTATGTGTACGATTTGTTTTTTTTTTTATTATTATTGCGATGTATTGTTTTTGTTTTTTTTTTTTTTCTAATTAAAAATTTAGAAAAATTTTGAACAAAATATTAGGATGTAGGATGTAAAAACAGGACTTTTATTTTTCAAAAATCATATTCATCATAGTAAGGACCCCTATGTTTTGGTTGTTGGCGGTAATTCCTAGGTGAATTGACAGCACTTCTTCTCAGATCTGTGGATGAATAATATGAATCACTATCAGAACTACCTGATAAACTATATCTATCTTTATCATATTTATTATAATATGAAAAATCACTAGGATAACCACGATTAGATGGAAGTGGTTTAATGGTTGGATTAAGAGCATCATTTAGAGTAACATCATATTCATTTTCATATATTTCATCTAGTGATGTTTTTGGTACATCAATTTGTGGTTTCTGTGTTGTTCTTGGATCATTGTATTGTAATGGATAATCTTTATTCTCATCGTTATTACTACGTACTAATGGAGATCCATGTTCTAGTAATCTGACACCAGAAACGGTTGATCCCATATCAATTGGTGTGCTGTCAGTTGTGTAACTCTTTTGTGCTACACCTACGGCATGTAAACCTCTAGGTAAATATGGACTACCAGCTCGTGATGGTAAAAATGGTCGTTTTACAACACGAATTAGTGGGCGTACTTCTTTAATTTTATCATCTTCAGTGCCTGATGATGACTGCGATAAATAATCCTTTCTGTTTGACATAATTGGCGTTTCTAATTTTAAATTTTGACCTTCAGCAGTACGCATCCCACATCACGCACCACTAAGGATTTTCAATCGTTTTTAGGTTTAGTCAATTACTATCGGCCTAGTATGCCCAATTTAGCGGAAACAGGTGCTAAATTGTACAAAATGGCTACTAAAACTCAGCCATTCAAATGGACCGAAGAACATCAAAAGGAATTTGAAAAGGTAAAAAATTTACTAGTTAATCCACCTCTACTTATATATCCAGATTTCTCGAAACCGTTTAAGTTAACAACGGACGCATGTAATTATGCATTGGGGGCGGTACTATCACAAGGTGAAGTAGAAGATAGACCAGTAGCTTATGCCAGCCGAATTTTAGGTAAGTCAGAGAAAAATTACGCAACCATCGAAAAGGAAATGTTGGCCATATATTGGGCGATTAAAAATTTCCGCACCTATCTTTTGGGCCGAAATTTTACGATATTTACTGATCACAAACCATTGATTAGTGAATATAATAAGAAAAACCCTGAAGGTAGAATAAATCGATGGAAAGTGAGGTTATCGGAATATACTTTTATAATAAAGTATAAACCAGGAAAACAAAACTCGAATGCGGACGCGCTTAGTAGAATTCCAATAATAGAGAATACCGAAAACCTAGAGGAAAATACAGAGAAAAATGATTGCTACAAATTAAATGTCATAACGAGAGCACAACAAGAGAAAATAAATCAGAAAAAATCCGAGCAAATGGAAGTAACAACAGAAGAAATGGAATTAAGTGATAATGAGACCGATAATAATATAATGGAACCCACTGAAAAATGGCCCACTAGAATCGAAATTGAAAATAAAGATGAAATACTTGAAATAATAAAATATCATCATGATACACCCCTTGGTGGTCACTTAGGAATAGTAAAAACATATAAGAGATTGGCTAGATATTATTTCTGGAAGAACATGCTTAAATCAATTAGGAAATATATCGAAACTTGTCCTAAATGTCAGAGAACAAAGAGAGGTAAAGTAACTAAAATGACTATGGCAATCACGGATACTGCTAAGCGTCCTTTTGATAAGTTATATTTAGATATTGTGGGTCCGTTCCCAATTACGTACAACGGCAACAAATATATCCTCAGTTTCCAAGACGACCTGAGCAAAATGTTAGATTGTATAGCGATCCCAAATATGGAAGCTACGCTTTTTATAAAAACATAATTTTAAGGTATTCTATAATCCCGAAAAGATTGATCACAGATCAAGGAACAAATTTCACAAGTCAGGTTTTTAAAAGCTTGTGTAAAATTTTAAAAATTAAAAAAATAGAAACAACTGCTTATAATCCACAGTCTAACGGGTCCTTAGAACGAAGACACGGGCCCCTGGTGTAATATCCTAAAATGATTGTCGAGAAAAATATTCAAAATTGGGACAAATTGCTTGAAGAGGCAGCATTCACTCATAATCATACGCATCATGAAGGAACGAAATTTTCACCACTTTTCGTACTATATGGATTTTGTGATCCATTACCCATATCATTGCGGAGAAAAGTAGAACCCGTGTATAACAACGAAAATTTGGGAGCCGTAATAAAGTATAAACTTCAAACTATACACAAATTTGCTCGAGAACATTTAGAACAAAGTAAAATTAAAGCTAAACTGAATTATGATAAGAATGCGAAAATAACAACATATAAAAAAGGAGATAAAGTTTTACTGATAACTCCCGTTAAGGACAATAAATTGAGTTTAAATTGGTCTGGGCCGTATGAAGTGTTTGAGGTACCTAACGAACTTAATAGTATAATTAAGATAAGAAAAAGACTTAGAAGGGTACATAATAATAGATTAAAATTGTGGAAAGAAAATACTTAATCCCTAATAAATAATAAAGTTTTTTTTGATTATATTGATTTCGATTATATCGATACATATTATCGAATTTTTTTTAATATATATATTTCTTTTAATCAATATTTTTTATATTTAGTCAATTTTTTTTACAAAGTTTAGTTTTTTTTATATAATCATTATCTGCATGAAGGCAATAATATAGTTAATTTTTATTTGGTTGCTTACAGGTGCAAAAATGTTCATATTATTATTATTATTCTCAATATTGATTGAAATGGCGAGTGGGTTACCTTTGGAGAATATTAAAGTCGAAAATACGGAAGTAATATTCGAAAACTGTGGTCGAGTGATCGAATATAAGGATGAGGTGCGAATATTTACGAAGCTAAAGGTAACAAATGAAGCCGAAATAAAAGATTTTTTAGTTAAGTTAGAAAATAAATTAGGAAATAAATGTAATAATACAGTAAGCTCTAGAAATACTAAAAGTTGTAAACTTTGGAAAAACGAATTCGCACTATGGACAAATAAAATTAGAAAACTGACAACCGGACTGAATCATTTTTTCAAGAGAACAAAAAGGGGAGCTATCGACATTATAGGAACTTTATCCAAGACATTATTCGGGACAATGGATCAAGTTGACTCGGACAGAATTTATCAAACTTTAGACAAATTACAACAAAGCGGAGGGACAATGTTAGAATTACTAGACAAAGAAACGGCGGTTGTGGCTTCAAATTTTGAATTCATGCGACAAGTAACCGGGAATCTATCTAGTCAAGCAATAAAAATGGAAGATACTATCGAAAAGCTAAGTAATACAATGCAAAATAATTTAGCGATAATTCAAGCCGATACGAGAGATATTTGGCTCGAAATAGAACTAAATAGACTCGTTATTTTTGCACTGGCAGAACTAGAGCGAGTATATGATTATTTACTAGAACAAGAATCGATTATTAATGTATTACAACAACATCGTATACACCCACTAATAATTGATTCTGAATTGTTAACCACGTTGGTCCGGAATATGACAACCGGTACCGGGCATGAACTATTATATTCAACGGAAGTTATTAACCAACTGGCTACTGTTTTTTTAGCTCACTCAGAAGGGGAATTAGGAGTAAAAATCCAAATCAGCATCCTTCACAAAGATGAATATACTATGAACAAGGTATATCCTATACGCCGCAAATATGGCTCAGATTTGGTAATACTTAATGCGGATTGGGACTACTTAGCGAATAATTCGGCTGGACAATTCATACATTATACAAACGAGGAGTATGCTACAGCTTGTCATGAAATTAGTACTGGATTGAATGAAATTGTTCAAGTTTGTAAACATCTTCAACCAAAAAGAAAAATGAAAACAACTGGTTGTACATACTTACTCACACCAATGTTTTAGTCAGTCTATGCGCCGCTCATACACATAAGTTAACATTGGAAGGAACGGGCATCCTAAAATTAAAAGGAAAATGTGTATATCTTTTAGAACATTTAGAGTTGCCATACCATTCGGGAGCAGAGTTAAAATTAGACCTAGAAACAAAATATCAGTTTTCAAATTTAGATGATTTTCCAATGGAAGAACATGAACCGCTGGAATTGAGTGTAACAACTAAGCCGATCTCTAGAATAATCCGCCCTATAAGACCCGCAGAACTTAATAAAGAATTCGCGAAAAGAAGTAAGTCACTCCTACAAATATCGGATGAGATAAGAAAAACCAAAGAAAACCAAGCCAACATGCTGTCGTTAAAATTAATGTCCACTTCGAATTCGATAGTACTAAGTATAATAATTATCATAATAATTATATATTTTATTGTAAAGAAATGTAGAAAAGAAAAAAACGCCCTCGCCGCTGACAGTGAAAGGGATAGCGATATTCGGAGACGAAGTTCACAAGAACGAAGACGAAGAAATTCGACTGATCGATCACAGACAGACAGTTACGAGCAACCATCTACTACTATGAACAGAAAAATTTACCGATCTAGACTGACCCCACCTAACGAACGGCCACCGCCACCGCCTATAATGTCACCAAAAACGCCTCCCTCTAGAACGTCGCCAAAACTGACACAACAACAAGGACGAACTATATTGACTGACGAAAATGTAGGTTCCCAAATATTATCTTTCCGGGACTAATAATAAAATTATTTAAATTTTTCTATTTTTTTTTCTTTTTGAATAATTTGGCACTTTCGACATTAACTTAATCATTTCTATTTATTTTAATTGTATTATATTCAAATTTGATTCAAAATTTTCATTCGATAACAAAATTAAAAGTCGAACCCTAAAATTATTTTTTGTAAATAAAAAAAAAAAACAGAACCCTTTATATAATCCTAAATGATAACAGAAGAGAATATCAGGTTACCCATATAAAAAAGGAAGTTTGAATACACATTGCTAAACGTTAAAATTTATAAGTGGAACTCTACAACAACAAAATTAAAATTATATTCAGTAAAAATAATGGGAGCCGGAATCCTATATACAAATTTTTTTTGTGATCAAAAAAAAAAATATATATCAGGTTAATATATAAAAATTTATTTTTTTATATACATATATATGTTTACTGTTAAATTAGTACAATATAATTTGATAATTTTTAATTTTAATTTATAATTTTACAAATTTTAAATATAATTTAATATAAATTTTCAAAAATAAAGAAAAATTTTATAAAAATTTCTCTTAACACATTTTTTTTAACATTGAGATCGTTTATTCTGACGAATTTGTTTTCTTAAAGTGTTTTTTATTTTCCTCGCACTTTTAACTTTATGACGAGAGCACGTCAGATGGTCTTGGTAGTGTGCTTTTCGACCAAAGGTTTTACCACATGGCCTACACTTCCAGGGTCTTATGTTCATGTGGATTCTTATGTGCCGGTTCAGATTTCCGCGGCGATTGGTGATATAATCACAGTAGCGGCACACGAAGCACCTACCACTGCTACACCGCGGAATCCTCACTCGGCACACCCTGGAGGCCTGGCACACTACCAGAGGCGTCTCGACATAAAAAAGGTCTTCTACATATTCCCTACGATCAACAGTTTCCTCTACTGCTTCCACAATTACGTTTTCTACAACTTCCTCTACTGTTTTCCCAATTACGTTTTCTACAGTTTCCTCTACTGTTTCCACGATTATGTTTTCTAAATTATTAATAAAAAAACAGGGAATAAATAAAAGAAGAAGAAAAAGGGGAAACAACAAAATATAGTACCTGATCCGTCTTCTTCAATAAAATCTCCTTCAATATAATATTCCACTTCTCTTTCTTCTTTATCTTCTTTTTCACATTCCGTTTCTTCGTTTTCTTCAAAATAAAAAAAAAAGGGTCCAGTGTTTTTTTTAAAAGATGTTTTTTTAAAAGATGTTTGGTATCGAAACCACCAGTTCTTATACTATGTGAATATGACAACAACAAAGGAAAATTTTTGCACCTTTGGAAAATTTTCTACATAAAATTGTACTTTTTTTGAATCGAGTACTAAGTACATACCTAGCTTTAATTAAATATTAATTTGCAAAAAAAAAACATTTTGATCATTCATATTTTTGACATTCATATCTTTTTCATATGACAATCATATCTTTTTATAGGAAAGTATCTCAGCCGACATACTTTGCTATAAAAAGACGCCAATGTCAAATTTCATACTATAAAAAGATGTTATTGTCAAATTATTTGCTATAAAAAAGATATGAATGTCAAATATTTTTTTTAAAAGATGATTTTATCTCTCTATCACACAACTAATATATATGTATCTCGCATCCCGTTCTGGTCGAAGACTTCAAGTTTTTTGTAATGAAAATCGAAATATTTTGTAATGAAAATTAGCCTTTATTGTGAAGTGATTGTCATATACAATATACATTTTTTTCCCCAGTTCGTTAAGAACAGTCGAAGTGATCGCATTTAAATGTGTTATTATTTCCTAGATAAATTTAAGCAATTACAAGTAAAAAAAATATATAGTTAATATAATTAAATCTTTATCACTGGACATAATTGATTATTGGCTGATGCTGGTATCTTGTTATGTCGGACATTAGTGAGTTAAAAAATGGAAAATATAATTTAAATGATACTAATCTTATTGAACATAAAGAAAATTTACTGAAAAGTGTAACTACTATAACAACATTTAATAAAAATAAAAAAGTGTATGGCAAAAAAAGAGAAAAAGAATTATATTATTGTTGAAAAGAATGATTTAAAAAGAGAATTAATATGTTTGATAAAAATAATTAAAAATAATAATTTAACTCATAATGATGAATTCTATCTACTTAATGATGAAGCTATGGACATGTTATGTGAAAGTGATTATGAAAATGAAGAAGAGATATACAAAAACAAAATTGTTCTAATTTACATGAACAATCAACGTTAGAAGATAATGATTTTATACAAAAAATCAAATCAAAAAATATTGAAAGAAAGAAAACCAATAAAGAATTAATTGCAAAGTAAGCAATTTAAAATAAAGAACCAGCAAAAGATAATAAAAATTCTGTAAGTGCACCTTTTACTTCTAATACTAAAATTAACGAAAATACAAAACAAAAATAGTGTGATCAGAATTTAAATAATAATGAACAATCGTATGACCAACTTAACAATGATCAAAATAATAAATATCAAAAATAATAATGCAAACAAAACCAAATTACCACTAATTAATACTATAGAGTATAGACCAAGATCCAAATGACCTTGTCAAAATAATAGTAAATAATTTACAAATTAATAAAATAGATTTTTATATAAAAAAAATTAAAGAAAAAAAGCATGCGATTTATTTAAATGATTTAGAAAATTATAATAAAACAAAAAAAGCTTTAGGTGCAATTGAAGCAAACTATTTTTCGTATACACCTTTAAGTGAAAAAAATAAAACATTAATTTTAAAATGTCTTTATGCTAATGAAGAAACTAAAAATATTTTAGGCTCACTTAATGAATTAATTTTAACTAACGTTAAATTTACGAACGTTATGAGGTTAACAACAAAAACATCATATGCACTGAACAAAAAACTTTCAATTTTCATAATTCAAATTATACCAGACTCAATTATTTCTGAAGTGTATAAGATAAAATATCTAAATAACCAATTAAGTCATTGGGAGAAATTAAATAAAACGGAAATCTTACAATGTAAGCGGGGCCAAATATTATGTCATGTTGCACCTAATTGTAGGATGAACTATCGCTGTGTAAAATGTTGGGAACCTAATGTTTTCAGTTTCTTAAGTCTTTTTCAATTAAAAAAGTGATAAATCCCAGCAACATTTATGATTATTTCTGCGGAACATCTAACCCGGCTATATATGTGAAGTGGTGAATGAATCCCGGTTATTATTGTACACTAAAGTTTCAAACTACATTTGGACAAGGTTTATTGTAAACCTAAAGCTTATGCTTCGTTAAAACGATGTCAAAAAAATTATGTGACCCACATAAAAAAACATCTACTTTGTTCTCTTATTCGACCTCCTTGAGACAATTGCTGAGTTACTTGGTCGCCAAAGTGTGGTGTTGACTTTGCAACATTGGATTTTTTTAAATCATGGGCCAAACTCAGAGGGTGATCCTTTAGTTTTTTGGAAACTATTTCAGTTTCGAGGGAGAAAGGTAAAAGTAATTAAAATTAAAATTGTGGGAATCATATATGCGGTGTATTTCAACATTTATTTTTAAGATATGCTCTTAAAACCTAAACCGACGTCTTTTATTGTATCCCAAAAACGAATCGTAGCTAAGACAGAAATTGAAAACCAGATAAAAGTTTTTATGCCTCTTACTGTATTCCAACCGTTGCTGAATCACAGAGCCTAACTTGGGACAATGATCATCAGTTCTTCTTTTCATAAACCGGTGCTGAATCAATTTTTATTATTTACCATAAGGAGCTTAACTTGGGACAACGACCACCAGTCCTTCTTTCCATAAAACAGCTACTAAATATGAGAACATTGCAAGTGAGAAAACTTCTTACATCTGCAGTAAATATGTTAGAAATACTTTCACCAAAATCTTTAAATCCAGAATTTTTGAATAGAGAATGTTTTATATATTTCTAAAATAATTTTGAATATAAACAAATTTTATAACATTTTTAGACAAAGCTAATTTTATTTAAAAATGTGGTAATGTAATATTCCGAACACATGGTTCTTTTCATATATGATTAAAAGCAGTTATACAATGTAATCAAGGAAAAAAAAAGTATACAAAAACAAAAACATAAAAAAATAAAAAATAAGGTTCAAAAATTTATTTATTGCAAGATTTTCTACAACATTTCTTGCTATCACGATATTTTGAGTATGTGTACGATTTGTTTTTTTTTTATTATTATTGCGATGTATTGTTTTTGTTTTTTTTTTTTTCTAATTAAAAATTTAGAAAAATTTTGAACAAAATATTAGGATGTAGGATGTAAAAACAGGACTTTTATTTTTCAAAAATCATATTCATCATAGTAAGGACCCCTATGTTTTGGTTGTTGGCGGTAATTCCTAGGTGAATTGACAGCACTTCTTCTCAGATCTGTGGATGAATAATATGAATCACTATCAGAACTACCTGATAAACTATATCTATCTTTATCATATTTATTATAATATGAAAAATCACTAGGATAACCACGATTAGATGGAAGTGGTTTAATGGTTGGATTAAGAGCATCATTTAGAGTAACATCATATTCATTTTCATATATTTCATCTAGTGATGTTTTTGGTACATCAATTTGTGGTTTCTGTGTTGTTCTTGGACCATTGTATTGTAATGGATAATCTTTATTCTCATCGTTATTACTACGTACTAATGGAGATCCATGTTCTAGTAATCTGACACCAGAAACGGTTGATCCCATATCAATTGGTGTGCTGTCAGTTGTGTAACTCTTTTGTGCTACACCTACGGCATGTAAACCTCTAGGTAAATATGGACTACCACCTCGTGATGGTAAAAATGGTCGTTTTACAACACGAATTAGTGGGCGTACTTCTTTAATTTTATCATCTTCAGTGCCTGATGATGACTGCGATAAATAATCCTTTCTGTTTGACATAATTGGCGTTTCTAATTTTAAATTTTGACCTTCAGCAGTAGGCTCACGATTTCTGTTATTATTTATTTTCGATGTTGGCACATCATATTTTTCTGGTGAATTATTTTGTTCATTTTTGGAATCCGTATCGTAAAATTTATTTCTGTTTTTTAATTTTGGATTCTCGTCGTAATAGTTGTCTTCTGTTGATGTTATAGAAGTATTCACTTTTTCTTTACGGGGTCTTTGTAATAAATCTTTTCGTGCGTCTGTATCAAAATTAATATTTTTCAATTTTGTATTCACGTCTATATCGTCGAAATCCTTTTCAACTGAAGAAGATAAAGTGTCTTCCAAACGACTTGGTTTTTTTCTATTTCGCAAATTTATTGTTGGACGTTTAGAATGTTTTGGTGATGTTTGATAGTCATCTTCGATTGAGGTAGCTGGTTGATCTATTTTACCTAAATTTGGATTTTGTCTTGTATCATCTTTTGATTGAACCGATGTTCTCTTTGCAGGCACAGGTACATCATCATACTCATTTCTTTCATTGGATTGGTCAATGTGAACTTTGCTTGCTTTTCTTCTGTTTTTTATATCATCTCTTATTGGGGTGTGAGGTTGTATGGATTGCTGTGATACTTTAAACGGACTGGGTTCGATTTTCTCTTCATCCGTTGGTGAGTTATTTTTATCTTGTGGTTCATCATATTCATCATAATAATCAGTATTTGAAGCTGGCGATGTAGAAGATTTAAGAGGTTTTATTGTTGTATATTCAAATTTTTTTTTTTCGTTAATTGGAACTGGTCTAGCTATTCTTGGAGGTGCTCTTGGTTTATCAAAAAGTGAAGCTAAACTACTTGATGATGGAGCTGAAGGTTTGACTAATGGTTTATCATCGTCTCCATCAAAATCTTCAAAATCATCATCATTTGAAACTTGTGGTCTAGATGGATTATTGTTAAATGGTGCTCTTCTTTCTAAATTTCCTTTTCGACGGGCATTTATAGGTCGTCCCTCATTTTCAATTTCGTCACTTTCTGGAGATTTAAAATTTGGTCTTTCATCATTAAAGCCTCGTCTTTCATCTGAATTTTTCCGCCGGTCAACTGAACTTTGCGATCTACGGCCTTCATTTGAATTTCTGCCTGTTGTAGGTCTTCTACGATCATCAGGTCTTTTCCGATTTCTCGGTCTTAGCGGTGTTCTTCGTTCATCATAGTCATCTTCATCATCTTTTAATCTATCCCGATTTATTGGTCTTCTATCCAATCTAATATAAAAGGTACGAATATATAAAATATCTTTTTTTACCCACTACCTTTGTATATAAATTTATATAGTAGTCCCACTTGATTGATTTTTTTTGAATCGTGGCGACGAGAGAAGTGCTAACTAAAATATAGTAGGGACATAAATCATATTTTTGATTTAACAGGGCCATCTACATTTGAATAACTGATACAATTCAAAATGGCAAATTTGTGTATATTTGTTATTGTAATCTTTTTTTTTCTTATTCTGGGTACAGAAGTGTAAGGGGGGAAGAAAATATATAGAAAAAAAAAATTTATATGCGTATTTGAATAATTTTGAATGAATTTTAGAATAGAAAAATAATTTTTTGTAAATTGCTAGGGACGGCACACATTCATTATAGTGATCTACAGTTAACTATGCCAGTGCTCCTCCATTATATCCCACAATGTATCAGAAATCACGTTTTCATCAAATAACCATCTTCCAAGTACAGCTAATGGAGGAGCACTGGCATAGTTAACTGTAGATCACTATAATGATTGTGTTTACCAAATTTTAGCACAATCCATCCAGTGGTACCAGAGAAAATCCCAGATGAAAATACGGCCATTCATCATTTCATCCAGACCACTAATTTGAATGTGGTTGCCAAATTTTAGCACAATCCATCCAGTGGTACCAGAGAAAATCCCAGATGAAAATATGGCCATTCATCATTTCATCCAGACCAATAAAAATTAAAAAATTAGGAAATTTTATAAAATCGGCACCATCGCCAATGAATAATAACATAAAAAACATTTTAATTCATAAATTCCTGAAAATTATTCGATTTCTACAACATTCTAGAACATTCTAGAAAGAAATCTCATATTTTCTTCCCCAAGATTTTAAGAATTGACAAAAAAAAATATTTTCAATCTTAAATTAACTCAGAAAATTATATTCAAATACGCACATCCATAAAAAAAATCTCATATGTTTTCTTCCCCCTTACGTCACCATCCCTAGCAATTTACAAAAAATTATTTTTCTATTCTAAAATTCATTCAAAATTATTCAAATACGCATATCAAAATTTTTTT
This sequence comes from Empis stercorea, assembly GCA_949752835.1. Taxonomy (NCBI): domain Eukaryota; kingdom Metazoa; phylum Arthropoda; class Insecta; order Diptera; family Empididae; genus Empis; species Empis stercorea. Next base: position 27,242,077 of record OX457085.1, read on the forward strand.
TCTATATATTTTCTTCCCCCCTCACACTTCTGTACCCAGAATAAGAAATAAAAAAAATTACAATAACAAATATACACAAATTTGCCATTTTCAATTGTTTCGGTTATTCAAATGTTGATGGCCCTGTTAAATCAAAAATATGATTTATGTCCCTACTATATTTTAGTTAGCACTTCTCTCGTCGCCACGATTCCAAAAAAATCAGTCAAGTGGGACTACTATATAAATTTATATACAAAGCCACTACATAACTTTTATTACGTACCGATCTTCATCACTCAATGATCTTCTATCTTCATAATCATCCTCATATTCGGGTCGCCTTTGTCTTGGTCTTTGTTTACGTCTTCGCATACTTGTCCTTTCTTCAAAATAATCATCAGCATAATCCTCATCATAATAATAATCAGATTGAGGACGTCTACGTAGAGGTCGTCTTCGTCTCAATGGACGCTGAATAGCTTGTGTAGGGGGTGTTGGAGTAGTTGAAGTCGATGTACTGGACGTTGTAGTTGCCATATACAGGTTATCATTTCTATTTATTTAGTATTCGTTCATAATTGCCTTTTAAAATCACAATATATTAAATATTAACTTACCTATGCCAATATTTATGAGAACCTTTGCAATCAACTTCGGAAACAAACTGACATATAAATGTTTTTTGATCGAATGCAGTAAAATTAGCGCAAAGAAAATCATGACGAATACCATATACACAGTTATGATATACCTATTATAACATTTTGATAACATTTTATTATAATTTAATTGAATTTATTTTGGTGTAATTATTAATTATGTCAATATATTACCTGACATTTATGCTTTTTATTTGCATAAAAACCATCATGTAAACCTTTACATTCAAAATCCATTTCATCTGATGGTGGGACATTTGAATAGAAAGGATATTCAGATAAATTATAACTAAATATATAAATAAAAAAATTATATTAAAATTTTTTCAGTATAATAAATATTTAAATTACCCATTTAATTCTCTTGGTAAATTTGGATCCCATATCCAATCTATTTGTGGTATACCAGTTAATTTCTTTATATTGGTACCATTTCCTTCGGCAATAGGCTGTTCAGTCTAATAAAAATTTATAAATTATTACATTTTCTTTCGATATTAGTAAATTGACTTGAATAATATACTATATTAATTGATCATAAGAGTTATAAAATATGTAGGTAAAATTTATAAATCATTCTTTATTGTCATAAGTAAAATTTTCTGGTTATCTGTATATGCTACGAAATTTCTATACATAACAATAATTGCGCAACATGCATAACTAATTTAGTAAAATTAATATAAGATAAGCTATATTTATACCTAAATTTTTAAACTTATATTCAAGTTAATTAACAAGCTAAATAATGTATTTTTTTCAATCTGCAAGAATTGCAAACATTTTTTTAAAAATGAGCCTTAGCTTAAAGCCTTTTTTTATAATTAAAGATTAAGCTATAAATTTAGTTTATATTTTGTATATATGAATTTGGTAATATTTTATTATACTTATTATAGTAACCTAAAGTATTTTTCTTAGTGCATTTTCTCACGTTCAACATTCATTTAAAATTTTGTAGTATAGTATCTAAAAAAAGTATCTTTTGTAGTATCTAAAATTAAAAAAAGTTGTATGAAGATAACGGTTATAAAACAATGAATTAAATTTTATATAATTTGTAAATTTTACGAAAATGATAAAAGATTTTACTACTTTTACTGTTATAAACCTCAAAAAATTTCATTGGTTTAAAAGTTAATAGATGTTCATGTTCAATTTTAGAAATTTGAGGAGTTATATAACTCGAAAGGGAAATAGATAGAAGAAACACAGTGAAACTAATATCTACATTATTTACCAATTTGATTGGAAAAGTTCTAAAAAAATATATAAATGTATGTGTTGAACGAAAATTTGTAGATCATTTTAATTTTATATTCAAGTTATATTCACAAGCTAAATAATGTAATTTTTTCAATCTGCCAAGAATTGCGAACATTTTTTTAAATGAGCCTTAGAGCCTTATTAAAATTAAAAATGAGCCTTAGAGTTGAACGAAAATTTGTTGACAATTTTATTCAAAATTTGATCTTGAATATAGTGGAATATATTTTTGCACACGAAACATCCGCAATATGTACTTCACCATTGCTTTTATTTTATGTTTTTACCTGCCAAATTGAATTAAATATATCTATCTTGAGCTTGAGTTGAATATGACGGGAAAATATTGAGAGAGAAATATAATATATGTAATAATAATAATATGTAATCTTTATTTTTCCCAAATATTTAAATCTTATATTTACAATTTATATATACATACATATGTAGTTATTGTGTATATATTTTTAGAGTTTAGATCTAGAGACAAATATTGAACATGATAAACATATTTCCAAGATTCCAAGAAGTGTTGAATACTGTGTTTTTACAAATTTCGAAATGTAAAAGAATTTTTTGAAATATATAATGTTGATGGTATACATTTAGAGAAAAATAAATTTAAAAACTAAAATGAAAAAATGAATTTTTATAAAAGTTTCCAATTAATAGCCAATAAATAAGTTTTGAAAATGAATGTATTCATTCTGATATATAGAACAATAGAACTATTAATTTCAATTTACCAAATACTACCATTTTTATATAGAGAAATAAAATATTAAATATTTCAAAATTCTATTTAAAAAATATTCGATATATTAGCTGTTTTTTTGTAGACATATCGCCAACAATGTAACTTTTTACATTGAAAACAACAACAATTTGTTGGAAATAAAATGAGAATTACAGTACTTATTTATAATATGAGATGTAGATGCCTCTTCTGTTGTCAATATTTAATATCTTTTCATTTATTTCAAATTCATTGAACAAAAATAAAAAAAAGTTTTTTAAAAATACTTTCCCTTAAAGAAATATTCAACTAAAAAGTAATAAACAAGCAAATAATACCACATCAATGTACTTTCCCGTTGAGTTTGAGCCACTGTCAGCAATAGTAAGGGTAAGTAGACCTCCTTATAAATGGCATTAATTCTGATAAGGTCTACTTTCCCCACATGATTTTTTGTATTATGGAGCCCAATATTGCCCCCGTTTTGAGCCCGACATGACCCATGGCGCCCCCGGACTACCGCCCAATGAGATGTACTCGTCAAGACCTTTCATTTGATATCCCACATGATTTTTTGTATTATAGGGTCCAACATTGACCCCGTTTTGAGCCCGACATGACCCATGGCGCCCCCGGACTACCGCCTAATGAGATGTACTCGTCAAGACCTTTCATTTGATACCCCACATGGTTTTTTTGTATTATAGGGCCCAACAGTGCCCCCATTTTGAGCTCGACAGGACCCACGGAGCCTCCGGACTACCGCTAAATGAGATGTACTCGTCAAGACCTTTCATTTGATACCCCACATGGTTTTTTTGTATTATAAGGCCCAACAGTGCCCCCGTTTTGGGCCCGACATGACCCACGGCGACCTCCAGACTACCGTCCAATGAGATGTACTCGTCAAGACCTTTCATTTGATACCCCACATGATTTTTTTGTATTATAGGGCCCAACAGTGCCCCCGTTTTGGGCCCGACATGACCCACGTCGACCTCCGGACTACCGTCCAATGAGATGTACTCGTCAAGACCTTTCATTTGATACCCCACATGATTGTTTTGTATTATAGGGCCCAACAGTGCCCCCGTTTTGGGCCCGACATGACCCACGGCGACCTCCGGACTACCGTCCAATGAGATGTACTCGTCAAGACCTTTCATTTGATACCTCACATGGTTTTTTGGTACATTCAAAAATTAAATGGCCCTCCGCGCCTTCTTCCGCCTCATCAAAAAGGCCCCAAATTTATATGGTACCAAGAATTTGATGGCACGAGCTCAACTTCCAAATTTGAGCTCAATCGTTTCATTTGATACCCCACAAGCGGTTTAAGAGTTATGGCCAGGTGAGGAGATATATATATGTATATATATGTATATATGTATGTATATATACTGGAAGTGTGAATTCTATATTTATTATACATATAATAGGTAAAACCTGATTTTAACCAAGAATATAAAAGAAAGATAGTATAGAGGCTACTCTAAAGTCCACTGGACTAGTCCACTAGAATTATATTAAAATCCTTGTTTGATATCATATGTATGATAAAATAAATTTTTGTATAAATTTTCCTAATTCAAAAATGACATAATTTGAATAATTCTTTTTGCTTTGATAACATATTTTATGTTAATTAATTTTTAAATTATAAATTTAAAAGTAATTTAAATTATAAATGTAATGTTTATTTTTGTATTAAATTTAAATATAAGAAATATTATTTAAAAAATTATACCTGATCAACTTCATCTACTTCAGTTGACGGAGCTTCTGTTGTTGTTGTCGTTGTTGTAGTTGTAATTGGCAAAGGTGTAGGTTTAGTAAAAGTTCTAAGTGCACCAGTATAAGACATTAACCCAACAAGAACTAAAATAAATAAATGAATATACATACATATATATGTATGTATATTAAAAAAATATTAATATTTACATATAATACCAATATACGAAATAATATAAATAATTGGAAGAATTAACTTCCAAATTAAAGACATAATATTAGAATCTGAAAAAATATATTTAATTTTTTTTATACGTATACAAAATTGCTGACACTATTTTCAGTTATATAAAAAGAAATTAATTATTCTTACAAATTTTTCAATGTTAAAATATTTCATTTTACTCCTTATAAATTCAATTTAATCTTTTTTATTATTCAATATGCAACTTATTCTTTTTCCCAAGTTTCGTCGATATTTTATTTTTTTTATTGTAATTAATTTATTTCATAAGCAAAAAATGTAGCGCAGCGGAAAAACTCCGCAGTAGTTTCACAATTATTGGCTTTTTTTCTGAATTACTAGTATTATGCAAATTTCATTTATTCTCATTGTTACATGATTTAAGAAAGATATGAAAATATATGATATTTTGTTCTTTAGAGCCTCTAGTGGCAGAAATTTGAAAATTTTTAATTTGCATCGTATTTTACTCTTAATTGCCTTTCGAATATAGTGGTCAAATTTAATTTTCGGAGCTTATTTACTATTCGAATTTATATTTTAAAGATTAAAATTTAAGTATATTTGGTATATAGCGCTTCTATTAACTTTTATCTTATTGTACTCGTAATTTCCTTTCTAACGATTCATATTTCATGGACATTTACTATATGAAATTACAATTTTATTCGGAAAAACATGTTTTTACAAAATACGAATAGCGCCGCCTTTCGGAATTTTTATCAACTACACTTGGTTCTTAATAATTGTAGCTTTCCGCCTGTTGGTCTATCATAAATTAATGTGTACATTAACTATGTGAAATAATTGGTTTTTATTGGTTACATCGGTCGGACGGATGGACAGACGGACGGTCAGAAAAGCGTTAATAAAAGGTATTTTTTTAGGACGAAATCCCCAAAAACGAACAACCTTAAATCATTATATTATACCAAGTCGCTACTGTTCATCGTTTGGGAGGACTTCCTGTGACAGACAAATACAAATGTATTTTCTGTTGTATAAATAAGATTCCTGATTAAAATTTATACTCTTAGGTTTATTTTTTTGAATTATATTTGTGAATTCGTGTTTATTTGTATGAACCATTAAAATAAAACTATTGTAATATAATTTTCCTTTCATTCACCTTGAATTATTTTCATAATTCATCAGAAAAAATATTAGTTTATGCAATTTTTTAATTCCAAAAATTAATTATTAAATTATTTTAATATATTATTATTAAATTTCTTTTACCTGTAGATATCAAAAGCCATCGTTTGATGATCTTTTTCATTATATTTAATCTGAAATGAAAATGATTTTTTGGAAAATATTATTTTAAAATAATTAATAAAACATTTTAGTGTATGCATATGCATATGAGGAAATTGATAATTTATGTTTATATAGATTAAGTGAAATCAATTTAACCAAAAACAAAATGTTAATTTTGTTAGTTTTGAAAATATTATATTGCAATTTTCAAATAAATAATAAGACAATTTAACTTTTTTTTATTCACCGCATTATTAATTTAATTGAAAGAAGATTTACGCCTTCTAACCCAATATCATAAATAATAAATTTCATATTATACATAGTTTGAAGATATAAATTTCACACTTTCTTCATTTTGCGCATAGTTTCAGTTTAAAATTATAATGATTCAATAAATTAGTAAATTTATCTTTAATTTTATGCTTGTTTCTAAATATAGTATTATAGTACAGGGTGGGTCAAACGTTTATTTTTAAATATTTTATATTAAAAATGAAGAAAAATATTAAATTTATGTTGAAATAAGATTTTTAAGAAATTAAATTTATGTTGAAATTAAATTTTTAAAAAATAAATTTATGTTGAAATAAGATTTTTTCATTCAGTTTTAAAAATTATCTTTCAGATATTGGCCTCTAGATCTAGTCTAGACCATTCGCAAATTTGTGCTCTTTATAACACATTTTGCATTACTGACGGCAATGTTTTATGGTTATTTCCATCTGCTCTAATGCTTTGTTTTAAATATTTGCAGCGTTCAGCAGAGTCTAGGGCATCTAGCGCTGCAAAAAGCCGCAGTATACCTTTACTTCAAATTAAGACTAAATAATTTCAAATAGGGAATAATCAATTTCAAATTTGGAATAAACAATTTCAAATTGGGAATAAACACTTTCAAAATGGGAATTAACAGTAAATAACCTAGGTATAGTATGAAATTTGGGTGGGAATTTTTCTAACCATAGATGAACAGTAGAGAACTTTATGAAAAAACGGAAATTAATAAAAAAGCATTAGAATACGCAAGGGAATTGGGTTGAATAAAACGTAAAATAATATGTGAAAAATACTCGGGAAAACTGAACATTGAACAAGGAAAGAAAAGCCAAGGGGTTAATGAAAGATTACGGTGCAATAAAAAAAGTGGAGCACAGTATAATATATTCGACAATACAAGTTTTTTTTATTGGTAACCTAGAAATTAAACAATTTATTCCAGTTTAATTTAAAATATTTATTAAAAACATATTAATACCTTATTTAAATATTTATTATTTATTCCCATTTTGAAATTGGTAAATCTCAATGCGAAATTGTTTATTCCCATTTTGAAATTGTTAAGTCTCAATTTGAAATTGTTTGTTCCCATTTTGAAATTGTTTAGTCCCAATTTGAAGTTGTAAAGGTATACTCGTAGACAGAGCAGCAAAAATTATATTGCCGTTCAGTAGAATTTTTCGATAAATTTCCCTTAAAACCCCCACTTTATTCAATATTCCTGTAAAAAAAAATTGCTGCTCTATCTAGCATAACAATTTTCTGCGCTCGAAAAAATAATCGTTCAGTAGAAAAAATGCTCGAGCGCTAGATGCGCTAGACTCTACTGAACGCGGCAATTCTAAAGTTTGCGGCTTGTCAATACTTTTTCTTTTAGGTTGCCCCACAGAAAAGTCAGGAGATGTTAGATACAACCATTTGTTCGTTAGTTAGGATCTGACATCTCCGAACTTTTTTCTGTAGAACAACCTAAAACAAAAAATGTATATTGACAAGCCGCAAACTTTTGTTTTAAAACAAAACATTCGAGCAGACCATCCATTGGAGCAGAAGATGAATTTTTAACAATTAAACATCTTATGAATTTTCTTTGTCTTTCAGAAATACTGTTTTGACTTTCGAACTATAATTTTACTGTCTTAGTTCTTTCTTTCTTGAACTGTTAATTTATTAGTTGTTTTTTGTGTACTTTAGTCTCACTAAAACAATACTTTAAAAAATATAAATTAAATTTTGTAGGAAGTTACTTTTAGCCCACTCTGTACTTTTTAATATTATGTAGTAAAAAGTAGGAAATTGCGATTGAACAGTTTATACGATATTTATATTAATTAGTAATTATTTTATTTTTTACGTTTTTAAATTACTTTTAAATTATTTAAATTTGAATTTAAGAAAACTTAATGTAAAAAAGCATCTAAAATATTAAATTGCAAAAATGTAAAATTGTTAATATTTTTATTCAAATAGCTTAAGTTAAACTATATTCGATTTATTGTTCTTGTGCAATAGCACCTAAATTTTTAATATTTTATAGTACATTTATCTATATGTATTTTTTTCGCAAATCTTATACTAAATCTTATACCCCAGAAAATTCATACTATATTTTACAGCTTTTATTTTTTTATTTATAAAATTTCCGGTTTTTGGATTTATGTTTGTTGGGAGTAACACGACAAACAACTCTCAAACTAGATTGTTTAATTATTACTATGCTAGTAGGAAAAATGTAACAATTATTTGTATATAGTATGTGTACATATAAATATTTTGTAGATTGGGTTGGAATTTAATTTTATATATAAATTTATTTAACTATAATTTTTAATTCATATCATAGTACGGTATTATATGACAACATAGAACTACAGAAATAATAAAACAAACACTTTCGCGAAGGACGTCTGGTACTTTAAGTATCTTTTATAAGATTTTTTGTTGTTGATTTTATTGTGTATATATTCTACTCTACACGACACCAAATGAAATGAATATAAATTAACTAAATGTCATAAAAGAAATCTGGTTTAATATTTTATATAACTTGTTAAGTGAAATAAAAAATTAATAAAAAAACATTTTTTTTTTGTATTTTTTTTTTATTTTTCTTATATTGAAACCAATTCATTTTTGTATGTATTCGAGAGCCTTATAGTGTTGGCATGAATTAATATGGAGAACAAAAATATTAAAATAAAAGATATATCTATCAAATATTTTTTCATAAGGTAGCTTCATATGTAATTAACTATTCTCCCGCTATGGGTTTAATTTATACCAGAGACATTATATATCTTATTCTAACTTGTTCTAAGTAAAAAAGGGTATTAAGATTTCTTCTCTTAACTTTCTTTCATTTAAGCTTGATTTACCAATGCTTGATCGAATTCCCACTTCATCCTTTTCGCCTGTTGGAGTTCATGTTAAGATTATTAATTATTCAAAAAACTTAAAAGACAAATCGAACACTCTAGTGAGCTAACTGTTATTGACAATAGCACGCCTTCTATTCCTGTGTGTCCATGTCCCACTTTATATTCTCACCGCGTACTATTAGTATTGGTCCATTGTTGGAATCATCTACTGATGGCAATCAGATTTATTTCCAAAATATTAATGGGATGAGAACTAGACTTGAATTTAAATTGTCGGTGTTGGAGAATGAATATATTTATGTCATGTTGAAACTTAGCTGTATCCTGACATCTTCTACAGTAAATTTCTTTGTTGAAAACCATTACTCAGTTTTTCGCCGTGATAGATTATAAATCTTCAATTCCAGCTGTGCATACTTTTTGTATCATCGAGTTCATCAAAAACTGATAAACTGCAAAATGCCTATCTTACATTCAATCTTCGAGCCCTATTTATTTATATCAAAAACTTGTTGATGCTGCAAAATAAATACTCTATTTATTTTGCAGCACAATAGCTGTGAGATTAATATCAGTTAGTATAATGCTGATGATTATAATCTATCCAATATAAACTGGGAATATCAGTACGATGAATTCTTTAAATTCCTTCCGGTATTTCTAAAAATACCGAAAAAATTTTAGTAGATTCATTTTTTGATAACAATCTTATTTATATTAATAATATTCCTAATTTGTACGGTATATTTCTTATGGTAAAATATGGTAAATTTAACAGCCATGATTTAAGAAAATGTAATTTTCTTAAATCACGGCTGTTATCCATGAGGTGAATCAGCTAAAACTTCTCAACCCAAAGCAATTGGTATAAATATAAGTAAATATAATCTCTATGAATTGAAATATCTCAAAGTGGTTATATTTTCTTAAAATCGTTGTTTTTTCAATTAATTGGGATGATTTATTACAGTTTGATAACCTAGAAATTATCTGCCAGATATTTAAGTTAACTCTTGTTGGTGCGATTATGAATTTTGTTCCCAAATAGGCGAAGTAGAGCAATTCAGATCATCCTTTGTATAATAAATCTTTGCAAGAGCTTAAAAATATAAAAAATAAAGCGCATAAACGATCATTAATAATGGTAATCATTATAACAGAAACTTCTTTCTACAAGTACGTCATGAATACGAATATTTGCATCGTTTTTCATTTAAAAATTATTTATGGTAATTATAGCATTTTTTAAATAAATGGAAATTATCTTATATATCTCCTATCTATAACTCTGAACCTAAACATTATGCAAAAAATTTGTTGCAAAATTATCAGTTATTCATAAATTGTTTGACGCAATTGATAAGACAAAAATATTTTAAACTGTCAAAAACCATATAAGTCCTTTTCAGCATGGTTTTATATCTGATAGATCTGCACTAATTTAGCAAACGTATATGTTATTCATAATATTGTTAATTTTTCTGAAGCAGGACTTCAAGTTTATATCAGATTTTTCAAAAGCATTTAACAGAGTTGCAATAGTACAATTTCCTAACAAACATGAAGCACATGGGTTTTCATTCAATCTTACTTAGTTGATTTAAATCGTACTTGAACTTGTCCAATATATTTCAGCATGTTAAAATCAATCCCTTCAAATCTAAGACTTTTACAATCATGTATAGGTCCCTTATCATTTATTATAATGTTAAATGATCTACCACTTTTTTACGATTTTGCTGTGTCCTTTCTGCTGATGACCTCAAGCTGTATGTATAAATTAGCTGTTTAGTATGTGATTATCGCAAATTCCAAATGGATATAGATGTGCTGCTTACACATTTAATGTGAATGTTTCGTATTTTTCTTCTATTGATATAAAGATCCAATTATTTTCAATTATTTATTGGGTACAGCACTTCATCACTTACCGGGGTTTATAACCTAAAAGATTTAGGAGTAATCATAATATTCCATACTTAATTGTCATTTTCTTTTCATTTAGACAATAACTGTTCTAGATGCTTTCCAATTCTAGTAATTTAAATGATAATGGTACCTTAACATTATAGTATTTTGTCTTGGTTAAAAGCATACTTGAATATGGTTTTATAATCTATAATTATAAAGTGCACATCGATCGACGTACCATCATATCCAGAAAGGTGGAAAATCGTGGCTTAGAGCTCTTGTCCAATAGGAGAACGATTGCAAATATATCATTTATTAATTATATCATAACTGGTGGAATTAATTGCCCAGCTGAATTGGATATAATATACCATCAAGATAACTACCGTATATTTGGTTTTTTAAGGACTAATTCGTAGCTGTTGTGAGCCATTAACCAATGTTATAATGGAATATAATAGTTTTAATTCTTTTTTTTTATTATCAGTTTGAAGATAGAGCGTCATGCATATTAAGTAAAACTATATTAACCAGTACTTCTGGGTGCGTAATTCAAATATATATACGTATATATACGTCAAACGCAGGGCAAGTAAACCAATAGGTTAAGAATACACATAGATAGCTAATAGGCCGATATTTCCATGAGAAAAGAATGAAGTCAACATTTCTGCGTGGCTAACATTGCTGAGTGGCTATACTCAATCATTAAAATGTTTGAAATTGCTGAAAAGTTAAATTGTTTTTATGTGTAAAATCACGCCTTTTTAACTACGGCTAAAATTAATTCTTGGTGCGGTAAACTAAAGATTTACCCTATATTGTATCAATTTATGATCGCATTGTAACGATTTTAAAATCTAAAAATGTCGACAATTTTGCGATATTGGCAGCATATCGTATCTTTAGAAAATTTACACCTTGCATTCCACTTGAGATATCCGCACAATATTGATGTGATTGCAAATTTACATTGGAAAATAAATTGTTACTTTCGTCAACATGCACTGCGCGACACAATTCATAAGATCCTCCATATTTCAAATTAGTCTTTTTAAAAAATCAAATTAGTCTCATAAATATTATCCATAAATTACAAAAAGACTAATTTAATTTTACTTCAAAAGACTAATTTGAGATTTAAAAACTCTTTTGACTCGAGCATGAAATTATTAATAGTCTTTAACTAATTCGTATACTGAAATAAATAAATAAATAAAAATAAGTTAAAGCGACGCCGCTTTAAAATAGTGAAGCAGCCGTAATTTCATGAAGAATGCATTCACTAGCTACCTTATGGTTCATAATTAATATAAATATAAAATTAGTAGCTCGTTGATTAAGAAAATATGGTTTTCGAGCTAGGATTTAGAAAATGATATTAAAACTAGCAGTTATATTTCAGTTGCACGATTTTCGATGTCATCTTTTATTTCAAAAATATATATTAAGTTACTACGATATTGTATCTTTGAAATTGATTCCAAGAATTTTACATTAAAATAATGCAATTATTAAGACCCACTTCGAATATTTTTCGATAATTTTATATATGTGTACAAGAACTGGTATTAATCTTTTACAGAAGCTACATCACCGAACAATGAGATTAATATTGAAATGTATTGAATATATCTGGCAACACCATATACAGCTTTTTAACAATTAATATAGCTTTTGTAAACTTGGTTTATTGTATATTTTTCTAAGTCAGTTAATTAAACTATCTGGAACAAAATAGCTGCGTTTTTGGATGGAAACAACTTTGATGGTTGGAAGTTGCACATGAAAAGCATCTTAGTCCATCAAGATCTATGGAAATATATGATGGGTGTTACACAAAAGAAACCGAATGAAATGAGTCAAGAGGAAAAGACCGCATGAGCGGCACATGATGCAAAAGCATTAGCTTCTATAACTTTATATGCATAAAAACATCACAATTAATTCATGTAAAAATTGTGTATCCTCGCGGCAAGCTTGGATGAAACAAGAACTATTTCAACCTACCGGTCTAGCCAGAAAGGTAACTCTATTTAAAAAATTAATGAATTTAAAGTTAACAGAAAATGGTTCGGCTGTCGAAATAACTGAAAAACTGGCTGAGCTGGATATTGTGATGGCTGATAAATTAATTGTGATCCTATTGTTATCCAGCTTACCGAATTCGTATGAAAATTTTGTGGTGGCTATAGAATCGAGGGATACTTTACATACTGTCCACCAATTAAAACAAAGATTATTACAAGAAAATAATAGACGTGATGAATATGCTGTAAAAGAAATTGAACCTGAAAAAGCATTTTTTTTCAAAATATTTAAAAGGTGAAAATCAAAAATTTAAAAATTCAAAATTACAACGTGGAAAATGCTTTATTTGTAAAAAAAAGAGGTCCCTTTGCAGCTAAATGTCGTGAACGACAGTTACAAAATGTGCATCAAAGCTCCCCAGAACCACAAACCACAACTTCATTTTTGAATTTGAATGCAAATAACCTGAAAGCTTTGAATGAAAAGTAATGGAAAATTTGGTTACATTTTTAAAACACACAAAGAAAAAATAATTTTGCCGAATAATAATTTTATAATGTCGTCTGGAATTGGTGAAGTTATTTTGTCAACTGTAATTTAATAATACTGTAATAATTTAAAGAATGTTTTGTACGTTCAGAATTTGAAGACTAATTTTTTATATGCAGGAAAAGCAGCAGAATTATTGATATTTGTGAAATATTTGTGAACCACTCTTGTGAAATTAAAAATGTAAACAATGAACAATAATGTATATAAAAAGGGAAGAAAATTTATATATTTTTAGAGAATATAAAAATAATATTTTGGCATCGTGTAAAAATAAAAGTAATGATGATTTTAATTTATTGTGGCATAGACGTTATGGACATTTAAATTTTAAAGCTTTACAATATTTAAACAATAATAATATGGTTTTTGGTCTAAATTTAAATAAATTTCCAAAACATATCGACTGTAGAATATGTCTACAATGTAAAATTTGTGTACAACCATTTAAAACCTCAACTAATCGTAGTAAAGAAGTATTAGAGTTAGTCCATAGTGATCTATGTGGACCAATGAGAGTAACATCTCTTGGTGGTTCAAATTATTTTTACTTTCCCTTTTATGAATTCACACTTCCAGTATATATATATATATATGTATATATATATATATATCTCCTCACCTGACCATAACTCTTAAACCGCTTGACCGATTAGCTCAAATTTGGAAGTTGAGCTCGTGCCATCAAAAATAATATAAATTTGGGGCCTTTTTGATGAGGAGGAAGGGGCGCGGAGGGCCATTTAATTTTTGAATGTACCAAAAAACCATGTGGGGTATCAAATGAAAGGTCTTGACGAGTACATCTCATTGGACGGTAGTCCGGAGGGCGCCGTGGGTCATGTCGGGCCCAAAACGGGGGCACTGTTGGGCCCTATAATACAAAAAATCATGTGGGGTATCAAATGAAAGGTCTTGACGAGTACATCTCATTGGACGGTAGTCCGGGGGTGCCGTGGGTCATGTCGGGCTCAAAATGGGGGCAATGGTGGGCCCTATAATACAAAAAATCATGTGGGGTATCAAATGAAAGGTCTTGACGAGTACATCTCATTGAGCGGTAGCCCGGAGGCTCCGTGGGTCATGTCGGGCTCAAAATGGGGGCAATGTTGGGCCCTATAATACAAAAAATCATGTGGAGTTTCAAATGAAAGGTCTTTTCGAGTACATCTCATTGAGTGGTAGTCGGGGGCGCCGTGGTCATGTCTGACTCAAAATGGGGTCAATGTTGGACCCTATAATACAAAAAATCATGTGGGATATCAAATGAAAGGTCTTGACGAGTACATCTCATTGGACGGTAGTCCGGTGGCGCCATGGGTCATGTCGGGCTCAAAACGAGGGGTAATATTGGGCTCCATAATACAAAAAATCATGTGGGGTATCAAATGAAAGGTTTTTAAGTGTATATCTCAATGGGACGCCGTATGTCATGTAGGGGCTAAAACGGGGGAAATGTTGGGCTCCGAGCATTACCCTGAGTAATGTGGAGTCCGAGCATTACCCTGAGTAATGTGGAGTCAATTATACAAAAAAACATGTGGGGCACCGGGGGCCATGGAAGGCCCAAAACATCGGCCACATGTGGAATTCCAAATCGTGGGCCATGAGGAGCTCAAACAAATCATTCCCAAGTTGTCAAAGTATTTAAATATTTTTAGTCGCTCAAATGAATAAATATTTGACCGACTAAAAAGTGTAAAATAAAAAATATAAATAAAAAAAAGTTTTTTAAAAATACTTTCTCTTAAAGAAATATTCAACTAAAAAGTAATAAACAAGCAAATAATACCACATCAATGTACTTTCCCGTTGAGTTTGAGCCACTGTCAGCAATAGTAAGGGAAGGTATACCTTATCAGAGTTAATGCCATTTATAAGGAGGTCTACTTACCCTTACTATTGCTGACAGTGGCTCAAACTCAACGGGAAAGTACATTTAAACACCATTTAAATAAAAATATTAATGATCTTATACTTTTAGCTCCTAAAAATAATAATGATCAAGAAAGAAATGATAAAATTATTCAACATGATAATTTTTTGGAAAACATAAATATAGTTGAAAATGATAATCAAAATACAATTGAAATGTCCGCTATTGCTACTTTAAATAACAATGAAAATGAAAGTACAAATATAATTGATGAAAATAAGAGTGCACCAACAATATTAGCTGGTAGACCAAGAATAATAAGGACTGGTAATGTTGGTAGGCCGAAAAAAGTATACAATAATTGAATTTTTGTGAAGCTGTTCCACAAAAAAAATTAACAAGTCCAGCATCTGTTGCAGGTGCACTAAAAAATTTCATTGAAAGATGAATATAATATTCAAAATATCCAATGAAGGATGAATATAATATCCTTAATATCCAAAAATACATGGTATTTGATTGATCGACCAGCTAATTGTAGCGTTCTTAAAAATAAATGTGTTTTCAACATCATAAGAGATAAATACGGTGAAGTTGTAAAGTATAAATCTGGATTAGTCGCGAAAGATTGCAGTCAACGATTTGCTGTAGACTTTAATGAAACTTTCTCACCAGTTACAAGATATAGGACAATTAGAATGGTATTAGCTATAGCAGCTGAATTTGATTTGTATGCTCATCAAATAGATGTAAAAAGTGCTTATTTGAATGGCGAACTTGAAGAAAATGTATATATGATACAACCAGAGTATTTCGTCAGAAAAATAGAATTTCCTGAAAAAGTTTGTAAGTTGAAAAAAGTACAGTATGGGTTAAAGCAATCTGGTAGGCAGTGGAATCAGAAACTAAATGAATTTTTGATTGAAATTGGATTCTTTCGTTGTAAAGTAGAGTCTTGTCTATATTTCATGAATCTAAATAATGAAATAAATTTAATATTCGTATATGTAGACGATTTATTGTTGGTCTGTTCTTTAGAGGAAACATTAAATAATTTAAAACAACAAATTGATGAAAAATTCGATATTATTGATAAAGGTGCTGTTAATCATTTTTTAGGCATGGAAATTGAGAGGGACAGAATCACATGTGAATTGACAATTTCCCAAAAACAAACTATAATTGAGTTATTAGAAAACAATAAGATGTTACAATGTAGAAGTAGGTCTACTCCTTTGGATCCTGGATTGAAATTGTTAAAGTGTAACGATTCTGAGTGTGTTAAAATTGATCCTAAGATATACCAATCGTTAATTGGATCACTTATGTACAAAGCAATTTCCACGAGGCCAGACATACTCTATTCTGTTTCCAAATTGTCGCAGTTTAATATTACAACACATATTGAACATTTGAATGCAGCTAAACATGTTTTACGCTATTTGTGTAATACAAAGGATTTGAAGCTAGTATACAAGAAAACAGGACATGAATTATTTGCTTATGCTGATGCAGATTGGGCTGGTGATTTAGATAGTCGAAAATCTTATAGTGGTTTTACTCATTGCTGGTGGTGCTGTAACCTGGGAGGCAAAAAAAACAATCATCAGTTTCGCTTAGTTCAACCGAAACCGAATATATGTCGTTATGTGCTGCGTCGAAAGAGGTAGTATTCCTTCGTAACCTGTTAAATAAAATTGGTTTTTCACAGCTTATTAGAAGCCCAACAATTTTGAATGGTGATAATTTAAGTGCTCAACAGTTGATAAAACATCCTGTATATCATGCTCGTAGTAAGCATATTGATATATAATAGTACCATTATGTCTGAGAAATTTATCAGAAGTCGTTGATAGCAATTAATTATATTCCGACAACAGAAATGGATGCTGATATTTTTACAAAAAGCTTACAAAAGAAGCAACATCAAAAGCTATCAAAAATGTTAGGCTTAAATTAATTAGTTTTAATTATATATATATATATGGTTTTGAGAGGTAGTATTGAATATAATTAATATAGCTTTTGTAAACTTGGTTTATTGTCTATTTTTCTAAGTCAGTTAATTAAACTATCTGAAACAAAATAGCTGCGTTTTTAATTATACTCTCAACAAAATGCAACATATGCACGTCAGTAAGATGGATGCTGGATACCCTAAAATGGATAATTGTTAGCTAAATATTTGGAATTAAATGTACTAATTTTTGATTTTAAACAAAAAAATTACTGGAAAAATTAATATAGTACAAAACGTACAACCGTAAGGATTACGCAAGAAACAGTATACCACAACAATTTTTTTTTCCAAATGAAACAGTATCCCCCGAATTACTATCAATATACGCAACGGTAACGCGCTACAACTCAACATTTACAACGGCGTTACAATTACGCTCAAAGTTCTCTTGTTGCGTTAATGACATAAAACAGCTGATTTTTTTTAGTAAAAATTAATTTTTCTGTTGAATTATGTGAATTATTTGCGAAGTGAAAATTTTTAAGTCCAAATTATTAAAAATTTATTAATTTTTCATGGAAAGATTCCATGATGATTTCCCAAAAAAAAAAAGAAATTTAGTTGTCAAAGTTCTGCGTTGGACGCGTTATTTTTAAATTTTTCGAACTTTCTGCGTTATGAGAATTTGCGTTGAGTTTAACTGCTCCCATACATTTTATATGGGATGAACTTTTTTTTGAAAGCGCGCTGTAGCGCGTTGCGTATGTTGAGAGTTGAGTAATTCGGGGGTATCGGGGGATGAACTTTTTTTTGAAAGCGCGCTGTAGCGTGTTGCGTATGTTGAGAGTTGAGAGTAATTCGGGGGTATACCACACAAGAAACAAAATTCATTAATTCATAAAGGTTTTAAAATATTTTATGATCTCTCAAGAGAAATTAAAATTGAATTAAAATTTTAAAAGAGAATGTATAAAAAATATTTAAATTAAAAATTAATTTATTTATTTAATTAATTATTAAAATATTATTACTTTAATAATATTTCAATGCACCGAAAGTTACTATAACCATATTGGCGCTTTAACAATGCAATACTAAAAATAATGAATATACAACTACAATTGATGAAAATGATTTTATACACCAGCCATACATATACCATATCCAGATCCAGACCAAAATACTGGATCAAATTTTTTTAAATTTTTGAGTACGGTATTTTATATTTTTCATATCCGAATATTTTAATAGTAGATTTATTAATTTTATATTATTGTTAAAAAAATACTTTTTAAGGGACAAAGTTCTAACTCAATTAAATTTTTATATTTTTATTTCCTTTTGTTATCTTGAAGTCATTAACAACTAAATAATAGCATAAGGCTTCTTGTAAGCTACATTATTAAAAAAATGTAAATTTTTTTGTACATTACATTTTATATCTAAGCGCTTATAGGTCAGTAACTATTTGTTTTAATATTATATATACATAAACTTTTTTTTTATAAAATCATTGTATATATTATGCTAATTAATTATTATTATTACTATTATTAAAATGATTTTGTTATGTCTGTAGCATAAAATAATAAAATTTACATAAATTATCTTTACTAAAATATTTTTCACCTAAATTTCTAATTGTTGTTATGTTACTATTTGAAATATTTTTCCACCTAAAATTTTTTCTAATTGTTGTTACTATTTGAAATATTTGCGATTTAAAAGATCTTAAAAAGTGTTTGATTTTAATAACTGTAGGATAGTTAAGGGCTAGTTATAATGTGCTTGACAAAAATTTGCAACTTGGAAACATTATATCGAGAAAGTTTTTCCAATTTTCAAAGTTTTGCACAGTCTATTATAACCTTTGACTATATAATATATGGACTGCTAATCGCTTATAATTTCCTTTGCTGTCAAAGAAAAAATTTTTATTAGGACTGGTAGCGCATAGCACCAGAGATGGCCAATAAGAGTACTAAAGTTATGTAATTCTGAATTAAATCCAGTAGAATTCTCAAGTAAAATCTATGGAATTCTCATAAATGATGCAGTTGTTTTATTGGCCGTCAAAAAGACGAGCGTCGCCAAAGGCAATTCGGAATAGTTAGTTCCTTTTTCGCCATCTCTGGTGGTATGCGCATAGTCGGTCATAGCTGCAGCAATGAAGTTGGTTACTAGCAGTCCATATAATATATAGTCAAAGATTATAACTATCCCAAGGGGAAATGCGTCAAATGTCAATAATATAAAAAAGTAATTTCAATAATAAAAAATAAAAAAACTATACTTTGTTTAAAACATCAAAAGGGGTTTTTCTTTTTTAGTTCAGAGCCGAGCCTGAGTTGTCAAAAAAAAATTTGTATTTCAGAGTTCTCAGAGCTAAAAATTAGTGTTTCTTTTTGTGCTCGGAGCATTCTCAGAGCGTGCTCTACGAGCTCAGAATAATATGACCGAGCACTACGAGCTTGGAAGTAAAAAAATGTCACAACTTGTTAAAATGGCGGATGGCGAGACTGTTGTATTTCTACAAAACAATTTTTCTTGAATCGAAAGTCTTTTGTTTTGTTTATGTCATGAAAATAAAATGATAACTTAACTAAAAACACATGTTAAAACAGATTATAACTCATTTACGTTTCATTATTAAATCAGAGTTCTCTGAGCTCAAATTTTTTTGCTCTGTTCAGAGCGAACAGCCAACTCATTTTACCCAGACTCTATTCAGAGCCCAACTCTGAACTAAAATATAAAAACCCCTAAAGCGTCAGATTGCCAAGTTTCAATTTTTTTTTCGACCCAGAGCGCACCAACAAATGTATACAAAAAGTATACAAAATTCAATGAAAAGTTTTAAAAATTTAACGAAATTTCCCATGAAGTATATTATAATAATCATTTCTATGGGCTCTTTGTTTCACAGATAGAGTTTAAACTAGAGATTGAGTTTAAACTAGAGATAAACTTCGGTTTATCTTTTTTTTCGGTTTCACAGTGTAAGTTTAACGCTTAAGCTTCGCTTAAAGTGTAGTTTAACTTAAGCGGTAGAATTCTGTACTTTAAACTGAAGTTTAACTTAAGTAGTGGTTGTCAATATACAAATAATAAAATGCATAAACAAAATTGACAGAGTATAAGTTGATTTTTTGACATTTTGATGTAGCGTTCAGAACAATAATTATTGCAATTTTAAACTCAAATGTAAAAAAAAAGTTGTCAGTAAAAATAAATTAGTTTTGGAAGTTATAACAGCACATAATTATGGAGATTTTATAATTTGTATATTGACAACCACCTCTTAAGTTAAACTACAGAATTATATCGCTTTAAGTCCTTAAGTTAAACTACACTTTAAGCGAAGCTTAAACACACTGTGACACCGAAAAAAAAGATAAAGCGAAGTTTAAGCTCAATCTCTAGTTTAAATTCTCACTGTGAAACCGGGCATAAGTCTATTATAATTACTAATTTACTTTAAATGGATTATTAACGATAACATTAATATTGGTTGTGAACCAAAGTGGCGAATTTTGATCGATTGTAAGATATTCCAATAAATTTAATTGAATCAAAATTTTTTTTTGTAAATAAAGTATAAAGCTTTTATAAAGTTTTTCTTAACACCAAAAATTAATTTTTTTATACCGTAATTAATTTGCAAACTTTTTTACTGCAGGAAATCTATATAATCTATACTTGGTGCATTTTTTTATTTTTATTAACTTATGGCAAGGGACATAAAACGTAATATCATTTCTTATGTACATAATAAGAAATTGAAGTAATTTTTTGTTACAAATTTGAAATTAATAATTATGTTTTGTATAATTATTACTAAATAAAGTTTCACCAACTTTTTTTAAATTTTTGCCAAATAAAATTAATAAAGACAAACAATGAAAAGCTACAAAAATTTATAAACTACTGCCGTAATGCATACACACTATTAAGTAAGATTTATTCATTAATAATTCTATATAAAATAAAATAAAATTGAAACTTAATTTGCATTTGAAAGTGTTTTAAACAACCAGGTAAATTAAAAAACAATAAGCGTGTTAAAAATACCTTAAATGTAAATTTACCATTCAAGGTTCAACATTTGAATACATAAAAAACTGAAAAAAAAATAATAAAAACAGCAAAATACTAGATAAAAATATAAAAAAAACCCCAAAGCATTGTTAAAATTGTATTATTTTTTTCTCTAATTTTTTTGATCTAATTACAAATTCATCACAGCTAAGCTAAGACTGTTGAAAGTCAAAAATAACTAATATTATAAATAAAAATTTTGTTGTTGTGATTGATCAGGTGTTTTGTAATAACTGTTAACCAGAAGAACAACCAAAAATAATATTAACAACGCGCGATCATTAAAAAAATGAAAACGAAAGTTTTTTTCTTTTATAATGGAAATTATAATGGAAGATAATTAGTAAAAAATAGCGTCTATGAAAGCCGGCAGTATTATAAAATCGAATAGCATAATTCAAATAATATAAAAGTAACTAAATAGCAACCAGGGTGATTCCAATAGATAAGTATGAAACGTATAAATTGATCAAGTTATTAAAAAAGCGTGACTTACATATAAGAATATATTTATAAAAATTCCTACATTTTATAGGAATTTCAGCAATACTCAATCCACAGCATTAAAACATTAATCATTGAACTTATCTAACTGTCGTTATTGATGTGGACCTAGGCCTGCCTCTAGGCAGGCCTAGGTCCACATCAATAACGACAGAGGTCTTCGCGACATTTTATTGCAAATTACGACATACTAATTTTATATGCATTTAAACTGGACAGGTAGTATTTTCCCAGGCCTAAAATTTACATTGCAGTACACTTCATTACATATCCCGGTACCCTTTTAAAGCTGAGTCAACTTACAACAAATCGATGTCTGGACCGGAAATTGAATTGAACTCACCTCATGCACCGCAGCATAGTTACACTACCCGATAAGTTACTTTTATATTGGTTCCGCATAAAAATAAATTTATCATTTTAGATTTTGGTTTAATTTTTATTTTATGGTCATACTTTAAGTCAGAAAATAAATAAATAAATTTTACGGGATTATTGTAACAGAAATAACTTGATATTTTTATACACACTAGACCAGACTATATTTATGTGTCAGGAGGACTCCAATAATTATTGCTGGCATAATTTTAATGTTCCTATTTCCGATATTTTTTTTATTATAAGTATATCATATATTAATATTAGGTAATAAATTATTTATTTCGCGTTATTTCACGCTCTCATGTTGCCGTTGCCGTTGCCCTTGCCATAGCCATTATTTAAATCTAACTTTCTCTTTAATTTGTATTATACTCTCTCTTTCTCTCTGATTGATTCTTGTATTATTTATTTACTTAACATATGAATGACAAATCTCATAGTCAAGAAATATTTTATATAATACTTTATACCTGCAAAAATCTTTACTCTTAGTATACTTAATGCATTAATTTTATTACATAAAACATATAAATTATAATATTTCAACTTCAATAAATTGCTCGTAATAAAATTCAGAAACTATTAATCACTAACAAACATTAAACATTATATAAACATATTAATGTATCATTTTTAGTAGACGAATATGATAACAAAGACAAATACACATTAGGTGGGCTCTTAAATTCAATAAATATTTTTTTTATTAAAATTATTTTTTCATCCAAAATATTATATCATTTCGAAAATATTACAGCATTTTGATATATATTTCCGATAATCAAAATAATTATAAATATTTTGTTTGGCATAAATTATTAACTGATGTAAAAAATAAAAATTATAGGAAATTTCTCTTTCAATTTAAATGTTTCACTTTATGAATGAATCAATAAATTAAAATTCCAAAATATTAAAAAATAAATGTAATGAAAATTAATTTCTATAATTCTAGTTAAGTATATGAATTATAATAATTATTTACACGATATTGAAATATAATATAATTATTAATGAAATAATAAATTCGAAAATCGATATTAAAATTAATTGAATTATTTTTGTGAAAGTTATTACAAATTCCCTTCTCCTCATCAAATTTTTATGTAATATTATAAATGTGTTTGAGTAGTTTCAATAATTCAAAAGTTGGAATTCAAGAAATCAAGTTTTAATATATTAATTCCACCCTTAAGGGCAAAATAATAATTGAGAACATATAGATCGACATTGTTATAATTATAAAATTAATTATATTCGATATTTTCATAATATTTTCGTACCCTAAAGCATTTCTATGTTGAAATTATTATATAAATTTATCGAGTTTAATATATTATTTGAAATTTAAAGACAAAATTTGAAATTTAAAATATTTTATGATTTATCAAGAATATTTTCAATATTTTAGCTTGAAAATAAAGTAATTTTGTAATAACAAATTCCACCGTCCATTATAAAAAATAACACAATTTTGTTTTGTCTTTTTACTTACTATGTATTAGGTATTAGCATATTTTGAAATAAAGTTAATGAGTTAATTTTTGTTTAAAATTAGCATATTTTGAAATAAAGTTAATGAGTTAATTTTTGTTTAAACTAAATTATGCGACAAGAACTTTTATTATAATAAATCAAAATAAAGTTTGTCGCTTAGTACTATTGTATTCCGTATGTTAAATGTGAGTAAAAACACATTGTCTTTTATATTATAAATAATCTGTTAACAGTGCCGGAGCTAGAGATTTTTGCTCCTGGTGCACTTTCTAAAAAAACCGCCCTACAAAACCGTTTCCACATGAGCCAAGAAGTAGGTCTTTCGATGCATTTTTTTTATGAGGTGTCCCAAAGAGGTGTATTCCTCAAAAAATATAAATATTTAAAAGTAAAACAAAATAACATTAATTACAAAGAACGTACTAATACATACTATGTAGACTTATAAAATGAATTAAAATTGAGTTATGCATATTATATTTCAAAATAAATATAAGTAACTATTTCTAAAAAGTATAAAATTAAATTTTTATTGCGTAAACTTTCAAAACAAAATAAGAAGAAAGTACGTTACAGAATAAACGATATCCCGATCGCTTGTCATGTTAAAATATAGTTACCCAGGCTGTTTTAATTAAAAAAAATTAAACTTTTCTTTGAAAATAATTATTTCAATCAATTACAGCTTCATTAATTGTTGCGGTAACTAAGATTTACTTTGGTTTTATTAATTAATTAAATTTGGCCAATTGATAATTTGGAATTATATATTTTATAAAGCTCAATAACACAATCTTCCTTTTTATTTATGAAATATTTATAGAAATCCCTTATAACAGACTTACTTTTATTTATTTTTATTTAAACTCTTTTTATTTCTTAACTAACCAAACCGAAAAAAGCGCTTTCCTCTCTATACTATACATATACTTTGTGTATACCATAATACTATAATCTATAAATACTATATGAATGACTATATAACTTTTTTCTCTATATTTATACATATATTTCGTTTATGGAGCAGAAGTTTGAAACTGCACCATTTTCATATTGAAGAAAATTTTTAAGTTTGATGAAATATAATTATTTGTATGGCTATCGAACATTTCATGGCGCGGAAGTTTGATTTTGCACCAAAAATATATAGAAATTTTTTTTTTAGTTTGATGGAATTTGGTGCGGTTTTGTTTGAATTGGGGCGGCAGTTGGATATTGCACCATTTTCATATAGAAGATTATTTTTTAGTTTGAAGAATTATAATTATTTTGTATGGATAGCAAACATTGAGTGGTGCATAGTTTTTTCATTGACCCAAGAAATATATATATTATTTATGCATACGAGATCTTTTTTTAATGAACTATTTAGCTTAATTTAATGTTTGCTGGAAATTTATATAAAAAAGAAATTCGTTATGTTATACTATTTTTTTAATACATAAAATTTAAAAAAAATTAATTTTTGAAAAAAATAAAATATTTTTTTAATTTTTTTTTAATATTTTATGAAAATGTAATCTATTTATTTCGCCCTTAAATTTTGGCGCCCTGTGCACGTGTTCCTTCTGCACCTATGGTAGCTCCGGGCCTGTCTGTTAAGAGTACTAAATAAATAAATGAGTATATAATTTAGCATTTGGGTGATTTTAAAGTATATATCATTTATACCATTCCACCGGCCTCAAATAAGACATATTGCATGTCCGCAGATTATTTTCTTGCTTATATAAAGTCCACTTTTGAGTTCAATATTCAAGCACGGATGTAGAAATTACTTAGATTTTGTATTTGATGGAACCAACAAAGGTAAAACTTTTTTATTGAAATATATGGATGCCTCTGTACTGGCGGGGATTTAAACCTACAATATAATACACTGTAGTATAATTCACTACCCTAAGCAACTGTGCTTGAGATTTTTATATAAAAAACAAGCTAATTCTTTTAAATTTTAAATAGGTATAACAAAAAGGGAAACTAAAAATTCAAATTGTAAATTAAAAAAAAATTAAATTATGAAATATATTTCTCATATTATGAAGATTTTTGATCTTTCGGAATTTTTGGAAATATTTGAAAATATTAAATTAGAGTCATTGATCTTTAATTGTTTTTTTTTTTTTACAAATAATGGTTTTTCTTACTTTTTATTCTGGAATATTCTTTTATTTGGATTTTATTTTTAATAACAGCATAAATATTCAGTCAAATTTTATTACGGAATTTTTTCTTTCTATATTTTGGAGAGGAATTTAATTTTATTGGTTATTTGTGTATTCAATGTACGTACTACAATATCTTACATTGTTTATTATATGAAGAATGCGATTAATTTTGTATTTATCCAATTTACCATTGCATTTAGTCAACATAAAGATCCGTTTGTAAAAGATTATTTGACATGAATTAATAAACGTTTTCTCAGAATATTTAAATTCTGAGAAAACATTTTGATAATGATAAGTCATAGAAAAGTGTAAAAAATATATTGCATATGAAATAATATCTGATTTTAAAGTAAGTATTTAATTTCTTCTTATTGCGGCACAACAGCCCGATGTGGGCCTAGTAGGCCTACATCTTTAGAGGTTTTCCAATTTAGGCAATTTAGGACCTACTAATTTTATATGGATTTTATATGGATTTTACTGATTCAATTTATGTGAGCAGTTGGACTCGACCGCTCTTAAATTTACATTCCTTTATTTTTTTCATTTCGGGCACTCATTTAAAGCTGAGTGAACGAAGAACAACATCGATACCTCAGCCGGGAATTAAACTCACGATTTCATGCACCGCGGCATAGTTACAATACACACTAAGCCACTGCATCCCAGTATATATTTCTAGTTGTATCAAAATCTTTTTCAATAATATAAAGTTAATATGTATAAGTATGTTTCTTTCTATATGAAAAATTGATTACAAAGCTATATATAAATATAGTTTAATTAAGAAAATTTTTTACTAATTATTCCGGGTAATTAAATTTATAGTATGGTTTTACAAATGCAATTACTTATAATTTCCAATATAATTATTAGAAATTTCATTTTAATGGATATTTTTTTCCTTATTCTTATAATGTATACCATTTTTAAATTATAACATAATATTGAATATTTTGATGATATGTTATAAAATTTTTTTTATATAAAATGGAATTTTAATTGTGTTTTTGTATAAATGGTGAAAATCTGTATTTAAATTCCTATATAAAGTTTGAATACAAAAAATATATAATCGACATTATTAGCTATACTCTAATAATTATAATATACACAATGTAGAAGTTCAACAAAAAATTTATATTTTTAAATAATGTTTAAACATAATCATAGTTCAAAAAAAAGCTGAAAGTAATTTCACTATTTTATTTTATATTTAAGTATGTAAGTAATAAATTGGGTAAAAGTATTTAATTTGAAGGATAAATAATTATCAAATTTTTGCTTTAACAGTTTTGTTTCTCAATAAGAATTAGTTAAATTTGTACATAATAAAAGCGGCTGTCAAATTAAAAACAAATATTCTAGCAATCCCAGAATAAATGCGTTTGCCGTAATTTGATTTATCAAAAAGAACTACACGAATTATTAAACTTTAGGGCAACCTGTTCTATTTTACAGGTTGCCCTAACAAATTCAATTTATCAACAAATTCCATCAAAAAATTAGTTACTTCGTCTGGTGAGCGAATCTGGTCTGGTGGTAAATCATTTTTGTTGCCATAATTTTTTTTGTGCAAATTATTGCAAAATTTTTGTTGCCATAATTTTTTTTTGTGCAAGCGTTTTAGAATTAACTTTTATTTGTTACTTTTTCCTTTCTGTTTTTCATATATTTTAATAAATATATCATTTAACTTTTTAAATAATTAAATGAGATATGTATACATATTTAAGAATTATAATTAATTTTTTTAATGTACATTTTTTGCACTATTCAAAACACAAAGAAAACAAGTTGAATGATATTGTATGTATATATATGAAAAACGTTTCACCAAAACCGTATATAAAATATACGGCTTTGGTTTCACTATTTTTATTCATCCGTTTTCCAAATTACCTAAAAAAATTTGGAGATGTAATACAATTTCTTTTCGGAAGTTTTGTAGCATAACAAATACTCTATTTTCCAGAGTACCTCAAATTATAATCAATAAATAAATAAATTCTGATTAATTCATAAATTTATTTTTAACTATATTTAAAGTCATATTGAGCACATTTCCAAACAAATTGGTAGAATATGTGTACATTAGTTTCACTCCGTCTGTCTGTCCGTCCGTTTACATAAACTTCTAAATCATATAGATAGATAATAATAAAATAATATGGCCAGTAGAACATAATTTTCTTCTATATCTTTCCCTCTTCGAGTTATATTATACCCCCTTAAAGATCGAAAATTACTAATATTCAACATCTAATACCTTTTAAATAAATTACATTCTTTGAGGTCTGCAAAAACTATAAGATAGTAAAATGTCTTATCATTTTCGTAAAATTTACAAATTGTATAAAATTCAATTCATTATTGTATAAAAATACCGTTATATTCACACAACTTTTTTTTTTAATTTTTCTACCTACCAGTATTTTCCAAATGGCTTACTTTATATACCAATGACATGTCTAAAAACTAGCTAGAGTCTCTATAAAGAAACTTTTTCCGTATCTCTCGTTCCCTTTCCGTTGTGACCCTTTGAAAATCAAAAATTTACATTTTTAATTCCTTTGTAATTTTTAATCTATATTTTATATTTTTAAAAACAAATATTGAGAAAAATTTTGAAAATTTTTTTTTTATTTGCATTAATTAATAAATTAAAATCATTTGCTTCACTCAAATAATTAATCAAAATACTGAATTATATGAAATGTTACAAAAATGACTCTTTTACATATTTCTAGGTGCTATATAAATTGAATATTAGATTTATATGTATTTCATATCACAATACTCTATGGAAAGTAAAATCAGAAAAAATTTAAATAATAGGAGTGTAATAATTTAGAATTCATTTTCGTGGAACAATAATCTTGGAAGGAAAAGAACAATATTAACAAAATCGAACAGTGACTCATATTTTACCTACATATATATAGGAATACCCCTTGGTTTACAATATGTACCTCATAGTTCTAGATGAGCCGATTTTGAGGAAATGTTCTTTTGATAAACCCGGGATCTGTTTTTCATATTTTTATTTATTCTTATTCTTGTTACTGGGACTTAACTTTTCTCCGATAATCGTATTTTATAAATAAAAATATTTTTAATTTTCAATTATCATTATTATATTATCAAAAGCTATTTTATTTATTCAATACACAACATTTTAACTAATTTCGATTTCATATTTTTTCAATTCTCTTTTCCACTATTTTTAGGGCTTTAAAAAAAAAAAATCCCTTATGTTAACGCTTTTCTGTCCGTCCGTCTGTCCGATGTAAGCAATAAAAAGCAGTTATTTCACATAGTTACTGTACATACAAGTAGAAAGCTACATTGGAAAGCTACAATTATTAAGAACCAATGATAATTGATAGAAATTCCGATAGGCCGCGCTATTCGAATTTTGCCAAAACATCTTTTTCCGAATAAAAATGTAATTTTATATAGTAAATGTGCACCAAAAATAAAGTTTGACCACTCGTTGGAAAGGTATTTAAGACTAGAATACGATGTCAGTTTATACCGCTGATGGAGGCGCTGAATGGTAAAATATATAAAATGTTAATTTTTAAAATGTGATTTCCAATAGTCAATGAGCCCCTAAAATTAGGGTTAATGTCACATATGAAAGGTAGTAAGTAGTAGTATAAAATCACAGTTGTTATAATTTTAGTTTCTGCCACTAGAGGGTGTAACATATACTCAAAATATGCATTTACAGTAGATAATTTAAAAAAAGCCCATTATTATAAAACTACTGATTAGTAGTTCAGCTGCGCGGCATTTTTAAAATGACATTGTGAAAAATATATTTTTGAATTTAACATTTTTATATTATACAATTCATATGTATATGTATATATATAGTACATATTTTAAAAATTAACAGTTTTAGTAATCATTTCATAGATATGCGTGAATACTAAATAAATAAAAATATGTATAAATGTATGTAATTAGATTTCACCTATAAGATCGTATACGTTAAATAAATAAATATTATATTAATATTATGCCATCACATATTGTGCATAAATTTACCGCATAAAACTTAAATAAACGATTAATCATTTTGGCTATATAATATAAACAACATTTACTAATATGGTCACTAAAAATGTATGATAATTTAAAAGAAATTGTTTTTGTTTTTTGTTTGGATTGATTTGGTGTGATTATTAACAACATTTAAATTTCAATCAAAAAAAAAATATATATAATTTATACATCATAATTTAGGGTAAAGGTTAGAAGAAATTCCGGTTATTTTAGAATAAGAGAAATATTATTATTATATAAATTATGCCAATCGTTTAATATGAAATTCATTAAATATACTTTAAAAAAAATTAAAGTTTTTATGAAAAACAAGTTTAATTATTGGAGTTTTTATCTAGAGTTATGACCTTGAATGTTTCTTAAGAAATGAAAATAAAAACTTACGGTTGACATTTTCATTGAAGTTTTATTTTTTGGAAAGCTTAATAAATATAAATCAATTATTATTTATACCATTTAATCTCTAATATTTAATAAAGAAAAATAATTTATAAATAAAATTAATTATAAATAATTTATATTTTATTGAACAGGAACCTGAAACAATAAGTATTTATTATATCTTGGAATTTCTTTTTATATAAATTCGATTATTAATATGTATGTTTTGGACATTAATCATTGATACATACACATAAGGGATTATGTTCAATACATATTAAATTAATCGAGATGATAAATAACCTAATACTGGATGCACAATTATAAAAACAACGTAAAACAAAGTCAGCGCAAACCAACAAATAATTATTATGCAGGTATATTTCTGAAATCAAATTATATATATTTTTGTCAAATTTATTAGATATAATTTTTAATTGTTACATTTTAAATTACATCAGCTGAGCTTAAATGTCATTTGAAGATGTGAATACATTTTTTGTGAATTGAAAAAAATATAATACACATCGCATTGGCTAGCTTCTAGTTTGCTTTGCGTTGCGATATTTTTTTATTGTGAATGCATTTTATTATTAATTATGCAAACATTTTTTATGTATAAAATTGTGATTTAAATATATATTATTATTATAAGAACTTGGAAACTTGCAAACTTGCAAAAGCGACAGAATATTGTTAAAAATTCAGTTAATTTAAAACTTAATGAGTAAATCCTGTTAATAAAAACCAGTATATAATATAAAATGTTTTAATTTTTCGCACCACAAAATGCTTATCCCGATTAAAATATTCAAAATTATAGTCGTATTTTAAACAAAATTGTAAAACTCTTAAAAAACTCAAGGTTGGTGATAAATTTATATATGGAATAAACTTTGAATTATGAAAGTATAGATTTTAATATTTATATAAGTAAGTAAATTTTGTAATTTTCAAAATGAAAATCGTTAGTATGATTAATATATTAATTTTATTATAAATGGTATTGGACCATATTAGACATATAATACCGTATACTCGTATTTAGTAAATATTTTCATATATTAATTAAACAAATTGTGTGTCGTTGAAAGCATGTTATTATGTGCGAATTAATAATGTTACTATATAGTGCAAAAGTAATTTTTAGTATTTGCTTATAACAGGATCAACATAATTTAGTATGGTATCCCGAATCTTGTTCGAAAAACATTTGCTTGAAAAACATGAATTCGAAAATTATTTGCCCGAAATATATTTGCTCGACAATGCTTAAAACGATATTTGCTCGAAAAACCTTTACTCGAAAAACATTTGCCCGAAAAACATTTGCAGGAAAGTAATTTTTGAAAAAAATATTTAATATTTTAAAAGTTTAATCTTTTCGAGCCTTTCATTATTTTAAAAAAGTAACTAAAGTATAAAAAAAAAATGATATAGTCAAATCGTTGCCATGTCCCATCGTTGACTCTGGATATAATAACGAAGAGAAAAGTACTTGATGAATTACAATCAATAATTGATGGAAAAAATTAATGGAAAATATTTCCAAACTAATTTTTTGGGTTAATTTTTTTCGAGCTAGTGTCAGTTAGTATTTATCATATTTTCTGCTCTGCATCATTTAATATTGCATAATATATGAAATGATCAAGTCAGTTTACTAAAAATTATAGAGATCCATTTACAAAACATTTAGCAATTAAGTACGACAGAAATATCTAAATTTATTCTGATTTATGAAAGGAGTTAAAATTTACATTTTAATGTTATATTTTTTAATTCATCCAATTACAAAAAACATATAATATTTCTTTCCATATATTACAACTATTGTAATCTTAACAAGGCTACATATTCTTTTGTTAGTTGGTTAAATATTTTTGTAACTTTTGTTGAAATTAAATACATTGTATATGATTTTTTTCTATAAAATTTCATAATTTTTCGAGAAATGTCAATCAAGATTCATCTATTACCTTAAATCAGACATTGTATGTTAATGCAAAATTATGAAATTTTTGAAAACATCTAGAATATAACTATGAATATGTATACTTTCAAAAAACTAATATTATTCCATGGAACCTTAAACAATAGTTTTTTAAAAAATCTATATTATGTATTAATAATGTAATATATCCTCAAAAAATTTTTTGTATAAAAATTAATAATATCGTTAATCGTGACGGAATCATCAAATTACTATTTTTTTTATTAAGCAGCTGCGCTTGCCTCTAGCTGCTGTCATATAATATGTATGTATGTATTAATTTCCTATTTTTTCCTGTGTGCCATACAAAAATACTCCCAATCAATTATTTATATTATATTATTATTTAATCTTTTAGTAAATCCTGTAAAAATAATATTTCCTGTATAATTGCACTGATTTATTAATCTACTTAAAGTATGAAGAAAAATATAAAATCGATTAGATACAATTTATTCAAAATATATATGTATAGATAATTTTAAGTTGAGTTTGGATATAGTTTATCGTGTTGAGCAAAATTCTTTTTATACAATCTAAGATTGGAACAGAATGCGTCGTTTCTATCGTTGTAGCTGTAGCGCCATAAACCAAGAACAATATGTGGCTGCGAAACTCCATGTCATTGTTCACTGTAACATTTTATAATTTCGTTTCTGGAAATTGTCATTTTGTTGTGTTCTAAAATGAAAGCATTTGGAATTCGTTTTATTGATATATTTTTTGACTTTTAATGGCGAGAGATGACAGCGACAACGTTTCGTTTTTTATTTTTATTAAGTTTAAAAATATTTAAAATTTATGTCTTTTAAAGTTTTTAAATATTGATATAAATTTTTGTTTGATTTTTAGTATTAAATTATTAGATATTTCCCAATTAAGATACAAAATAATTATATATTATTGCCTTGTTGGTATTTTTTCTGCAATAAATTATAAAATAATTGATCATTATTGTACATGCTGTTTATAGCAATTAAGTATAACATTATGTATTTTATTTTAAATATAAGTATGTAAATAATTATTTATTAAAAATACATATTTATCTATCTGATATAATTGAGGTTAATAACAGACGTTATAGAATTCTCCCGTAATATGTGATTATATAATATGTATATAAATTTATATATTGTATGTATTTTCTATTTTGCTTAAGAAAAATTCCGATAAAAATAATTTTTGTTCGATAGAAAAAAAAAATTGTTCGATAGAAAATCGATAAATAAAAGTAATTTTTGTGCGATAAAAAGGCGGAATAAATTATATAAAAAAATAGAATGGATTTAGTAGCTTTATCTGGCAAATCTGGAATTAAATCTCCACAATTCCATTGTCAGCCAGTATTCGGCAAAAATACTATTTTCTATAGAAAACGACATGAAAAATTCCACAAAAAATTTGATTTTTTTTTTTTTATTTCATTGCACAAAAAAAATGATTTAAATAACGCACAAAAATTATATGTATTTAATATGACAAAAATTAATATTCAATCACACAAAAATTAATATTTAATCGCAATCAAATTATTATTTATCGCACAAAAATTATTTTATATCACACAAAAAAGATTTTTTATTGCATCGAATATTAGTGTCCATATTTTATTAAAAATAAATAATATCAGTGTATAGCTGTAGATCATGATATAAGTAAAACAGATAACGTCATGCGCATATCGGCTAACTTCACATTGCATTTTTTTTTTGACATGACGTAACAAGAGAGCTCACACGTTAAAAGTTTGTATAGTTTTATATGAAAAAGTTTTGTTATATTTTGTAATTCGTTTAATTTTAATTAATTAATATATTAAGAATAAATATTATTTGCAATATTTAAAGGATATTTTTTAGTATAAAAGTGAATATAAAAGAAAAAGCTTATAGACATAAGAATAAAACAAATTGTATTGTAATCAAACATTTTGTGGTTGAAATATTTTGGTTTTTTGGCGGGATTGTGATTGTGGTAATATTAATAATTATTGTTTTTATGCTAATTTTAATCATTTAAATACATTTATTTATTTCAAAAATTATGTCTTCTCCAAAATCCCCAGAATTATCGGATAAATCTAAAAAATGTGATCGTCAAATTAGGTAAATAATTTTTACATTGATTTATTGTAAGTATAAATAATATTAATATAGATTGTGTGGTGAGATATACATTAAACTATTTCTGGTATATTAAATAAACTTATACATTTAAAATTGAAATATTATAGAATATTTTTGAATTATATATGTGTAAATATTTAAAAGTGATGAGATTTTCAAATTTAATATGGTTTCACTTTCAACATTCGTTTTTTTAGTAATTATATTCTTTATTATTCCTTATAAAAATATTTGCAAATAAATTACCATAAAAAAGTATGAAATAAGAGAATAAAATGTATAAAGAATTGTGGGAAATTATAATCAACAATCTAAGACCAAACAGCACTAAAAAAACTCTTCATTTCATTTATTGAAATTATTATATTTTTTTTTAGAATTAATGAATGAAATTAATTGCATTGATCTTATATATCTTTTTATATCTTAATGTTCCGCGCTAATGAATTCTTAGAAATTTTTCAGATGTAAATTTTTTTTTATAAATAAAAAGATAGTAATAACTACAATATAAATTTACTGTATACAAGGTAAAAAATTATTTATTTTATTATGTATTATAATTATAAAATAAAATAAAAAATATATTTTTTATCATTTTTATAAATCTCAGATTTTAATGCTTATGATCAAGTCTTATTACTAAAATTAAATAATAATTTTTTTTTGGTGTTAAAAAAAAAACCAAAATTAAAATTTCATCATTTTTTTTAGTGTTTCAAATTAATGTTAAATAATAATTTTATTGATATTGTATAAAAAAGGTTGTATAAAAAAGTATAGAAAATTGATATATAAATTTTTTTTGGTATCTGTCATTTGAATATGAAATTAAAAGTGTTTTTTTTTTTTAAATTATTTAAGACTTTTTTTCGGATATTAAAGACTTTTTTCGGAATTTTTGTGAATCTTTTCCTCTCAATATTTTTTCATATCTCACCATTAAAATGAATACAAAAAATGTCAGTGTTAAATTACAAAATTGATAAAATAATTTTTTTTTATCAATATTTTCCATTTGATTCAACTACATATTTTCCTTTGAACATACTCCTGAATTTAATTGACTTAAGGCCGGCGCAGAATTGGGGCTTTAATCGATAGCGTTAACTTTAACTTTTATTAACGCTAGCGGAAAAAGCCAGACTTCGCACAATTCTAGCGTAGATTTTCTTTTACATTTGTCAAATTTTCATAATTTTTATGTGATTTTCCAGCAAGTTTTTGCCTCCCATTGTTGAAATTAGTTTTTTGCCTCCCAAAAAATTGATTTTTCACCAATTTTTTTCCTCCCAATATTAAAATAGTCTAGCGCTGGCGTTAATTTTTCAACTTATTGAAAGCCAGCGCTGGTGTTTTTTTCGCCTAGCGTTAACTGCTGGTATTGTGTTCGCTTACATTGATTTCCATATGTTGAAACTTTTTTAAGTTAACGCTATGGATTAAAGCCCCAATTGTGCACCGGCCTTTATACGTAAAATCATTTTAATTATTATTTCTTCGAATTTGATTATTTAAATATTATACTGAAATATTTATATTAATGTTGAGGTAATCTTCAACAACACAACACAATTTTTACAAGAAACCACAAACATTACATAAAAAATATTTTTCAACATTTTTTATTTATTTATTCTATTTTTTATATACATAAATAATAAATAATATTATTAGTAAAAAAAAGTTATTGAATAAATTAAAAAAAAAAATTACCATTTTAATAATAAATTCAGACTACATACATAAAATATCAAGTACATATAAAATATTTTGACATATAAAAACAAACTTATAATTATTTAATTTTTTTTCTTCAGAATTCTATAAACACCACACCTAAAATAAAAGTACATAGTTTTGAATTTTGTAAGGTGTTCAACAGAAATACCAATTAAATCGGAAAAAATTCATTTCGTAAAACTTATATACCTATTTATATTAATAATTATTATATTCGCCAAAGTCACCACCTCTTCACAACATTTATAGATAACCGCGGTCCGGTGTTACCTGCCGAGTGGATGATGCTGACCCTCATTAGCCAAGCTCACCCATATTCATCACCTTCCCCAAGCATGTTTGCCAGTTAAGGCGGTGTAAGGTTATGTTAGGTAAATGTGGCAGCTGAAGCCTCGCATAGATCACAATTGGTCCATATAACGATACCACTACTGCACTACTCTGTGATTGTTAACTACTCTCCTGAATGTAAATACATCGGGGCGGGGGGTTTTAGAAGGCGGTGTAAAACATGTTAAATAGTTAAATTAATTTAAGTGTGATAAAACTAAATTTTCGAATAATTGGAAATATTTTAAGAAATACTAATAACTAAAGTGTGATAGTTTTTTGAAGAAAAATTAATCATTTCTTGTGTCTACCGTTATTTTAGAATCTGTCGAAAACCGTTATTAAAATTTTGTTTAATGTTCTTAATTCATATAATGATTTACTTAATACTTATCAACCACAATATTTTGTAATTAATATTATATTAATCCTCAATCACATTAAAAGTTATTTGTCGCCGTTCCAGTTTTCGGGATTTAGGGAACGGATTTAATTGTACGGATTCTCTAACCATGCGAAATCTTCGAATAACGAGTAATTGTCCAAAATTTCGACAAATGTTAACTCTGTAGTTACTAAGATTTAGTTACTAAGAGTAGTTTTAATCGGAAGCAAAAATGGTTATGGATGTTAAAGAATCCGAATTAATATAATGTTGACTGAATATGAATTATTGAAATAATTTTAATTTGAAAAATTATAAAATATTAAATAAAAGGTTATAAAAAATTAATTCATTTTTTCATTATTGTTAAAGTTTTACATCTGGATCAGTTACATATATATACTATATGGATCGATAATTGGATTGAAAATAAAATTTAAGCAAGGTTATCTATGAATTGGTGTCATTAATTATTTTCTTTATATATACTTAAGTTTTTCCTTTGCCGAAAATAGTATACACTAAACATTGTGTTATTTCGCTTCATGATTTCGAAATTACGTCGAACTGTTCACACCAGATTGGAAATAATTTCGTTTGACATTAAATTTCAACCGAAAAGGTTTTTTTTATGTTTTACAATATTATTTCTGAAATTATTTTTAATATTTTTATTGTTGTTGGCAAAAAATACAAGATGACAGAAATGACAAGATGCGACATGAATTAAGTTTACAGGGTTCAATTATTGGGGTTAAAGATCGATTAATAGGGTTGAACATTCGATTCTGACATGATTTTGAACATGATTTCTATAAAATTACCATATATTTGATGTGATTTCAAAAAAATTATCTCAATGTATGGGAAATTACATGATTTTGAACTTGATTTTGGCCAAAAGCACGATAATAATCAAAATCACATAATTTGGCGCTGGTGAGAACATGACTTAAAAATTTGAAATACTTTTATAGCAATGTAAATTCATCATATATTTTTTCTTACCTTTTAAATTAATTAATCCACAATATAAAAAACAAAAAATCCTTATAATTAAATCAAAAATCAAAAAAGAAATCAAGCAAATCCAATATTTAAAAAAAAAACTGATTTTAAATGCTATAGTGATAGAGGAATCTTTTTCAATTTGATTTCCAAACCACTTTTCAACAAATAAACAAAAAATTTTCCCCAAAAACACTATTTATGATTATTTATACTGAGTAAAAAAACATTACACATTTAATTATTTCTATTTTTTTTTTACTTTTTCTTATTTTCTTAATTTTCAATTTTTTTCATACATGAATTTTTTTTTACCATCACAAGTTAAAATTTTTATTTAAAAAAAAAACGATTGAAAGTGTGTAGAAAAGTTAGGAAAATAAAATTTTATGTTATGCTTTTTATGTTACAAATTGGCGAAAATTGAAATATATAACTATGTATATGTTTAAAAAAGAAATAGAAAAGAAAATCTTATTCAAAATGAAAAATTATTATAAACTGTTCCAGACCAAAGATTAAAGTAATTACAAAATTTTATTTTTATATTATATTTAAATTAAATATAGGAAAATAAATAAAAAACTTAAAGCGTTTTCGAACTATAAAAACAAATTTTTCATAATAAACTTTTTAATTTAAATTTTACACGATTTTTAATTGAAGTATAAGAAATTAGAAAATTAATAAATTTAAACACATTTTTTTCTTTTTTATTTTCTCTAAAAAATTGAAATTTATTGCACAAATTATTTATTTTTTAAAACTTAATTAAAATTCAAATTAAAAAATCTATTTTTTTAATTAAATTTATTATTGAAATGTATTTTTTTCTGGTATATAAAAATATTATTGCCGATCACTTTTGAAAAATTAACTAAAAAAAATGAATATAATTTAAACAATAAGTAATGGTGTATACTTTTTTTGTAAATTAATATCTGATGTGACTTGGTAGATGTCGCGAATATTACTACCACTTACCATTTACCTAATGTTGAAGTATACCCCCTTTGATTTTTTTTGTTATTGAACAGAAAAATACAAACCAAACATAAAATAAGAAAGAGATAAGAGAGAAAAAGCAACTATATAATGGGAAATATGTTATTTATGTTTGTAAAGCATAAATTGAATGGTATATAAATTTTTGTAGAAAAATAAACAGAGATGGATTTTTTTTAAAGTTTTGTTATTTTAATTATCGACTTATTATTATGATTTTTCATGTTTTAATATATGAATGGTATACAATGATGTAGTTTGTAACATGGCCGTTTTCGTTAACGTTAAATGATAGCAGTACTGCAATGTTTTTATTCGTTGTTATAGTAGTTTAATCAACGAGACAACAACCAGTTGACAGAAGGAGCATTGGTTAAGCTAAATTTGTCGATTTTTCACTGTCTCGATAGTCAAAATACCAGTAAAAAGAATTAATAAATTGCAATACTGCATTTGATGTTAACGAAAACTGCCGTTATTTCAGTTTGATAAAAAATATTATTCATTTCAAAATCCAACACTGCATTTTTTTTTCTTTATATATATTTCAGCATTTTGCAGACTGGTTCCTTGTTCGAGTAACATTGGCAACTTCAATCCTGCCTTGAGTTTTAATTTTTTTTTTCCATACCTCAAAAACAACATTCATATTATCAATTTTTCTTTAATTATTTTTGATAGTGTGATTTAAAAATTGTTGACTAAAATATGTATAT
This sequence comes from Empis stercorea, assembly GCA_949752835.1. Lineage (NCBI taxonomy): Eukaryota > Metazoa > Arthropoda > Insecta > Diptera > Empididae > Empis > Empis stercorea. The sequence goes on from OX457085.1 coordinate 27,281,858, forward strand.
ATATATATATATAATTTACTTTATTTAACTTTTTAAAGTTTCTAATATTACTAAAATAGGGTAACTAAAATAAATGAATATCAATTATATAATTACTTAAATAAAAAATTATTATTTTTATATAAATATATTCCTATTATTGGCGCAATTACAATTAAGTTTTCTAATTGATCGAAAATTAATTAATAAAAAAAATATATTTAATATTTTCAATCCTACATAATTTCAAAATGTTTGTTAATTCCAATTAATATTAAAAGTATTTCTTGTCACTTATTTTAGTGTCCGGTAATAGACTTTATTTCAACTGATATCATAATTTATGTTGCCATCTGATTATATGTTAGCCGATAAAAATAAAATATGGTATCATAACGCTAATAATATTCAAACTTTTAATTGAAATTTGTTATAAACATAATTCAATACAGATTTATTCATTACTAAATATTCGATAAATGGCTCAATTAAACAAAATATAGACCAATAATAGGTTGGATATGTGTTTTTCTTATATTTTCTGTAATTTCAGTGTTTTTCTTATATTTTCTGATATGTGTTTTTCTTATATTTTCTGTAAATTAATTTTATTACTTAAACTTCTTCTAGTATACTAAATGAAAGTTAATTCACACCAATTACGTATGGCGTGTCACTTGTCATGTGAAGCAGAATTTGCATTCTGTATGGCGTTTTTAAACGACAGATGCCGTACATGCGACAATTTTTTTGGTTTTCAGTAAGCTAATGCGAAATGACAATAGTAAGGCCGGCTCAGAATTAAGGCTTTAATCGATAGCGTTAACTTAAAAAATTTTCAACATATGAAAATCAATGTAAGCGAACACAATACTAGCAGTTAACGCTAGGCGAAAAAAACGCCAGCGCTAGCTTTCAACAAGTTGAAAAATTAACGCCAGCGCTAGACTATTTTAATATTGGTGAAAAATCAATTTTTGCGGAGGCAAAAACTTGGCAAAATACAAAATATAAAAGTTAAAGTTAACGCTATCGATTAAAGCCCCAATTCTGCGCCGGCCTTAGTGTCGAATGAGAAGTTCAGTTGTACAAATTTTTTAACTCCGACTAGAAGGACAAAAATTTAATAATTTAAATAATTTTAGGAATATAACTGTATGTTAATCATTGCATTTAAGCTATAGAATTATTCCCGATTGTGCTATACAGGATGTTATTGTTATTTATTTGGTGCAAAAAAATTTTATCACACAAATATTTCACATAAATTTAAAAATTTTTTAAATTATTTTTGTTTGTTTATTCTTTAATAAGTCGTACGTACGGTACGGCATCTATCGTATGGTAGGAAAAATTGGCAAATTGTATTTTCGTATCATATAGCTTATACACAATATACCAAATTAAAAACGACACGACATTAAAAAATGATAACACTCTTCAAGTGACATGCCATACGTAATTGGTATGTAAATAATATTTTTATATATATATATATATATATATATATATATAAATGTTATATCAAATAATTTGAAATCCACTTGTAATTTATTTATTTCACTTATATTTATATACACTGCTGTTTTTTCATCATTGTAATATCTATTTTTTCTTATTTTTTATTTTTATTTTACATAAATATTTACAATCAAAAACATAACTTAAAGTATATAAAAGAGTTTTTATATACTATATATAAAAAAAAATTGAATATTAAATACTATAAAAGAAAATGAAATTATAGTATGAAAAAAAAACAAATCTTTTAATATGCAAGATTGGTATATGAACAAACTCTATAAAGATAGTTGAATGGATTTAATAGTATGTATTTATTTTTTCATATTTTATATGAAAATTTATTTATATGTGTATATAAATGTGTGTAATTTTTTTTATTATAAACATAAAGTCTTTATTAAACACAAAACCTAATACAAAAGAGTATGAATTTTTTTTTATAACTTTCACGTTAACGTGACGTAAGAAGTAGTGTTTCTACTATACTCTTATTACTATACCATTCAAGTTAATATAAATACATATATAAATATCTTTAATTCAGTGCAGTTTTATAGTTTTTCTTTTAACATTTTCCAAAAAAATAAACAAGAATTTTTTTTTATATATATATATAAAAATTTTATTGCAAATGATTTGAAACATTTAAATATAAATTAAAATACATATATAGATATATATTTCGCAACTTCTATCTCTAAATATAATTTTAAATTTTACATAAAGTTTTTCGTATAAAATTAAAAGAAAAATAATTAAAACTATATATTTTTATATTTTTGTCTATATATTTTTGTACTTTTCCAATTTGTGCAAAAAAAAAAACAGCTTACAATATATTTTCTACAATTCAAATTTGACCTCGTCTTTATTATTATTGCTACTGGTGATGATGTTATCATCATCCGAATTGTTTATATTATCAATTATAATGTCACTAATATTGCCACTGATGTTGCTGCTGCTGTTGAAATTGTTGCCATCATCATATTTAAACACGTACCATTCAAACATATAATACAAAATAATTGCAATAGTAGCAAATTTTATATAAATTATAAAAATATCATAAATTGCTTGTAAGATTTTCTTTATGATTTCCATTTTATTTTATTTTTTATAAATATACGAGAAAATCTATAGAGATTTAAATTTAAATTTCGTGCAATTTTGAATGTTACAATCTTACAATCCAATAAAATAATCTCTGCAAGTCTCTGCTCTCTGCAAGCCCCACTATATTTGACAAAAAAAAGGAACTTGTCGCCAAATTTACATACATATATGATTGTGTCTATGGTGTTAATATAGTAATAATTTTTCGATTTTTTATTTAAGTTTTTTAAAAGAGCTTTGAAAGTTTTCTTTTATATAAATTTCTTGTATATTATGCAATCAATTTTTTTTTTAAATAACTTTTTTTATCTTATGAAAATTCATAAATTTTATAATATTTTTGTATATAGTAATAATAATTAAATATTTTAACCTTTTGTTATTTAAAGATGTTGTCGTCGCCCGCATAATCTGATTGAAAAGAAAATAGTGTTGATTTTAGGTTTGTTGCTTGGCCTGTAAACATTTTTTACAAATTAATTATTTAATAGAGTTGTGGTGTTTTATTGTTGGATTGAAAATATGATAATTAAATATTTGCTTTATATAATGATGATTATTTTATTATGTATTTTTAAGGTAAAGTTATCTAATTTTTTTTTTTGGTACATATATAATAAATAGTACATATTTTAATTTTACGAATGTTTTTTTATATTACAGATAATTCAGCAGGTCACAAATAGAAAATACAAAGCACAATTGAAAATAGCAAAAATACTGGATACCGAATTTTGTCAACGTTGGTTTAAATTTAAAAATTGTAGCATATTTGTTTTTGAAAGCAAATGTATCATTGTCGTACACTGGGTGCATACCTCATTGATCCGATGTATTGGTTATGAACTTTGTTTAAAGAACTAAAATATTTGAGGAAGGTACATTGGTAAATTCAGATGGTTAGTGTGGTACCAATACCGCCTGAACCTTGGAGAAGGTGACGCATGGGTGAGCTTGGCTGATGAGGATCAGCGTTTTTGTTTAACCCTCATCGGTCTCGTGGGATTATCACTCCAGTGCTTGTGACTAAATGCGACTCACACATTTAATTGGGGAACCAACTGGATATGTGATAATCTGCATCTACTCGGCAGATATTACCGGACCACGGTTAGCAGAAAACTAGGACGGGATTTCCCTTCTGAGAATGTTGTCAAGAGGTTGTCCAATGGACCGTGTATTCCTACGTGCATATACCTCAGCTGTTCGGACACAGACGTGCTTCATTCATATCAAATGTATAATTGTGGAGTTCTTAAAAATGATAACACAAAAGGGACACAAAAGGAGCTCAGCAGGTCATAATCGAAAGGAAGAACGAGAAATTCATAAGCAAAAAATCTTAAGGGCCTGTTAACGTTCAGGAAATAAATATGTAGCTAAAATATCCCATCACCTAATACATATAAAATACTACATATGTAATTGAAGTTGCTGTAAGACACAAATAGTACGATATGATTAATAGTTGGTAGCTCCATGAGATGGCATCAGAACAGTACAGCTTAGGGTAAAATAAAATTTATTTGTGCGATAAAAAATATAAATGTGCTATGAAATATTATAAGTGTGTATGATTATTTTTGTGCGATAATAAATAAAAATGCCGCGCAGCCGAACATATTTTGAGTATATGTTATACCCTCTAGTGGCAGAAATTAAAATTATAACAACTGTGATTTTATACTACTACTTACTACATTTCATATGCGACATTAAACCTAATTTTAAGGGCTCATTGACTATTGGAAATCACATTTTAAAAATTAACATTTGATGTATTGGAGTATTCAGCACCTCTAGCGGTATAAATTTGAAATATGGTTACTGACATCGTATTCGACTCTTAAATACAGTTCCAACGAGTGGTCAAACTTCATTTTTGGTGCACATTTACTAAATAAAATTACATTTTTATTCGGAAAAAGATGTTTTGACAAAATGCGAATAGCGCCGCTACCGCTATAAATTAAAATTATATCAATTACATCTGGTTGTCAATAAATCAAGCTTGGGTCTATCATAAACTTGTGTGTACAGTAACTATGTGAAATAACTGCTTTTTATTGTTTACATCGGACAGACGGACAGACGGACGGACAGAAAAGCGTAAACATAGGGATTTTTTTTTTTTAAAAGCCATAAAAAGGAGGAATATATAATATTTCGGAAGAAAAAAAACGAATGAAGATTCTTTAGTAGCTTTTTTCGGCAAATCGGGAATGAAATCCCTGCAAGGCCCCCGTCGGGCACCCCAAAAAGGAGTTTTCGGTAAAAATATTGTTTTCTATAGAAAAAGTCATGAAAAATTCCACACAAAAATAGAATTTTTTTTTATATTATCGCACAGAATATTAGTGTCCGTTTTTAATTATTTTCAATATATTTTTAAAACTTTAATACTAAATTAATTTTTTTGTCTTTAAAACTAATTTATGATATTGTAAAATCAAAGTATGTATATTATAAAAACTAAAATTTTCTACTCAAGGTTAATTGCAAATTATTATATTTTTTATCATTTTGTAAATTTTTAATTCTTTTTTTTTTATTTTAATTTTCATAAAATAAAAATGACCGGATATCAATTTATTTACATTGTCGGTTTAACTATTTTAAATATCAAGTTATATTGTTACTTAATTCTGTTGTTGCTACTTTTATGTTTTAAAATCTTCTCTTGTTATAAAACAACAACAATATATTCTTAAAACAAATAAAAAATTTCATTTAATTTTATTTCACAATAAAAGAGAATTAAAATAAAATTTTATAGTGTTAAAACGGAAACGATTTATGGTTCGATTAATTTTGAAAATAAACCTGAACTTGAATTGTTTAGAGTTTTTTTTTCTTCTTTTGATTAATTAATGATGATGAAATTATAAGAATATTTTTTACGCAAAATTTATAAAAACTTGATTTTTTTTAATATATAAGGCTGTGTGCGAACTCGCGGTAAAATTTAAATCAATTACAGAAAAAAAAAAATTTCTACAGTACAAAAAAATTAATTATTAAAAATTTTGAAATTAAAATATTATAATTTTTTTTTTTTTTGTTAAATTTTTCAGATTTTAACAATAATTGAAGAAGAGAATTTCTCTTATCAATAATAACATCTTATCTTATCTTTATTTAGTACATTATCAATAATAACATTGGAACATAAATTACAATTTTCACAAATTTTCAATTTTTTTATAAAATATTAAAATTACCAAATGTCAAGATTTAACTTAATTCGCACAGTTCAATTTCCCCAAAAATTTAAAATTCTGATTCACCTTTCCCCACAAAATAAATTTAAGAATTACCAAGTTTTACCACGAGTTCGCACACAGCCTTAAACATAATTTTAAATAAACTTAAACTTAATTATAGCAATACTATATATTTGCATTGTGATTTATCAAAACAGTTAAATCGTAATTTGAAAGTAATTCAACCCCCTCCCATTTAAAGCAATAACAGGCAGGAGATAATTTAGAAGTGAGATATAGAACCATGTTTTAAAATAGTGACGGCTTCATACATCTACTGCCCTGCCAGGGGTAAAAAAACATAATTTTTAAGATTTCTTTTTTACCAACTAATTTTTTATTTAGGAAAAATAGAAAGAGATAGACTTAAAAATTGTATTAAGGAGAGAGGTAGATAAAATGGAATATTATTCCGAAAAATTTTGATATTTCGAACATAAATCATCTGAAAATTATTAAAAATTTTGAAATTGTATTTCCATATTGAAACAAGAAGTTTAATATTTTGAAATTTCAAAAATTTCAATAAAGGTGTTTGTGCGCCGCGCCATCTGTCGACATTTTTTTCTGGATAAAATTGATCCTAATCAACATTTTGCGATAATTGAATACTATTTTCGAACATTAAATATTTGTCTTAGAAAAAAAATTAGTGGCTACAGACGGCAAGTGTAACTTGACCTTTACAAAAAACAAACTCTAGTTTCTATAAATTTCAACTTTTTTTCTGACATTTAAAATCTTCTTTTATTTTTAACAAAAATATCGTAAATAGTCGATTTATATACATAAGGCCTTAAGTAATGTACCTACTTTTTTTAATTTTCTAATATAAACAACAATATATAAACCAAACCACTTAACTCTATAAAATAAATAATTGAATTAATATTAATTAATTATAATTCATCATTATGTACATAAAACACAAAATACTTATAAATACATTTACAATTTTACGTGTAGAGGAAAATAATAATAAAAATAATCTATAATTTTCCAGTAAATGAAATCGCTTAATTTCAATAAATGGAGTTAAGTGGTTTGGTTTATGGCAATTCCAATAATAATTTATATACATTACATATCCATAAATATGTTACATATATTGTATTTGTATCTACTGAAACATTATCTAGGCTCAATTCTCAATTTAGTTTAAACTTTTTTTATTGTGACTTAATTCATTCAGTTTTGTAAACTGATGACATTTTATAAAAAAGTGGATAAATTTTTGAGTATTTAATTGTGACAAAAATGCTACTTTTCATATATATAAGTTATAAAAATTTGAATTAAATGAATTATTTTAGTGTTTCAGTACAATTATTATAATTGTATCACTTTAAGTCCCATACGCAACTCGAGCGTAGCGAAATTTTAACACTGTCTCCAAACTCTCCTTGAAATAGTTGTGAAAAAAATTTTTGTGGAGAAAAATATAAATTGACAATTTAGTTAGGTGATAAACTTGGATTTGAAAACAATTATGTAGCTTTCGATTCGGCAGAGAAATCGATTTTTCTTATCTAGATCGATAGATCAATATTTAAAAATCTAGATTTTTTTCAGCATTTAAGTGGCAGTCACAGTGGTTTCGAAAAGAATTTATATGTATTCGTTCCGTATTAATATATTGTATCTTTATTTTTTGTACTAAAATAAATATTTTCTGCATTAATTATACAATACTGGATGTTTCTTAAAATTTTCAATAAACTCCCCCATAATAATTCAAAAACTATCAAATTCAAATGTAGAATTTATAAGTTATGTCATTCGACCGATCATGAGTGAATTCGTTTCGACACGTTCATTGTGACTTCCAATCCGGCATACCATATAAAATGTATGGGGCTCTCCAAAAATAATTTTCGATTCGAACGTGACGTGCCGTTCGAATCGAAACCACTGTGACTCCCACTTTACTTTCAAATCAGTTGGTGATTTGAAGTTTGCGTTGTTGATTAATTTGAAGTTTGCGTTGTTGATTAATTTGATTAAACAAGTAACTTTAAAAATTTTTAAATCACTATTAATTTTTTATGTTTTTAAAATAATAAAAAGTAATTAAATTTTTAAAATAGTTTTCTGTTTTTTATTTCAAAACAAACAAACAGGTTTTTTTTTATTTATAAAAAGACAAAAAAAAAATCGATTTTGCTATCATGTTCGATTGGGCAGCATTTAGGTTCAATTTTTGATCAATCCCAATCGAAAGCCACATAAAATTGATTTTAAAAAACCGGCAACAATAATTAGTTTCAATTACAAAGTTAATCAAAATCATAATTTTGTTATGGAATTAATATCCAGTTTTTTAGGCCCATTTATTGGCAATTCACAGATTTCGCGACGCTTGAGCTGCGTATGGGCCTTTACTATAAAATTCGTAAAAAACTCAAGGTTTCACATTCACATTTAGTAAAAAAAGAAGTAAAATCAATCATATAAACTTATTACTATTTTTGAATTTATTAGTCTGATTTCTATATATTTTTTATTATAATTAATAAATTTTCTTGAGTTCAATTAATTTAATTTTAATTTTTAATTTTTCTTTTTTTTTGATGAGTACACAAAAATCACTCTTATTATAAAAAAGTTGAAATGTCAAAAATTAAATATTATATTATGTTGTTATATAAAGTTTATTTACATTTTTATTTTCCAATGATTGGAATATTTCATATATTTTGTAAAAGCTTCATTGAGTTGTAATTTGAGTGATAACAAAATAAATAATTTGCACCTATAAATATGCATTTTTTTTAAATAAACTAAAATAATAATTATTATTTTTCAGGTAAAAGCTTTGTTTTAAAAAGTTCAGAAATTGAAATATGTATAATATCGTTTTCAATTTAACTACGTAATTTATTGTTTACTCTATTTATGAAACTATCTACGAATTCTATCGAATTCTAAATGAAAAACCTAATAAGTTGCGTATTTTAAGAGTATACTCAAATTTTGTTTTGTCTTTATTATATAAATTAATGTTACTAAATAATTAATATTAAAATTGGTTCTCTCATTCCATAACAGTGCTGTCGAACGTACTAGTAAGGGAGTATTTGTACTTTTGATCAATCAAAACTACATACTACTGTACTCCCCTAATCCATTTTATACTCCCCTCAAATAATTCGTTAGCCTTTCAATTCAATCTTACATTTTATGAAATAAAAAAACCTATAAAAAAATTATTTAACGCAGAAATTAAAAAAAATCCAGTTCTGTTAATAAAAAATAATTTTTACTAGGTAAATTGTTGATTATTTTTTACTGGGTAAATCTACCATCAGCAGTGCAACTGCTGAACGCGTATTTTCTCAAGTTGCTTCAATAAAAAATAAAAAACGAAATTGTTTGCTCAGTAAACGCTATGTTGGTAGCGAAGGAGTTGGTCAAAGAAGCACAAGCACATTTAACAATTCGTTCAAAAGTTTAATAAATAAATATCAAAAATAATATTAATAATTATAGTTCCTATAATTTTGTGAATTTTTTTTTAATAATACGGAAGAGCATTAAGTATATAAGTACATATTTTTGTTTATTCTGTGGAAAATTGCCAAAACATCTACAAAATTTGAATTTTTCAAGCAAATTAAAAAAGTTTACCTATTTATTTTTTCAGTTTGTGTTATCAAATACATACTTGTAAACGAAATATTTTTTTTATTTTTTTTATATTTTATGTAAATAATAAACTTTACAATTATGTTGATTGGTTATTTAATTAATTAATTCACTCTTTTAAAAAAATTCCAAAAAGTACTCCCTTTCAAATAAAAATACTCCCTTCAGAGCTCGAAAAATACTCCTTTAACAAATTTCGGAACGACATCAGCACTGTTCCATAATATATTATTATATTATACTATTATACAAATTATACAAATATATTATGAATAATCATAACATTATACAAATATATTATACAAATATATTATGAATAATCTATATATTTATTTATTCTTAAATAAGTGTCTATTTAAGTGACTTGAATGTAAATGATGCTTACAGTTACAATTATTTACTTAGCTTAGCTATTAGTTATTAGTTGCTTAGCTTACAATTTACAATTGACAACAAGTGTTCCACAAAGGTTCGGAGCTGGGACCAACTTTGTACCGATTATATATTTACAACATTCAATATGCTAAAATTGCATTGCAGCATCTTACACAATCTTTGCTGACGATACTCTTGTCACTTGTGTACAAAAATAAGTCGTTTTCTGCTCTTAAAGGAAATCTGACCTAATTATTTTTCAAAACAGAAAAGACATAAAATGAAAACATAAGTACCAAAATTAAATATAAAATAGAAAATTCAGAATTAGAATAAATCGAAAAAATAAAATATTTAGGTGTTGTAATTGATGGACATCTGAAAAGGAACCACCACGTTAATGACATTTGTATTAAAGTACTACCACTGACTGATTGGTGTGTTTTAGACCAGTGCTATTCAAATGGTGGTACACTTCATTGGTATACTCCAACAGCAAGAGTCTTTAAACAGCTGATTATTTAAAACGTTATTCATGTAAACAAATTAAACATAAGTCTACGATTACGGCATTGCTGATTCAGAGATATCACTGGCGTGGAGACGAGACAATTATCGAATTTATATATGTGCGTGCAGATCGAAAACTGAATTATATCGGAAGACAATTATCGAATTTATATATGTGCGTGCAGATCGAAAACTGAATTATATCGGAAAAATAAAATGCCATCAGCAATCGTAATATATAACAGAATACCAACAAATATTAAAAAAATTTGTAATATCAAATTTTTTTCTAAAAAAAACTTAAATCTTTCATATAATTTTTTTCTAAACCATTATCATCTTCCTATAAATTATTGGGTGTTTACATCAAGTTAAATTTATATTTGACAAATTAGGCGCTTCTAAATTATTAAAATAAACGAAAATCATTGAAAAAAAACATTTTTTACTATAAAATTTACTATAAAAATTTTTAATTCGTACATAATCAAATTATGGGCCCTTTTTGATATTTTCGTAAAATTGCCACGAACTAAAATGCCGCGCAGCTAAACTACAGTGGATAAGTTTTATAATCGTGTGTTTTTTTCGTTCATGATTAATATACTATTCAAAATTATATTTGATTTCTTATATAATTTTTATTATCAATTTTAACAATCTTACTTGATAGGAATAGGACTATGTATACATATTTCCAACGAAGGCTACAATCAAATAATGTGGACATTTACTATATACATATATTAAATAATATATGTACGTACATATATATATGTTCTATAATGAAATGATAATAGCGCCACCTACTGGATTTTTGTCCACTGGATTTTGTTGGATGAAAAACTTGCCGTCTACTGGATTTTGTTGGATGACAAACTTGAATTTCAAAGTCCTTTTAAATTAATGTTAAAAAACGGGCAACAGGAAATATTTGTAATTACAAAATTAATCAAAATCAAATGCCACAATTTCATCGTGAAATACTTTTAAAAGCATTATTTTATGATGGAATTATGTATCACGGTAACACACTGCCGTCTCTCGAGTTACGTAATGACCTTTATTAAATTCAATTATTGTTATTTAGAAAATCATATAATTAAATTTCATTTTTGTATTGCATATATTTAGGAGTAATTAAATTATAAATATTTTAAATTATGGGGGTTATTCTACAATACGGCGTATTTGAAATACGTTCATTTCTGCGTTTCACTTTCGAATTATTTTGCTATTATCCCAGATGAAAATATGGCCTTTAATCCGAGATGAAAATATGGCCTTTCATCACGGTCGTATTTCGATTTTTGCTATTCTGCAAATCGCAATTACGTTTAATGGAAGACTGTATTATCACTGCAGTTTTTTTGTTACTCTGGAATACGGTGATATGGATATCGAAAGAATGAAACGTTATCCATATATTTGGGATACGCAAATATATAGTCGCGTATTTTGAATGAAAATGTAAGTATTATAATTTTTATTCATGAAATATCAATATATGTATATGTATGTATATTATCCTGGATGAAATTAGGTATGGCCATATTTTCATCTGGGACTTTCTGGCACCCCTGGATGACTTATTGAAATGAAATTGTTTTCATTTCAAGCTCGATTGAGGAGTTATTACACTATGAAGTATTTGCCGCGTTCAGCAGAGTCTACCCCATCGAGCACTGCAAAGAGCCGCAATAGATAGAGCAGTAAAAATTATATTGCCGTTCAGTAGAATTTTTCGATAAATATCGCTCAAAATATACTCCTCTGACAAAGGAGTGTTTTTTGAGCGATTTATTCAATATTACTCTAAAAAAACTATATATTCCTTCAAAAAAAAAACCCTCTTTATTCAATATTCCTCTAAAAAAAATATATATTCCTTCAAAAAAAAAATTGCTGCTCTATCTAGCTCAAAATTTTTCTGCTAGATTAAACTCGACTCGAGCCCTGGAATAGAAAAATTACTCGTCTGCTGAACGCGGCAATTGATATGTTGTTTTGCTTTCTTTTATATAAGAATAGTGTAGTGTTGCATATGTAATGTTGTTGAAGTATATAAGTAGTTATATCGGAAAATTGACAAATCTTTGCTGATTGAAATAAGTAAAATATATTTAAATATGTTTTTATTAATATTTAACTTATGATATATACAATAAAAAAATTTATCTATAAATTTATATATACATAATTCATAATTGGTATATAAAAGAAATATAATATTCTTAAATAATTAAATGTATTACGTATGAAAGGAAAATGATAATTATTTAAAAATATTTACAATAAATTATTATATATATTTAATACAATTTTTTTTACAACTTCAGGCATTTTTTTATTTTGTAATCCATTTTGTTTTTGATATATCGTTGGTTGGCATAGTTTCAAACGGTCACAAGTCACATTTATTAAATTTTACAGGATAGACAAATTACTGATTTATTTAAATATTTGTTCTCTATTATTTTAATAATTTTCAAGTATAAGATTATTCTGAAAAATGTTTTTCTATCATTAGGATACATATTTTTGATTAATTTTAATCTTATAATAAAAAAAAAGTGGTTTAAGGCTTTTTGCACATAATTTGGAACAGATTCTGTAATGGCCAGTTGAAAAATTGGCGCCAAAAAGACTGACATACGCAATTTATTTCTACATGGTGCACAGAATAGGAAACTAAATAATATTAAATAAAAAAAAATTGAAATTGAAATTTTGTGGGCTGAGTCGTCTTGAAACTATGATAACGATATATATATTTATTCGATGGCCTCAATAATTTCGTACTCATCTTCTAATGTATGATCATAATCAATATTATATTTATTTTTTATTTTACTTTTATAATCATTTTTATTAGCATGATTTTTCTTTATATTTTTTTGGTAACTATTATTATTATGATTATTGTTATTTGTTGAATATTTTGTGGAACCTCTAAAACTAGATTTCATTAATATAGAATACTGATTATTTTTTATTGATTTTGTTAATGAATTAATTGGTTTTAATGTGGTTTGTATTGTTGCTAATGTAGTTTTTGTTTGATGCAGTCTTTTACTTCCTCTACGATTACTATTATTATTATTAGTTGATTTAATTTGTTTTAATTGAATTTTTGTTGAAGTTGTTTTTGCTAATGATGATGATGGTGTTATTGTTGGTTTAGTTGATATTATGAAATTATTTGAAGCCTTATATCATATTGGATTTCCAGCTGCATCTTTATACAATTCTTCATTATTTTGATAAAGTTGTTCAGCTGCTGGACAATTAACATTTGACCACCAATCACATACACGATATGCTTGATTAAATACCGTTCCATTTGGACATAAAAATGAATAAAGATGTCCAGAATGTAAACACCAATGCCATACCTAATAATTCAGAGAGAGAGAGAGAGAGAGAAATAAAATTGGGAATATTTTTCGGTATTCATATAATATGTAAAATTACTTGACAACGTGTTTCAATATCAGCATAATATCCTGGTAATCGACCTTGACAAGAAAATGATAATCCTTTTGGAACAGTCTCATAGGCTGGATAATCAATACCAGCTTCATAGCCATCGATTTGCTACAATAAATTAAATTAATATTAAAACAATATAATAATATTTTTAGATAACAAAAGGAATGAATTATGTAAGCTAAGATTTTGGTTAATTACGAAATTTTACAAAGTAAATAATCGAAAATATTAACAATCATATCATAACAAGAATGTTAAAGTTTTTAGTTAAAATTAATTGTTTTTATTGATGAAACAATAGAACAACTTCTCTGTGTATGGCCCGCTGAAATATTTAGAATGTCGTTTTTTATCGCTGTGGGATCTGGTCGAAGCAGGAAAATCAGATCCATTCGCAAAAGAGGTAGAGTTGATCGATGTGTTGTAGGACTAAAAATCAAACCATCGCTGGAGTGTACAACGGCTACAAGACCTCGTTGTTTGGAGAGTTCTTACCGGACCTCCATCCTTTCTAAACAACCAAGTCTTTTTAGCTGCTGCAATTCATTCCTTTACATTAAGGAGTTACAGAATGTTATCATTTTGATCTATGTCTTAAGTAGATGATGCCAGAAAAATTCAACAATTATTATATGTTGTTAATTATCAAGGAATATAGCTATCTCCAATTTATTAAAAGTAAAATAAAATTTAATGAAAATCTTATTAATTATTTAATAATTAAAAAATCGACCTATTTGTAATTATATTACATATCTTATATTTTATATAGAAAGATAAGTCTTGTTACAAATTTCTCGCAAAAACAAAAGAATTTTGTAATTTGTTTTAATGTGAGACTAAAATTAATATATATATATGTATAATATATATATATAATATGTACATAATATTACAAAAAAAAATATCATTTCATTTGAATACATTTTTCTAATATGAAAATAAAGAAGAATACTTAAAAACAAAATCAAATTGCATTCCATAACGTGAATAATATTTGCATATTTCAATTTATTGATATTTTTTTTTGTAAAATTTAATTTGCATTTTTTTACTGTTTTAATTAGTTATTGCATAGAAGCAGTTCAAGCAAAAAAAAAAACATTTTTTTAAAGTAATTAACTAGAATATTTGTAATTATTTTTGTATATTTTTATGGGATATTTATAAAAAAAAAATTTTTACTGTTGAATATTAATATGTACACATATCAAATTAAGTAGCTAGATGATGAAGAAAAAATATGAGTAAATATTGTTCGAAATATCATAGAAAAAATAATTTTCAAATCATACCTTTCAATATTTAGATCATTTTATGGTTTTTTTTTTAAATTACGGCTTAAACTATTTTTAAAGGAATATCATGTATTCTATCTAACCACTACATGTGAAAAGGCATCATTCCACTTGGTAAACTTATGAAATTTCAAAAAGTGAATTCAGATTGAATTCATTATCTGAAACTATATTTCTGAAATGCTTCAGAAAATGAAATGTGTTCTCAAAATAGAAAAATTCAGTTCTTTTGCACTTTTTTATGGTAAACGTCATCTACCAGGCCTGGAACTTTTCTCTGTAGTATGTGAATTTAGTTACCTTATAAATTAGTTTTGAGAAATTATTGCTTCTGTAAACATGAATCAAAAAGAATTTTTATAATTTTTTTCTACAAATTCCAATTTTCCTATAAAAAAGTTAGCCAAATTAGATGGAACTTCATATTTCGTCGCTTGGCGAACCATTAAAAAAGTTTAAGGAGACCCAAAACATCAAAGATAAACCAAGAAGTGGTCGTCCCGTGCACAGAAATTTAGAGGAAAAAATAAGTCCTTAATAAAAAAAAATTGCAGATCGGTATGACTTGTGCCCGAAAAAAGCCATACAACTAAGAGTATGGTCCAAATGATGAAAAAGAGAAATGCTGTGCAGACCTTTTAAGGAAGCAAAAAAAAAAACCCAAAATAACCACCACCAAGCTATTCATATTCAACAAGACACATTTTATTAGCAAAGGAACTGTATAATTTATTATTTTTGAGAACTTTTCGGTACAACCTTTATAGATTAAGTTAAGAGAATCTCTTATTCAAATAAATAATTGTATGTTAAAATCAAGTAAAATGCGTAATTAGTTTATTGTTTTATAATTCCTTAATCAGTTTATGTTATATAATTAAGCAGTAAACAACAATACTAAATTAGTAGTGAAAATATCTGGAATTTGCTAGGAGCTTGTTCTAATAGCTTTCCATCGTCATCGGAATATTATATTGAAAAACATATACATAAAAGGATATTTTCAATATTCTAAAGAAAGATTAAAAACAAAAACTACTCAAACTAAGCTTAAATCGTACAGTAATTAAGTTTATACTAATTTCATTTAAATGTTAATTTAATTAATTATTTATAAAAGATGAATTAAAATTATTTTTATTCTTTTCTTTATGCACTTCATACAGAATAAAATGTACAATAATCCGTGGACAACTCAATATCTTTTTACAAGAATATAACTATACATAAAGTCTTTAATCAATAAATAAATTATTATTTGATGATTTAATTTTGTATATTTAAAAAAAAATTATTACCTGTATTTTATTTTTTATTTAATTCATAAATGATTGAAGATATAAATATTTTTGTAAAAAATAATTAAATTTTCTCTGCATTATCGTACATACTATCATGTTCCAAACAAAATCCATTTATTGAAAACATAATGTGAACTCAGTCTGAACTCACTTAATGATTTCTGTCTGAATTCACTTAATGGTTTCAGAAGCCGGTCAAAATTTTCATACAAAAAGAAGCCGGTCAAAATTTTCATACAAAAAATTCAATATTAATTTCAGTTTCAGCAAATGAATTCAGTATGAATTCAGATTGAATTCATATTTCCTAGTGGGATGTATTTTCTCTAACAATTTTTTGGTTGATAAACACAGTCAACATCCTTAAAAACTATTTTATTGAAATTAAATTCCATTTTTTGAATGAAATATTAGGAGTATTTAACAAACTTTTCCTATCTATTTCATTTTACAGATAAAAAACCAACCCAGAAAATTATATTACTATTCAATATTATTTTTTTTAAATTATATTTAGAGGCCAGCTTCGTCTGATATATGATTTGCATTTATTTATTAGTGCGTAACATTTGAAATTTTTTGACAATTATTGTCCTGTAATTTGAAAGTTATAATTTTGTTTCTTTTTTCTGCGCTATAAAGAATTAAGCAATGCAGAATATTGAAATAATGTTTCCAAAATGGAATGATATGCAAATATATATATATATATATATATAATGTAATATTATGTAAATTGTAAAATGGAATATTTATAAGGTCAAAGAAAATCAGATATAAAATTAATTTTAGATTAAAATTTTATAATATATTTTGATAAATTGTAATTATTATTTTTTTGTACTTATATAAATTATGAATTTATGAAATTTCAATAATAAACCTCATATATAAAATGTATGAATGTTGTAACACTCGAAAAACTTATTTTGAAATTCATTTGATATTAAAGTGAACATCATAAAAATTAATTTCAAGATTTAAAAACATTATTTTACTACATATATATTTATATTTCACAAACGGTTCAATAGTATTTTTTTATTGAATATAGTAAAAAAATGTACTATTGAACACTTTTATAATATGGTATTAGATATCGCGCAACATTATTCTCTAAAAAAAATATAAATAAAAAAAAGGTTTTTATAAATACTTTCCCTTAAAGAAATATTCAACTAAAAAGTAATAAACAAGCAAATAATACCACATCAATGTACTTTCCCGTTGAGTTTGAGCCACTGTCAGCAATAGTAAGGGTAAGTAGACCTCCTTATAAATGGCATTAATTCTGATAAGGGAAAGTACATTGATGTGGTATTATTTGCTTGTTTATTACTTTTTAGTTGAATATTTCTTTAAGGGAAAGTATTTTTAAAAAATTTTATTTTATTTATATTTTTTATTTTACACTTTTTAGTCGGTCAAATATTTATTCATTTGAGCGACTAAAAATATTTAAATACTTTGACAACTTGGGAATGATTTGTTTGAGCTCCTCATGGCCCACGAATTGGAATTCCACATGTGGCCGATGTTTTGGGCCTTGCATGGTCCCCGGTGCCCCACATGTTTTTTTTGTATAATTGGCTCCACATGACCCAGGGTACTGCTCGGACTACTCTTCAAGACCTTTCATTTGATGCCCCACATGATTTTCTTATGATGGACCCCACATGACACAGGTTTTGGGCCCTAACGTGAATTACCCAACGGATTGCGGAACAAGATTTATTCTTCAATACCTTTTATTTGATACCTCTCATGTCTTTTTGCATTATGGGTCCCACAAGACCCAGAGTAGCTCTCGGAGTACTCAACAAGATGTCCTCTTCAAGACCTTTCATTGATACCCCACATGATTTTTTGTATGATGGGGACCCACATTACCTTGTTTTGGGCCAGAGATAACTCAAGGCGCACTCCGGATTACTCCCCATTGTGATGTACTGTTGGAGACCTTTCATTTGATACCCCACCTGATTTTTGTATTATGGGGCCCTACATTGCCCCCGTTTTAGCTCCTGCATGACTCACGGCGCCCCACGAAATACTCCCCATTGAGATGTACACTTCAAAACCTTCCATTTGATACCCCACATGTTTTTTTGTATTATGAGATCCAACATTGCCCTAGTTTTGGGCCCCGGCATGACCCTCGTCGCCCCCGCCCGACTACTCCCAATGAGATGTACTCGTCGAGACCTTTCATTTGATACCCCACATGTTTTTTTTGGTACATTCAAAAAAAATTGCCAATAGATGGAGTCTAAAAGTCTCCACATATATCTCCACATCTATATAGTCTCCACATACATCTATAGGCCTGTACGGAGGTCAAGTGAAATGAAATTTTAACGCGATCTCCAAAGCTCTACAAACTCTCCTGTGAAATAGCTGTGAAAAAGTTGTGAAAAATATTTTGTAAATAAAATTTGACAAGTTAATTTGGCATTTTAATATTTTGACATTTCAAGACCGTTGAAAGGTCAGTAATTTTATATACTGACCTTTCAACGTCAGCTATTCAAATTTTTGATCAAAGGAAAAAAAAAAAACACTAGCAAATGTCAAAATTTCATCGTGAAATAATGTTCAGAACATTATTTCACGATGAAAAATAATTGTAGAGTTTTTTCGCGCCATCTGTTATAAAAAAAAATTCATTTTTTATCACAACTTTTTCACGCGACCTGCGTACCACCACAGCGAAATCATAAGCGTAAATTTTCATTTCTGATTTCACGATGTTAAATTTGTATGAAAATTTAATTTCACTCGACCTCCGTACAGGCCTTATACTATAAATAAGGTTTTGATAATTTTAGAATGGATTTTTGGCATTTGATTTTGATTAATTTTATAATTAAAAACATTTGTAGTTGCCAGTATTTTAAAATCAATTTAATTGTTTTCAAAACTAAGTTTGTCATCCAAAAATTTTGAATTTATTTTTTGCTCCAGAAACAATTTTTCACAACTATATTTCACCGGAGAGTTTGGAGACCGTGTTAAAATTTCACTATGTGCGAACTTGCGTATGGATCTTTATCAATATTTTATTGACTATTTTTTTTTACAATCTATCATTTTTCAAATAACAAAAAAATTCTTCAAATATTTAAAAAAAAAAAACTTTAACCTTAAAGCTATGTACAGACAGAAAGTGAAATGATGATTTCCCATATAAATTTTCAGGTTGTGAAAAAGTCGGGAAATTGTTTTGAAATTTTTTTCAAAAAGTAGTACATACTCGACGTGAAATGAAAATTATTTATCAGAGACATGAACCTTAAAATAATCAAATTTTTCACATTAATGATCTGTACATTTAATTGAACGTGAAAAATTTGAAAAAATAATATTTTGACGTTTTTATTTTAAAATATTTTAAATTTTATGAATTACTGAATTATCAATTTCAATATGATTGAAAACGATTATGTTGCTAGACGAATATGAGTTTGAAGAAAAAACATTATATGTATTTGACTTTTTACAATAAATAAATTTGACTTAAATTTGGCTTTTCTTTTTTATTTTGTCAATTTCAAATTGCAGTCAAAATTTTCACTAGGTTTAAATGTACAAATTTTAAATTATTTTTTCACGACCTTTTCACTTTCTGTATGTACATAGCTTTATCTATAAAAAATATAGGTATTTAATTTTAACTTACACTTACAAAGCATAATAAAGTAATTAAAATTTCGATTCACTTGACTAATATATAACAATACCAAAAAAAAATTACATATTCTAATGTCAATAGAACATAATTACATTATGAAAATAATTGCCTAAAAAAACTAATTGAGAAAAGGATGTCTCCAATAAAAAATCTCTTAAACTACCTATATATGTAATTGCATTTTGTTTTTGTGTTTTTGCTATTGTATATCTCGATTTAATATTTAAAAATTACATATTATTTTCCATCATGCAAAATTTAAATATCCACGAAGGGCATTTAATATGAACTCTTCTTTTGTCTATTATAAATAAATAAATTTGAAAAAAAATTATATTATGTTCAATAAAAGCTTAAAAAAGAAACAACAGCATAAAAGAGACCTTAAGCGATTTTATATAAATAATTTTTAATTTAAAGAAAAAATTAACACTTGTAATTTTAAGAAAATGAATCTTCTTACGATTATACAAGACAAGAGTGATATTTTTTTAGGGGAATTAGTTTCTATAGTTATGCTGTATTTGGATTGTATATAGTGTACATTTCGTTTTTATCTAGCAATTTCATATAAGTTACATCAGTAAGTGACATAATAAAATTTATATTTATGAAATGAAGCATCATATTTGTTTAAAGATTCACTTCCTTATGAAAGTTTTGTAATATTTTGGTATTAGTATATTTGCTTTTTGAATTCAATGTAATATTTATTAACCAGGTTTCAAAATATTTGAGTTAGACAACTTAATAATCGATAATATAAAGAGGTCCGGATTCTCTAACATCCAAAATGTTCGAATTACGAGTGATTATCCGAAATATAGACAACCTTACAACATATCCGGAACCATTTTTTGTTTCCGAGTAAAACTACTAGTAAATTCGAATTTACGAGTATCCGTAATTCCCAACAAAATTAACATTTGTCTATATTTCGGAAAATCACTCGTTATTCGAACATTGGATGTTGGAGAATCCGAATTTCGAACCAAGATGTGTGACACAACGCTTTAAGAAATTACAAAGAACTAGTATATTCATACATATATATACAGTGCCGTGCAGCTAATTAGAAACGATGTCTTAATGGTTCGTAATGTCCCAAAATTATATTTTGCTGTCAATGGCCTAACCCTAACAAGACTTTTTTTCCAGAACGTTCAAAGACAGAATATTTTTATAAAATATATTTTATTAGTTACATTGATAGGAAAATATAATTTTGGGACATTAGGAAACATTAAGACATCGTTTCTAATTAGCTGCACGGCTGTGTACATATCTGTACAGTTGTATCTGTACAATCTGTTCAGATACAGTACATAACTTTATATATACATAATATACATGAAGAGTAGCTTTCTGTAAGGCAGCAAGAGGTGGCCATATATCAGAAATTCTTTTTAAACATTAATTGCCAAACGTTTAACTCTGCCAAACATTTAACTCTCATTTTCAATAAAAAAAATTGAATAATTAGTACAGTCGATATATTGTATTTTATTAACCAATAAAAAATTGCTTCTCTAATAAAAAACCCTATATATATATAAAGTTATAGCGCTATCAGAGTCAGAGCTTTAAGTATATATGCAATATTATATAATTCTGTAAATTTACTTATTTCTATAAATACTTACACCACTGACATGTAAATCCAAAAGGAATAATCCACAAACCAATGCAGCACAAAAAATATGTAATAAATTTGCCATTTTTTTTATTATTGTTATTTATGTCAAAATAAACAAACAAAAATTATAATAGTAATTTTTTTTTCTAAAAAGCTAAAAAAAACAAAATATTTCACACAATAAAAGCACACTACACGATGATATATGCACTAAAATTGAAGAAGAAATATTATTTCTAGTAATATACTAATTTTTTTGTAGTAAATAATTTTCCCAGCGATTGAAACACAAAATTTATTATTTAAAAAAAACACGATAATTTTTTTTACGATATAAGTATACCGAAAAAATCAAAATTAGTGCAATTTATTTTTTGTAATTTTTATGTTTTTCCACAATATTAAATCCATGCAATTTGTAGGAGAATATCACGCGCGTACAGCTAAATTATCAAAGTCGCTAAAATTTGTGAGCAGTTTCATTTATACCTTTTTTTTTTAATTTTAAGTACATCATTTTTTGTATTAAGTTAAAATAACGAAATGAACCACCACCACTGAGACTATCAAATTCTACATACGATACGAATACGAGTATAATATAAAAATTATTCTGAACCCATTGTGGAAACAGATGGAAAGCTTTGAGATTTTGGTGTCTTTTTTTTTAGTAGTAGGTGGTAAAAATAATGATGATACAAAAAATTTGCAGAATATAATCGTGTTATAAAATTTTCTGAGTAATAAAATTTTTTTTTTTAATGAATGAAATATTATGTATATGTAAAATGGCCATGAGACTCTTTGGTAGTTTTTGATTTTTATCTTGGCATATTAGTGAATGTAAGTTAGTTCTTGTTTCTGTAATAAAGTTGAATATTCTGTAATAATAGGGTTTTTTTGCTTGGTTTATTGTATTCGCGGTTCACTTTAAAGATGCTAAAATATGCGGTAGTCTATAGGGGAGCATAGTGCTTGAAACACTAAAAACAAAATTGCACAAATTTGGAAAGAGATGTGTTAGCTTAGTGGATATACGTTTAGCATGTTTTAGTGTACCTATTTTAATATTTATAATAGACCAATTCGAAATCTTCAGCGCAGATATCAAGCATGGTATAACACAGAAGGACTGACACATTGTAAGCTTTTTATACAATGAGTATAGTGGATGAGTAAAATGGAAAGCACAATAAGCCAAACGGCTACAGTAACGGGGCAGTAAAATGTCATCCAGTGATCTAAATCTAACCTTACCAATCAAGTCAAATTACTTCTTATTTTCATTATATTTATATTATTACATTACAGGATTATAAATGGTCATATCTTCGACTAAGATAGACATAGACTACTCGGAAAATTGAATAAGCCGATAAAACAACAGTGAATGAGAAGGTATTTAGAAAGCTCCAGGATAAGTGCATAAAAAACTTCAGGTAGCTATATCGTAGTAAATGTATATGGATAAATATTGACGCGGTAGTTAAATTCTTAACTTTAACCGAAACCTAATATAACATAGATTCAAAAATATTTAGCTTTAACATTTATGATTCATTAAAAATGGACCAAATTTTATCCATTTCATATAATCTTCCCCTATATATTTTCAACTAGATTACATTTAATTTATTTAATATTTTTTTCAACTCTGGATATTTGGGATTTTATACAGAAATTTTGATATAGTTAACATCATCATCTTTTGACAAAGATGTTTCACTGCAACTTCATAGTTACTAATAAGACTATATCCATTTTTGAACTACATTGCTTATAATTGGTATAATTTATAATTAAAATATGCAACTAACTCAATTGCTTTCTTGGTTATGTAAAGACAAAATTCTTTCTATAGAATAAATTAAAATTTTTATTGCATTACTTTTCCAGTTTCTTGATGCCATTATTCATGCGTGAGAATATGAAAAAAAAAAATTATGATTACTTTTTGACATAATCAAGATTCAAAGCCAATAATATGTATACAAAATATTTGCTATTTTGTTGTAAATGTTTATATACTTATATGGAAAAGTGTTTTTTTTTTTTTAAATATAGAAAGACTGAAAATTATGTAATATTTTATTTAGATGAGTTTCAGTTAAAATATGAATTACACTTTTTTATTTAGTACTTGTTTTTTGTTTTTGTTTTTATATTATTTATGATTTGGCAATAACATTTATTTGTTAGTAAAAATATATGTAATTATAATAATTATTATGAACTTTAAAATGAAGAAAAAAAGTAATATTAAATAGAAAAATTTTCGTGAAATTATTTTGTTAAAGTGAATTTGTATTTGGACATTTATCATTTTTATTTGTTACAATTTTGTTGTAAATTTTTTTTTTACATAGATGAGCGTATACTTAAGTGACAGCGTATAATTGAATTGTTAATAAAAACACGGCTATAATATTTTAATATCAGTATTTAAAGTGTACAAAATTTATGACATCATAATGAATAAATATTGAAAGCTTATAGCTTATTTATGAAATATATATTGCAATCGTATACAATTTGAAGTTAAAGAGAATGGAATATTTGTAAATTTCATCCTGCTAATTTTGTATAGATGACATACCAGACTAGCTTCCGCATTTGATTGATTATTAATTAAGTAATATTTTTTACATAATTACCAAATTATTAATAATTATTAGAAATGATACAACGAGTAACGAGATTTATTTCGTCAAAAAAAACAACATAAAATTTACTTTCATAATTATACTGGTAACAATACTAAAAATTTACATTACTATTCCATTATTTTTTGCTATTGCGTTAAAATTCTTAAATGAGAATTGGCATAAACTTGAATTATGCATATTTCATAATTTTATAAAACTATATATAGGTAATATACATAAAATTTTACCTAAAAGTAATTAATAATGAGCAAATTTTTTCGAAAAAAAAACTACGTAATTTAATTTGGCAATCCAATTATGAATTACAATTTAATTTTAATGTACATACATAATACCATTCTTCGTGTCATTAAAAATTATTAAATAACCTAGAAAACTGAAGGATTAAAAATTATATATTTGTGGCGATCAGAACTCTCTACTAGCGCCTCTAGCGCTCAAGCAAGTTTTTTTCTGAACGATTATTTTCCAAAAACCTCGAATAGCTAGTTTTTTCTAGTGGAAAATTGAATAAGTGGGTGATTTAAGGGAATCAGTAGGGGTTTTGAGAGGTATCTCTATAGTGTGGATCTTGGAATCGCTAGATAGTTCTGAACGCGGCAATTGGCAATAGTTTTTTTTAACATGTTTTACACCTAAAAGCAAAAATGTTAAAATATGCAATGATTTTCAATTGTTTTGAAAAAAATTCTTAGCGCAATATTATTTTAATATATTTTTTCGAATTTTTCTATTATAATATATTTCAGTTTGGAATTAATTAAAAGCTTAGAATTTAAGTAATATAAATAAATGTAAATAGTATATTAACAAAATAAATAAATAATTAAATTACAAAAATTTTGTTGTTCATACAAGAATTATACGGCGTAATAAAGGCTGGTAAATTGTGCAATAGCACTTGATTGAGAAAAGAAGGAATAAAATTTATAAATTGTTTTATAAAAGACGGGATAATTCCGATTTTGGATTAGCTTTTAGTAATACCGCCTATAATTACTGCATTCCCGTCCTAAAAAAGCATAATATAAATTAGACGAGACACTGTCACTACCTCCTCAGGTCCAGGCTACCCACTTGCAGAATATATAATGATGAAGAGGAAACAGCACTACACATTCTTTGTTCCCCACATCTTTGGATATTATTATTATATCCAGCTTACTTAAGAATATACTCAAATTTATCAATGGTCTGAGCTTTTCCAGTGAACTCTAAGAACCCATCGATCATCAAAAAAAGATCATCACAATATGTCTACTTAAGGCCGCAGTGGTATCTAAGACACTTGCCCAGCCCTTACTTGTTTTCAATTATAATATAAATTATACTCTACCTAATAGTTTTAACCTTTTATACCATATAATATATTTACAATATCTATATATTTGACTGTTAAAGATAATCAGAAATCTTCTTGGATTTACATACTTATAATGAACTTTGGATTGTTTTATATCATGAATGTACAATTTGCTGACTTTGCTGGGCCAAATTGGATGAGTCGTCCACACTTAAAATATGGAATTCGCTGTAAATATACCCACAAGTTTATTTTAAATAATCATAAATTAAATTTAAAATTTTTATACTATCGTTTTGTAGGGTGTTAGAACTAATGTACAATATGGTCAGTAATCCATAACCCATGCTAACAAAAACTGATTCTTCACTAAGATATTCTAATTTTAGTATTATATATGACTGACAACTTGGTTAAGTTAATGATTTTCATTATGGTCTGTTAACTTACATTAAATCCGATTATAATTCAATTCAAATAAAATTAAACTGATGTTTTTTTGTATATAGCGATAGCCTATACCTATACCATATGATGCTGGCTGATTTTAATCGGTGATGATGACCAGCATTAATTTAGACTTGACCTTTTTTTAATTTTTTTTTATATTAACTAACATGATTATAAAACCATTTTCCTTTTTAAAAATGGGAAATTTTGCAAGATTTTTCATAAATCACAAATGAATATCTAATTGGATTTTGTATATATTTTTGTTGATGCGATAATGGTGATGGAGAATATATGTTAAAATTTTTGAAAACTAAAAAGATATTTTTTATTTATATATATTACTAAATAATTTTTGCACAATTTAATTTTTTTGTTTTTCATTTGTGGTTAAAAAAAAAAACTTTTGCAGTTTTGGAAAAGATTTTTACTGACCGATTAATTTATTTAAAAACAAAGATGATTTTTTACGATTTATTATTTTTTTTAAGAAGGTCTGTTAATCCAATCGAAACACATTTTTAATAAATAAATATATATAGAAAATATGATAACTGGTAAAATATTATTTAGCATACATATTTTACTAAATATAAATCCAATTTTTAACTTTTTTTTTTGTATTTATGTTGAAATATTTTAAGCTTTATCTTTACAGACCACAAAACACAAAATGATTCATTTGCAATTTTCTTAAAAATTCCATGATCTTTATTTTTACATTATATATATTAATTTCAGACTATTCAAAATGCTAATCTCAGCTCAGCCTTTATACATATACATATATAAGCTTTTTAATTTTCGGAAATGAAATATATTTAAAAAAGATTAATATTTGAAAAGGATTTTTTGTTGTCATCATAACCTTGTGGAATGAGACATATAGCATTAGCATTATGCCAAATTATTTATTACCATAACTAAACCATTTTTTAGATATTGGTGGTCTGGTAACACTAATAATAAATTTATTTACTAATTATTTATTAACACGATATGACCATGTAAAAAATAAATTGAATAGTATGTAGTATGATGAATATATAAATTAATTTATTACTTTAAATGTATTATTGATCCAGATAAGTAAATTTCATGATGGATTTCTTAAAATAAAGAAAATTTCATGACAAACAGATTTTCTTTAATGTATAACCTCTTTGTGTATTTCCTTAAGTTTATAATCCTAATCTTTATTTATAAATATTTTAAAAATATAAATGAAAAGGATTTCAGGGCTAAAACCTAAAGGTTATTGTATAATATTAGTACATCATTTTTAAAAATTACTAATGATGTATTTATTTTTAATTGTGTTAAAGATTATTAAAAATGTTTTAAAATAATGGTAAAATATATTACTGAAGATAACATATATGCGTCTCAATTATCCTGGTAATTATTTAAATCCTGTAATTTTATTCTTTATAACTAATTACATATTATACAATTAAATTCTATAATTTTTTAGTTATGAATATGGACACAAATATTCTGTGCGATAAAAAATCATTTTTGTGAGAAAATAACCTTTTTTGCGATTTTTTATTAATTTTTGTGTCTTAAAAATTTTTTTTTGTCCTTTAAAAATAAATTTTGTGCGATAAAAAAATTCAAATTTTGTACGGAAAATTTCACATAAGTTTTTAGGGCTTTTTTTAAAAAAAATCCCTTATGTTAACATATATAAACAATATAAAGTAGTTATTTCACATAGTTAATATACACACAAGTTCATGATAGACCCACCAATAGAAAGCTTGATTTATTGAGAACCAGATGTAATTGATATAATTTTAAAATTCGGCCGGTAGACGGCGCTATTCACATTTTTCCAAAACATCTTTTTCCGAATAAAAATGTAATTTTATATAATAAATGTGCACCAAAAATGAAGTTTGACCACTCGTTGGAAAGGTATTTAAGAGTAGAATACGATGTCAGTAACGATATGTCAAATTATACCGCTAGAGGTGCTGAATGGTAAAATATATAAAATGGTAATTTTTAAAATGTGATTTCCAATGGTCAATAAGCCCCTAAAATTAAGTTTAATGTCACATATGAAAGGTAGTAAGTAGTAGTATAAAATCACAGTTGTTATAATTTTAGTTTCTGCCACTAGAGGGTGCAAAATAATACTCAAAATATGCATTTACAGTAAATAATTTTAAAAAAAGCCCATTATTATAAAACTACTGATCAGTAGTTCGGCTGCGCGGCATTTTTTTTATAGAAAACAGTATTTTTGCCGAAAGTTTTTTGGGGTTACTGAAGTATCTCCTTTCGATTTTTTTCACAAATATATTCCCCCTTTTCTATTGCCCAAAAATTATTTTTATCGCAGAAAAATTTATTTCATAGCACAATAATAATCGCACATTTATATAAATTTTTATCGCACATTTATAATTTCTTATCGCAAAAATAAATTTTACCCGTTGATTATCTTATAACTCTAACTGAGATCGAGAGGGGAACGTTTTAGAAATAATTTCTTCAGTTATTTTTATCATGTTAAAAGATTTACATAAGATTAATACTAAAATGGAATATTAATTATCAGAAATATTCAAAAAATGTATTTTAAATATTCGTTTCGTCAATCCGATATTTCTTTATGTAAATAAATATTACTATTAGATAAAAATTTCATAATATTTTTATTAATGCCCGTATGACAATGGCTTGACAAAATCCAAAAAAAAACTAAAAAATGTCTCTTTGTGCGACTGAAACACAAATATTTTTCAATGAGAGACAACTATAGTGTCGTATTGATGCTGTCAAATATATTGTTTTTGTTTTTTAATCTGTCAAAGATATTTCGCTGCTCGAATACTTGTTTGCTTCATACGCCTCTGACATTTTCACTTTGCTCCATATCCACCCTAAATTTGCAACTTACAATTTACACATGTTAGACTTCTTGGTCCGTGTTTCAAGACGGGTCCCGAAGATAACTGGCACGGCTCCATGTCTATCTTATAATATAATGACTATGAAAATTACTATGGATATAAGGCAAAAGTAAAAAAAAAAATTTGGCATTAAAGTTCTATATCAATGAGCAATGGATATGGAGCAAAAAAATTAATTTAATATTAATGTTAATGTTTCATGTACATTGCTCATTTATATAGAGCAAAAAAACATTTAATAAAAATAACTTGAAAAATGTATAGAAAAGTTGCTCTACGTGCTACCTTTTTTCTGATTTTTGAGAAATGAGGCAAGCAAGCATTGAAAAAAAAAGAAGTGGATGTGGAGCAAAACTGCTACTCGATATCTCAGTAACTATTAGAGATAAGAAAAAACGAATTACAGTTTTAAAAAGAGAATCTCCCAAACACTACAGATATGGTCCTAACTCAAAAAACTCTAAAATGGCGTATGAAGCAAACAAGTATTCAAGCGGCGATTTGTAATAAAATAATAAAAAAAATGCTTGAATATTGAAAAAAATCATGAATGTCAAAAAATATACAAAAAAAATCCAAAAAAATTTCGATTTTTTTTGACAGAAATGGTTTTGTTGCTGCTACACAGTGACAAATCATTAGCGACATGGATTTTTTTTGACTTTCAGGATTTTTTTCAATATAGCGTGTTACTCGCACTCATATCTTTTTCTCATATAAGAAATATTACCTCTCCCTCTAAATGGATAGTTTCTGAAAAATTGAAATTTTCAAGCCATTGTCATACCGGCATAATAAATACGAGTATCTCGTTAAAATGATGTAAAAATTGAATATACCTTGGATAAATCATAAAGTAAAATTTTGTAACGTAAGATATATAATAATTTTAATTTTAACAATAATTAATTTTGACCTTAAATATAGTCTCTTTAAAAGTTTATGTATACTCAATTGTTTACCCAAATTTCATTTATATTTTTTTATAATAATTGCAACAAATTTCAAATATATATACTTTATCTTAATCAAAAAAAAAAATCAAATTAAATATTTTGGGAGCTTCTGCTCTGCTTTTCCTAATATGTAAGATTTTTTTATTATTTTTTTAATTACAATAATTATATTTATTAGATGATAACCTTGTTTGTGAATTTTGTAAGATTCCCATCATAGATATACAACGTTAATTAGTTATAGTACCATCCCATTTATATATTTTATCAATCAATTTTCTATATGTATAGTTTGATTAACCCGATCGCACCATTAATAATTAATTTTTCACAAATTCGAATTATTGAGAATTTATATGAATTTATACAGGGTCAACAAGATAGTTAAAAAATCTTTCAAAATAAATATATCTAGTTAAATATAATAACTTTATTTGCCATTAACTTTCTGATTATACCTTAAATCTTAAAATAAATGAAAAAAAAATTAATGATCGTATAGAAGAAGATCATAGTTATTTTATATTTAATTTGATATTTATATATTGGTTTTTTTTTTTGAAAATTAAATTAAAAAAAGATTTGTGGAACGAAAACCGTGCATACTGTTATACGTCACTAAGTGATATAAAATTAATTTGAAGTACTGTAACTGTTAGACAGATTAAATACGAACATCAAAAATTCTACAACTCCTCTTTTAGTTTTTTTTGGAATCATGGCGAATTGCTTAGCAAAGAATACTTTGGATACGTAGAAGTAGGCTGGCATTGACTTAAAAATTATTTTGCCTTTTGCGGGATATATGTAGTTATATGAGTTATAATAAAAAGATATATTAAAAAAGTTTAGTTTTGGCATAAATGATGTAATCAATGTAGATGTTTTAGGTTTAGCCGCCTATTTATAATTGCCATACATCGACATAGTACGTGTTCCGCTGCTTTATCCTCATCTGGGCAGAATCTGCATACCTGTTCATGGAGTAATACTATGATATGTAGGTCTTTCTTCAGCCTGGAGTGACCTGTGAGCAAGCCAGTGATTATTATTATTAAGTATATACACTTCGTATAAAGATTCGATTTCAAAAATTATTTACATATTTAAAAATATAACCTTTATTCATATTAAAAGTAACCTAAAATATTGTTCTCCTAAAAAGTATTAGCTCATTACGCTAACGCTAAATTAATTATTTCTATATAGCTACGGAATATAATAATTAATTAAGTAATTTACTATGCATTTTCAAGATTATCTCTATATATAAAAAATATTTAGATAGGCTAATAAATCCATCAAAATATTATATCATAAATAAATATGAAAAAAAAAATTGCAATTAACCAAATTACTAAAAAAAAAACTTTCCATTTTTTTATGATTATTATTTCAATGCTTATTATATTTATAACGATAATACTTAGGTTAATAGGTTACGATTAAGCTACCTGCAATCGAGGTTGTTCTGTTTATTTGATCTTCTTCTTTAATATTATATAATTCAAGGTAATTTTTATTATTTTTATACCTAGCATTCAATTTGAAATACAAATACACAGTTATATTATATTGGCCAGAAGTTTAAAGCCATTAAGTTCATCTTTTATATTATATTACCGTATCCATACATATAATAAATATATACTTAAACTTTATGGATCATCCTACAATTTTACTATATAATGGGAAATATTCAATTGTATAATAATATTGTTTCTTAAGGTCTCATTTTAAACTTTAAGATTTTTTTTATGCTACTTTGTTATAAGATATTTCTTGAAGGTTGCAATCAGTTAAATAGAATTCCAATATTAATTAAAATATGAATTTTTTTTCCAAATAATTAATTTTTACAATTATTCTTATGCCTAATTCCTATACTTATATATATTTAAAATTTTGTTTGTATATCGGAAGATAAAATCATATTAAATTTATAATTTTAAAATTAATTTATAATTATAATAAAAAATTATAAATTCGTTTTTTTTTCTTTTAAATATTTAAAATTTTTTGCAGATCAATATATGCGTTTAATAATAAAAGTATATTTATAGTTAATTCAAACAATTGATATATTATATTATAAATGATTAATGAAAAATTAAATAGGATTTATAATTTATCATAAACAAAATTTTAAATTTATAATTTTGATCAAAAGTTCAAGAACAAAGTAAATCAGGGTATTAACAAAGTATTGAAATCAGGGTAGCACAATAATTACAAATTGGGTTACATATTAAACTGAAGATATAGATAAAATATTTATTTTGAATATCAAAGATACAAATAAATATATTTTAAATTTTTAAATTCTTTATTAAAATTATAAATTTTAGCTTCGTAAATGTGAAGTAAAATCAACGAGAAAATACCAAAAAAAAAAAACCCTGGGTTGCACATTTTCTCAAAATTGTCTCATGTTAGAACTAACCAAAGGGAATGTCTATATATACATAGAATTGATTTTAATTTATTAATTAATTAAGTTTTCTCAATACATATTTGTTTTTAAAAATATAAAATAAGTACAAAATTATAAGGTAATGTAATTTTTGATTTTCAAAAGGACCACAATAATGAAAAAAAAGGGGAGATATAATGAAAAAAAATCTTTAGATACTCTAGTAATTTTTTATATATCTCATTGAATTTGGTTGGAAATTATCTAAAAATTGTTATGCCCAAATAATTTTTATAATTTATCTTATACCTAGATTTGGTACTGTATACAATAGAAGATAAAATGTATAGTAAAATATATGCATTATCGAAATAATTTAAAAAAAAAATTAAATTCTATACAAATAGTTAATTCCTTCATTAGCTAAAATACTTAAAATTTCTTCCTTATTTTTAAAATGATCATATGCTAATCAATCTGTTAAATTAATATTATTTTTTTGATTTAATCAACATGCAGATGATTTGACGAAACATAATTAAATTTTTATTTATGTTAAATAGAATAAGAATTATGACTATAAGGAAGAATTCAATTTTTATAATTTAAAGTTTTTTTTAAATTAATAATAATAAGCTTTACTTAACTCTTTTTATCATAGTTATCTCATCTGATTTTATTTCTGTAATAATAAATGTATATAATTAATATATTACAATTTAAATTCAATTAATTATATATGTAAGCAACATTTTTCCATTTTTTTCTTTCTTCTCCTCTTTCCATTTTTAGTGTTCTAGCAAAGCCGTATTATTGAGATCCGTAGGTTAATATACTGTTAGTATTGTAATATAATACATTTTTCTGGTCTGTGGTGTAATCTTGGGTTCAAGTATGGTTTGATATTCTTAAATTGATTCCAAGCAATAGATGGGAGATCATCCTATCAATTTCAATTTCTTGTTTTTATTTGTATATACAATTTTAAAATTATTTGAAATGAAATATTGTTTTGATATGATTCATAATATCGTTCTCTTAAATATAATTACTACTGTTGTCATGAGAAGCTATATAAAACTATAATTGTAGCGCATTTTAAAAACTAAAAATTCCCCAAAATTAATTGAAACCATGAACTAAATTATTTTTTTGCGCTATTGGACTATTAAATTAAATATTTTTGTATTTTAGTTATAGAATTTATTAGGTAATTAATTAGTAATTAGTATTCCAACAAAATGCAATTTTTTATAAATGTCAAAATAGCATATATTATATATGTATGCAGTGTAAAACGTAATTATAAAAACTAAAATAAACCAACAAAAAAGAATTGATGAAAGAAATCATCCATCATCAACATTGGATTATAATTCACATATATATATTACTCGTATATCGTATTGCATTAGTTTTTTTTTTGTATTATATCGTGCAGACTAGATTAACAGGAAGTTTTATTTTTCTTCTTCAATTTTTATCGACTTAAAAAATATAAAATAATTGAAAATTTGTGTCATGGTCGAAATTGGAACTCTTGTTTTCTTCTTCACTTCATTTTCTTTATCCAAAAATCATAAATGAAATTATAAATATAGTGACACCATCATTGGTTTGTTTGATGATGGGTTTCGTTAACATCCTTCCCACGTTAATCACAATTAAATTCTTTAAAATATTATATTTTAAAAGCTCCAAAAGTGACGAAACTTTATATAAACATTAAAAAACCAATTTTTTAATGGACTTGGAACAATACGATTGAATAGCTTTGTATCATCTTCAAACCTTTCCCACCTTATTTTTTTTATATTGTGGCGGGGCCAATACATTTTTTAGGATAAAAAAAATTATAATTTTAAAATATTTCTATATAGTAAATTTTCTTTTAAAACAATGTCTTAGCGGTGCAACAAAAAAAACAACCATAATTATAAACACGATTTTTGAATTCAATTTTATTTGCTAATCATTCTTGTTCAATAAAATTGATATATTTCGTTTCTTAAGCGTTTTAAGCTTTGTATACAACATACATAGTTAATACGTATAACCTACATATATACATATGTATATATATAGATATACATAGTAAATTATAATTTAAAGGGCTATTTTTCCGATATTGGAAGATTAATTGAACATCAATCGAAAAACAAAAAATGTAACAATTTTTTTTTATCGTTATTGTAATTTTTTTCTTTCGCTAAAAGACATTTATTATAAAGTTGTGTAATACTTACAAAATGAAAGGGAAATTAATTTCCCATCATATATGATCAAATTTAGTTTTTACAGATATAAAGTATGAGGAAGAATACATAATTTTAAAATAACTATATATAATATGAAAAAAAATATTTATATAATTTTTGGTTTTAAAAGTTTTTTTTATTAAATTTCGAATTTAATTAAGTTTGCTTGTAACTGTTATTTTTTTAAAATGTTTATTTAAATAATTTTAATGGAAGTTTTAAAATAATGTGTAGTTCTTACATTTTCAGATTAAATTCAACACTTTTCATAAAATTTTAAACTTTTTTCGAAAATTGAATTTAAACATTTTTCAAAGCATTTTTAAATGTCTGGGAAATTGAATTTAATCTGTAAATGGTATAAAAAGTCTGCTTTTTAAACTTGTTTATTTACTGGCCACAGACAAGTTCAGTGATTCCATATTAATAAAATAGGCACAAGTTGAAACTATCCAGCGGACTATCCAGCTTTAGTGATTAAAATTCCCATATATTTTGCATACGCTCGTGCACCACAAATTATATGGGAATGATAGAAATCGTACGCTTTGATTTAGATTTAGGGTTTCGACTTAAAGGGATGTTAATTTGCAAAATGTGTTTTCCAATTGTCAATAAGTGGCAAAAAATAGGTTTAATGTCGCTTCTGAAAGGTAGTAAAATCACAGTTGTTATAATTTTAATTTCTGCGGCTCGAGGGTGTAACATATACTCAAAATATGCATTTACAGAATAGTTGAATTTAAAAAAAGTCTATAATTATAAAACTACACTGATCAGTAGTTCCGGTGCACGGCATTTTTTACATTTATTATCAAAAAAATTAAAAAAAAAAACAAATATTTGAAATTTTTGGACTATCAACTTGTGAAATGGTGCCCTTTTCAACCAAATCAAAATCAACTTATGAAATGGTGCCCTTTTTATTAACCTTTCCCAATCAAAATCAACTTGTGAAATGGTGCCCTTTTTTATTAATCTTTCAACAATTTTGAATTAAAAATATATTTTATTTTATGTATATAAATTTCAATTATTTTCATAATTAATTTATAACTTTAATTTTACTTAAGAATATTTTGACATAAAAAATACATGATCTGGAAATAAAAGTCAATTTGGTAACTTTTTTTTAATAATTTAGATTTCTAAATTAAGTTTTATTTTCTTGTGAGAAAATCTTAGGTAATTATTCAAAAAAATGTTTTTATATAAAATTATAGTTTCATTTTTTTTTGTTTTGTTTTACATTGCCATCTTGGTTGCTACAATTTAAAATGAGTGTGAAGTTTTCATGATTTTGAATTGGTAAACATAATTTGTATATTGAAATTATAAGAAAAAAATGTTGCACATAAAAACAACAAAACACAATTTTTTTTATAACATTTTTTATTGTGCAGATATTTTCCAAAATGTGCCTCATAATTTCATCAAACAGACTTTTGATTTTGATAATTCCATGTATATAATATAATATATGTATTACAGGGTTTGCACTTCAAATTCGCCTTTTTGCAAATCAAATTCGTCCTTTTGCAAATCAAATTCACCCTTTTGTAAATCAAATTCGGCCTTTTGCAAATCAAATTCGTCCTTTTGCAAATCAAATTCACCCTTTTGTAAATCAAATTCGTCCTTTTGCAAATCAAATTCACCCTTTTGCAAATCAAATTCGACTTTTTGCAAATCAAATTCAACCGGTATTAAAAAATGATTCGAAAAGTTTAACTTTTGTTAATAAATGTATATATTTATTAACAAATATAAAATGTATATAAAGATTTAGCAGAAATTAAAACAAAAATGCATCAGATGGATCAGATATTCGCGATATATTTTAAAACCCGCAAAAATGCATCAGATGGATCAGATATTCGCGATATATTTTAAAACCCGCAAAAATGCATCAGATGGATCAGATATTCGCGATATATTTTAAAACCCGCATGTAATCGAAAATAAATCTACCCCATACAAAAAACATAATTAAATAAATTTTACGTCATTTCACCCACCTAAAACCTCACAGAAAATAAAATTTGCATATATGTACTTCTAACCTAAAAAAATATAATTTTCGAATCATTTTTTAATACCGGTTGAATTTGATTTGCAAAAGGGTGAATTTGATTTGCAAAAGGACGAATTTGATTTGCTAAAGGGTGAATTTGATTTGCAAAAGGACGAATTTGATTTGCAAAAGGACGAATTTGATTTGCAAAAGGGCGAATTTGAAGTGCAAACCCTGTATATTGATTCTTCAAATTTGTTACCACAAAGATTTAATCTTATTTTCATAATTCTCTTTATTTTGGTTTAAGATTTTATGTGAATAAATACAGTATTTTATAATAGGTTTAAATTACTTCGCAGGATATTAATTGCGCTAATTGGAGCCACCGGCCAGATGGAAGGTTATTCCCCACTTGAACCAACCAAGGATGAAGTGTTTGTACTTAAGCAGTTTTATACCAATTTATCCGAATTACATATTTTTCCATATATTTTGAATATTTTGTAAACCGGGCAGGACAAATACTTACTTTTCAAATACAGAATATTAAATGGAAAACAATGGAGTACTATTAGTACAATCAATTATCATTTGAAATTCGTATTGTATCTCACATGGCTGTGTAATGGATGAATTGAGAGGTATTTAATATAATAATTCTTAATCCATTAGCACACAATTCGCAATTTTAATAAGCAATCAAACTTTTAAATTTCTACTCTGCATAATTTTATAGATTGTTATCATTAATTTCCTAACATTTTCCTCCAAAAAATCTAATTTATTTAATCCATTTAAACCATAAAATCATAATAAACTAATTATCTGGCAATTTTCTCATATCTAATTTTCAACTTAAATTTACTATTTATTTTTATAATTATTATTACTATAATTTCATTTTCTATATACCAAAGTAATATAATTAAAAGCTTTTACGATTTAAGAGTATTAAATTTCTTTAAATATTTTGTATATCAAAAATTATATTAAAATTTAATTATTACTTATATAAAATTAATTTAAACTTTTTGTAAATTCAAAAGTATTGACCATTGTTTATGTAAATGTCATATTATGCAATTTCTTTTTGAATCTATATACACACAGTATCGTAATTAAAATGTATAATCTCTTAGAAATAGAGAAAAAAAAATTAAAAGATATTCACATTAAAATAAAATTTTTAAAATTAAATCATTTTTTAAACCATAGTATAGAAAAAATTATATTATTCAAGGTACTCGTTCATCATTTCTCATAAAAAAAACAAACAAAAATGTATATATGTATACCTATATCTTTTGTTTCTCATTAATCAGTCATCCGCAAAATTATGTTGTAACATACGAGCATAATCTGAATGATATTTGACGGATGGATGAACCAACTATAACTAAAAAAAATTATTATGGTGGTGATGTGTAAATTTCATTTCAATATATTTTGGATGGATACACAGAAGTCCGCCACCCAAAATTTTTGATTTTGGTTACGCCTGTCATTCATTTTTTTATATACATATAGTTATTTATTTGTTGTTTTTTTTTTGCTGAATATCTTATGTTTTGTCTTTAAATATTTTTTTTTGCATAACAAAATTAGAAATGGTTTTTTAATTATTATTATTTATTTTTAATTTAATGTTTTTTTATCATTTATCAAATAATTGAAGAAATTAAATTTGAAATTGATTTATTTATTTAGTAATTTCAGCAAATTATTATAACGTTTTTTTAAGAAGGTTAAATAAATTACATTAAAATTGAATTACATTATATTATATAAACGAAATGATGAGATAAAAATAATAATATAATAGATTATAAAGAAACATAAATTTTTTTTCACTATTATATCTAAAATGTCTTATGTTGTATTGTACAACGTGAACATATATAAATTAATAATTAAAGGCCCATACGCAGCTCGAGCGTAGTGAAATTTCCTACACAAAATTCCATCGTGAAAAATAGAAATCAAAAATGTTGACGATATTTCACAGGATTGACATGCAGTTAATAGAATGGGCCAAATAGTTTCCACATATAATTCCATAACAAAATAAGATTTTGAAAATTGATTTTGATTAAATAGTTGTTGTTCAATTTTAAAGTTGGCTACTATTGAGTTTTCATAATTTTATAAAAATTCAATGGGAACGGGATTCTAAAAATGTTTGCAAAAAAACTATATAAAATTCAATGTGAACGCAGCTTAGACTAAGCAGCTTAGACTAAGCGTAAGCTTACTAAGCGGAGTGCTAAGACTGATCAATTGTGTGGTGTTGGATAGCATGCCACGCTGGCTTCAAATGTGAAAATTGTAACTTTAAAAAAATTTGTAAGTTTATAATTAAAAAAATATTGAATTATTTAATATAAAATAATTAATTTAATAATTATTAATTTTGAAGTACCTAAATTTGTAAAAAGAAATTTTTTGATTTTATTTTGATTAAATTTAATTAAAAATATTTGTAGTTTGCCGGAATTTAAGAATCAGTAAAGCTTGTCATCTAAATTTTGTATTTATATTGTTCACCACAAACAATTTTTACACAACTCTTTCACGTAGAGTTTGACCATGAGACTATTTCACGGATGTTAAAATTTCGCTACGCTCGAACTGCGTATGGGCCTTAATAAGTTAATTTATAATTGAAAAATAACTAATTTGAATATAAGTGGATGCGTTCTGAGAATCATTGATATTTAATTGACAGGAATGTGTTGCTAATTTGGTGAATTATTAGTGGTATATGTACTTTAAATTAGTTATTATTTTCAATTTTTATAATGTTCAGATATATTAATAAAATTTAAGAGAATTGATATTTGTTCACTCATTAAATAAATTTTATTGATCTTATTTTTTAATTTTAAATTATGTTTAAAGAATACAGCTACAAACTTCGTGTAAAACTTATAAAAATAGTTTATTTATATAAAAAAAATTTACAAATATCCTTTTTTGAATCCTCCCAGCAAGACATATACAATCAATCAGAAATCCATCAATAATCATTTTTGTTATTTATTAACAAAATGTAAATAATTGATTATTATAATTAACTGAGCATTTAACAATTTAAAATTGATTCTAATAATCATCTTATTAAGAGCGCCGGTGGCTTAGTGTGTCCAAGTTAAATTCCCGGCCCAGACATCGATATTGTTCCAAGTTGACTCAGCTTTACCTTTACGTTTACCGGCAATTAAATTTATAGCAATATAAGACTTCCCACCCTGCCCACTAAGAACTGACGTATATACCAACGCGTATGTGCTCTGTTGGTAATTGGTTTCGCAATAACGTGATATAAAAATAGCCAATTTTCACCCAATTCGTATGTATATGGCAAAAAACTCTACGCTGCTCCAAGCGCATAATAATTAGACATAAAATTAACATGTGTCAGTGAAAAACAATATAACAATAATATATATTGTATCTTTATATGTAGTATTTTAGTATTTTTAAAGTTTGTATTTTGTATATTTTATTGCAATAAAATTGTATTTTTAATTTTAAATAAATTTTCCGTGGAAATGCAGATGAATTTTTTTTGGAATTTTATGAAGAACAAAAATATGTATGTGAAATAGTGACAGCCAAAAAAATGCATTGAAATTCCAATATATCTCAAATTTATTCATTATTTTTAGAAAAACTTTTTAAATCATTCCAACGTAATAAAACCTAGCAAACACTGGACTGGAAAAATGGAGCTCATTGGCAAATTAATTTATTTTTTTATAACTAAAATTAATGTTTTAACTATTTAACTATTTAAACATACAACTATTTAATTTAATATACAAATATTTAAGTTGTAATCAAAACAAAATTGTAATCAAAATTTAAAAAAGAATTTATTGAATGTATACTAATTAATGTAACTAACTTTATGATGTATAGTAGATAAATATAAATTTGTATTTATACGAAATAATATATCATAAATTTAAAAGGCCTTAATACGTTCTCACCAGTTCGAAATTACGTAATTTTGATGATTATCGTAATTTTGACCAAAATTAAGTTCAAAGTCATGCAATTTCCCATACATTGAGATAATTTTCAAATTACATCAAATATGGTAATTTTGTAGAAATTATGTTTGGAACATTATGTCAGAATCGAATGTTCAACCCTATTAATCGATTTTTAACCCTAAAAATTGAACCGTGCAAACTTAATTCGTGTCATCTTGTCATTTCTGTCATTTTATAAGTTATATTTTCTGTTATCAAGTCATATCATTGTATTTTCTGTCATCAACAATAAAAATATTACAAATAATTTCAGAAAAAATATTATAAATCAGTGCTCGGAATTATATTTTAGGTAGTGTGCCCAAAAATATGTTTTTTTAACCAATATTTTTACGTGCCGATCCAATTCCATAAATTAAAATAGTATTGAAATAACAGAAATAAGATAATGTAGACTTATTTTATTTGTTTTCATAAATAAATTAATTAATTTGAAATAATGTATTAAATTAACTAATTTTGGCACGCGTACCACTGAATTGCGATCACTGTATAAATCCTAAAAAAACTTAAAATGTCAAACGAAACTATCTCCAATCTGTTGTGAACAGTTCGACGTAATTTCGAAATCATCCAGCGAAATTACATAATTTCGATCTGGTGAGAACGTATTGTTACGTATATTCTAATTTAAACTACACTGCCTAGTATAGTTTAATTTTATAAAGACTACTTGTCTTCCAAATTTCACCCGAATTGGATCCAAATTTTAGAAAAAACGAGGACGCACGACATCGATTTTTTTCGCAATTTGAATCCAATTCGGGTGAAATTCGGAAGTATGAAAAATGAAAAAACATTTAAAATTTCCAGACAACCTAAGTCAAAAACGAAAAAAGGGCTGCCTAAGTAGTGTCGCACAATATTCGATTACTACCCATTTGCAAAAAAACCGGATCAAAATCCGATAACTGCAGCTCGAGTTATCTTCTCCAGCTAAAAATCTTATTTTACTTTTTGGGCAAATGCCTCTTACATGATATTAATTTTTATAAATTAAGGCCCATACGCAGCTCGCGCGTAACGAAATTTTATACAATCAAATAGAAAAATGTAAATCGAAAAAGTTAAATTTAATTCTACTTTTCATTTCGATGCGCTGACAATATTGTTCGAGTTTCCGTGGATTTTCACAATAATTTGGTATAATCTAGCATTTTTCCTCCATCACATCACAGCCATAATTGAAAACATTTGACACATAATTTTAAAAACCTTTGACTTATAATATATGGACTGCTAGTAACCAACTTCATTGCTGTAGCTATGACCGACTATATGCATACCACCAGAGATGGCGAAAAAAGGAACTAACTATTCCGAATTGCCTTTGGCGACGCTCGCCTTTTTGACGGCCAATAAAATAACTAAATCATTAATTTATGAGAATTCCATAGATTTTACTTAGAATTCTACGGGATTTAATATACGCTACCAGTCATAATAGTATTTTTTTCTTTGACAGCAAAGGAAATTATAAGCGATTAGCAGTCCATATATTATATAGTAAAAGTTAAAAACAAATATAAAAATTTAAAATAAAGCCATCGTTTTCTTTTTTATTAATAATAATAAATTATTGATAAGCATAATCAGCAGTTTCCTGTTCCTCCATTTTTAATATTTTTATTTTATTTATTTTTCTGTCGAAATTTTTTGTGCGATATTTAAAAATTATACAATTTTTCATAGTGTTTTCGGTTTACAATGACGTTTTTTCTACCGACCTAGCGATATTTATAATTCAGGCAATAGGCCCATACACTGCTCGAGCGTAGCGAAATTTTAACACGGAATCAAAACTCTCTGTGAAATAGTTTTGAAAAAGTTGTTTTTTATCTCTCTCTTTCTACAACTAAAGATAAAACGAGATAGCTAATCACGAAACAAAAAATTTATAAGAAATAAGATGCAATTCCGATAAACTTTACTAAATATAATATAATTACTATGTATACTTATTTATTTTCTTACACACAAACGCACACACATAAATATAAAAAAATATTATTTTTTTAGGTTATGTTTTCGTTTTTTTTTTAAATTTTTATTTTTATGAAGTTATTTAAGAAAATAATTATTTTAATTAAAATATCCTTTTGATTTATTTGATCCATTCAAAAAGTTAACAAAAAAAGAAGAAAATTAATTTAATTTTTCTTTGTCCAATTTTACTGCTACGAATCCATTTTAAAAAAAAGATGACATATACACAAAAATCACACACCGACAAAATTTTTTTTTAAATTTTTAATTAAAT
Source organism: Empis stercorea (assembly GCA_949752835.1). Classification (NCBI taxonomy): domain Eukaryota; kingdom Metazoa; phylum Arthropoda; class Insecta; order Diptera; family Empididae; genus Empis; species Empis stercorea. The sequence goes on from OX457085.1 coordinate 27,324,993, forward strand.
TTCTGTTTGTTTGTGTTCTTTTTTTATTTGTTTTAGTTAACGAAATAATAAAAAAAAATTTTTTAAAAACAAAAAAATTAAAAATTAATTTTTTTTATTATATTTTTAAATAGAAAAATTGAAGTTATGGTGTATTAATAATATTTTTTAAGGTTATGTATACTAATATATGTACTAAATATTATTGAATTATTATAATTAAAAAAGGAAATTTCCTTATTTTTGTTTTTCTTTTTGTGTGTGGAAGGATTAAATTTTTTATTATCTTATGATTTTTTTATATGAATTTTTATTTATTTATTTATTGATGGTTGAATTTTTTTTCGCAAATTAATTTTAATTACATAAAATACCAGTTTACAGAACACTCTTCTTTTTCTCGGGTTTTATTTTTTTTAACCTTTTCTCTTCACTTTTGGCATTACTTTTTATTACTTATATTTACCAAAAGACGCGGATATTTGAAATTGCTACAAAATTCATGAATTAATTAAAATATGATGGAATTAAGACTCAAAATTTTATGACACACTTAAATGAATATATATATATGAGCCGTATATATATATGAGCCATTAATATATATATATATATGTTAATATATTAATATATATTATATATATATTAATATATATTATAATATATATATAATATATATGTATGAGCCGTTTATTTTGAAAGTGTTATAAGTCCATTTTATATTATATGGAGATATAATATTAATATATTATCAGAGAAATAAATTTCTTTTAAGGAATTATTTAAAAACGATCACATTATAAACTTACATCAATTTAATATTTAAAAAACATAAAATAAGCGTATTATACCAATATTTTTCAAACCATTCAAATACAAATTCAAATACAAACCAAATATAAAATGGGCTTATACCAATTTCAAAATAAACGGCTCATACCACACATATATTAACTTTATTAATATATATTTTATTAATTATTAAAAAATTAATTAATAATTAATACATATATATTAATATTAATTTAACCTTTAACTATGGACGTGATAATATCATAATTTAAACAGGGACTTAGGATTAAATGTTACACCATTTTTAAAATATATTTTTTAACATATATTTATTTTTAAATATTTTTTTTTGGTTTTAGTTTAAAATATTTTGGATTTAGTTTAAAATATCTAATTAAAATACTGGTTTTAAATATCAGCCGGTGTAAAATTTACCACCACGTCCATAGTTAAAGGTTAATTAATTATACATATATTCAATAAAAATTAAATTCATTATATTTGAATCTAATGAAAATATTGAAAATACATAAAACAACATGTAAACGCTTTCGTGGTTCATGTATAAATAAATTTGTGTTGACAATAACTTTGAAGATTGAAGTTTGTGAAAAATTTGCATTCGTGAAAAAAATCCTAGTGTAAAAATGAAAAATCTGACATTTATCTGGCTGTCATTTTTGTCTCCCTCTTTCACTTGAATTAAAAAGAGAATCACGAAATGTCAAAATCACGAACGTCAAATTTGCATGTCAAAATCACGAACGTCAAATTTGTAATATTATTTATAAAAAATTTGATTTTGAAATACGTTTTTGTATTGGCAGCCTTTTTTTTGTATTGGCAGCATTAGTTTTTAAATTTTATTTATCTGTAGAAAGATAAATAAAATTGAATCCATTTTTTAGAATACAATTTATTTCGCAACAAATCTGTAGAATCCATTTTTTAGAATACAATTTATTTCGCAACAAATGTCCAAATTTTTAACAAAGCTTTTCAAACGCAGTACACATTTATTATGGTTCATCGTAATCGATACTGCGGTCGCTTTTGTAAAATAAAAACCCAAAACGCATTGATTCTAGTCAATTAATCAGTAAAATTCGTTTTAAAAAACTACAATTATTTTTAATTACGCTATGGACGAGTTGGATTTGCTCGAGATAGTTGAGAGGTCATAATTACGCTATGCTCGAGATAGTTGAGACGTTGAGACGTCAGTATAAAATTCTAAATTATGTTTAAATCTCTAAATATTATGTTAAATAGACAGACATAAAAAACATTGAAATGTCAAAATATTAAAATGTCAAATTAACTTGTCTAATTTTATCTACAAAATATTTTTCACAACTTTTTCATTGCTACCATACTAAGCTTTAGTAGAGAATATCAAAAATGAATATTAATCTGCAGCGCCACCTATATATTAATAGACAAAAAATTAAATTACATACCCATTGGCTGTAAGAATTTGTGATACCAAAATATATGCAAAATTTTGAATTTATTTGAAAAATAAATACATATATGTATATATGTATATCTATAAAATTGCATAATAAACTGTTAATTTCTTTTATAAATCTACTCTTCGAAATATGAAACTTGTTTTGATTTCATTGTGGCGGAGAATATAGAAAAGATGACATGTATGTTTATAAATAAAAATTTCTTATATATTGCCATGTGCTCAGCTCATCCGTAAATTTAACTTGTTTATCTATACAAACGAAAACAAAAACATTCACAAACAAACAACCTCAATCTCAGCATTAAATCGAATAAAACAACAAAAATAAATAAATAAATATTTTCATTATGTTTTCGAGAGCAAAAATTGTAATTAGTTTATTTATTAGTCTTGTGTTACTTGTCTTGTGTATCATGTCAGAACCGAAATTTGAAGTTTAAGTTATCTTTAAAAAGTAAACATAAGAAATATAATTTGAGAAATTATTAATACTGGTACTTAAAGTACATTTATATAATAATGATCATCATAGTGATTGCTTTGCAAGTTATTTAAAAAATTGAAATAAAAAACTTAAGAACGAAACTTATTTTTTAGAATTTCTATTTTATCATTCAACGTATACTTAAAAATGTGTTAATTGCGGTATATATGTATATTGGACAAGTTCTATTTTGTCATTAACGTGTATAATAATAATCTAATAATCCAGTTACGTGTTAAACATATTCTTTACAAAAAATAGATAATATTATTGTGAGTTATAGTTTGTTCATTGTTAAAACAATATTTAAATAGTTGGAATACGAAAAGTTTAAATGTACAAATTTTGATGTAGGTTAACCAAATGGAATTTATTTATTATAATAAAAATAATTGTAAGTTTTTTTTTCAATTTAAAATATTTTATAGTAATAAATAAAACAAAATAATAAAAAATTTCTTTTCTATGTTGGAAAAAATCAATTTTCTATTATAAGTTGTAAAATGCATTCATAAGTATGTAAATTTAATATAAAAATATTGTTATTTTATCGGAAATAATGTAGAGAGAAAGCTAGTATAATATTATATTAAAATAATTTTTAGTTTAATTTTAATTCAAAATCTAATTTAATTAACGTTTTTCTTTAGTTTTAACAAAAATTATAGAAACCTTATTCACTTCCTACATAACAAAATTTATTAATTACAAAAATTTCTACATTCGACAATCTTTTAGGAAATTTATAAATTATCCTTTACATAATTTTTATCTATAGATTCTTGGAAATTAATATAAGAAATGTAAATATACTTATTTGTAGATATTTTGAGTTTACACATAAGACACAATGGTTGAGATAATATTTTGACATATAAAATATTATTTTGAATTTCTGAGGTTCTTTTTAATGATTAGATTAACCTAAAACTTGATACTTACTTATATAAAAAATTATAAACCTAGTTAATATTTTACATAAATTTATTTAAAGTTGACCCATTTTAAAAACATTTTTTTGACAAATTTGCACATCATATTTTTGTTATTAAGGGTGCGTCTAAATTGGTTAAAAATTGGTTAAAATTTGAAATTTTGACATAGAAATTCGAATTTCTGACATTAATATTCACCTTTTACAGGCGCCGAAAATTTAACTTTTACGTCAAAATTTCATGACGGTCCAGACCGTCATGAAATTTCGACACAATAGTTAAATTTCAATGTAACCTAATAAAATACTATTCGCGAAAAACTCTTGTATATTCTTTTTTTTTATTCATTCCAATAAAAAAAAATATGTTACAAAGTAGCCACTCAAAAAAATTTAGGATTTTTGTATAAGAGTAGGCTAAAATTGATTTTGAAATACATATTTATACAAAAACAAATATTTAATTTAAAAGTTACTTGTTCAGGTACATATTAGTAATATTTATGTGCTGTGCTGCAATTATTATAATAAAATAATAAAAAATGGCTATAAAATCTAAATCTCCATTAATTATTTTTAAATATTTCAATAAAATTGTTAATATTATTGGGAAATTTATTTTACAAATTGTATTCATTTTGAATAAAAATTTAAATTTAGCTGTCAAATTTTTAACCAATTTAGACGGCAAAATCGTTAAAAATACTTACCACGATTAAATTTCATTCACCACGGTCAAATTTATTTCACCTTTTTTTAAACCAAAAATCTTTTTAACCAATTTAGACGCACCCTAAATATATAATTATTAAAAAAATATGTTTTACTATATTTTTTCCACCAAATGCTGAAATAACAATGAGAAGGCGAGAAAATTTAAAACAGCTATATTGATATAAATAATTTGTTTATTCATAAATCTATATTTGTTATATAGAAATGTTTTCTTGTATTATATCCAAAAACCACAATTAAACATTTATTATTGATTCCTACACCTATTTTTTTTTAACAACAAATGAAAATTAATGAATTGTAAACAAATTATTGTTGGTGAAATTTTTATAAAATGCGAAACTAATGTCTTTAAAAAATAAATAAGAAAATATATATATTGGACAGTTTTTCTTATATTTTAATTTATGGGGGTTAATTTAAAAGTAATTTATTTGTATTTCAGTAATTATAAATTATCATCGATCTATATCAAATCTAATCTTAATATTATATTATTTAGTGATGCCCAAACTACTGCCCGCGGGCTAAATCTGGCCCGACACCCTCAATTCGTTGGCCCGCTAAGCGTTTAATAACTCGTGTAGTTTTTCCTAAAAATCAACTAAAATTCTGAATTTATCCTGTTTTTGTATTCCCAGACAAATCTCTGTGAAAAGTGTAGCACTTAACCCACTTTCGTCTTAAAAAACTGATAAATTCTGTCAATTTAAATTTATTAATTTTATTATCAAAAATTTATACTTTCTAATTAGTAATAAGAAAACTCAAACTTCCTAATGGCATCTAATAAAAAACAAAAATTGAAGATGAAAGTTGACATTTCCAAGAAATATGGAAAAGAAAATACTTGTACTTACATACCAGAAATGCATTTAATTTCCATCTTTTGTATTATTTAGATTTATACTTTTTAATATGATCGTCAAAAAAATTTTGGCCCGCCGAATTCTGTAAATTTCATTTTTTGGTCCAAGTGAAATTAAGGTTTGTCATCGCTGATATATTATCGTTGTGCTTGTGATATGTGTTAAGTCGTTAGGATATTGTACATTGGATGATTCTTAGTAATATATATATATATATATAATATATATGTAGTATATAAATATACAGTTGCTCACAAAAGTATCCGGCCACTTCTTTTATTCAGTAGAATTAATCTTAGACGTTAAGTTTTAAATATCAGAAAACAAATAATTATTATTTTTTAACATTATTTAGTCTTGTAATTTATAATCCAATCATAGAAATATCAAAATTAAATATACTTCAGAAAAAATCGACAACCAAACAATTAAGTACATAATTCGGAAATGCAATTTTTCTCGAAAGGCGCACTATTTGGAAACTATTTGGTAACTAAACTTACTTTGGGGAAGTCCCCCGTATGCATACACACTTAGTGGCCGACTTTAATGTCAATTGTTTTATGAGTTGGGACAGCTATGTAAGTTTTTCTGATAATTAATTCATTTTTCTAATATGTTTTTCTAGTATTATAAAGTGCATTAGTAAAGGCTTTTTATAGCCAATATTAAAAATAATACTTAATTGAAAATTAAGTGAAAAACATTAAATATTTGGAACCAAGTAGGGTGGCCGGATACTTTTGTGAGCAACTGTATATATAAAATAATATGATTAGTTTTGAATAAATGATTACCGAATAAATTAACCTGAATATTTATTATGTTATCATTTATTTCTTTTTTATTTTTAATATTTTCTAAACCCATTTCCACATTATGATATTAAATTTCACTTAATAATTTATCAGAACTAATCTAATATAATAATTTTGCAATAAGCATTCTTGCTATCTTGATAATTAAAACATACAAAATCAATGATAAGATAACTAAAAAAAAGACAAACATTTTACATAGAAGAACAAATTCAAAAATAATAATTTTTAGTTAAGTTCTAAAGCTAATTAAATTTAAATGTATATTGGACTATTGGGAAAGTAAAATTTCTTCCGTTCAGGTAATAATTCAAACATAAACATAAATTGAAGCCAACAAAGAAATTAAATAATATAAAATATACGTAAAATTTAATTGCAATAAAGAAGAATTAATCAAAAATATAAAATATATTATTTTTATGAGTCTATGAATTTTAAATAACGAAACAAAAACAGTTTTTTTTTGTTTTTATTGTCGGTGTTCTCTTCAAAGTGTTTTTTTGAATGAAATATTTTTACAAAACAATTATTGACCATCACAACACGCTTTTATTTTCAGTTTATAGAAAAAAATAGTAATATTGTTGAGCTCCTATTGTTAGCCATGCATTCAAAAAAAGATTCAAAAATGTTCTAGTGAAATTTTGACTATAGTGAAACATCTAAGATACAATATGATAATTTAAATATGTAAATTATATTTTATATATGTACTTACGAGTATATACATAGGAACATAGGTTATATGCTTTGCTGACGTTTATATTATAAATGCGATCAGTATGTTTATAAAAAAATTAACTCTTTGTTTTGGAGGGTACAAAATGGTCAATCTTCAATGGTTTTTTTTTTACAGAACATTATTTTATATTTTCGTGCAAAATGTGCTTAATAATTGAATTTGTATATGTGGATGTTTTTTTCTTGTGGACAGCAAATAGCTTCCTTATAGATTGAAAATCAGTTAATTATTTGGTGACCGGCTCATTCTTCTCAGACAATTCTTCTCAGAAGGCTCAAGAGCAAGTCTTCCCAAGCAATGGCCGCTTGCTCTTGAGCCTTGAGAAGAATTGTCTGAGACGAATTGCACCTGAGAAGAATTGTCTGAGAAGAATTGGTGAGTGACAGCATTTAGAACAGTTAGAGAAGCTCTAGAATTTCAGTAAATTATCGAATGAATTTAATAAGTAATTGAGGGGAAATAAAAAAATAATGACCCTAGCACCAATTATTCCCTTGGTTCAATCTAAATGGCTGCCCAGGAAGAGTGACAGCATTTAGAACAGTTAGAGAAGTTCTCGAATTTCAGTAAATTATCGAATGAATTTAATAAGTAATTGAGGGGAAATAAGCATATCATCCAGAAATGGGCCCAATAAGAAAATTATATAGCTATAAACGCATTATGCTTTTTATACAATACAAACAAACCCTAAACGTTCTTAATTTATACTTTTTTACTAATATAATAACGATAATAATTTTCGCTAGAAATCCCCAATTTTAAATTTACCCACTTTTTTTATCTATTGTAATTTTATATATAAATTCATTTTACACAAATTGTTAATGTGTTTATTTAAATTTATGTATTTTTATTTTGGTTGAGGTTATGTTTTTTTTTTTATTATTATTTAAATAAAGTTCTACTCGTTTCATTATTAGATACTGCTTTTAATTTATAATGATAATAACATCATGACAGTAAATAAACTTAACATTAAACAGAAAAAAAATTGTATTTATTAAGTATTTAATTTGACTTCCAATTTGAATAAATGAGTCACAGTAATTTCAGTATGAATCTTTCTGAGTTCAGAGTGACAAGTGGAAATTTTGTTTTATTAAATTTTTTTTTTCATAAAAAAATTTATGAGAAAAAATTTATAATTTTTTTTAAGAAAAGAACTTCATATATTTGTACATAAAATATATAGAATCTATACATATTATTTTAATTACGTTGATACTAAAATTATCAGTATTTTTTGTCTTTATATGAGTTTTTGTCTTTATATGAGCGTATAACTTTTTTTTTAATGATAATGACAAAAAAAAAACTTGAGAAAAAAAATTACTTTTTAGAAATTGAATCTAAAAATTTAAAGGTGTAAACAACATAAAGATACATATAGTAAATGAAAAGAACAGTTTCATTCAAATAGTAGTGAAATTTAATGGAATTAAATTTAATGTAAGAAATAAGAATTTATTTTATTAAGTTAAAGAAAAGTGGTAGCGTAAGGCAATTAGTGATTAAGTTAAATAACGATGCCCAAACTTATTTAAACTTGGGCCAAAAAAGGAAATTTACAGAATTCGGCGGGCCAATTTTTTTTTTGACAATCATATTTAAAATTATAAATCAAAATAATAAAAAAAGATAGAAATTAAGTGCATTTCTGTATGTAGGTGTATATAGCCGTGTTTTGTTTTCCATATTTCCATATCAGCTTTAATCATCAATTTTTCTTTTCTTATTAGAAGCCATTAGGAAATTTGAGTTTTTCCTATTACTAATTGACAGAATTTTTCACTTTTTATAAATTCAAGAACAAAGTAGATTTAGTGCTTCGGCGTTTTCTACAGATTATTAAAAACACTTAACAGAAATTTTTTTTTCCAGTTTTCTTCTAAGTACAACGCAAAATTCAGAATTTTAATTGAAATTTTAGGAAAAAATTGCACAATTAAACGTTTCGAGGGCCAACAAATTGAGGCTGTCGGGTCAGATTTGGCCCGCGGGCCTTAGTTTGAGGATTAAATTAAAGAATATAAAAATAATAATTACCTACATCCAAATAACTTATGTTAATATTTTGTCAGATTCAATGATAACTATATGCACATCAATTTACCTTTTTTTTTTGTCAAATGGTAAATATGATGTGCAACACCATCATCGCAATATACAGAACAAAAATTTAAATTTAAGAGCACCAAAGAAAATTTTAAATTTGGAATTACTTTGTATCTGAGATTATGAAAATTAAATTGCAATAATTCATTATATAGAGTTAAGAAAGTCCAATATTGGTACAAATTATTGAAACGAAATTTTTAATGTTATGTATTAACAAAATATATACATACATAAATATTGTATGTCAAATTTCACCTGAAATTATGATTTATGGACAATTTACCGTATGGTGGAATATTCTATACAAAGGTCATTTCATTACACCTTTGGTTAAAAATATTGCTTTCCTGAAAGTTGGATTATATTTGGAAATATAGGCTTACATTAACGAAAATAAAAATCTCATCAGTAATAACACTAGCACGATGAATTAATACAGTGAATTGTCCAAAGTATCTTAGAATTAATGCAACAGGGTTTATATTTTTCAAATTAAATCAAAGTTATTGAGAATACTTTTTTCACATTTTAATAACACAAAATAGAATAAAATTTATGAATTAAAATATTTTTAAAAAAAATTAAAAATATGCAACCAATAAAATCAGACTTGGAAAGATAAGAAATTTAATTTTAAATAAATTTAAAATAAACCATCTAAACACAAAACACAATATACTTAAAAAATTAAGTATAGGTACATGAGTATAACAAATCTTTAAATTCACTCATATGATTACTACGATATAATATCAAAGTCTGTAAGAAAATATTAATTTATTTATCAATCACTTTTATTAGACAGTTTTTCATCTTTTATTCCTACTTAATGCATCAAGTTATACAAACAAGAATAGATTACTACTAATGCCCATTTTTCATGAGTCTTTTTGCAAGACTTTTTTTCATTTTGACATCTTTTTCATACTAAAAGTCCTGAAAAGTTGAGAAATTAAAAAGTTTCAGGATTTTTAGTGTCAAAAGAGTTGTCAAAATCACAAAAGAGGCTTGCAAAAAAGCTCATGATAAAAGGGTATAAAATTTGATAATTGATTTCTAGTAAAAATTATTTGTGTTTTATTTTGTCTCAGCTTGACTGACCAACCCTGTAAATTGTAAAAGTTGATATCAATTTCTGCAAAAATTTATAATTTTTTCTCCGTTTTCAAATATCTGTTGTTTTTTTATAGATCATTTTAAGGACGAATTTTAAAGATACATTGAAAATTTCAAGCTTTGCAAAAAAATGTCCTCCAATGGTGTTGATAGTAGCTTTGAAAATCAAGTTACAGTTTCAGAATTACCAATGATTTTTAAGGTAAATATTATATTAAATATGTTTTTGAAATTATAGATATAGATATTAAATAATATGAATTACATATTTTACTTTTATATGATGTTATTTCTATTTATATAAAGCTCCGACAATCTTTTTTCAACAAATTTGTATTTGTAAATTTTCGAAATGGTTCGCTGCACGCTTAGTTTATGTACAAAGCATACTCGTTCTCGAATATATCGGAAGTTTGCTTTTACGTTTCAACTTTTATATTGAATTTATTAAAAAATCGCTAATTATTCAGTTAATTCCGGAAATATAATTTGTATACATTAATACATACATATAGCTACATATATTATTTAAGTATTTAAGTTTTTTTTCAATTAAATTTAATTATTAAAGTCAATCGTAGTCATATTGTATAACAAAATAATAGTCTAAAGGTGGTTTTACATATGCCAGTTTTTGCCGTGATGATTGCCTGCAGCATATCAATTTTTTTAGATAACTGATTTACATTTGATAATTATATAATTTGTCATTTGTAATTAAGTTAATAAGGCAATCTTCTTGACGAATTGATACGGTACTACGGTTCAAAAATTGACTGTGGTGTTGATGCTGGTGACTTTCCAGAATCGCTCAACTTAGCCCAATCCTAAAGACTTTCAGATTGTTCTGGTATATTCCAGACTGAAATGTTATCAATTTGGAAAGCACGGTATATTAATATAAAACGATCTCTTCACAAGCATAAGGTGGCAATTGTTTCGGACAGTCATGTTGCGCTTTTTGCCGTCCAAACTGGCATTGAGCTTGCGCATTTAGGTAATCAACAATCAGCTGGATGTTATGTTACTATGTAAAACGATAAAGAAAACTTGGCCGTATTAACTAAAAAGATATTGGATGATCTTTTTAAATAGGCGCGTAAGGACATAGTGAAAACAATAGGTATGTCTACAGTATACGGAACACTAGCCAATTGGAGAACATGCGGCCAGAATGAGTATCTCCTTTAATCAATCATGCAAAGGAGACAATAGTACCCAATTTGTAAGGGTCCAGCCCTAGCCAGACCTAGGTATTTTGCCCACCTATTCAACGACTTAAATGATATTGCCACGAAAAGGTTCTTACAAGGTTTCCAAATTATACGATGTGATCAGTAATTGACTGCGTTTTGTAGGGCAATCTACCACCTTAACCAACCAACCAATGAAGTTGATTTTTTTAAAAAATAAAAATTAAAAATAAATTTTCATATATATAATATAACGCCGGCTATGGATAAATAAAATGTGGTCAGCTCGGTGCCTCCGACAAATGCCGAGACGGAAAAAGTCACTCATGTAAAACTAGCTTCAATGTAATAAATTATTATTATGTATTATAAAAGAGGAAATAAAATAAAATAGGTGTGGAATAGTCCACCCACTGAATATGCCCCTGAACTTCATGCAAACACTCATGGTATGACAGAGAGTCTGCTAAAAACATTGCTAAAATAAAATAAGTATGTCTTGTATTAACATATTCCGATTTGTGTAATGATATCCATGAGTATGTATTATGATAAACAAGGTATACTAAACATTTTTAAATTGCAAAACTATTAATTTTGTCAGTGTATACAAATTTGAGTGACGCAGTTTATTTCAGTTAAACGTGGCTGTAACAAATCGGTTTGATATTTACATATATACGTATGTAGTAATAAAGTGTGCATTTCGATGATATCCCAGTCAAACTGTCATTATTTAAGTAGTTCATGACTTAGTTAACTCTTTAAATAAAAATTTAGAAAAGAGCATAAATATTTTTATATGTATTATTGTTACGCAAATTTTAATGAAATTTTCAATTAACCTATAATTAATAAGAAAAATCAAAAATAATATTCCTAATAATTTAAAAAACTCATTATTTATATACGAAATTTTAATTGGAGAAATTCATAATTAATATTCATTTAATTTATTCATAATTAATATTCATTTAATTTTAATTTTATATTTATTTTACTTTATTTAATTATCCAATTTCATTTTCATTATATTTTAGGTGAAATATATAGGTTGTGAACTAGCACGTGGATTATGGGGCATTAAATATACTCGTCGTCCAGTTGATATAATGGTTGGTCAAGCTAAAAATTTACCACCAAAAAAAGTATTACCACAATGTGATTTAAAAGTATCAACAGATGGTGTTGATATACAAATAACAGCACCACCACAAACAAATACAAATAATTGGAAATATGCTATAGATACAATTTCATATGGTGTCCAAGATTTAGTATATACTAGAGTATTTGCTATGATTGTTGTTAAAGAGGATAAAAGAAATCCATTTGAAGTACATGCATTTGTCTGTGATAGTCGTGCTACAGCTAGAAAATTAACATTTGCATTGGCAGCTGCATTTCAAGATTATTCTAGACGTGTTAAAGAAAATAATGATGGTAATGATGGTATAACACCAACTAGAAAAAAATTTGCTATTGATCTAAGGACACCAGAAGAAATGCAACAGTGCATGGAAGAAGAAACTGAAGCATAATATATATTTGTATATAATAATGTCATAATATACATAATATTACTAGGATAATAATTAATTTTAATAATGCTTAGTTCCATACAGCATCATTCCAAAAAAAAAAAAATATTAAAAAAAATAATGATAAGAGGCAGTTGTTTGACGTAAGAGTAAAAAAAGATTAATGAGTTTGAAAATTTATTTTATTACTGACAAACAATTTTTATTTATTAACTGAAAATCTGCTATTCAATATTTCATTTTAGTTATTCCTTTTTTGTCAAAATATAGTACATACATTATGTAAATAAAAAATTCAAAATTATTTTTTAGCTATGCATACATAATTTAAAAATGTTTAAAGAGCAGAAAACAATAGTAAGCTAATTTGTAATTTTAAGTGACATAAAAGTAAATTTATTAAAAATGTTAATTTTTATGTTCGTGATTAATTTTTTTATAATTTTGTGTGAAAACTAGTCTTTAGTGTTTGATTTTTTTTTCTTACATATACAGGGTGTTGCAGTACACAAAAGGATATGAGCGCTTCTTGGGTTCATTTCATGAAAAAAACTCCACTACACGGATATGTTCAAAAATATGTTCAGCAATTTTAAAAATATGAAATTTTATTTTTTTGCCCCATCACTAAAATTCAAATATGTTCGTAGTGCAGTTTTTTTATTAATTGAACACAGAACTCCCTCATATCCTTTTGTCCAACGATATAGAAATATATGGATGGATCATAAAGGCCGGCGCACGATTGGGGCTTTAATCGATAGTGTTAACTTTAACTTTTATGAACGCTAGCGGAAAAAGTCTGACTTCGCACAATTGTAGCTTATACATTTTTTTCATATTTGTCAATTTTTCATAATTTTTATGTGATTTTCCACCATTTAATTTTTTACGAACCTTTTGCGTCCCAAAAAATAGTTTTTCCAAGTTTTTGCCTGTCATATTAAAATTGTCTAGCGCTGGCGTAAATTTTTCAACATTGTTGAAAGCTAGCGCTGGCCTTTTTTTCGACTAGCGTTAACTGCTGGTATTCTGTTCGCTTACATTGATTTCCATATGTTGAAACCTTTTCAAGTTAACACTATGGATTAAAGACCCAATTGTGCGCCGGCCTTAAGGAAAAATAATTGAAGCCTATCTGGGTATAGTTGTCTCGCTCTTTAGGTCGCCACAGTGTCAAAATTTATAAACGGCTAAAAAGGACGGACTATGTTTTTCTTCTAATCTGTGCTTGCTCTAAAATTATGCAATTATTTTTAAATGCTATGAAAAAAATGAAAGGGAAAAAATATTGAGTATTGTTTGGTGAATACTGTTATTTAGTGGAAATGAATTGTTCTTTAGATTATGCCGGATTAAAAATATATATTTTACCTGAACAATATAAAAACTATGGCAAAATTTAAAAATATTTATTCTTCCTTATTATTACAATTATTACAATGATGAATAACAATATTTTTTACATGTTTAATGTTTTACCTTACCTTTTTTACCTCAATAATAGTAAATCAAAAAAAAATCCGACCTTGGCATATAAATTATCAGCTGATATAATTTCAGCTGATTATAATCAGCTGTTTATAATTAATTTTTACTAACACTTTACTTTGACACTGTGGAGTGGAGACCTGAAGAAAAAGTAATACATTTTTATTGGCTTCACAAACAATTTTTGAGAAATATTAATTTTTCAATGTGTTAGATAGAGATAGCAAATTTATGTTCCTTCTATCTATTACTAATTCGTTGCTTTTGTCCAACCAGGTGCATATACTGCGATATCTGATGTAATATGTCATAAAATTTATTGTAAGGCATTTGAATTTTGAAATAAAATGTATAAAAACGTTTTCGTAATTATTTTATGTTTTTTAGAGATATTTAAACAAATATCTTATTACTTCGTCGTTCAACTATAAAAGAAAATGGTAATAATAATAAAATAATCTATGAAACGGTGGTATTTTTTAAAGAAACGTACATGAACTAAGATTTGATTATGCGAAAATTACGACTTTTCTATTGCGGGAACACAAAAAAACATCATTAAGTTTAAAGACATATAGAAATCGAAACTATAAATAATATGCTCGTGCCCCTATTATAGAAGTACTATACACTTGCACTGTCATTTTCTAACAAAAATAAATATAAAGGCAGGTAAAATTAAGGAAAGATTATGTGGTGCTATAAAGAAATAAGAAAGAACCAATGCACTCTGGAGATTTATTGCTTTTAACAAAAATTTATTGATGTACATATGTAGGTATATTAGTTAGATCCTAAACATATTCAAATTCAACCCACAAATTGATAATTTGTAACTTTTTATAATTAGATTTCTTATTTTTATTATTATTATTTAAATGTTAATTGGCTCATATTTTTCTTAATTATTGTTATGGTATACTCTGGTTATTCAACATTTAAACGACATTCAAGACCTAAACTTTAAATTAAGAAATAAGAAAATACAATCAGATCCAGATGTATTTTTTTTTTGTAAATTAATACAATTTTTATCTCATTCGAGCGATTAAAAAAGTCCTATACCCTACAATATAAATTGACGTTGAAAACGTGATTTTAACAGAAATAAAAATGATTTTTTTTGTGTATCTAAAAACACTTCTCCTTAATAAAAAAAAATTTAAACCGGATAGACTGACTAAATAAAATAAATTTTTTTTTTCCATATTGATTAAAAAAAACGTGCTAAAAATAGAATAAAAAATAAAATTATTTTTTGAGTGTTAAAGAACTTTGTACTCGAGAGTGATTTACAGACTATGCTCTAACTCTGACTAATTTAAATTATATGTATATAAGCATCAAATGCATTTTTGAATATTTTTTTAATACATAATATGTATACATATTATTAAAAATACATTGAATAAGCAATGCGGGTGGTGATTTCTAAATATATAATTAAAACAGTAAATTATAATTAAATAGTATATAAGAACTAAAGTATTTATAATTTTAAGTAAATATTTTCCTAAATTTTTGGTAACTTTCGAAGCTAACTTAATAACAAATATTGATATTATTTTCATTTTATTTACAATTTATACTTGAGAAATCTCGTTTTTTACAATATCAGCACATTTCCTCCATTCATGTTTCAAAGACTTTATATAATATGTATAATCTTTGAGGAAGCGCCATCTGTAGAAATATCGACTTAACTTATTTCTAGATTGTACAAATACCATATCTATTAGTATTAGACTCTTTTTTTCACGAGCCTTTTTGCAAGCCCCTTTCTGGATTTTGACACTAAAAGTCCTGAAAATTTGAAAAAAATACTTAATTTCAAGACTTTTAGTGTCAAAAAGATGTCAAAAAGAGGCTTGAAAAAGTCTTCCAAAAAGGCTCGTGCAGAAATGGTGTAAGAAATCTCGCATTTTACAATATCAACGAATTTCCTCGATTTATGTCGCAAAGACTATATATAATATGTATTATATTTGAAGAAGCGCCATCTATAAAAATTTTTTGTTAACTCATTACTATAGATTATACAAATTATATAATTTATTAGTTTCAATTTATGTACTTATTTCTTAAAACATATTAATTTTTAAGTGGTAGGTTTAAATTAACGTGATTCCACTGTTAATTATGTGTATATTTTTATTTTTATTTATTCACATAGACAACTTTTTTGTCTGTGACTGTATAACCAAATGTTGATGACTGCATTATTGTCGCTGGACAAGGCTAACAAAAAAATATTAAATTTAAATAATATTTTGGTATATTTGTCATGAATTTCCTCTTCAGTATTGTTCATGACGTTCTAATAGAATCTTTTCTCAATATATATTTTCATTAATAATTTTTTTTTGTATAATTTTTATTTTTAATGGTGAATGGTTAAATAAATAATATTTAAAGTTTCTTGTATATACATAAATATATAATTTGTAAATATTTGTGAAATGTTATAATTTTCATCAAAAATTTATAATTAAATTTTCTGATTAAAATTTGAGAAAAAATGTATAATCTGAAATAAAAAAAAATTGGAAATCATAAAGAAAGACATTCACGGCGTGTGGTGAAAGAAATAATTGATTAAAATTATTTTCAATAATTTTAGTAAAAGATATTAATTGATAATTTTTAATTACATATTTAAAAAGAAAATTAAAATAATAAAATATGGAATCAAATTTAAGTTTGAGTGAAATTAATATATTTTTGGGAGGTAAAAAATTCACAAATTATATATAGTTTTAAAAATTAATTACAAAAAATTAAAAAATTAACTAAAATAAATTTGTATTAAGATTTCAGTTTTTAGCATATACATATTTAAAATTTAATTTAACGCATAGCATTTCAAGGTCAATATTTTTATCAACGATATGTTTATTAAAAAATTAATTTACACCTTTTAGTATTAAATGATGATATGGTAATAAATTATTATAATTTAGTACCTTTTTTTGGCAAATCTATTAAAATCCGATAATTAATTAATTTTTTTTTTTATATATCCTTGTGATTTTATTAATTTGCACATTTGAAAAAATAAAAATAATTTTACTATATACATATATATATATATATATAATTAAAATTTAATTAATTAATTAAAATTGTCATTTTCTTAAAAATATAAAACTAATAAAAATTTGTAGACAGTTAAATTAATCGAAAATTACGAAAAAGCATATATAAGAAAATTTATACAAAAAGTATTTATATACATAGTCAATTTACATTTATGTTTATGTTGTTTTTTATAAACTTATAGTAAATATTATTTTGGATTTTCTGTTTAATCTAAATAAATATACGAGTATATATATTCTTCGAATTATGACTAACTTGATAAATGAAAGCGTGTTTTTTTTGCCCATGGATCGAAAAATAATAATTAAAAACAATTTATAAATATAAATAAATATGTATTTGTACTTTAAATTTATGCTTGTATTTCTGTCTGTTGATATAAAAAAGGTCAAAACTCTAATTAACCCGTTCCGATAATATTTATATATGTTATTTTATGTGTAAGTGAAATAATCGGTGATGAATTTTATAATTTTTTAGGGGCTATATTATTATTATACGAAAAACAAACCCAGGGTTTGTCAAAAGCACATTTCCTCAAAATAACCTCATCTAGAACTATTAGGTATTGTAAATAAAAGAGAATTCGTATTCGTATAAAGTGTCCATTGGAATTTATTAATTAATTAAATTTTCTCAATATTTGCTAAAAATATTTAAAATAAATAGGTACAAAATTACAAGGGAATTCAAAATGTAAATTTTTGATTTTCAAAGGGAAACCACGTAAAGGGAAGAGGAGATACGGAAAACAGTTTCTTTAGTGACTAGTTATTTTATAGATATCTCATTGATACATAACTTTTAGGCTTCCGTAATAAGCTGTTTAGAAAATACAGAGTGTTAAAAAAATTAAAAAAAAATTAGTGAAAATAACGATATTTTTATACATCAATGAATTACATTTTATATAATTTCTAACTTAACCAAAGACTTAAACTTATCTAAGCTTTTACAGAACTCAAAAAATATAATTGGTTTAAAAGTTATTAGATGTTGAATATTGGCAATTTTCGAAATTTGAGGGGTTATAACTCGAAGGGGGAAAGAGATAGAAGAAAATTATTTTATAATGGCCCTATTATTTTATTATTATCTATTTATGGTTAAAATGTTGATTCTTAATTATAAAATATTTAGAAGTTTGTGTAAACGGACGAACAGACAGACAAATTTTTTTACCAATTTGGTTGGAAATATGCTAAAAATATAGTTCTTCAACAAAAATTCTTATTTTATTTTACAACAATGGGGATGGTAAAATACATTAAATTTTAAACCTATAATTTTAAAATTTACAGAAACTCACTATAGATTATTTTTTGATTGAGTTTAAAATTTTATTAGCTAAAAGTTACTATGCTATTAAAATCCAACAGCTGTTAAAAAAAGATAAAGATTAAATTGTCATGATCATTAAATATATTTTATAATTAACCAACCGTATTTTGATTATTATATTAAATTCAATATTTTTTTTAAGTCAATTACATTAAAAAAATAATTCTTTTCTAATTAAATTTGTTTTCCTCTTTTTTTCCAGATATTTCCCATCATTTAAAAAATAATCTACAATCATTTGATTACCAAAATACATTAAAAAATAGTACAGATCTGTCAAATGAAGAATTAGAAAGTCGTAAATTATTAGAAAGATGTGAAAAATTAATAAATTTATTAAAATATTTAAGTAATGGTAATCATTGCTACAATTGTAATTGTAATAAAAATCCAATTAAAGAAAATGGAATTGAAGAAAATAATGAAAATGTTATTGGTACAAATAATATGTTAAATAGAAATTCTATACAATTAGAAAATAATGAAGATTCATCTTATTTGGATATGAGTGCAAATCGAAGAAGTAATTAATTTATTATAATTTTAATTTCTTTTTTCTATATTTTTTTTTTTCATTTTTATAGTAAAACATAATGAATATATAGATTTTAGTGGACCATCTTCATTTACAACATCCTCAAATATGAACTCATTAGATATAAATGGACAATTAACAATACCACCAATGACTAAATTGAATGGTACAAGATTAGAAAAAAGACATCGTATAACAACTACAACTAGTATGATTGAATGCTTAGATTCAGATTCTGATAAAGATTTATATGATAGTTGTAATATTTCATCAGATATTGATCGTAAAATAACAATTCGCCGTCAAACAACATCATTTCCATTAAACAATAATACTAATAATCATCATCAGCATCAAAGATCTAAATCAATGGAAGAAAATGAACCAATATTAGATTGTCCATATATTGGATTACCTGCAGCACATTTACAAATCCATAAATCACCAAAATTTGGTCAATTAATACGTATTGAAAAACGTTTATTTTTTGATCAAACTAAAAAATATTATTGTGGTATATTAAATGATTGGTTATTATGTTATAATACAGATGGCAGTACAATAATTCATAATAATTCTAATAATACTAATAATAATAATATTATAAATACAAATAATAATTTATCACAAATTAGGCCAATTATTTGTATACAATTATCTGGTACAGAAATTGAACATTATGGCGAAGGTAAAAGACGTGATTTATGTTTTCAAATTATTAATCAAGAAACAAATAAAAAATTTATATTTCAATCGTTAAATGAAATTGATACAAAAGAATGGATACATGCTATTGAAGCATCAATACGTGGTGATTTTTATATTGAAAAATTAATAATTCAGCCAAATAATAAAATGCAAAATTGTAATAATTTAACAAATATAAATAGTCGTAGCAATAGTAATAGTCCAAAATCTAGTATTCATATTAGTTTTAATAATAGTTTACGTAAATTACCACCAACACCAGAAATACAAAATCAATGTAAATTTATGAAATTAAATGAATCAACATCTTGTTATCAACAATGTGAAGATATTTATGAAGAACCAAATATATTATATCCAATAAATGATACAAATCATGATAAAACAAATATATTAGATGATAATTTATTAATTCAATCATTAAATGAATTTCCACCAGATATACCAATTAAATTAGGTAAATTAAAATTAAATACAATTTGTAATAATGAAGATATTGAATATGATATACCAAAATGTCAAAATAAACAATATAATGAAAATATAAATGAAATTATTGATAAAAATGAATCAATAAATTCAACATTATTACCATCAGTAACAGCAATGTCATCATCATCAGTATATAAATCATTAGAAAATACAGATTTATTAGATAGTAGTTCAAAAACTAAAATTGAATTTCAAATAAAAATTAAAGATGTTCAAAATAAATTAACAAATCAATTTACTAAAGCAGCAGCAACAGCAGCAGCTTCTAATTGTCAAAATAATGAAGATAAATTGAAAAAAATAAAAAAATCTAGTAATAATAATGATTCAAAATCTTTATTATTAATTAATACATCAAAACAAAATGGTAATAAAAAAAATTTAATTAAAACACCGAATAAAACAATTAATAATCAAAAACTAATATCGCCTATAAATACACCAGTGAAAAATTGGTTTTTAAATCGTTTAAATAAAACGTCATCGAATAATTTATTAAATTCAAATGGAACGAAAATGACGTCACAAATTAAATCAAATTTAAACGATAAAGATAAAAAACCAGAAAATGAAAATTTATTAGAAATAAATGATAATAATGATATTAATGATTTTAATAATATGGAAAATATAAATAAAAATAATATAAATTTAAATGATAATTGTAATTTTACAAATGATATACCATTACAAAAATGTGGTAAAGTTAATAGAATTATAAATCAATTAGAAGCAAATGGTCATTTACCAATTTTTTCACAATTTGATCGTTTTAATAATGCTGTATTACTTGGTGGAAATAATTTATTAAATAATGATAATGATGATTATAGCTATGAACCAATTATGGCATGTAATAATAAATAAATTAAAATTAAAATTAAAGAATACTCCAAAAAATAATTTTAATTACTATTAATTTACTTTTGATAAATAATCTTAAATTGAATTTAAATTTTATGTAAAATAATTTAAGTGTAAAATATATTGTAAAAAGTATAATATTGTACAACAAATTAAAAAAAATAATATCATCTTTAATATGTTTTTCAACAATACATTATTGATTATAGTTATATCTATATTGATTGTATGTAAGTCTAAAAATAATTGTTTGCTTTGCTGAAGATTTTTTTTAATAAATAGACTCTCAAAAATTACATAATCATTACTTACGTTGACATTCAATAATGCAATTTGGGATCTACTAATTTTATATGGATGCCGAACCACACATTACTTATATATAACCAAAAATTATTTTTGTCGTAAGGCTTTGCAATCCGACAAACGGATAGAAAATTTTTTTTTTTAATTAAATTCAATTTAATAATCTTAAATTGAATTTAAATTTTATGTAAAATAATTTAAGTGTAAAATATATTGTAAAAAGTATAATATTGTACAACAAATTAAAAAAAATAATATCATCTTTAATATGTTTTTCAACAATACATTATTGATTATAGTTATATCTATATTGATTGTATGTAAGTCTAAAAATAATTGTTTGCTTTGCTGAAGATTTTTTTTAATAAATAGACTCTCAAAAATTACATAATCATTACTTACGTTGACATTCAATAATGCAATTTGGGATCTACTAATTTTATATGGATGCCGAACCACACATTACTATATATAACCAAAAATTATTTTTGTCGTAAGGCTTTGCAATCCGACAAACGGATAGAAAATTTTTTTTTTAATTATTGGCTTTTTTTTATTTATTTATAAAATAATATCCTAGACACACTGGACCGAAAACTCAGTTTTCGTGTTTTCAAACTGCAAAAGTAGAAATTCATAATGTTTTAGTACAGTTTTCATGAACAAATTGAAAACACAAAACCTACAAATTTGTAAGAAAACCTACAAATTTCTTGACGAGTACATCTCATTGAGCGGTATTCTGGGGGGCGCCGTGGGTCATGTCAGGCCCAAAACGGGGGCAATGCGGGGTCCATAATACAAAAAAACATGTGGGGTATCAAATGAAAGGTCCTGACGAGCACATCACATTGGGTGGTAGTCCGGGGGCGCCGGGTGTCATGTCGGGCGCAAAACGGGGGCAAAGTTGGGACCTATAATACAAAAAATCATATGGGGTATCAAATGAAAGGTCTTGACGAGTACATCTCATTGAGCGGTATTCTCGGGGGCGCCGTGGGTCATGTCAGGCCCAAAACGGGGGCAATGTGGGGTCCATAATACAAAAAAACATGTGGGGTATCAAATGAAAGGTCTTGACGAGCACATCACATTGGGTAGTAGTCCGGGGGCGCCGTGGGTCATGTCGGGCCCAAAACGGGGGCAAAGTTGGGCCCTATAATACAAAAAATCATATGGGGTATCAAATGAAGGGTCTTGAAGAGTTGATCTCAATGGGTGGTAGTCCGGGGATTGCCGTGGGTCAAGTGGGGCCCAAAATCAAAAAAATCATTTTGGGTATCAAATGAAAGTTCGTGAAGAGTACATCTTGTTGCTTAGTCCATAGGTCAAACCGGCCCAAAACCAGTTAACAGAAAATGAAAATGTTAAAATTAACAGAAAATGTAAATTGAACAGAAAATGTAAAATTTATCAGAAAATGTAGAATTTAACAGAAAATTTAAAATTTAACAGGAAAATGTAACTATAACAGAAAGTGTAAAATTTAACAGAAAAATGTAAAATTTAACAGAAATTGTAAAATTTAATAGCAGATGTAAATTTAACAGAAATTAACAGGTCTTTTTGATGAGTGGGAAGGGGGCACGGAGGGCCGTTTAATTTTTGAATGTACCAAAAAAACCATGTGGGATATCAAATGAAAGGTCTTGACGAGTACATCTCATTGGATTGTAGTCCGGGGGCGCCGTGGGTCATGACGGGCCCAAATCGGGGCAATGTGGGGCCCCATAATACAAAAAATCATGTGGGGTATCAAATGAAAGGTCTTGACGAGTACATCTCATTGAGCGGTATTCTGGGGGGCGCCGTGGGTCATGTCAGGCCCAAAACGGGGGCAATGTGGGGTCCATAATACAAAAAAACATGTGGGGTATCAAATGAAAGGTCCTGACGAGCACATCAGATTGGGTGGTAGTCCGGGGGCGCCGTGTGTCATGTCGGGCGCAAAACGCGGGCAAAGTTGGAACCTATAATACAAAAAATCATATGGGGTATCAAATGAAAGGTCTTGACGAGTACATCTCATTGAGCGGTATTCTGGGGGGCGCCGTGGGTCATGTCAGGCCCAAACCGGGGGCAATGTGGGGTCCATAATACAAAAAAACATGTGGGGTATCAAATGAAAGGTCTTGACGAGCACATCACATTGGGTAGTAGTCCGGGGGCGCCGTGGGTCATGTCGGGCCCAAAACGGGGGCAAAGTTGGGCCCTATAATACAAAAAATCATATGGGGTATCAAATGAAGGGTCTTGAAGAGTTGATCTCAATGGGTGGTAGTCCGGGGATTGCCGTGGGTCAAGTGGGGCCCAAAATCAAAAAATTCATTTTGGGTATCAAATGAAAGTTCGTGAAGTGTACATCTTGTTGCTAAGTCCATAGGTCAAACCGGCCCAAAACCAGTTAACAGAAAATGAAAATGTTAAATGTTAAAATTAACAGAAAATATAAATTGAACAGAAAATGTAAAATTTAACAGAAAATGTAGAATTTAACAGAAAATTTAAAATTTAACAGGAAAATGTAACTATAACAGAAAGTGTAAAATTTAACAGAAAAATGTAACATTTATCAGAAATTGTAAAATTTAATAGCAGATGTAAATTTAACAGAAATTAACAGGTCTTTTTGATGAGTGGGAAGGGGGCACGGAGGGCCGTTTAATTTTTGAATGTACCAAAAAAACCATGTGGGATATCAAATGAAAGGTCTTGACGAGTACATCTCATTGGATTGTAGTCCGGGGGCGCCGTGGGTCATGACGGGCCCAAATCGGGGCAATGTGGGGCCCCATAATACAAAAAATCATGTGGGGTATCAAATGAAAGGTCTTGACGAGTACATCTCATTGAGCGGTATTCTGGGGGGCGCCGTGGGTCATGTCAGGCCCAAAACGGGGGCAATGTGGGGTCCATAATACAAAAAAACATGTGGGGTATCAAATGAAAGGTCCTGACGAGCACATCACATTGGGTGGTAGTCCGGGGGCGCCGTGTGTCATGTCGGGCGCAAAACGGGGGCAAAGTTGGAACCTATAATACAAAAAATCATATGGGGTATCAAATGAAAGGTCTTGACGAGTACATCTCATTGAGCGGTATTCTGGGGGGCGCCGTGGGTCATGTCAGGCCCAAAACGGGGGCAATGTGGGGTCCATAATACAAAAAAACATGTGGGGTATCAAATGAAAGGTCCTGACGAGCACATCAGATTGGGTGGTAGTCCGGGGGCGCCGTGTGTCATGTCGGGCGCAAAACGCGGGCAAAGTTGGAACCTATAATACAAAAAATCATATGGGGTATCAAATGAAAGGTCTTGACGAGTACATCTCATTGAGCGGTATTCTGGGGGGCGCCGTGGGTCATGTCAGGCCCAAAACGGGGGCAATGTGGGGTCCATAATACAAAAAAACATGTGGGGTATCAAATGAAAGGTCTTGACGAGCACATCACATTGGGTAGTAGTCCGGGGGCGCCGTGGGTCATGTCGGGCCCAAAACGGGGGCAAAGTTGGGCCCTATAATACAAAAAATCATATGGGGTATCAAATGAAGGGTCTTGAAGAGTTGATCTCAATGGGTGGTAGTCCGGGGATTGCCGTGGGGCAAGTGGGGCCCAAAATCAAAAAAATCATTTTGGGTATCAAATGAAAGTTCGTGAAGAGTACATCTTGTTGCTAAGTCCATAGGTCAAACCGGCCCAAAACCAGTTAACAGAAAATGAAAATGTTAAATGTTAAAATTAACAGAAAATGTAAATTGAACAGAAAATGTAAAATTTAACAGAAAATGTAGAATTTAACAGAAAATTTAAAATTTAACAGGAAAATGTAACTATAACAGAAAGTGTAAAATTTAACAGAAAAATGTAAAATTTAACAGAAATTGTAAAATTTAACAGAAATTGTTAATTTGACAGGAAATGTAATATATGTACATATAACAAAAAATTTAAAATTTAACAGAAGATGTAAATATAACAGAAAATGCGAATTTAACAGAAAATGTAAAATTTTAAAAGAAATGTAAAATTTATTGCAAAATGCGAAATCTAACAGAAAATGAAAAATTTTACAGAAAATGTAGAATTTAACAGAAAATTTAAAATTTAACAGAAAAATGTAAATTTAACAGAAAGTGTAAAATTTAACAGAAAAATGTAAAATTTAACAGAAATTGTGAAATTTAATAGCAGATGTAAATTTAACAGAAATTGTTAATTTGACAGGAAATGTAATATATGTACATATAACAAAAAATTTAAAATTTAACAGAAGATGTAAATATAACAGAAAATGCGAATTTAACAGAAAATGTAAAATTTTAAAAGAAATGTAAAATTTATTGCAAAATGCGAAATCTAACACAAAATGAAAAATTTTACAGAAAATGTAGAATTTAACAGAAAATTTAAAATTTAACAGAAAAATGTAAATTTAACAGAAAGTGTAAAATTTAACAGAAAAATGTAAAATTTAACAGAAATTGTTAAATTTAATAGCAGATGTAAATTTAACAGAAATTGTTAATTTGACAGGAAATGTAATATATGTACATATAACAAAAATTTAAAATTTAACAGAAGATGTAAATATAACAGAAAATGCAAATTTAACAGAGAATGTAAAATTTTTAAAGAAATGTAAAATTTATTGCAAAATGCGAAATCTAACAGAAAATGAAAAATTTTACAAAAAAATGTAAAATTTATTACTTTCCCTTTTATAAATTTACACCTCCAGTATATTTATTACTTTCCCTTTTATGAATTCACATTTCCTGTATGTCGTTATGTCGGTATCTCCTCACCTGGCCATAACTCTTAAAGGGCTGGACCGATTGAGCTCCAATTTGGAAGTTGAGTTCGTGTCATAAATTAAGGGCCTTTTTGATCAGGGGGAAGAGGCACGGAGGGCTGCTTAAATTTTTATATGTACCAAAAGAAGCATGTGGGGTATCAAATTAAAGGACTTGCCGAGTACATCTAATTGGCGTAGTTCGGGGGGCGCCGTGGGCCATGCCGGGCCCAAAACGGCGGCATTGTTGGGTACCATTATACAAAAAATCATGTGGGGTATCAAATGAAAGGTTTTGAAGTGTACATCTCAATGGGAAGTATTTCGTGGGGCGTCGTGGGTCATGTAGGGGTTAAAACGGGGGCAATGTAGGGCCCCATCATACAAAAATCATGTGGGGTATCAAATGAAAGGTCTCCAACAGTACATCTCAATGGGGAGTCATCCGGAGGCCGCCGCAGTACCCTGGGTCAATGGGGAGTCATCCGGAGGCCGCCGCAGAGCAGTACCCTGGGTCATGTGGAGCCAGTTATACAAAAAAAAAATATGTGGAGCACCGGGGGCCATGGAAGGCCCAAAACATCGGCCACATGTGGAATTCCAAATAGTGGGCCATGAAGAGCTCAAACAAATCATTACCAAGTTGTCAAAGTATTTAAATATTTTTAGTCGGTCAAATTAATAAATATTTGACCGACTAAAAAATGTAAAATAAAAAATATAAATAAAAAAAAGTTTTTTAAAAATACTTTCCCTTAAAGAAATATTCAACTAAAAAGTAATAAACAAGCAAATAATACCACATCAATGTACTTTCCCGTTGAGTTTAAGCCACTGTCAGCAGTAGTAAGGGAAAGTAGATCTTATCAGAATTAAGGCCATTATAAGGAGGTCTACTTACCCTTACTATTGCTGACAGTGGCTTAAACTCAACGGGAAAGTACATTGAAAATTTTCGATTTTTTTTTGATTTTTCACAAAAATTGCTACTTTCGTATGGAAACTTAGCTATGCCTACTTCAAAAATACATATCTTCTATTTTGTCATAGATAGCGCTAAAATATATTTTCGTGAAAACCTTAAAAATTTGTAGGTTTCGTGTTTTCAATTTATTCCTGAAAACTGTACTAAAACCTTATGAATTTCCATTTTTGAACTTTGAAAACACGAAAACTATGAGTTCGTCATAATTTTAATTTTATGTAGATATGATTATTTTTTTTATTCGTATGTATGAATAGTTTTAAAAAAGGCTAATAACATCTTAGCAACATATATTTTTAATTTTTATTATATTTGTACAGTATTTTTAAAAAAATAAAGCACTAAAAAAAGATTTTTTCTCTAATTTTGTTTGTACCGCCATCTGTTAGTAAATTTCCACATTAAATCTATTCTGGTTTCAAAACCTTGAACCAAACCCGTTTGAAAAAAACACAGCTATAATTAAATTATAATAAAATCAAAATTTGTCATTAAAAACAAATAATTACTGTTTTTTAATTTTTTGGTTTTTACATAGTTGTTTAATACCCTAGACACACCAAAATTGAAAACCAGAGTTTTCGCAAAAACTAGAGCTGAAAACTTTTATAGTGACACACCAAAAATGGAGCGAGATTTCGTTTTCGGTTGACAAATTATGAAAATTATTTATAAACGGTTTGAAAAAACCAATAAGGATCATGTATTCGGGTTTCATAAATTTGAACAGGTGGGACAGGTTTGTCATAATTTTAATTTTATGTAGATATGATAATTTTTTTTATTCGTATATATGAATAGTTTTAAAAAAGCCTAATAACATCTTAGCAACATATATTTTAAATTTTTTTTATATTTTTACAGTATTTTTAAAAAAATAAATCACTAAAAAAACATTTTTTCTCTAATTTTGTTTGTACCGCCATCTGTTTGTAAATTTCCACATTAAATCTATTTGGGTCTCATTTTGCTGATCCAGATAAATGTTTGGGTTATGTTGTTGTTGTTTCTATATAAAAAATGAGACCTTGATCCTGACCCGATTGAAAAAAAAACAGCTATTATAAAATTATAATATTTAAATTTTTTTTTGCTTAAGTCTTTTCAAATTTATGATATACCTATTATTTCGTATACAAATTTATATTTAACTACTATTACTAAACATAATTTTATCACATCATATTTACAATTTACCACATTTATTCATTACAAAGTTAGTTATATTAATTAGTATATACATTCAATAAATTCTTTTTTTAAATTTGATTACAATTTTGCAACTTAAATAGTTGCATATTAAATTAAATACTTTCATTATATTAATTTTAATTATAAATAAAAAAAATTAATTTGCCAATGAGCTCGTCCATTATCCATTTTGCCAGTCCAGGTATTTTCTAGGTTTTATTAAGTTAGAACATGTATTTCTGAAAATAATTAATAAATTTGAGATATATTAGAATTTTAATGCATTTTTTTCTGGCTTTATTATACCTACATACATCATTTTTTTTTTTTTTCATAAAATTGCAAAAGAAATTCATCTGCATTTTCACGAAAAAAAAGTTATTTTAAATTTAGAATACAATTTATAATTATTAAAATTAAAAATACAATTTTATTGCAA
Source organism: Empis stercorea (assembly GCA_949752835.1). Taxonomy (NCBI): domain Eukaryota; kingdom Metazoa; phylum Arthropoda; class Insecta; order Diptera; family Empididae; genus Empis; species Empis stercorea. Next base: position 27,354,043 of record OX457085.1, read on the forward strand.
ATTAAAAATACAAAATACAAAAGTTTAAAAATACTCTACAAGCTACAACTACAATCATCATATTATATAAAGACATATTGGGCGTGTTTCACAATTACAACTTTTAGTGTAGCGAATTGTCAAACAGCTACACCCTGTTTCAGAATCACTACTTTTAAAAAGTGTACTACACTTTTCTGTTTCATAACTGAGAGTGTAGCTAGGGTGTAGCGCACTTTTGCTACACTTTTTACACTAACTTTAAATTGGGGATCAGATGGTGTAGCAAGCTGTCAATTGACAATCCAATCAATAAGCAAAAAGAAGAGAAACGGTTGTGAAATAGTTTTGAGTTAATTTTTCGGTGTAGCCCTCTACCGGTGTAGTTGAAGTGTACTACACGGATATTTGCTGCACTACACCCAGTTGTAATTATGAAACACGCCCATTGTTTTTCTCTGACATTTTGATTTTGTTTGCAGTTATTATCCGCTTGGGGCGTAGAGTTTTCGTCCACTCCATACGAATCGGGTGAAAATTGGTATTGTGTCTGGCTGACGAGTTTATATCAAATCGATAAAATACTTTGCCTATTTTCTATCTATAACTCGGACATTATATTTTCATATATTGCTATTTCGACACCAACCGAGTACATACCCGTTTTGGTATATATGTACATCAGTTTTCTCTGGGAGCTACTTCAATTCGTATATTTCAATATTGAAAATTTGATTTTTAAAAAATGTCAATAAAGTGGACAAGGGCAATTCTTAATCAATCAATTCTAAATCATATTTCATTCATTTTTTGTAGAGTCGTAAAAAACGCAGCTAATGTTCAAAGTTTATTTCAGAAAAGTTAATAATTTAAAAAAATATATTTTATATTTTTTTGTGATGAAAATTTTAACCAATTAGAATTAACTGGGGAAATTTTTGTGAGACGTGCGTTTTTCTTTTATGAGGGAGTTCGTTAAAAATTATGAGCATAATTTTTATATAATTATAATTTTTATTTTCACATTTCTAACAAGAAAATAGCGAAATTATGCGTGGGAAAATAGTAAGGAAATAAATTAAAGTGATATTGGGAGCCAATATAGAAACTGTTTTTTAATAAAAATTGTTGTATCCAAAGAATTGAATTGTTAAATAGATATTAAAGTTCATGCTTATGAAATATTTTTTAATTAAAAAACCAAATTGTGAATACTGATATATAGTTTTATTAAAAATATTAATACTTATGTTTTTTAAACATATTTCAGCCACTTGGCCCCCTTTAAAACTTCCTCTTTTGCTTTCCACTACATAAGCAGTCAAATTTCTATGTATGCAAAAGTACTTCATTAAATTTGTAATATAGCGTATCCTTATATTCTATTATCTAAGAATTTTTCATTTCTGATTTCGCGATGTTAAATTTGTATGAAAATTTCATTTCACTCGACCACCATACTAAGCTTAACATATATTTGTTTTTTTTTCAAATTTATCGCCATCTATATCTCAATTTAAAATTTATTTACTACACAAAAAAATTGATAAATTTGTTGATTATGAAAGTGGTCTAAGCTCTATGTCATATATTTTTCGTTTCGAACCATAAATTAAACAAATAATTTAATTTAATAGAAATTAAGAATTTGAGCATTAAAATAATCTTTAATTATTTTACTTATTCAAACTAGTAGAATTAATATTTCGGTTGTGTCAAGTCTGTATGTTAAAATCGAAATAAAAATACAAGCTTAGTGATTAGATAATAAGAAAAAACGACAATATATAATTTTTACCACCATGGCTTAGTGATATTGTATTATTTTCCAGTTCGAATTTGAGAGTAACAGTACGATATTCATATTCTATATATAATTTTTTCTTTCGTTTGAATTGTTTCCAATTTTTCTAATTCGTTTGAATTATTATTCAAAGTCTGATAAAAAATTTTTAATGTAACATAGAACCCCAATTTCAAATTTTAAAGAAATTTTAATTAGTCCTTATAATTAGTAAGGATAAGGAGAATACTAAATAGTAACAAAAGGAGTTTAAAAATTTGTAGTAAATTGTTTTAAAATTATTTAAAAAAAACAAGACAAAGTTTTATAAAAAGTTTAATTTCAAAATAATTTATTTTCAATCTTAATCTTAGAACAAGAGAATTTTACTTTAATTTAGCAAAATTTAGGTTAAAATAATAGCAACAAAATAACTGTTACATTGTCAACCTAAACTTTGCCTCCATTTTATTAGGACAACAAATTTTTCAAATATTTAAGATAAGATTTTGTTTTCTTTTTATGGCCAAAAATTAATTAACAAAAATTTATAAATCTTAACGATTTTGTTACAAGATATTTTTTTTTAAAAAACTGTATATAATAATATTAAATTAACTTATAGTTTTATTTTTCAGTCTATCGTGCATCTGATTTGAAGAGAAAACGTCTTTTTCTAGGATCCATTTTGTTCTTTAGACTTCGTGCTTCATTTGTTCGATCAGTTAACGTTGTCAGCTCGACAATTGGTTCAGCTGTAGAACTGTCAATTATTGTTTCACTTAATTGTATTTTATTATCTTCTGTAATACTATTTATAGGCAGAGATTCTAAAGGTACTTGAAATTCATTTATATGTAGAGAAGTCAATGTGTTTTCATTGATTGACTGTTTATCAAGTGGTGTCATTTCATTTGGTTGTTCGGGAACATTATTCACTGTTTTAATATCTGAAGATATATCATTTAAATTAGAAATTACTGATGGAATTTTATTTTCCAATTCATTTTCTTGAACTGTTATAATTTCCTCATTAATATTATGAATTATTGGTTGTTCGTCAACTATAACAGATAAAACTTCTGATCTCAAAAAATTTTCTGGTTCTTCTATAATTCGATGATAAATAGGTTTTATCTCCTCAGATTCGCTATTGATTACAGCTTTTTTATGATTATTTGTGTTATTATCTGTTGTATCAATACTTTGATCGTTATTTGTTATCAATTCATTTTCTAATCTATGCGATTCAGATAATTCGTGATTTTCTTTTAAATTAATTTCATCTTCTGACATTTTAATTGCATCTATTAAAGCATCTTCCAATTTATCCATTACTAATTTTTTGTCATCTGTATTTAAAGATTCCAATTTATCAGTATTCTCATGTGTATCTTGAACTTCTTTCCACTGATCATCATCATTATTACTATGTTGTGCAATGAGTTGAGCTGGCAACAAATCATCTGTAATAATTCGTACAGGAATATGAGTCATTTGATCATACATATGATTTGGTTGATGTTTGTGAATATTGAAAATATCTGGTGTGCTCATATCGTTTTGATTTTTTAATTTTTCTTCGACATTAATTGCGACTTGTTCAGAATTTAAATTTTGTTCATATATTTTTTCTGGTACAACAACAGGTATTTTTGTTGTCATTAATTCCGATACAATATTCAGGTGGTCAACATTATTTTGGGAGTTTTGCACGTCCACATTAATATTATCAAATTTTTCTTCCTCTTCACCAACTTTTGTATTTTCAGCATTTACAAGACTTGATATCAAATTAATAATCATTGATTGTTGATCATGATTATTTTTTTGTACGTTTTGTTCATTATCATTTTCAGTTTCTTCCTTTATGTTACCATCAGTATAGGTCAATGACTCGTTTTCTTTATTATTTTCTTCTTCGAATTGTTGCAGTAAATTTGATGATGGTGTTATTATATTATTTTCGGCAATTAATTGTTCTCCTTCCGGCATATTTGGTATAATTTCATCTGATAAAGGTTTATCTGTTACTAGTATAGTTTGAAACAGTTTTGTTACAACGGTTGTTTCTTCTTCCTTATTTTTAGAAATTTTTTCTTCTTCGTTTTGTGTTGTTAGATGTTCTTTAATATCTACAATTAAAGGTTCTTCTTTAATGATAATTGGTTTCAAAGTCTCCGTTTCAATTGGAATTTCTACTGCAATTGGTAATTGTGTTGTGGTTGGTATCATTACTGTTAATGGTAATAAGTCTGTTTTTTCGGCAACTGGTTTTCCTTCGTCTTTTTTAATAATATTTACAATATCATTTCTTTTCGAATTTGAGTTCAATGATACTTGTGGCTTTTTACGTTTTTGTGTTTGTTGTTGTTGTTGTTGTTGTGTTGATATGACCTTATTTAGTAAATCCATTTTTTTCTTATTATCCTTAATAATGTCTGGTCTCCTTGTAAATCTTTGATATTTTATTGTGGTTGGTTTTTCGACAAGTTTTTCAGTTATTTCTGGATCTTGTACAATTAATTTAGCAGTTGTTGTAATTGGAATTGAAGTTGTTGTTGGTTTTGATATTTTTCTATTTATTTGTGTTTTATGATTTGGATTTTTCCGTCTTTTTTTATTACTTTCTAATTTAACAGTAGTTGTCGGTTTTACTGTGGTTCTTGTTGTTGATATTGTTGGCACATAATCATTCTCTGTTTTATTCATAATTGGTTTTAATTTTTCTTCAAATTCAGCATCAACATCATCATTTACTATTAAATCAGATTTTTCACGGATATTATGTTCTGATATCATATCCATATCCATATCATTATTATTATTTGTTTCTGATGATGAATCTAATACCATTCCAAAATTACGATTTAATTCATAATATTTGACAGATTCTTCACAACCAAATGACATATCTTCAGATCGCATACATGTAAATGAATCCTAAATTAAAAGTAAAAATTTTAAAATTGAAAATAAAATAAAATTATATACATAAATGAAATGTTATATTATATTTCATATTTTTTTCTATTTATTAAGTATAATATTTCCTATACCTGACTAAATACTGTCTCTTCTGGACAAATAAAACTCCATCTAAATGTATTCTCTTTACCATCTGGATATACAACTGGTAAACAAACATGAAATATTTGACAATCATTTTCAATATCAGCATAATATCCATATGATAAATTTTCACATGAAAAACCATCGGTAATATCAGCACGAATTGATGTTGCATTGCTTGGTAAATTTAATGTTGATAATGCCATTTCAGTTCTTTTTTGATTTATTGATGATAATTTTTCTTCATCGTCATAAATTTCTTCATCATTCATAATTTGCATATTCTGTATTATATGGTGATCAAAAGAATTTTTTTTTTTTAAATAAATTTTAAATTTTATTTCCGATTTAATTAAATTGAAAAATATATATAATATATATAATATATATATATATACATATATATATATATATTATGTATTTTATTAAAAAATTGCATCCTGTGATACTTTCTATTCTAGACATACATATATTTATTAATAATTTCCTATACATAATATTGTGATAAAATTACAAATTTCATTTTATATATATGTATTTATGTGTATAATGTACTAGTCTATTATAATTTGACACCTCTTTAACCAAATATGAAATATGGATAATGATAATTTTCACTTGAATTCTTTTGGTGCTAATTGAATCTTTAATATTTAAAATCAGACGAATACTAATAACAAAAGAAAAAAATACGTGACAGAAATTATATATAATATATGTACGTATATATATATTTCGAAAATTAAAATAATTGTATAAAAATGCAATTTTTTGTATATATAGCATAAGTTAGAATTTTAGGAAAAAATTATATATATATGTATATTTCAGTAAATGTTTTATTTTATGAAAGCTGTGCATAAAGTAAATATTTAATGGGATATATATATATATGTATGTACATATTGATTATTTTGAATTGTTAAGTCAATAAACTTCTAAAATTACTGATGATTGCAATATTGTGTTCCCACCTGTGCGTGAATATGAGTAACTATATACATAAATGTATTTCAAAAAAATTATGAGCGGAACTGAAGTGACGCGACGATAACAGCGAAGAAATAACAAAAGGAATTTTTTTTTATGTTTTGGACTTTATACTTAATCATACTTATAATTGACATTTTATGGATAGGTCAAGATAGAAATTTTGTTTTGTATATATACAAAAGTTGTATATGAGAGCAATTACTCTAGTGCTTTGAAAAACCTAGTAAAAGTAACTGCAAGTTACTAGGATTTGTAGTACATATTATGAATAATTGGATTGATTGAGGATACTGAGGGCTATTTAGATTTCAGACCGATTTCGTTTGTCATAGTTGGAAGTGTTTTTTTTTATTTACTAAATTAATTTTTTTTGTTCTCTAGGAGAGCATTTTCATGTATGACAAAACCTAAAGTAGGTATTTCATAAATATTCATATTTTCTTTCTAATTAACAGTTATGTTGCATTTAATTATATCCAAAGAATTACCAATTTTCTAATAATTGATTTTTAAATAATTTTTAGATTTGAAGTGTACAATTTTAACAAAAAAAAATAGTGTTTATGACAACAATGTCATCAAGAGTACAAAACCTCGTAATTTTCAAGTATACTATGTCTTATTGAAAACAATATTTTTATTGTAAAATTAATTACAGTTAAGTGGCAGTCACAGTGATTTCGTCCCGTTCGAATCGAAATCACTGTAACTCCTACTTTACTCTGTTTTATCAGGTAATTGCCAAATTAAAAATAATTTCTCAAAAAAATATTCAAATTTTTTTCCGGCTAGAATTTTCTTACCATGGTATTTAATGTTTATAATGGTGTATAAATTATTGGTAAATGTTATTATATATTTCTTAATTTAAAGCAATACGCAAAACCTTAATTTTGCAAAATTTAAAACAAAAATGAGTTACTAGGTTTTGTCAAAGCACGCAAATTTATAATTGCAAATTTCTTAAAATATAACCTACATAATGATTAAATTATATTTAAGAAATGCTAATACATATATAGTTGAGATTTTATATGCATACTTTTTTTTTTGTTCAAATAAAATTACGTTTAAAACGTATTTAAAGACATCATAGCTTTAGCTATTACTATTATAAATCTCAACATTATTGAATATAATACTAAATTCAACTTAAATTAAAATATAGTTTTTACATTTCAAAATCATTGTAATTATATATATATATACTTTCAATTTAATGATAATAAAATTACAATTTCTCCAATTACCCAATTTAGGTTTTATACTAAAACAAAAATATATACGTATTAAAAAACTTAAAGGTGTAACCTTGATTCTTGATTTGAATTTTAAAATTAAAAAAAAAAGAAAAAAAGAAAAAAGAAAAATCATAATTAATTAAAAAATCAATTCCAAAGTTAATAAAATAAAAATAATTATATATTCAATAAGAAAAAACTTTCTATATGTGCTTAAAATTAATATTATTATTATTAGTTGTTTTTTTTCATTATATTTAGTTTAATAAATCCGTTATAAAATTAAAAAAAAAAAAATTTTTCTTTTTTAAATATATAGTATACAAAAGAATTTTCATATCATTTTCACCTTTATTCCGATAGGAGTGGCAATTATTGTAGATATAAAATAACCTAAAATTATCACAGTTTTCCAAATCATTTTAAAAAATTTTTTTTTTAATTAAATTAAATTTAAGGATCACTTCTTTTTTTTTTTATATATATTTGTCAAAAAAAAAAATAAAATCAATTTTTAATTATTAAATTTCACACTAAAAGTTTAAATTATTGAACTTTGCCAATTTGAAATTTTTAAATTAATTCTAAATCTTTTTTATTTATTTAAATTTTAAATGTCTAGTTTGTTTATTCCATTTATAGTTCACTTATCCTTTTAATTTTAAGTAATACATAAAATATTTAGCAGAAACCAAAAAATTAATTAAATGTGAGCGATATTACTCGATTGGTTGATTATAAGAAACTGCGATTCTTTCTTGTATGGTACTACCAATTTATATTCTTCATTTTTTTTTTAATTTATTAAAAAATTCAAAAAGCAAAGAAGAATACCTAGTTAGACATTCAATCAAGAAGTCTATAAGGTATAATAATAATAATAAGAAGAAGAAAGTATAACCAAAGAATGGGTATATAGGAAAGAGCTAACGAATTTAATTTGAAATACATAATAATGTTTGGGAGTACGCGAAGAGGTGGCAATTTTTTCAAAATCGTTTTTCGAATTGGAAATTTTTTTTTTTTTTGCTTTGAAAATATTTTTAGTTTTGGTGTTTTTTTTTTGTTCTTCATTTTTGTTTTTTTTTTTTGGTTTTAAGAATTTAATGCGAGGTTTTCGGTTTTTTATAGTGTATAGACTCCTCCTTGTCAATTTTTTTTTATTATGCCAAAAAGTGGACTGTAATTTTTTTTTTTTACATGATTTATTAAAATATCGTATAATATTTATATCTTGTTATTTCTATCTCTTTATACGGTTATCTTGATAAATTTTTTGGGAATATTATATTTTGAAAATAAATTTTAATATAATTTCTTGTTTATGACTTACAATCAATCAAAAGTTTCATAAATGAATTATATAATAACTTTTTAGAGGAAAATAATATTCTTTTTTCTTAAGAATTTCACAAAAATTCTTAATAATTTTTGAAATATTTTTTTATATATATGAAAGAAAAGAAAATTAGTATATAGATTTGTATCAATGTAAAGGATGGTCATCATCCATCAATAAAAGGAATAAAATATAAATACAATTTATATAAAATACAAAGAATAACAAGAAATACGAGTAATGAAAAAAACTTTAAGATAACAAAAATGTAATATTTTTAAGAATTTCAAACTTAAGTAAATTTAAGTAATTAGGAATTCTGACTTTATCTTCTTTTTATAATGACACGAAAACATATCAATAGATGGAGCCATATAAGAATATTATCTTAAGAATAAGACGACCAACAAGTTACAAAAGAATTTTAAAGATATCTGGTTAACGGAGTTGAAAAAGTAAACTATTTATAGTTAAAAAAAATAACTAAATTTCAAATAAAATTTATTAAAAAAGGATTATAATAAAAATAAATATTTAATATTTCTCTCGTAAAAACATAGTCAGAATAGTAACTGTGTTTACGAGACATTGGCCAATCGGTGAATACGAGCCAGATTAGGCAGTCCATTCTACCACTATTGCCGTAGCTGTTTAGAATCGGGCGAAGAGAAACAGTGATGCATTTCACTTGCAAGTGTCCACCTAGCAAGAGCTAGATTCAGTTCACTTGGCAATAATTTTCCTAACGATCTCTACACACACTACCACTAACAGACATGAGATTTACTTCCTAAACGCTACAAGATGGCCTTACTTCCTAAACGCTACAAGATCTAGTGATTCCTAAACGCCACAACTTCCTAAACGACACAAAATAGCGCTAATCAATGGATGTCTCAAAAACAGTTGTTAGGAGATTTGCCACTAATACCAACCAATCAACCAATAACTTTTACAACTTTTTTGCCAATTGTTGATTGCAGACACTTTTATAATATCTAAATTTTTATATATTATGTACTTACATTTATTAATATAATAAGAATACTATCTAAATAAGCATACTAAAGTTCGTGGAAATAATTTTTCAAATACTATAAAATTTATAGGCAAATTTTATTTAATACATAAAATATATTAATATTGTGTACAGTCTACCTCTAAAAAATCAAAATCTCCATAACAGTATATAAAATTTTTAAATCAATATTTTTAATATTGCCAATTTTTCTAATATTATTTTAGTAAATTTTATTATTTGCTTATATGACCATTCTATTGAAAAATTGCAATTTACCTTTAAGGTTTTTAAACAAACAATCCACGTGCTAGAATAATCTTTTTGTTTTGGTTTTAGATTGGCCAAAATTGTTCAAATTCAAATGCTGCAAGAGACACAAAGTTTATAGATTTAATATTAATAATAATACTGTGTCTGTTCTACAAAAAAATGATTAAAGTTCACTGACTGGACATGCAGAAATTTTTAAGGTTAATCATTTTTTTTTTCACTTTTTTTACACAACAAGTTCGCATGTTAATAAATATTAGCTTCCATATCCAATATTAATCTGATGCATATATATGATAGCTTTAGTTTAAGATAATAATAAAAAAAGTGGCCGCTATACATTTCCAGAAATAAAACTCGATTTAAAAGCATTTTAAATTATATCTTTTTTCAGAATATATAATAAAAAATTATCCAAAAAATTGTTCTTAGTTTAAATTAAAGAATAAGACAAATAGGAGTGCCATAATGTCAATCAAAATAATTTGCACTCATGTCACCTCATATTATTAACAATTTCAAAATATATATGTGCAAAATTCTCACAATATACTATTTATATATAATATATAGACACCACACCACCATAAAATATTCTTAATAGAACAATAAAATATTTCAGAAAAATCACGTAAATATTCTGGTGGTCAATAATGTATTTAGGTGACACTATAGACTTTATTGGCGACCTAAACTTTTTCAACAAGACAGATTTTTTTTTTTCAAAATTAAATTCTATTTTGTGCAATTAATACATATATAAATATCTGAATATAAAATAATTTTGCGTTACTGTCGCGACATTCTAATTGATATTTATCTATTAAGGAAATCCTTAGTACATATAAAATATCTTATTATTATTCTAATTGATAAGTTTTTGAACGGTGCACAAAACTATACATATATATATCTAATCATATTCATTGCAAGACAGACACGTTTAAATAAATTATGTCAGCGATCTAGTTATGTATATATGTATAAGTATAACGAATTTACTTATTATTTGTTCTTCTTCTATACTATTTTGGATATTTTCAGTTGATGTGTGGTTATAAAAATATTTAACAAAATGTTTTTTTTTCGGTCACCTATATTTTCATTTCATTTATTAATATTATTATAATTGTATTTAGTTCAAAAACCCTTTTTAATTTTACCTAAAAATCATAAAAAAAATCAAACAAAAATAATATTATATAGTTTTTTTTTTTTTTGTTAAGTGAAACATTTTAATGACTTTGAGAATTTAACGTGTTAAGAATAAATAGAAGAAATTTTTTTGGTAAATTTAAGTGTAAAATATATATTTTTGGTTTGCGTAAATAATTTATTAAACCGTAAGTTAAATTTTAAATAGTTTTGTGAAAATATTTTCAAAAATTGAAAAGCAACTTTACCTGTAGAAAATATCCGGATGTGAAATATTACTATAGGTAAATAGTAGGTTTATGTCATATAAAAAAAGTGTTCTATTATAAGTTTTCAATAATGCATACCGATTGTAGCAATGACATTTGAAATTAAACAAATTTTGTATAGGTAATCAACAAAATTGTATCCTTTCTCCCTAAGATTAGTGATTTAAACTAAACATCAAACTGTACTACTTTCTGTCAATAAATGATCTTATTTTTGTTTTAGTATTTTTATTTTCTTCTATTTGCTCTACAACCCGGTGTAGGAATATTTAAACATACTTCAGACCTTTTTTTCACCAGCCTTTTTTCAAGCCTTTATGATGTTGACACCTTTTTCGTGATTTTGACATTCTTTGACACTAAAAGTCTTGAAATTGACACTAAAGGGCTAGCCTAGACCTAGAGCGCACCAACAAAAGTATACAAAATTCAACGAAAAGTTTTACAAAGTTAACGAAATTTCTCGCCCAGCTGTCAAATTTTTCTTTAGTTTCTTTAAGTCTGTTATAATTATGTCAGGAAAATTTTGAAAAATTACAATTATTCAGGACTTTTAGTGTCAAAAGGATTGTCAAAATCATGAAAGATATGCTTGCTAAAAAACTCCTGAAAAAAGGTCTCACAGGTTAACTCGACACTGTTGCAATGGGTGACATTTTAATTTTATATGGAATCTGAAACAAGAGTTCTGTAATGGAAAAACAATCTCCCAATCCCAAACCAATGGAGAAATCTCCAGAAACCATTAACAGCAAAAAGATAAAAATGCCTTTAGTAGTTAGTCGATTGTTGTTAACATATATTAGGAAGGCAAAAATTATGTGCATAATTTTAAGATAGTTAAGAAAATAGCAAACAAATACAAAAGTTTAGGATTATTAAATAATAGTTCTTCTCTTGTATAATTCTAATTTGAATTAATAAAATACCATATTTTGCTATTCTATGTGTATGCACTCAAATAGAAATGCCTGCATATCGCAAAAATCTGTTTATACAATTCATTTATAATAAACAGATCTGTTTATTATAAATGAATTAAAAATGTAAATTGTATATTTCAGATTTTTTATTAAAGCGGAGATTAATCAGAACATGACTGTAATTTAATTATTAATAATACCATACATATATTAAATAAAACTATTCGAGTAACTTTTATGGAAGGAAATATACAAGACAAAAGAAGGATATAATATTCAAATGAATCTTTAATATGTTTACTTGTAATAATGGACATAAAATGTCAATCAAATATATTGTGTTCTTATACTTAAATATTTTACAATTTCAATGATGACAGCTAATAATTACATACATAAATCGGCGAAACTTCCAAGGTCTTGAATATTAAATTTTCAATAAGAGATCAATTAAAATATGTGCGTAACTATATTCATAAATAATATTTTGATTTAATAATGGATTAACATATAAATATGAATAAACTTGAAATGAAAATTTCGAATAGCTAATAATTTCTAGGAATTTAATTTTATTACATTGATATTTCAGAGGACTTAGGTAATATTGATGTTCTTACAGAATAATTTAAAGGAATTATTTTTTTAATGTTTATAAAAAGTTTAGTATTCATAGTTCAAACCAATTTCATTGTCCAAATAATTTCCTTCGTGAATGTAATTTGAAGTTCAACTTAAGATGAAAATGTCATGCGTAAAGAATCTTTCAAGATTGGATGTATCTATTTATCCAACTAATTTAGGGCAGGAAAAATGATGGTATATTTATCCACCTAATTTAAAGCAGGTGTGACTTTCCGATCCAACAAAATTTTATAATTTACAGATTTCTCAATTCATGTCTTCATATCGAGTTAGAGTACAACATTTTTAACGCTACATTTCTAGAAAATTTACAAAATAATTCAAAAACTACTTGACTTTGGTAACACTATAAAGAAATTATATTTCCGTTTTCTATAATTAAAAATATTATTAAATTTTATTATTATGTAATTTAAATAAAATTAACAAAAAAAAGAAGAAGCTAATTTTAACTAAATTACACGTGGCAGAATCTAAAAGTTTTTGTGTGATTTTTTGAATAACGAATTTATGTTATATGTTCACACATGTATATAATAAAATTGTCTAATCAATTTTGACTCTCCCAGCTGTAATAAAAAATCTATTAAAAAAAAATTTATTTATTTTAATCACGTTCTAAACTAGATTTGAAATATTCAACAAATATAAGTGTTGAATTATTTGCCTTTTAAATTATTTTAAATTTTCAAATTATGCTATAGAAAATTTATGCTAACACGAGTTTATAACTCTTAAACAATTTTACGGTTATTTCACCGAAATTTTTAGCTTCTTTAATAATTTATATACCTATATACATATAAGGATAAGGATTTTAACAACCTATAAAATCAAACCAAATATCTATCATAATTATTTGATTGGAAGTCATATAATTAAAATACAATTTAAATTAATTAAAAACTCTCTTAGATTTTATGTTATATTTTATCGTTAAATTTACATATTTACGATATATGTAAATGTAAAAAATTTTCTACCAAAAGATGTTCAAAAAATAAATATTTGTACAATATGTATGTATACTTTTGGTCTTTTCCAAATTACTTTTTCTGAATATTAAATATACTTTTACTAAATACTTTAACTGAACTAGACAATTTAGACAACAATTATCTAAAAAATTTAGTTCAAATTTTCGCCCAGATTACAAAAAAATAAATAAAAAAGAACCTACAGTAGAGTAGGTCAATATCAAAATATATTTCAACGTGTTCGAATTTCAAGTAATGTTTCAATTAACTTTTTAACAAAAAAAAAATAAAATTTTGTATTTTGGGAATATAAATTAGGGAAATATATAAATGTATATGTATATTAAAAAGAACTTATTATATACTATTTTATATGATTTGAAAACGGCACTTTCATTTTATAATATCAGCGAAAAGGTTAGGTACTTTAAAAATCGTAAAAGTATGCTATATTTTGTATATTATACTCATCAAAAGGTAGAATATAATATATACATAAATGCTCTGCATAGTTTAGTATGCAATAAATGATTCTTATTTTATTCATTTTTGTGCCCTAATATTACAACAAATAATATCACCTCGCTTAGTAATGGATATTAAAAGTCACAAATATAATATAGTGACATATTCTTAAAGATATTAATTTTATATTTTTTAGTTAAATATTTAAGTATAATTAACTAACACACAAATAATATTAAACATTTAATAGGATTTTTAAATTTAATTTTCATAAATTTAAAGCATTTTAAAATAATGTTTTGCAATGAAAGATGAAATATATAGCAAACTTAATAGCTATTAATTTATATATTTATGTATACATATAAAAATCTTCAAAACCTTATTTTTAATTATATATTTTTTTTATAAGACAAATTGTCGACATTCGAGCCAGCTCAGCGGTTTGCTCAAATTTGAGTTAGCTCATTTTTGAGTTATTTCATTTTTGAGATATCTCATTTTTAGAGGTATACTTGAACAAGCTCACCTTTTTTGAGCTAGCTTAAAAAATAGCTGGCCAAAATTGAGCTAGGAACTGAGCTTCGACTTATCTCTCACATGTTTTAAAACTCTGTAAAATCAATATTTGATTCAGTGATGGGATAAGTCTCATTTTGAACCATATTTACTTTATGAAATTTGGTAATTTTACTATGTGGTCAACAGCTCCGGTAATATTTCATTATGTTAATTTTAAATTATGAATAAAAAAGCTGCCAATTTGGAAGAGTGCTTCATATACCCTTTTGATCTACCTAGGATTTAGTGAAAACGAAGAATTAAATAAAAATTATGATTTTTACAAAACTACTAGTGTGGTATAATTTAAAATTACAATCAAGTTTTTATAAATAAGTACTCGAATTTGTAATACTATATATGTATATATACTAAATACTCAAAATGTAATATACATATGTTTTTATTCTATAAATTTCGAAATTTTTGCCCCTGTAAAATGAAGAGGGTTGAAGGTACGTGTCTCAATTTTGTATACAAGGTGTAGGTGTGTATTTTTGAGAAAATAATTTCTCATTTTTTCAATCCAGTCCCCCGCCGAGGTGTTGCAGCCTGTTTAATAGATCTACCCCCTCACCCATATGAAAAGGGAAACGGGTGAAAATTTTGAATGATTTCGAAAGACACCAACCTATTATACCTAACTTACAAGATATAGGACCCTATCTGAAATGCGGCTTATTTTATAGTCATTTTAAGTTCCAAATATTCAATTTTCATAAACTATATAATAAATTTTGAAATGTAACATTTCTAAGTGATGTAGCTTAGAGGGTGTTGCAGGTAGGGCAATAAATTTTTGGCACAAGTTGTAAGATAGTATTTTTAAAAAAATAATTTCTCATTTTTTCAATCCAGTCCCCCTCTGAGGTGCTGCAGCCTCTTTCATAAAATTACCCCCTCACCCATAATAAAAGGGAGAGGGGTAAAATTTTTGAATGGTTTCGAAAGATACCAATCTATTATACCAAACCTACAAGATATAACACCCTATCTGAAATACGGCTTATTTTATAGTCATTTTAATTTCCAAAAATTCAATTTCATAAACTATATAATAAATTTTGAAATGTAACATTTCTAAGTGATGTAGCTTAGAGGGGGTTGCAGGTAGGGCAATAAATTTTTGGCACAAGTTGTAAGATAGTATTTTTAAAAAAATAATTTCTCATTTTTTCAATCCAGTCCCCCGCTGAGGTGCTGCAGCCTCTTTCATAAAATGACCCCCTCACCCATAATAAAAGGGCAAGGGGTAAATTTTTTGAATGGTTTCGAAAGATACCAATCTATTATACCAAACCTACAAGATATTAGACCCTATCTGAAATGCGGCTTATTTTATAGTCATTTTAAATACCAAAAATTCAATTTTAGTAGTCCCATAAAAGTTCTTTCACCTGTAAAATCCAGGGGGGTAAAGGTACGAAGCTGATTTTTATGCACAATGTGTAACATAGTATATTTAAGAATATAGTTTCTCATTTTTTGAATTAATTTCCCCGCTCAAGTTATGTAGCTTATTTCATACATAAGCCCCCTCACCCACTTAAAGAAGGTAAATTTTTTATATGAAATGGAAATGCACTTACCTGCTGCATCTATGTTAGAAGTAACAATGTTTTATAAAAAATCAAACCGGTTTTATAGGCATTTCAAATTTCAAAATTTTTGTTTTAATATTACTATAAAATAGGGGGGCGAGGACCTAGGGCTCCAAATTTTTACAATCTTCTTTATATGGTGTCTATACATATATCTGTGAAACAATGTAAAGATCCGACTATATTTAGGGGTATTTTTTTGAAGTGCACAAAATTGTGCATTTTCAATGCTCCGCTAGGGGGGGTTGCAGGGAAACGATTCAAAAAAGGATACCATACACATAAATTTCCATCCTTACTTTATATATGTTGCAATTTTTGTACAAATCGCACGAGTGCTTATACTATTTCTAAGCGTTTAAAAAAGTGTATTTTTACTTTGCGTACGGCATACGGCGTACGGCGGACACGGATTTTTTTTTTGCTGATTCTGATTCCCTGACATCTAAAACGTCCAGAAAAATCAAAATCTCGAAAAAAAATTTTTCGAAATTTAGACCGCGCCACAAAGCTTCATATATTTTCAATATATGAAGCAAAAAATACAAAACATTAATTACATATTTTATAAATTAAATTCTTTGATAAACCCTACAAGTCTGAATCCTAAAATTTTTATAATTTGCAAAATAATTTTTAATAAAAAAGTGTTTCTCATTTTTTTTTAAATATTTATATTTTATTCAAATGAACTTAATTTAGTAGATTAAGTAACTAAAATAAATGAACCGTTAAACCTCCCAAAAATTATTCAAATTTATATTATTTTTAAACTGTTAAATAATAAGGAAATTTTCAACAACAAAAAAACATTAAAACCAAAAATTTCTATTAGAATTCTACATGTAAACTTTTTTATTTATAAAAAAAAAAGAGAACTAATAAAATAATTTATTTTGCACAAATCTCAAAAAAAAATTATGTTGTACATATATATTTTATTTTTGCGACAACATATAAAATATTTCATTGACAAAAAATTCCCCAAAAAATAATCAATTAGTATGCAAAGTTGAACGCTCCAGAAGTCTCAAAAAAACCCACTAGGTATAAATGCTTTAACTTTGGCGCAAATTGCTACTTGTTCAGTAATAAAAATTTAGTTCGAAATAATAATAATAATAATAAATTTTGTTTTTGTATACTAATAATCATAAATTTATTTGAAATGTGAATTACATTCTCGATGATAAAAATACAATGAAAATTGGAAATAAAAACATGAAATAAAAATGCCGCGCAGCCGAACTACTGATCAGTAGTTTTATAATCATGGGCTTTTTTTAAATTATCTACTGTAAATGCATATTTTGAGTATTATGTTGCACCCTCTAGTGGCAGAAACTAAAATTATAACAACTGTGATTTTATACTACTACTTTACTTACTACCTTTCATATGCGACATTAAACCAAATTTTAGGGGCTTATTGACTATTGGAAATCACATTTTAAAAATTAACATTTTATATATTTGACCATTCAGCGCCTCTAGCGGCATAAATTTAAAATATGGTTACTGACATCGTATTCTACTCTTAAATACCTTTCCAACGAGTGGCCAAACTGTATTTTTGGTGCACATTTACTATATAAAATTATATTTTTATTCGGAAAAAGATGTTTTGGCAAAATGCGAATAGCGCCGTCTACCGGCCGAATTTAAAACTTATATCAATTACATCTGGTTCTCAATAAATCAAGCTTTCTATTGGTGGGTCTATCATGAACTTGTGTGTACAGTAACTATGTGAAATAACTGCTTTTTATTGTTTACATCGGACATACCGACGGACAGAAAAGCGTTAACATAAGGGATTTGTTTTTTAAAAAAAGCCCTAAAAATGTCAAAGAAAAATTGTTTTTGTTTCTTTATAAATATCAACATAATGATTTATTTTATTATTATTTATAAATATAAAATGTAAAAAAATTGACAAATAAATAAATAAATACATAAATAATTAACATAAAAATATAATTAAATGATTTTTTTTGTTCAGTCCTACATCTACATGTAGTAAAATTATATAAATATCTCATGGTACGGATTCTAGAATATCTGAAATGTTCGAATTATACGAGTGCTTGTCCGAGATATTGACAAATCTTGAAATTTGTTGAAATTGCAGACAATCACTCGTATAATTCGAACATTTCAGATGTTAAGAATCCGGGACCCATATATTTTAAATATATTAAGTTTAAGTAATATATAATATTCCTCTCCATAGTTTTATATGTAATACATATAAAAATTGTATAATTATTTAAAAAATTATTTTTTTATATTAATTTTATAGATACCACTGTTTCAAAAGTCAAATTATTTAAAAAGTTAATATTGAAATTCCTTACCAATAATAAATAACAAATTTCCAAAAAAAAAAAAAAATGTTTAAAAATATGTTGTTGGAATATGATGTTTATATGCTAAATACTGTGGATTATTTTGTGATGATGAATATGTTAAATCAATATTATTAACACCATTATTATTATTTTGTGATGCTGTACTACTACCAGGATTACTACTACTACTGCCACTTCCAGTTGGTAATGATCTTTTCCAATAACCACCAGATCCAGGTACAGATGAACCATGATCACCCCAATCTTCATTACCTTGATCTTCATAATGATGCTGATGTTGTGCATGTTCATAATAGATAACCTGCCATTAGAGAGATTTATTCTTTGAAATTAAACAAAAACCAAGAAATAAACCAAAGATACCGAAAAAAGCATAACAAATTTTTTATCAATTTTTATTAATGTGTTTTTTTTTTTGTTTTACTATTTTATTATGTGCGTGAATTTATGTTGTGCATTGTAAAATAAGAATTTACTGGTTTAAGACCGTTTTTTTCACGAACCTCTTTATAAACCCTTTTGACATTATAAAAGTCCTGAAAATTTTTCAAAATTCCAGGACTTTTATAATGTCAAAAATATGTCAAAAACACGAAAGAGGCTTGATCAAAGTCTTTCAAAAAAGGCTCGTAAAAAAAGGATCTAAGAAATGTGAATGCGTACAGTTAAAAGTAAGACAAGATGGTTGTGCAAAAGAATAGGAATTTTCAGGAAAAACTATTGTAGAAATTTATAAAGAAAAACAAAAAACTACAATATAAAAATTTCCTGAAATTAATTAAATTTTTGAATTAATTTTTTTTTTTTGCAAAGCTTTTGTTTTATATTTTTGTGAAATATAGTAACAAACAATTAAGTGTGTCAGAATAAAGTTTGTTAAGTTTAATTAAGTTTGTGCCAGGTAGACTTAAAAATATACTCAAAAATCAACAATTTTAATCATAAATTAATAATATAATTAGGAAATTGAGCCTAAATAAATAGATAATAAAAATAATATTAGCTTTTTTTAGAAAGTTTGTAATAATTTAATTATTCTATTTACTGACTTAAATTAAGTTTTGTTAAGTTTTCACCCTACAAATTAATAATAATTGGCACATTTTTTTTTCTTTTTGCTACATTTTTCAAATTTATTACATAATTTTGAGTGATTTAACTATTTAATGTAATTAATAATTTAGTTTTTACTAAATCATGTGTAGTAGAATTTGTCAGAATGCTGAAAAGTGCAAACACAAATTATATTATCAAAAAAAAAGTTTTTTTTTGTTTTTTGAAAATTTGCGAAATTTTGATTACAAAATAATAATTTTAAATTTAATATCAATTTTATAATATAAATAATACTCATACCTTTTGTGGAACACCACCACGTTTTAAATCAACCCAAAATCTTGCAATATTTATAACTAATCCAACTAATGCAATTGCAAAGAACTTTATTTGTAAATGTGCTGATAAAATTTTCAATAATAATTCAATTTTTCCTTTTAAAATTGTTGCTAAAAACATTAATTTCATAAGTGCCTTCTTCTTCTTCTTTTTACCACGTTGAACTGCAATAAATACGTTATAAGTTTTAATAATTAGACATTTAATCAATTATAATCAAAATATAATTTTAGTACAAAACACACAAAAAACACAGAAATAAATTAAAATAACATTAGCTCAAAGATCTAATAATCAAATCTACATTATGTTTACTCCTACAATTTTTTTTCGAAATATGTATGCGAAGCGAATTCAAAAAAGCGAATTCAAAATTTGACAACATATTTTAAATTATTTGAATAATATTGAAATATTGCACTATTTTTGACCAATTTATTATACCAATTTATAAAAATAATTGCGCGAAAAATATGCAAATACAATAAATCGCTATATCATCGCTGATGATAATTCACATATTTCATTTTGTATTTACAATCATAATCGAGCATCCCGCTAGCATAATGTAATAAATAAGTAATAACATTACCTAAAAATTTTAAATTACAAAACAAACAAACTTTGGCTAGCAAAACAATGAATAATTGCAGAATTTGTTATTGACTTTGCAACATGTTATAAAATTAAAGTAGAAGTTCAGAACTAAAAAAAATGCAATAAAGAAAAAATAATTTTAAAATATTTCTGAATATTTACGATATATTTTTCTCGGTACTCCTAAAGATATGCAATAATAAAAAAAACTATATGGTTTTTGTCTTTGCTTTCATAAGTTTTTACGATAAACGAATATTATCAATTATTTTTCCTTCATTGTCATTCGATAAAGCTATATAAATCACACAAGCCCCATATCCCACAACACACCTCCATTACTTCTACCATGATTAAGTGGTTTTTTTAGTCCATGCTTTTTCATTTTATCGATCCCATCTAAATTATGATTTAAACCATTTATATGGAATGGTTCATGATGAATTACTGTTTCAAAACCATTACTTCCAAAATGTTTTTTGTTTAGAAGATTGCCATGATTGCTGTTTAGTTGAATAGTACCAAAATTTCCACCACCTCCAAGACCAGTTGATATGTTAATATTTTCCTTATTTTCATTGTCATCATCATCGTTTATGTCGCTAGTGATTATTCCTGATGGATCAGTTTCAATTGATACATTGTCATCACGTCCAACAAATCTATATATAAATTTTGAAATCAAAAATGAAAATCATATATTTACATTTTTTGTTAAGTATATTAACTTACTCATCAGCTGTTTCTTGAACAAATTTTGATAAATAATTTGTACCTATTTCTAATTTTGTAAACATAGTTGATGGTTTTTCTTTAATATTTTCTATAGAACTAAATCCTCGGCTAACTAATGTTTTATTTAATTCTTTATCAGCTGCTCCTATAAATAAAAAAGAATTTTAGTTTAAATTTATACTTAATTTCTAATATTAATATAAATGTTAATTTTCTGAAAAATAGAAAATTGTGAAGAAAACATTCCATTACTGAAAGGAAACAAAAAATAATTTAACTAAAATGTTAAAGTTAAATCGCTTTCTAATGCAAGTAATATAACCAGTTTTAATTATTTAGTTTGTTTATAATTATGAGAAGATTAAGAGGAAATTAAACTAAATATTTTTTTTAGTAAAATGAAGAGTAATGTTTGGTGAGAATTATAACAAAATACGTCTGTTAAATTATATAGCACAAAATTATGCGATAAATAAATTTGTGTATACAGATTCATTTAAACGAAAAACATTCATTTAATTTAACTTTGGTGATTTAAAATAAGATTTATTTAATTTTTTAAATTGTCATTTTTTTATTTCTTTATAAATTATAGTCAATCATAAATTTAATTTATAGTACACAGCAGGGGTTGACGACTATATTATCATTGGTAGCCACATTTCATGACCGAATATTTTAAAGAGCCATTTCTTAATGACAATACATAGGATTAATCTATAATTTATATCTTTCTTCAGTTAAAAATAATTGTTTTTTAGCGGGTGGCTAAAGTAAGGGGGTGGCCTTAAAATTTTTATTTTTACATAAGATTAGTATGAGGTAAATAGTGAATTAATAAACATAGTTTTCTTTTTACATTCCACGAGTTAAGTTGTGTATGAAAATTATAAGTTTTTTAAGTTTCACATTTTAAGAATGATGTCAGGAAAATTGAAGTACATATGTATATGATACCGAAAACAGGAGATTTAAGCCAAACTGGGAGGATGAATTTGTTTTTGTTGAGCGTAAATGATAAGCAAACATATATTTAATCATAATTTTCAATTTTGAAATGTATATTCTAAGATTTTATATTCTAAGATGAACAATACCGCCTTATGACCACCTCTATTAGTGTGTAGTACATATTTATATTGCTTGAATCAAAATAATCTTAAAAATTTTGGATTAAAAGAAAAATATTTAAAAGAAAATAAGAGTTCTACATTTCGTGTTTACATTTTTTGTTGATTTTTATATTTTCCCGATTTTCTAGTTATACCTACATATGTATATTATTTTCAAAATTTCACCTGAACTTTTACATTACTAAACTTGCTTAGCTTAGACATCGTGATGTGTTGAAGAGTTGTATAAAAATAAGTTTGTAATTGGAAATAACAAATAGTAGTGAAATTACATACCAGTTTTCGTCTATATATTTATATTATTCCTAAATACAGTTATTTAAAGTAGATATAATTAAAAAATATTATATTTATATTATGATGATAGATAAATGTCGAGAAAATTTGCTAAATCACATTTCTAAAATCAACGATAAATTAGTAGTCAAATTGAATTAAATAAATATAAGTGTTTTATATACATATTTATAATTTTATTTAATTTGTGGAAAATCTATTGAACCGATTTTATTTCTGTGCCTATATAGCCATGACTTTTATTATTTACTAGACAAATGCAAACTATAAATTAGCAATTATATCAATTATTATTGACTGACTTTTATTTATACATAATTACAATATTACAATACATAATAAATAATTATTTCCAGTACATAATTTTTATCTTCTGTTTTTTTGTTTGTTTCTAATTTACATAAGTTTCTGTTAATTTTACAGTTTTTATATATTAAAAATATTTATAGCAAAAATTATGCTTTTGTAATTTTACCGTGTGGTCATCCATTTAAACAAATATTTTGAATTATTATATAATTTTATATAAACAAATTGTTTGTATATTTTTAGCATTTTGAAGGTGGGGAAATAAATTATGTTAAAATTGAGTCATAAAAAATGAAGAATAAAAACTCTTTCGGAAAATTTAATTGTAAATTGAAATTATAGTAATATATGTAAGTCTTATAAATTTATAGATATTAAAATTGCTGAGTATTTTTAAAATTCCCGCGCAAATTTTCACGTACAAATTGAAATAATGTTGCATAATTTTCTATTCAGATGAAATATATAACATTTACATGACCTAGCTAGGTGCAGTCTTCATAGTTAATAACATAAAGTTCAATAAATTAGCATGTCGAGATTATATGAAGAGATTATAATATAAAATTAACTAATGAACAATATAATTTATTTACTCTTTTTGTAGGTGTATTTTTTTTTGTAGCAGCAATAAAATTTAATGGAAAAATTTGTTGCTATTAAAAATTATATTAACATGTAGACATTTCATAATATTTTATGTATCGGAAATAATAAAAATTTAATATATCTCTAAATTGAAAGAAATTAAATATAGCATTGCTAAGATTTAAGCAGGTTAATTTGAATTTTTTTTTAAATTTTTTAATCATTGTGATGATAATCACATATTGATTACTATATTTATATTCTCTTCAATTTAGTTACACTAATAAAAATTATCTGATCAAAAAAAATAATAATTGATTTCAAATATAGTAAAACAAAAATCTAAAAATTTATTTGATTTCTAAATTTTATTATAATTCAAATATTGCAATAAAATTATCACTTAAATTTTCTATTTTTCATATACTATTTTATATATTTGACATCTTTATGACGGACGACAACTTTAACATAAAAAAACTTGTAGAACTTGTATATAATTTTTATTGCAAATCACGTATTATAGGCACCTTACGTATATTATATTTGTTTCGTTCTACTTTTATAATTCCGTTTTATAATTGACGCAATATTAAAAGTATATAATTCTTTTGTAGATAAAACAGAATTACCAGCAATACTCTTGCTGGAGAACGTACTAATAATATTTCATAAGTAGAGCAAAATATTATACTATATATTTTTTTCCTAAATTTAGTATAAAATTAGTCGATTTATGTAGACGCAGTGATGAACAAATTAAGGCCTGCGGGCCAAAACTGACCCAACAGCCTCAATTGGTTGGCCCTCTAATAAATCGTGTAGTTTTTTCCTAACATTGCATCGTCTAGTTTTTTCCTAACTTCTGAATTTATCCTGTTTTTGTATTCCATTTGTTCATATATAATTTGCGTCGTACTTAGAAGAATGCTCTGAAAAGTTTATTCAATAATCTGTGGAAAACCCACTTTTTACTTAAAAAAGTGACGCAATTCTGTCAGTTTTTAAATATATAATAATTATTTATTATCAAACATTTTTATTTTCTAATTAGTGATAAAAAAATTCAAATATCCTAATCAAATAAGCAAACAAAAATTGATGATGAATGCTGACTTATTGTAGAACTATGGAAATATGGGAAATAAAATATGTATTGCTATATGGACTTAATTTATATTTTTTATTATTTAGATTTACACTTTTTAATCAAATTGTCAAAAAAAAATTTGGCCCGCCGAATTCTTTATTTTCAATTTTTGGCTTAAGTAAATATAAGTTTGGACATCACTGATGTAGAGGGTGATAATAATTGATTTATCAACTAAGTAAATAAAATACTTGGATTTATTTATAATGAATGGAATTGAATGACTACTAAAAAATGTATTTATACAAAATTTCCAATAATTAAATTTTCTGATACACATAATTTTTACTATATGACATTATTATTGTTCATTAATAGATAAAAGATATTACATTTAATAGCAATTATATATAGTATGTATATCAAAAAATTTCACCATTATATTCTTCTATAAAGCACGAAAAATAGTTTTAACATTTTATAGAAATTTTAAAAAAAATCGTAACAAATTAAATTCATTAATTTAATTTGTTACCATTTCGTATGCTTAAGACAGTTTTAATGTTACGCATTTTGTATATAGAAATAAACACTTGTTATTTCTTGAGGTTTGGCATATTCAATTAAAGTGTAATTTCTTCAAATTTGCTCTAATTGTTTGACAAAATCAATAACATTGCAAAAAACAATGTAAACTGATAAAACTGATTAATAATGCGGTTTAAATTGTATTAAAAAACACTATAAAAATAAAAATTGCAGTTTTTTTAATGTTGTTTGACTTGATTATTACTTGACTATGTACATATAAATAAAGTACATAGTTTTTTTGTATTGCATACAATTTGAAAATATATGAAATAAATTCCCGGGAAAAGAAAATTCGAAATGGCAATAAAATATATTTTTTTAATTAATAAAAATATTTAATACGCGCATCACAAGAGTAGAAAAAAAAATAGATTCCTGTTAATATAAATCTGGAGATCATCCGGTCACAACTAATTATTTATAAGAAGATATTAAAGCATTTTTCAAATGGAGAAATTACTCAAAAACAACAACGAAATTTTTAATATTTTATTTAAAATTTAATTGTGCAAAAAAAAAATTTTTTTAATTATTAAATTATTTTATGCTAAATTTGTTTTATTGTTCAGCTTCAATAGTAGAAATTTTTTTTTAAAGCGACAATGTAAATTAATTTATTAATCCATATTTTAACCATAAATCTAATTATTATTAATTAGGACAATTTTTTTTTTTGTAAATTTAGTTTTTAAAATATAATTTATTTAATTTCAAATTGGTTTTGTTACAATTATTAAAAAAAAAAATAGGCTAAAGTGAAAATTTATAAGCATCAGTACTCGTACAATTTATAAAAATTAAGTTTGGGAGTAAATGTGTTATATGTACTAAATCTAAATTATAAAATGAGTAATAAACTATTGAGGAGAAATTATATTTTTTAATTATTAAATAATTTGACCTTGTTTAAAGTTCATCAGTATTAATTAATTTTTAATTATTTATTTTAGCATGATCCAAATTTTGGTTTGGGTATAGTTTGGTTTGGGTATACTATTGATATGATTAAGAATATACAATTATTTTTAATATCACTTCATACTAAAGTTAAGATACACATATGATTAAAATAATGTAAATATATCTTTTCGTGTGCAGTGCAAAATCAACCCGTGATTGTCAATTTTTAAATTAAAAAAAAAAACGGGAAACAGTAATTTCATAATTATTAGTTATGTTATTAATTAATATTTCTTATCTTTAAAACATATTAATTTATGATCAATTTTGGTAAACAATTTATGATCAATTTTGGCATTGTCTGTTCTGTATAAATCTAAATAAACTTCTAAACGAGTGCCCGGGGGCCATATTTATTTTACTGTGTGAAACATATAACGAATTTTAAATTTGTTTCTATTACGTATTTGGGATATAAATTTTAAAAAGGATAGTATTTAGTCTTGAAACAAACATTTAAAAATTAATTTAAATTGGCTAACATTAAAATTTTAGTAGATATTAATAAATTTATAGATTATTATTATAAATTAGAAAATATTATTTATTATACAACAAAATTTATTATATACAAATATGAAAAAAATAAAATAAGTTGACTTCAATTTTTTAATTATCTTGTCTTACAACTTTATCAATCATTTTCATTCAAATTTTATTGGTGATGAAAGGATGCAGCTTATGATTAATGAAATACTTGAATAACTTGATAGATTTAATAATATAAATACTAATAAATACTAAATAACAAATAATAAGATAATATAAATTTATATGATCTTTGCTGATAGTAATTAAAAGAAATATGTTAGTCATTATACTTAATTATTTAAATAAATTTAAAAATATTTTGAAAAATTGATGTTAGTTAATCATTACATACTTAAAGTGCGCGTAAAATGGCGAAATTTAGTGGCGAAATTTTTTAAAGGATGGAGATATATATTTATTTACAAGTGCGATAGAGACAGCAATATCGTCCACAAATTTTTTTGGACGTCTAATTTTCGAAATTTAATTTAGAATTGGACGTCCAATTATGGCACACAAGACGTCGGGGCTCTCGTCTTATGCCATAATTGGACGTCCAAAAGATGAGATTTTATAGAAAAACTATAGATGGCGTGAATATAATATTTGTATATACCAAATTATATTTTGTCAAAAAAATTTTTATTTCTAGGTATTTAAGCTAGGTATTTATTTAAAAAAAAAGCTGCCAAAATTACAAAATATTATATTAAAAATATGTAAATATAATATAATATAATAAACATACTGAACATCATGTGTATTACGACAAAGTAAAATTTAAGAAAAAAAATTTGCCCCTGGTAAAATTTTCTAATAAAGTAATACTTTTTTTGAACTGAGTACTAAGCTTTAGGTAAAAAAATGGATGACTTATTTTTTTTCAAATAAATTATTTTTTTTTCAAATAAATTATTTACATTTACAACAATATTTTTTAGGAATATTAAAAAGTTCCTATAATTTTTTTGAATGCCAAGCAGATGCTATAAATTCCCAACCCAAAATTATGTTTTTGTTTCATTCTTTTGTTAGGCGAATTTTAGCCTGCTATCTCGTTCTATTTTGCCTAAAAAATATAAGTTTCGTCATTGTCTAAACTCTAAACCTTACATTAAAAATTATATCAATTTGGCTCAGTTATTAATTATAAAAAAAATGAGAATTTTATATCTAGTTTTATTTGAACTTGTGCAATTTTCTGGGAAATTAGCAACTATTTAATATAATAAGGAAACTTTCACTTAAAAATTTATATATTTTTTTATCAAAAACGCTTAAAAAAATTTACTTAAAATCAATAAATAAACAATACTTATTTATAAAACTAAAAGCAATTTAAAAAATTATCTTTTGTTTTGTGTTGTAATTGAAGTTTTTCTCAAATCTGAATTTATATAGTATAATACGCTTTCTGTTTGAATTGTTATTACTAGTTGCGTAAATTTGCATATTCACTAATAAAAACCAATAAAACTTTCATTTTCGTTATTATACAAATAGCAATTCAGTTTTAATGTTTTTCATAAAATACATAGTTTCAGAGTCACAAATTTATGTAAATCAAATAATGTACATAGTATATGTATAAACATTGTTATGAATAACTTTTAATGTTGAAGATCTCTTTAAAAGTGCTCTTCTTACATATATTAATATTAAATTAAATTTTATTATTTTTTATTATTTAATTACCTTTTAAGTCGTGCCATTGAAGTCTCAGATCACTACTCCATTCATCTAATAGACGACTTGTTTGCTCACGAGCACATTCCCATGGATCATCCGTTGAAGGACATAGAATTAATTCTATATATGGCGATTTATCTAAAAAAATATAAAATGTTTGAATTTGAATACATTTTTAAAATTTCATTAAAATAAAGATAAACAATTTTTTTTTTCTTAAAAATTAGAAACCTGTTTCCTTGTTCTATTTGTTATAACATTAACAAATTTGTCCAGGTATTAAACTTGTCCAGGTATTAATATTATTATATTAATTAACCACATTCAAATATAGTTCAAATATACAACAAAATTAATTAACATTATTATGGAAGAATTACCATCGAAAATATTCCATATTAATATATCAATAATTATAGTATATATTGTCGTATTATGGACAAACGGATGCAAACAATAATTATAAGTTTTACATTGTAACTACATATATACTTCAATGTTATCTATATGCAATTTTCACATAATATTATTTAGTTAAGCACGCAAAAAAAAGTAATAATTATCACTCAATTATCTTGATATTCATGATAGAAAATCAACCAAAATATACATACTGTATTTAAAAATGAAACTTAAATCAGGTTTAAATAGATATTTTATATTTTCTAAAGCTTTCTATTCCATTAAAATTGAATAATTATATATCATAAAGAATAAATTTATTGAATGCATTTTTCAAATAATTTTATGTAATGTATACTCTGATGAATAATTGATGAACAATTTCAAATATCATTTAACTAATTTCTTAAAACATTAATAATTTTATGTTATATCTATATAATTTGCATGGTATTTATGCTAATTTATATTCTCAAATATTATGATTAAATTTATACAAAAATTCATGCTAGAAAATTTGACTAAAGAGAATAAAAACTCTTAAATGTAATTTTATTTAAATTTAAATATTATGTACCTGGAAAAAAAATATAACACTTTCGTTTTAGTATATATTATCAGGAAAAACTATTAAAATTTGATGATTTGGAAAAATATATACCAAATGCCATCATTGAAAATAAAAGTTAAATTTAATCTTATCAACAAAGAAGCATAATTCACTTCGGAAAATCATTCTTTAAGCATTATATTAGATTAGATCATAATTCAATATTGTATAGCTTTCACCAATTAGCGTTTACCAATTGTGTAAAATAGAAAATTAAATAATAAATCATATGTATTTTTCAATTTACTTTTAAAACAACTTTTTTTTTTTAATAAAACCTAAATGAAATTTATTGATTTACCAAAACTAGCAACAGCAAAAAAAATTCTTCTACATATAATAAATGAAGATGATTTTTAAAGGTTATAATATCAAACTTGTTATATTAAAAAAAAATTGAGCTCATTAGCGCAGTTAAGAAAATAAACACCTTCATATGGAAAAATATTCATGTAAAAAATAAGAAATAAAAAAAACTAGGACGGAAAAAAAATTATATCCTGCCTTATTGAAAAGCCAATTAAATCACCAAATATATTCATAGCCATAAAATTGTCGGTTGAAAGAAAATTGAATATAGATTTATTTATACAGAGAATATTAAAAGATAAGTGTGGAAAATGTGCGGAAAATTTTCATTAGATCTTTGTATGGTGATAATAATTAAGAAAGCTTACAATACAATGTATGTAGAGAATTTTTATTATGTTTTACTTGATTTTTGATAATTTTATGCTCTTCTTCTTCTTCAGGCTCAACAGTCTGTGGTGGGCCTACTAAGGCATACCTCTTTTCCCGACATTTTATTGCAATTTAGGACCTACTAAATTTATATGGATTGCGAACCATAAATTCCTCTGTAGCGGATTGCAAGAAGCTAGTGGCTTTGTTGTGAATCAATTGTTGTCAGCAATTGGACTCGACCGCTAACCAAGAGTTTAATTTAAACTATCATAAAAATTACAGTTTTAACTAAAGAAAAATTTAATGTTTGAAAATTTAGTTTATCAGGAACAAATTACATAGAATATAAAATAGTCCGAGAAAATGTAATTGACAGACCCAATCATTTAGTAATCAAAAACTTTAAACAATTTGAATCAGTAAGCCAAATGCTGTTGCTGTAGATAGACCAGATCAAATTATACTTGAAGTATAGATAATAGCCCTGTTTTTTTGTAGACGGGTATATTGTATTGCAAAATTTTTGCAAAAAAACGATTCACTGAAAATAAGGCGACAATTTTTTTTATTTCAATCACAATTGAATTTATCAGCTGATAATTTTTTTTTAAATCACATTAACTTTGAGTTCTTTAAAAGTAAAAAAAAAAATCATTAAATATCATTAAAAAATATAAAACTTGCTTTTTTTCTTTAATAAATTGCCATTTTTTAATGTAAAAAAAAAACATAGGCTATGCCTTTTTGGTCCAATGTATTTGAAATAAATGAAATAAAATGAAATGAAACGGAATATTGACAACAGAGTCAGCTACATGTCATATTATTAACTATTTATCAATTACAATTCATTTGCAATAAAAATAACTACTGTAATTCTCATTTTTTTGCCAACAAATTGTTGTTGTTTTCAATGTAAAAATTTGCTGTACAATATACCCGTCTACAAAAAAACAGGGCTAATACCATTTGTATTATGTACATATAAAAATTAATTGTATGCTGGGGTTAAAATGGAATTTAAATTGGAAGAATTGACGCGTAGTTTTTAAAAGGTTTTTTAAAATTAAAAGGTACTAAATTGCAATAAAAATGTCGGGAAAACCACGAAACAGGTAGGCCTACCCCCCATCGGGCTGTTGTGCAAAAGAAGAATTGTACAAGCTCATGGTTTCCACTTACACATGTGATTTTACCTAACCATCATTCAATCAATTCAATAATTAAACCGGAAAATAGACATATTTAGAAAAAAAGATAGTTATTATTTTGTCAATTTGGATTACTCCAGCAGGTTCCTCACATGAAATATAAAAATATCAGTAATAAACCACCAATTTCAAAGCTGTAAGAGTGTTCAAATTACATTATAATAATATATAAAAATATTATAATAGTGCTACTGCACCTACAAAATGAATATTATCTACTATGTCAATTATAATTCTTATTTGATATTTTCACAATTTTCTCAGGTTCAATGTTATTTCAATGTTTTTAGAGGTGCAGACATTATAACTTTCAAATATACTTAATCAAATCGAGAAAGATTTTATATCTTCTTTTTATAAATTTTTGCGCGCAGCACTAGTTTTAAACATTTTGGAATTTTGTATGCCAAGATTATTTTTTGTTTGTCACTGCAAAGATGGGTTATACTATTGTGGTGAAGATGAACTTAAAGGTTATTAGAGATATATTATAGAAAATTAAATACCCCACGACCACGAATGAGCATTATTAAAGTAATGTGGAAAAATAGGTTATTATATTTTTTTTCGGTAGTTTTGTTTATTCGTGATAATAATGTTTTTTTTTTGAAATTTCTATTTTTTATGCAAAATTTTTAAATTTTCCTTTTAAACAAAAAAAAAATGTAAGCTTCTTAAATGAAATGCAAATGCATTTTTTTGATATCAAATCGAGAAAGTTTTTTATTTTATATGTTTGATATTTATGTATATATTTGTCCATTAAGAATATATCAACAAAATTATACAAAAAAAAATTTGAGAGAACCATAAAATCTTTATGCTATGATATGTTTTGAATAATGTTTATAGATAAATTTCATTTTATTCGCGCGCGCGCGTGCATTTTTTATTTATATGCTCATCAATACGAAATTAAAATAAGAAAAATTATTCACTAAAAATGCACACTAAATTATAAATATATTACAAAAATGAAAATGATTAGGAGAAAATTCAATTTTTTTTCTTGATATTTTTTGAATAAATTTTGAAAAAAAATTAAACTTAAACATAGAAAAAAAGCGAAAGCACCAATACGCTACGTGGGAACTGGTTCCTTTTTTAATTTTTTTTTATTATGATTTTGATTACGACGAATAATATATATTTAATTACAAATTTGATTTGAATATAAATAAAAATTATGATGTTTTGACTATATGTTTTGATTTTGAATTATATTGAATTAATATTGAATTATTATTCACATTTATGTGGCTTTCGATTCTATTGATTGAAATTGTCATACATTTTTATTTTTTTGATATTAATTAATATTGTTGTGTCATATATAAAAGTGTTATATATGAATTTAAATATTACTTAATTAATAACTGCGTTTTTTTTATTCTTACGCTGCTCTACTCTACATAAAATGAAGAAAAAAACGATGTAGAGCAAAGGGAAAATATGATTTAGAATTGATTGAATCAACTTTGTTGACATTTTTTAAAAATCAAATTTTCAATATTCTAATATACGAAGTGAAGTAGCTTACTTTTCCAATTTATAGATACCATATTAAAATTTAATAATTTCCCATTAATTTCCCTTTACTCTATCTACATGTTGTTCTTGATAGCTATGTAGAAGAGTAAGGTACAACAACAACTCTTATAGAGTAGAGTAAGAATAAAAAAACACCAGCTAATATTGTTTTCAGAAATTTTCTTTCTAAAAACCAAAAAATATTTTTAGACTGAAACGCTACTTTTATCAATTCAAAGTATTCTCGTTATATTTAAAATCAATTTTATCTAAATAAAAAATTATTATTCGCATATTGTCATCATATCTCAGAGGAGAGACTAATTCAATAATTGCATAAATCTATAGCATTATTCGTAAAAATATCAGATTTAATCAAAAAGTTGAGTGTATTATCATCAAACTGACAAATTTTGAATTTTGATATTATAAATTTTGTTCAGATAAAGTGAATATTTCAGCCATGGACAAATATTTGGTTAAATGGTTAAATATATCAAATAATTCAGTCATGGTTATTACAGTAGTTTTTTCCATTGATATATCCTTAAATTCCCTGTCTGTCGTTCTATTGTAATAAAAAATTGGGATGTTCTTTATAGTTTTGTGGTTTTGATAGCAAATAAACAACATTTTCGAGAAAAATCAGAATCGCGAAAATTAATATCAGAATCGATTAATTTAAACATTTTAAATTGAGAAATTCTACTTTTTAGTTAAAAAAGGATTTAAATGTATGTTTAAGCAACGAGAAGATTTTTGTCTACAAATACTTTTAAGTATTTAAAATCAGATTTAAAAGAACTTTTAAAAAACGAAAATTCGTCCATAAATCTAATTTTAATTCATTTTGACATATAAAAAATAACTATTATATAAACACATTTAGTTTATGTTGAAAATCTAAGTGGACTCTCCTTGATTGTTTACTTTTAATAAAAAAAAAAAAATTAAATTTAGCTTACTAACATCATTTATGTCTTAAAGAAATTTTTTTTATATAAAAATGACACAAAAATGAAAAACAAAAAATATTTACACGAAGTGAATAATTTTTTAAAATTAAAGTTTGTATCTTAACTCTTTTGATTTGGTTTTTTTTTTACATTATAAATTTCACAAATTTGAATTGTGTTTTGTAATAAACTATTTAAAGTGAGATTTTAATTAATATTCTTATATAGTACAGTAAAAAAAATATTTAATAAATAAAATTAATAAAAACAAAAATAATTATTAAAACAAAAATAGAAAAAAAAAATCAGAATTTTAAAATTAACTGTAAAACTGAATTTGGTGTCATTTTTAATATTTCAATTATTTTCTCATTCTTTTAATTAAATTATATTTGTTCAATTAAATTCTATATTATGTTTAATAATCAATTAATAAATCTGCCAATAAATCTTTCATCGCAATGAAATTATCTATTATAACAGTTATTATCAAAATTATATGCATACCTTGACTGTTAGTTTCTTCGGCTAAAACATTGCATTTTAGTAAGCACAATAACGTAAAAAATATAATAAAAAACTGCATTTTTAATTATAAATTATTAATATTAAAAATATTATAATTAGAAGAAGAAAAAACTATAATAATTTAATTAGAGCACTTTTTTTCTTAACTAATGCACATTTGGTGTTTTTCTAATTTAATACATATTTTCCACTTAATAAAAATAATAATCTTCTTTTCTTTTTTTATACTTGGCACGTAATTCAATCAAATTGTATATAAAAAAATATTGTAAATGATTTTTTTGTTTCTAGTTTTATTAATCCAACTTAATTCGCGTAATGATATTGCTTCAAGTTCAAGGTAATAATAATGCTTACTAAGCATTTGAAACACTTTTTATACCTGGGCTTTCATATCAGATTTTAAATATGTATTGAGCATATCAAAAATATGCAATCATAAAGAGAGATTTTCTTTATATAAATATACATATATTGTATAAAAAAATATTTAACATTTTTATCAAACTGGTATTCAATTAATATAATTTAAAATTTTAAAACACTCTGGAGCTTGTTTAATTTAGTATAAAAAATTTATTTAATTTAAGAGAAAATTTATAAAATCTCTTAAAAATTCATTGTCTTTAAAGAGTTTTTAGTACTTTTTTATGTAATAAACTATGATCCTTTCTGAAGGAATTTTTTAGTTTGTATAATTATATTTTAATGTTGTGTAAAAATTTGTGGTGAAATAATTGAAACGCAATATTTTTGTACTTTATAATAAAATATAAAAATTATCACTTTTCAAATAAAGAATGATTTTAATTCAGAAACCAAATCCGGTGTTCTAATTGGGACGTCTTTTTATATATCTTTCGAGATTATTCTATATGCAAATAAAAGTTTTTAGAAATAAAAACTATAGAATATGTTTTTAGTTTTCAGTTATAAATATACCAAGAACATTATTTTATTCATAAAAATTACTAACTTAAAATTAATAATTTAAATGATTTAAAAGCTAAAACGAATACATATATCGATTTAGGCCTTTTGAAATTTTTTTTGCCAGCTCATATTTCGCTCAATTTGTGCTCAAAGCTGAGCTAACTCATAAATTGAGCTGCCTGAACGTGAGCTGAGCTTCGATTCAAAATCAACTGAAGTTTCCAAAAAATGTTACAAAATTATTATTATCAATTTCTTTAATTTAATTTATTTAAGGCAAGTTTCTAACATTTTCTTCAGAAACTTGAGCTGATTTTGAGTTGTAGATCAGCTCATTTTTAAGCTAGGTTATAGATCGAACGATGGAAGAGCTACCCAGCTCATTAACCGCTCAATTTACAGCTAGCTCAAAAATGAGCTAATTTTAAAATGAGCTAACTCAAATTAAAGGAAAGTGCTGAACTGAACCGAAATTTGAAGTTTTTTACAAGTCTATAATATAAGTTCTACAAATGATTTATTTTGACAGTGGCTTGTTTTAGTTTTAGCTTTTGCCAATACTGTATTTTATTAGATTTAATTATTTACAAACATACTCATCCTGCTATTATAATTTTCAGTGATTTGATTAACTTAATTACGATTATTACAATTTTACATTTTACCAAATGAATAATTTTTTATTCATTTTTCTAGTACATAAAAAAGTAAATGCAATTTTAACGTTTTAAAGTTTGATTTCATGAAAGTATATACTTTCTTACTTGTTCTTGAATCCTCGTTAACGTTTTTCATCATGAAAAAAAAATTTAATCTAATCTCATAAAAAGTGAAAATATAAAATAATGTTTATACAATGTAGGTAAAACAATCTTTGGTATGGTAATAAAGATTGACAAAATATTTCAAATTTCTATTCTGTTTCGGATAACCATATTAGGAAATTTACATTATTTCGGCATAATGTTTTTTTATTAAAAATTATTTTGTATATTATTTTCAACTTGATTATTATTTTCGATTTTCGGTGAAAAAATTATCCTGTGAAAACAAAACATAAACAACCAACTTTTTTTTTAATTTGGTTTAATAAATAAAATTTAATATTAACAATTTTTCTATTAAAATTAAGTTCAAAACAGATTTAGTGATATTTTTATCATCTACCAAAATCTTTTTAGCATATTTGGCTAACATTGAATATATACGTTATTATTCTCTTGTATCAGTCTGTCTTGTACAACATAAAACCAAATATTATAGTATTTGTAAATTTATTCAGTGCACAATTTATTTCAGATTTTTCCAAATTCCCAAAAATTATAATTTCATGATAAAATAATTAACAATAAAAATTATATCATTTTAGTAAATTTTTTAATTTGACCATACAAATATTTTAACTATTGGTAACCACAAATTTCACATTAAATACATTGAACTTTTATCTAACTATTTTAATCATGATAACTTTCCCTTTAACATTTTTCTCGTTGTCAATGTTCCAACATTTTCTCATCCTTAAATCTTTAGAAAAAAATCTAATTCCGTGATAAAAGTTTATGAATTTTTATTTAAAGGTGCGCAGAAAAATAATTTTGTGGAAATATTTTCGTTTTAACCATATAAGTTGTCGTCTAATTGAATTTATTAACAAAATAATTTTTTATTGATTAGTCAATTATATTAAAAAAAACCAAAACAAAAGAAAATTGTTTCTATTTGTAAATGAAATAAATTTTCTTGTATATCTACCATAGTGATTTTTAATGAAAAAGCATATACGTTAAAGAGTTAGTATACTAACAGGTCTACAAATGAATATATTTTTTGGTTTGTATAAAATTTAAATAAAAAAATATCATCTGCAATTCCTCTATAATTTAAGGAATTTATTATATTTGAGTTTGTGTGGTTACATTCTCTAGGTTAGATTAGGTTTATGTACAGGGATGGCACTAGAGCGCCACGACACTACAGCCATTAAACTTATTGTAATATCCCTGCTGATGAAGCAGTACAGGTTCGCTTTAGTCGCCTGTTAATAAGGGCCACGCATTCGCATGGTAGGTATTCCATCGTTTATTCCTCTTCTTGGAAACTCATTCTTTAGATAATCGCATTGTTTGTAAGTGTTTCCTAAGCCTGTAGTGTCCTGTGCGGAAGCCAGTGATTATGCTAGCCTTTTTCCTACTCCACTGCAATATAGCTCATTTGTCCTCTTTTTTGATGGGTCTTTTTATGAAAAGTGTTGGAGTGTTTCATATATTCTCTATCTTTTCTTTATATTTATTTTTCATTTAAGGAATACACGTGCAAACATTATACGGTTTGTGGTATCACTTACAATTTAACAAACAATTTCGAAAAAAATTTCCTAAAAGACATAATTAAGTAAAATGAAAATCTTGAAAATAATAATGAGAATTGGCATTAAATAAATATTTTATATACAAAAACAAAATGGACAGCATTTTTATTATAAATGATTGGAAAATTAATTTTATAAAAATATGTGTAGTTGGAAAATTTGAAGAATTTTCATAATTATATAAATTTTGTGGTTTTGACTAAATTTTCTGTCGTTCGTCGTGCGAATTTGGTAAGAGAAAATATTTCATTTTTGTTTTGTATGGTTTCATATATTTTAATAAAGTTATTGATAATAGTATAAATCTTATAAATCAACTAATTATTAGAAAGATAATTATGATTAACTTAGAAATTAGACTAACGAAATCATTAAAATTTGAATTAAAACTATTTTGAAAGAATATTATACATAATAATGTATAAATTTTGTTATAGAATTTAATAAAAAAAAAAAAAAGTGAAATGAATTTGATCAATAGTTTTATACTAACTTTCTATAAAACTTTATATTTTTTCAAGAGACAAAACAATAAAAGTTTTAAAGTGTTATTGATAATTTTCATAAAAGCTTAATCGCAAATTCAACAAATGAACTTAATTAATGGCTAATGTGTTTTGAATTGAAACTAATAAAATTATAAAGAGAATTTAAAAAAAAAGTCCAAACGTGAAATGATTGAATTTGTTTATTTTGGCCATTAATTTTTAAGTAAAATGATCCGGCGACAAATATAAATATGGTGAAAGTTGGAGAACATCAACCATCAAAATTTCCTTTTTCTAATAAAACTTCAGGATTTTTTTTGATCTTTCATTTTAAATATTTTGCGATGAATTTGAATCGGAAAAAAAATAAATGCTTTTCACGAAAGCTGCCAATTTGGTAGAGTGCTTCATATCCTCTTTTTCATCAACATATATAGGATTTAATGCAACGAATTGAAGTTATAATTTTTGCAAAACTCTCCTTTTTAGGTACAAGGTGTAAAATAGTATTATTAAGAAAATAATTTTTCATTTTTTGAGTAAGTGCCTTTCTAACAAGATAGTAACATAGGTACAATAAGTTAAAAAGATCAGCAACTAATTCTACCTACCTTATAAGATGCAAGGCCATATCTGAAATCTGGCATATCTTATGACCAATTTAAATTTCAAAAATTAGTGGTACTGGGTTGGACCCATATATTCCAATTTTTGCCATAGTCATGTGCTTGAAAATTTGTTAAAATATGACAGCACCTGAAGAAGTTATTTCGTGTCAAAATTTGCCATTTTCTTTTTTTTATTCAGTTTCGTTAATTATTTTTACATTTTAATATATATGTATAAATATCATACAAAACTTATAACTAAAGAATATATTTTTTTTCGATTTTTTTCCAATTTTTTTTCCAATTTTTTTTTCTATTATTTATCCAGCAATTGGCTTTTTTTTGTTTAAATTTTTTTACTACTAAAAAGAAATATTTTTACAAAAAAATAGTTTATATTGAAAGATTATTATCTAATTTAAAATATGTCGAAATTTAATGCTAATGCTTAAATAATGCTTTCTACATAATCTAAATAATGAAATTATCGAATCTTATGACTTTAGCCCAATTATAAATAAAAACATGGCTTTTTAAATACAAATTTATATGTATATATACAAAATGTGTTAATTTTTGAAATGCCTAATTAATTTTGCCTGTAAAATGTTGTAGGATGCAGATATGGTGCAAATGTTTAAGGAGAGAGTATAAAATAGCATTATTAAGAATCTAATTTCTTATTTCTGCAATAGATTTCCACATGGAAGATGTGTATGCGTCCAGCAACAAATACGACCCCAGCACTCACTTAAAAAGACTCATTTCTAAATGATTTCGTAAGGCCTCAACCTCCTGTACCTAAACTAGAGGTTACACGATTGTATATAAAAGACTGCCGATTTTATGGCTATTGAAAATTTTAAAAATTTAACTTTAATATCTTCATGAAATAGAGGAGCCCAGAGGGCAAAATGATTGCAATATTAATTGCGTAGTGTCTATGAATGTTAATATCGGGAAAAATTATTCATCGTGAAATAATGTTCAAAACATCAGGCGGAGATTGTGACCACTACTCTACACAAAATTATTAATAATTCGAATGTATCCAGTGACCACTCGTAGTCGTAATGTATTTAAAAGCTGATTTTAAATACATACATTACATACTTGACTTGCTGGGACAAACTTTTTCAACTTGAAATTTAGCTATTATTATAGCTTTTAAATTTCAGTTCTTTGATATTTATGTATCCAAATAAATGAATAAGGTTTGAATATAAGATATTCTGAGTTTTATTTTGATGTGCATACTTTTAGGCGAAATAAATTATATAATAATTTATGTAAAACCTTTCTATATACCATTGACTAATAATAACATATTATTAGTTATTATTAGTCAATGCCCATACGCAGCTATAGCGTTGCGAAATTTCCTATACAAAATTCTATCGTTAAAAATATAAATGATAAATTCCGCTGATATTACATAGAATTGTTACGCAGTTCATGGTGAAAAAATTGTGATATCAGTGAATTGCCAATAGATGGGGCCTAAAAATATTATATATGATATTAGCATTATTTATATTTAATATTTCAATTTTATTTTGTTGGGAACTGCTATTTAATTGCACGTACTCATAATTTGATGTCTTGCAATAAAAATAGTTACCGAAATAAATTATATAAATCTGTTACAAAGGCAAAGTTATTATTTTCCAAATATTCAAAAAGTCAGTAAATCCGAAACATGAATTGTTGTAGGATGCAGATCAGTCGATTTAATTTTTGAAAATAAGGATTTCTAGCTTGAAAAATTAACAAAATATTAAATGAATTCCTGTTAATGAATTCCGTAAAATTTTAGTATAATTTTTTATGGTCTCAAATATTTCACTTAAGTCTTCAAACTATCATGCTCTACTAAAGAACACATTTTTGACAGATTTTAAACGTTAAACAAACCGCTAATAAATTAAACTATATACGGTTTTAACTTTAAATTATTAAAATTACTTTTCTGCAATTAAATTTTATTATGTATCGGTCGAACATAAAAACTTCATCAAGAAAACTGGATTATCTAGAATTTTAATTGATTCATTTTTATCGCAGATATACAATTTGCAAAAATATATAATCGTATATATAAATTTTAATTTACTTTAATATAATGATTCGCTTCATAAAACAATGAATTTATTTTAATATTTTATATACAAAAATTTCAAAAAAATAATACAATCAAAAATTATATTAATTTATTTAATTTGCAAGAAATTTGAAGTGTAACTGCCAACTTTTTTACATTAATTTGAAAAAAATTTTATTGCCAACATTATTTTTGTTTTACTGCTAAGCTACATGCTTAGATACCCGCAATTGAGATTTGTTAGGTGACACACCGATCGTAATATTTAACTATTGTTTTGAATAAAATTTGTAGAGCATAAATCTTCTTATTTAACATTTGCAAAAAGAATGTATACTTACATACTTATTTTTAAGATCACTGTGATTTTATTTTGTCCGAATAATTTTAATTTTACATAAAATCGAATTATCTTAGGATATTTATGTATTTAAAAACACAAAAATTTGTTCATTTCAAACCAAATTGAATTAATTATGGTTTAAAATATTATTATTTGACATCAATTCTCAGATTTATATTAAATTGTTAAATAGTTAAATTACATTGTAAGTTTTTTAAATATGTACGGCCGAATTCTCGTTTTTAAAAATTACTTTTAATTTTGATTTGTATACTTAAAAGTATTTTTAGACATAAAACGAATTCTCGATGCTTAGCCATATATATTTAAATCCTTTTTTAACTATAAAAAAGCTGCCAATTTGGAAGAGTGCTTCATATACCCTTTTGATCTACCTAGGATTTAGTGAAAACGAAGAATTAAATAAAAATTATGATTTTTACAAAACTACTAGTGTGGTATAATTTAAAATTACAATCAAGTTTTTATAAATAAGTACTCGAATTTGTAATACTATATATGTATATATACT
The DNA here is from genome assembly GCA_949752835.1 of Empis stercorea. Classification (NCBI taxonomy): domain Eukaryota; kingdom Metazoa; phylum Arthropoda; class Insecta; order Diptera; family Empididae; genus Empis; species Empis stercorea. Next base: position 27,395,921 of record OX457085.1, read on the forward strand.
AAATACTCGAAATGTAATATACATATGTTTTTATTCTATAAATTTCGAAATTTTTGCCCCTGTAAAATGAAGAGGGTTGAAGGTACGTGTCTCAATTTTGTATACAAGGTGTAGGTGTGTATTTTTGAGAAAATAATTTCTCATTTTTTCAATCCAGTCCCCCGCCGAGGTGTTGCAGCCTGTTTAATAGATCTACCCCCTCACCCATATGAAAAGGGAAACGGGTGAAAATTTTGAATGATTTCGAAAGACACCAACCTATTATACCTAACTTACAAGATATAGGACCCTATCTGAAATGCGGCTTATTTTATAGTCATTTTAAGTTCCAAATATTCAATTTTCATAAACTATATAATAAATTTTGAAATGTAACATTTCTAAGTGATGTAGCTTAGAGGGGGTTGCAGGTAGGGCAATAAATTTTTGGCACAAGTTGTAAGATAGTATTTTTAAAAAAATAATTTCTCATTTTTTCAATCCAGTCCCCCTCTGAGGTGCTGCAGCCTCTTTCATAAAATTACCCCCTCACCCATAATAAAAGGGAGAGGGGTAAAATTTTTGAATGGTTTCGAAAGATACCAATCTATTATACCAAACCTACAAGATATAACACCCTATCTGAAATGCGGCTTATTTTATAGTCATTTTAATTTCCAAAAACTCAATTTCATAAACTATATAATAAATTTTGAAATGTAACATTTCTAAGTGATGTAGCTTAGAGGGGGTTGCAGGTAGGGCAATAAATTTTTGGCACAAGTTGTAAGATAGTATTTTAAAAAAAATAGTTTCTCATTTTTTCAATCCAGTCCCCCGCTGAGGTGCTGCAGCCTCTTTCATAAAATTACCCCCTCACCCATAATAAAAGGGCAAGGGGTAAATTTTTTGAATGGTTTCGAAAGATACCAATCTATTATACCAAACCTACAAGATATAAGACCCTATCTGAAATGCGGCTTATTTTATAGTCATTTTAAATACCAAAAATTCAATTTTAGTAGTCCCATAAAAATTCTTTCACCTGTAAAATCCAGGGGGGTAAAGGTACGAAGCTGATTTTTATGCACAATGTGTAACATAGTATATTTAAGAATATAGTTTCTCATTTTTTGAATTAATTTCCCCGCTCAAGTTATGTAGCTTATTTCATACATAAGCCCCCTCACCCACTTAAAGAAGGTGGGGGGTAAATTTTTTATATGAAATGGAAATGCACTTACCTGCTGCATCTATGTTAGAAGTAACAATGTTTTATATAAAATCAAACCGGTTTTATAGGCATTTCAAATTTCAAAATTTTTGTTTTAATATTACTATAAAATAGGGGGGCGAGGACCTAGGGCTCCAAATTTTTACAATCTTCTTTATATGGTGTCTATACATATATCTGTGAAACAATGTAAAGATCCGACTATATTTAGGGGTATTTTTTTGAAGTGCACAAAATTGTGCATTTTCAATGCTCCGCTAGGGGGGGTTGCAGGGAAACGATTCAAAAAAGGATACCATACACATAAATTTCCATCCTTACTTTATATATGTTGCAATTTTTGTACAAATCGCACGAGTGCTTATACTATTTCTAAGCGTTTAAAAAAGTGTATTTTTACTTTGCGTACGGCGTACGGCGTACGGCGTACGGAGGACACGGATTTTTTTTTTGCTGATTCTGATTCCCTGACATCTAAAACGTCCAGAAAAATCAAAATCTCGAAAAAAAATTTTTCGAAATTTAGACCGCGCCACAAAGCTTCATATATTTTCAATATATGAAGCAAAAGTAGAATTTCTCAATTTGAAATTTTTAAATCTCCATTTAGAATGTTTTTTGACATTTTATTCAAAAATATTTTGAATAATATTAATTTTAATTTAAAAAGTATAATGAAAAATAATTTTTCAAGTAATGTTAATATTAATTATTAAATATGATATTAAAATAAATTTGTATTTGTACTGTTAAAAATTATCTTCAATTAAATTTAAATGAACCCTGTTGTATGATGATAATGATAGCGATTCTCATTTTAATTTTCTCGAAAATGTTGCTACCAAAACCAAAAAACTATAAAGAACATCTCAATTTTTTATTACAATAGAACGACAGACAGGGAATTTAAGGATATATCAATGGAAAAAACTACTGTAATAACCATGACTGAAATATTTGATATATTTAACCATTTAACCAAATATTTGTCCATGGCTGAAATATTCACTTTATCTGAACAAAATTTATAATATCAAAATTCAAAATTTGTCAGTTTGATGATAATACACTCAACTTTTTGATTAAATTTGATTTTTTTACAAATATGTAATGCGATTTCAATAATTCAATAAAGAACAATAATTTTCTATTTAGATAAAATTGATTTTGAATATGACGAGAATACTTTCAATTGATAAAAAGCCCTTTTAGTCTAAAAAATTTTTTTTATTAAAAATAGTTTTAAAATGCGAATCGAAATAAATGCGAAAATGCGAATTTCATATATATATATTTCGGGTGCTGAATTTAATTATAAAATCTTTTCTTGTAAATAGTAGGTATACTATATATCTAAATATATATATAGTATCAATAATTTTTTATTTTGGATATTTTTGTTTTTTTATTGACATTATTTGGTATCCCCCACGACTTTCACTTTGTGCTAATCAAAATGTAAATAACATTTTCTTTTCTTTTTGATTATATTCGATTACGAAAAAAATTGATTACGATTTTAATTTTCTGATAAATATTGGAATTTTGGCTATATCAACAATATATATTTATCACAAATCATTTTATCACAAAATTTAAGTAGTTAAAATCGCAATCAATAAGAGTCATTAACCTGCCAAAATTTCTAATATAGAATTAATTATATTTTGATTGAAACCCTAAATTAAAATATAAATTACACGCTTAAATTATTTGCAATAAATTAAAATTTATTGGCCTATTAGAAAGACAAATGAATTTCAGATAAATTGTGGAGATTCAAATTTTAAATAATATTGAATATTTGAATAAAGCTATATATTTAAAATATGAATAAACTTTTATCGCTAATGAATAGATTTCGTTGTCAATTTTAGACTCGCTAAATTTCACTATCAATTTAGGTTTTTTTTTATGTATACATATTTGAATTTGCAGAATGAAAAAAGTCCGGTTCAAATCGAGATAAATTTTGTAGTGGATGTAAAATAGAAATTTACTAAATTTTTATAAAAAAATATTTTTTTTTTTTTCATATTTGTAATGTAATTTTTCTCAAGAATTATACTATTCAGAAACAATTAATATACTCCTCAAGATAATCAATGTTTCAATCATAAAATATTTATATTTTTTTTTTTCAATAATGTACTAAAGGTTATATAAAGATATACCGATTACAAAATCATTAACATAAAATATAAAATTACACACAATTATCCTGCGCTAGCCAAAGATAGACTTAGAAAACTCGGTAGTTTCTTCTTAGTTCGTTTCCTAAACACCACAGGACGATTATAATTAGCCTCATACTTGCCTCAATCTATACCGTAGTGTTAGGTAGCGACAGCGAGTGGTCTAAAAAAACCGCGCAATTAAAGTCATATGTATGTCAGTCGATTCGTGTACTTGCCACTTAAACTAACCATACACAATTATTAGTTAAAATTTACAAAGCCATAAAACATTAAAAAATTATGCAATATTATCACTCAAAGTTTATTTATAATGTACAAAAAATTTCCTTACAAATAATTTAATAATCCATCTCAGTTGATTTTTCATTATATTTATTTTATAGATTTTTATTTTATTTATATCAAAATTTGCATAGATTTCAAATAATTTAAACTGCTGTCAAAAATATGAACAGATTAAATTGAAGAAATAAATTAATCCAAATCACTATAAAGCCTAAAAACCATTAACTTTAAAACACGTGTAAAAAATAGGTCATACCCACCTCGAAATTACTTAAGATTTTAATTGACATTCTTGGGCAATTACATATATACTTACTAAGGCCAACACTTTGACAATTTAATTTGTCATTAAATTGATTTACTGGTTAAATGTAATATTGATGTATTATACTTACATATTCATAGAAAAAATTCCTCATATTATCAGTTTTAATATTTTTAAATTTTAAATTTAAATTAAATATAAATTACATATTTAATTTTAATTATTAATTATAAAAGAGATTTTTCTTTACAAAAATTGTTTATAAATTTATTTCTTTATTATTACTAATTTTTAGTTTTAGTACCGACATTAATTAATTAAAATATTTAAAAACAAAAATAAATATAGTTAATTTTATAAATCGTCAAAAAGTCATTAGTTTGATTTTATACTTTGCTATAACAATTTATATTAATTTGTTGTCTGTTTTAATATTTTGATTCATTCCTAAAAAGAATTTTCTCACCATTTTATACCAAAACAAAACAAAGTTTAGTTTTCTCAACAAAAAAATATTTTCTTAATTTTGATTAATTTGTTTTAAAAAAAAATCATTTAATAGTTTTAAATATTTTTTATTTATTTATTTAGTCTTAGGACACCCGCTTAAAAAATTTCTAAAAAAATTTCCAAAATATTTTCAACTTTTGGGTGACTGAAAAACAGAGCTATTTGAAAAAGAGAAATAACTCAATATGCATTTTTATTTATTCAAAAAAAATTACTTTGTCACTCAAACTAATAGTTTACAAAAATTGCTCGAAATGTGAAAAAAAAAAATCCGGAAAAAATCAGAATTTTTTTAAGTAATTTTTTGACATTCAGTATTGTTTTTATTGTTTAATACCGACGCATAATTGCAGTCTTAATCCATAGCTCTAGCCTTAACTTTTATTAACGCTATAGCGGAAAAGTATCAGATTGCTCACAATTATATAGCTATGTAGATTTTTTTTTTCATACTTATCAAATTATTTTTGGAGTCAAAATTTGATATAAATATTGTTGTATAGTGAAAATTTGATTTAATTTCATGCATTTAAAATAATAATTTGGTTTCAAAATTAACTACTGGGTATTGTGTACGGTTACATTTATTTACATGCGATTGAAGACTGCAATTGGATGTCTGCCTTTAGTCAACTTAGTTTGTCAGTCGAACTTATTTAAATTTTTCACAAAAAAAGAAGTAAATTGTAAGCCAGTGTCCTACGGGTATAATATCAACTTATATAATTATTTCATTTATATATACATTTTCTTATAATTTTTTAAATAAATAATTTATGTGAAAATAAATATTTATGCATGAAAATTACTAAAATTAACTTTTCTTTATAATAAATTAAAATATGTTATTCTAAATTTTGGTGATCATCAAGAATATAAAAATTATAATTTTGTCAATATTCTATAAATAATTTCCCCTTTCAACATTCCGGTAACTCTTTGATACTGTAATTGGTCCATAATTATCTAATTCAGAATTAATATCACGTTTATTTTGTCTATAACCAGAATATGGATCAATATCACTATTTCTATTCCAACCTTGTGTATGATATATTTCTGATGATTTACCATCATTATGTATATGTAAATGAACTTCTTTATTATCATGATGTAATTTTTCCCAGCCATGATGATGATGTTGTTGTTGTTGTTGTGGTATCCATGAATTTAATAATTGTGGTTGGCTACTGTATCCATATAATATAGGTTGTTGTAATGATTGATGTTGATTTTTCCAACCAACTAATTTAAATATTAATGCGCTAACATTTAAAAATAATAATGCTTTTAATAGGAAAACAGTTTTTAATGCTAGAAATACTAAAACAGCAATCATAGCTGACATAACACCAAATTTAAATAATATTGGTAATAATGCCATTTGTAATCTTCGTATATGACCAAATGTTCGGGATTCTGAAAAATTTAAAAAAAAAAAATTTATAAGATTATTAAAAAACATTGTAAATTAAAATTAAAATTAAATTGATTAAACATGGAAGGTATATAGTTTGTGCAAACTTTTATATATGAATGGTTTTATATTTATGGGAACTAATAGAAATATAGAAAATCATTTACATACATATTATGGTTGCAGATTTTTTTCAAATATTAATCTTTCTGGTTACTTGAGAAATATTTATACATACATACATAATTTATATACATTTTTAAGCGATTTTTTTGGAGATTATTAAAAAAATATAGGAGTAAAATTTTTTTCATTACTCAAGCATTTAATTTTTAGTCATTTCCTGTTTCGATTATCGCTGGCGGGTAATAATAAATTTTCTAGGAAAGTGAAACTCTTTATAGACATTGTTTTATCTTTATTTTATTTTTTTAGTAATTAATCTTTATACATTTTTCTATGAAATATAAATTACTATTTAATTTTGACGTAAAAAAATTTAGAGACTGACTAAATAATAACAATCATTATAAATCAATGTTTATTGTGTTACGAGAACACCAATATTTTTTTTCGGGTTTCCATTGAATAGCATTGTTGGGAAAGTAATTTTTTATGTTTTTTTAGCACATTTCCAACCAAAGTGGAAGAAATGTGTATATTAGTTTCACTCTGCCTGTCCGTCTGTCCGTTTACACAAACTTCTACATCTATTAAGATAGAGTGTTAAAATTTTGACCATAGATAGATAGCAAAAATCTATCCAGTAGAACAAAATTTTCCTCTATCTCTTTTCCCCTCCGAGTTATTCCCCCTCCAAATTCGAAAATTGTCCATATTGAACATCCAATTACTTTTAAACCAATAAGAATTTTTGAGGTCTGTAAATGCTATAACATAGGAAAATATTTTATCTTAATTATGTAATTAACAAATTTTTTAAAATTTAATTCTTTGTTGTATAAAAATACCGTTATCAACTTTTTTTAGTTTTATTTAACACCCTGAATTTCCCAAACTGCTTATTATATAAGGCTGAAATTTATGTACCAAAGAGATATCCTAAAAATAGCTAGAGTCTCTAAAGAAATTGTATCCGTATCTCCCCTCCCCTTTCAGTTGTGACCCTTCGAAAAACAAAAAATTACATTTTTAATTTACTTGTATAATTATAACCGCACAATATTTCTGAAAACAAATATTGAGAAAACTTTTGAAAATCTTATTTCTTTTAAGTGCATTAATTAAAAATTTATAATCATTTGCCTCACTTTTATAATTAATCAAAATGCTTAATCATGTAAAATTTAGCAAAAAAAAAAATATTTTGCGTATTTTTAGGAGGTATATAAATAGAATATTGGATATTATTTCAAATCACATTATGTTCAATTAAAAGCAAAATTAGAGAAAACTTAAATGATAAGTTTATATATATTTTCCTGGAATAATAACTTTGAAAGGAAAAAAAATTAATAAAATCGTACAAGGACACATTTTTTACCTATTTTACCATTTCAATTTATGTATAGTACATTGAAAATACTACTAAAAAATACTATACACGTAAAAGAATTCCCATTATTTTACAATAACTCATATTTCTATATGAGACGATTTTGAGGAAATGTGCTTCTGACAAACCCAGGGTTTGTTTTTCATATTTTTTATTACTATGATAGGTAAAATATATATGAATTTATAAATTAACTAAAAATCTATGAACTAGAAATCAAATATAATGAAAAGTTTTACAATCTATAGCTACTATATGTATATATGATCGACAAAAATTTTAAGTGAATTTTAATATTTAAGTTTAAGTAAATTACCCGAACATTTATGAAAATATATATTATGTATAGTAATTTTATTAATATAATAATAATTCTTCATAATTTTTTGATAATTTCATTCTGCATACTATAGAATTATTGAGAATCATCCTTCCATATTTTTTTTTAAATTTACAAATACTTAAATAAGTAAAATTCTACTTGATAATAATTCATAGTATATTTCATATACTCATAACTCATAGTATACAGATCGAATTATGTAGAAGAGTGTCTAGATTCTTTGCATTCAAATAAAATAACTAAATAATTATAATTTAAGCAAAGCCGTATATAAATAATATACGGCTTTGATTTAAGCTCACTAAATTGCATTATCATACTTCATATTTGTTATACAATTTAATTTCATCAAATTTGTCTCTATTACTTTCTACTTACTTAATATTCTGTTTGGATCAAAATTCACTAATCCTAATCATATACAATTTTATAATTTAATTTAATATATAAATTTCTCAAATTAGCATATTATCGGAAGACGACATAATAATTAAAGAAAGTCGATGTTGATGAAAATAAGTTTATTTTATATTGGATATTATATTGAAATTCTATAAATGACATGATAAAATTATTCAACTGAAACTTAAATTTTGCACAACAACATTTTTACAGCAGTTGGGATAATTGAATTTCAAGTTCTTTTTTAACAAAAATTTCACACTTTCTTAAAATTGGAATAATAAAGATATAAATATTTAGTATATAGAAAATATATATGGTTCAAATTTATATAAAATGTAATTATGGTTATCCATGAACACATATAAAATAAATTTAATAATAATATTGTGTTAGATTAATGATAGCAATAAAATTATATATATATATATATATATATATATATATATATATGTGGATCAATTAAATTTTGAACCATAATTTTTTTTAAGTAAATAAAAATATTTTGATAATACATACTTAAGTATACATATATTGTTAATTTAACCTAATATTTAATTTTTATACTAATAATTAATTATCCGAATGTAGTTGCAACTATAATATTTAAAATTTAGTACACAATGTATGAATATTTCGTATATCTATATACTTTCCCTAAATTTTATTCAAAATTAATGTTTCATTTTTTTTTGGATGATAATGTTTAAATATTTTATTTTACTAAAATTCATAAACACTAAATTAACAAAATAATCCATCATTTTATGTCTCTTTTACGAATCTATAAAAATCATTTTCTATAATTTATTTTAACGATATTGTAATAGATCATTAAAAACAGGTTAAGCTGATTAATTTTATTGTATATTTCAAAATATATTTTAATCATATAAAACTAAAAAAAATATTATGTCTTATCATATATATATATATATATATGTAAGTTTATAAAGAAGTTTGTTAATTAAATTTTTAACATATAAATGAAATTTTAAATTACCTGAAACATCATTACTTTCACTCAAGCCATTAAACCAATTTTTTATGCTTGATAAAATTGAATTAGATGATGTCACTGTTTTTTGTGATATTTCTGTTAAATTTGCCAATTCTGTATAACCTGATGAGCTTTTAATTGTTAGTATTAAAATCAACGCAATCATGACGAAATAGACAAAATTATTGATCATCCGTGAATAGGAACACATCTGAAATAAATAATTTCCAATATTTTAAATTTTTATACTTTCAGAACAAACAAAAATACATAAGTTTTTTGAATGATTATATTTATTGCTTAAATATTAGTTAAATAGACTCGTGCCAGATTATTAATAAGATTTGGTAGGAAATGTTTATACAATCTAATCAATCTACTAACTAAATGGTGAAACACTTTAGAAAATGATTTATTAATTTTTATGTCATACTAAGCAGACATTTTTTTTAAATTAAGATTAACACATTTCTCTTAAGATTTCATCACATTCTAAATCAAATTCATCTTTTAAACATGATTATTAAACTTTTTTAATCTTTTAAACATGATTATAAAAATATATAAATTTTAATATATAAGAAATCAAAAAAAAAAATACCTATGACAAAAAAAAATATTATTAAATTTTGGATCCAAATTTTAGCTTAGCGCCATATTTTTGTTAAATATGTTTTTTTAATGCATCTATCCAGAATATTGATAAATATTTTTATTTAATAATAATGTATAATTATTTATTATTTGTATAGTTAATTTGAACAAGGTATTTTTGGATTACTTGTTCATTAAACAACCATTTTGAAACAATTTTCAATTATATATTTATAAATCATCTTATAATAAGTAATTGAACTTTTGTAATGTTTTACCACACACGAAGAATTTTGTTTACAGGAAATACATAAAATAAAGGCCCATATACAAAATTTCATTGTGGAAAATGGCCAATGGATGGGGCCTAAAAATCTCCACATATAAAAATTTCCACTTATAATAAAATTATGTTCTGACAATTATTTCACGATGGAATTATAAGCATTTGATTTTGATTAATTTTGTAATTAAAAATATTTATAGTTTGCCGGTTTTTAAAAATCATAATTTAATTGCTTTCAAATTCAAATTTGTCATCTTAACTGTCAATTTATAATTTTTTCACAGCTTTTTCAGAACTTTTTCACAACTATTTCACATAGAGTTTGGAGACCGTGTTAAAATTTCGCTACGCTCGAGCTGCATATGGGCATTAAAAATGCACCTTTAATTTTGTAAGCTATTTCAATCAGACAGGTTAAAAAAATGCTACCGAAGTACTATCAAAAGAAAACTATTAGGACATTAGGAGTAGTACTTAACAGGTTGAGTGACACGCCCCTACACACTACATTTTTATGCATGTGCCACGTGTAACGCCGGCGGTACAAACATAGTACTATCGAAAAAATATATTGTTCGAGTGCCAGTGGGCTTAAACTGGTTATATATTATGGTATAACAATCTATCTATATTGTAAATCAGCATATTTTTTTATGCAGGTAAAAAATGGAACAAAACTTATAGATTATACAAACATAACAAAAATTATGCCACGCGCTATAACATACTACACGGCACCCTATGAATGTATTATTAATATATATGGACTGCACTCAACCTGTTAAAGGACATAAGGAGATTTATATTACCATTTATATTTTCTCAATTTTAGGCAATTAATTTACTTTTAAGAGTATATAATTTTAATTTAGTATTATATAAATTTATTAATATAATATTATGAAGTTTATATATATATTGTTATAAATATAACTGTGTCATAACATCAACGAAATTGTTAAATTTAAATTTTTTTAAACAAATATGTAAATACATAAAATATACATATATTTTGTCACAAATTAAATTTGCGGTATTTGTAAAATTCATCACACTTTAAGATTACATTATAAAAATATATAGTTATCTTTCTGCACTATAAAATTCTACGATTGCGAAAACAATTTAATATTAACTTTAACATCTGCCATCAATTCTTGTTCTACTTAAAATATTTTCCAATAAATTTCAAAAAAAAAATTAGAAAGAAAAAATATAAAGATAAAAGTGAACAAAAATATTATTTATTTATTATTCTTCATTCATTTATATATAGAAAATCAAATTCGAGATTCTAAAATGGGCAATTAAAATCTATATAGAAAGCAAACTACTTTATCATTTTAAAGTTTCTTAGAATAAAAATATTAGATATTTATTAAATGATAAACTATAATGTGCTTGTTTGAATTAAAGTTATGCAAAACTATCATTCTTCTAATTCTATAAACGAAATTTGTCTCTTATTCATTCATATACAAATAATTGAGTTAAGAAATTTCTAAAATATTATTTTTTTATTAGTCAAATATTCTAAATCGTTAGCTATTTTGGGTTGTCCATTCTTTTTTTTTTCTATATTATACCATAATTTTTTATTAATGTTAATATTATTTTTTTATTAGTCAAATATTCTAAATCGTTAGCTATTTTGGGTTGTCCATTCTTTTTTTTTTCTATATTATACCATAATTTTTTATTAATGTTGTGTAATTTGTTTTTTTTTTTTTTTTGAATAGATAAATAGCCTATTTAGTTTGCAAAAATATGTGATAATGCTTTTTGGTTATGTTTTGGTGAGAAAATTGAAATAAACAAAATTACAATTTATTATTATTATTTATATTTAAATTTTATTTTTAAATATAAATTAAATTGATAAAAGTTTATTTAATAATATGAATTTTTTTAAATATAAGTCACCAAAAAGGTCAGCATCAGTGCTTAGTGAGAATTTGTTTTGTATAGAAAATCTAAATATAGTATAGTTATTTTAACTGAATCGTATCTATTAATTTTATAACTGGAATAAGAAATTTTCGGGAATTTTTAAGATTTTTGTACGAATTGCCTTTGTTAAAACAATTTTATAAGATAGATTAATATCAAAAAAAATTATTTTTTATTTTATTTAGTAAATAATCTTGGAGGTCTCAAGCAGTTATAATTATTAAAATACTGTTGAGCATATAGTAATAATAAAAATAAAATGGCAGCTTAATATAGTCGAAAAGTCTGGATAGTGTTTCTAAATTAACTGGGATGAAAGTTTACTTATTCAGTATCATTTTTTTTCTTCTATAAAATATTATGTTTAATTATAACCATATATATATGATAATCATAAGCATATGAGAAGTGCTGATATAATGTGTACTTGATTTATGAATATATCATACCCTTGAGACATTTTTAGGTACGTACATAGTACATACGTCCATCTGTCAGCCCGTCTGATGTAAATAACAAAAACCAGTTACTTTATTTCCTATAGTTACTGCGCACACAAATTTATGATAGATACACCGGTTGAAAGCTTGAAATATTTAAAACCAGATGTATTTAACAGAAATTTAAAATTCGGCCGGTAGATGACTCTATTGGCATTTTGCCAAACTTTTTTCCGAATAAAATTGTAATTTCATGTAGTAAATGTGCACCAAATTTGAAGTAGTTGGAGTGATATTTCAGAGTAGAATACTCGTTGGAGTGGTATTTAACAGTAGAATACGATGAATACCAAAAAATGTTAATTTTTAAAATGTGATTTCGAATAATAAATAAGCCCCAATAAATGAAGGTACCAAAAACGGACCGTAATTCTTGCATAAAACGTATACTCGTATATACATATGTATGTATTATAATTTGATTTTTATTAAATATATTTTTTTCTCAAAAGTAATACAAGTTCAAAGATGAATTAATTTGTAATAGGTTGTAATAATCATATGAGCTATAACAAATACATATTTAATTGATCGAAACCATAAAAAAAATTAAAGTGTTAAAGATTTTCGATAAATGGTATAAAAAGATATTTAACATTCATGTGTAAATTATACATTAAACATTAATTTTATTAAAAAATAATAAATCAGTGTTCTTTTTCATTGTAAAACACATAATTTTCTAAATAACAAATGAAATATGATCACTACATTACTCCCACTGTGTATTTTGCTGGTAATTAATTTTATATTTTTTTTTGGTGAGATTTAGAGAGTTTTGTTATTGATTACGTTCACATTGTCACATTGTATCAGCACTTTAATTTATTTATATACATATATATAATATATATACGTTGAGGCCATTAATTCAACTTTTTAATAATGATTAATTAGTGATCATATAGGGACAACACACTACATTTAGTATACTATAATAAATCATAGTCCATATACTATTGATAATGAATATGTATATAGTAATAGTAAATATACCACACACTACATATATCAGTCTTCAATTTGTATCGGTACGATAAGGTTGATAGTTCCCTTTCTATTATCCTTCCATATATCTTTTAAATTATAGTGGTAACATCAAACATATAAATGCGATATAAACAATTTTTTATGGGTTACTTACACGCAGAAATCAATGCTAAAAGTTTTCTAGAATTGGTTAAAGCAAATTAATATTTTTTGGTAAATTTTGAACTTGATTTGTGGAAAGATAAAATTAGCTTTTCATTCTTTTATGATACAATTATATTTATATATAATTTATATTTACCTTCGTATAATTCACTAGCAACATTTTTTGGGTGAATTTATGTACGTGTAGCAAACTAGAAAACCATAATTTTATGGTACTAAATAAATAACAAAAAACTTTCAAACTTTTACTTATTTACGCAATATTATATAGAAAAAAATTTCTCAAGAATTTTTAATGCATTTTCAGTGAAAACATAATTTTTTGTATATAACAAGAAAAAACGTAATGTATAATCAAATATTTATTATTCTAAATCAAAAATCTGATAACAATTAATTAAATAAAATTATATGATTATAAATTTGTTTTGCTATAAGGAAATAATATAGATCATGTATTTTGTCATAGACTTTCTTTATATTGTATTATGGCTGTGGTATTTTCATTATTTCGTTTCTTTTAATATTCAAATTATGAGAAATAGTTTTCAATTTAGCACTTTATTGGATACATTTTTTTTAATGTGCTTAATAAAATTGGTGTGAATGTAAATTGACGATTATATACTCGGGGAAATAATATTTTGAGAAAATTACAAAATTTAATATTACCAAAAATTCATCTGATGAAGGATGGTTTGAAGAATATGTATATTTCATACATATGACGTGTTAAGTCGATGTTTAGTTCTTTTTGTCGGTTTTTTAAAGTTAACATTATACAATAATTTCCAAATAGTTGTAATTATATGAAATTCATATACTTTTAATATTTTATTTGAAAACTTGAAAGTATGACAAGAACATGGGTCATCCCAATGACAACTACATTTTGTCTGTTTTGACTGAGTTTCCTTCCAAGTGCTGACAACAATTGACTTACTGCAAAGCTATTAGCTTGTTGCAATAAAAAGTTTCTCTCCTCTACAGAGAAATTGATGGTTCGGAATCCATATAAAATTAGTAGGTCCTGAATTCCAATAGAATGTCGGTAGGCCTAGACCCACATCGGGCTGTTGTTCCAAAAGAAGAAATATTATAATTCAGTATCGAAAGCGATTAAGTATGTATATTTTTTTATATGAAATTTATATAATCTTTAATTCTGCTCGGAAAAATTGTGGATTTTCAAAGTGTTGTTCAACAAACTCTCATTTATTTGTTTTGTTTTTTTTTTAATAAATTTTTGGTTTAATAAAGTTATAAAAATTTTTATTAAGGTTTAATATATTCAATGATTAATATGATCATTTCAAATTGATTATCATTAGCTTAGCACTGAGCTAAGCCCTTTTTTACGCATACCAGCAAACAAGAAATCAAAATAATTTATAAATAAAATGGATGGTATACATAATACAAAAATATTTTTAGGATTAGTGTATGTACGCCGGATAGTTAATTCACCGAAACGAAATTTCTTGGTTACAATTTTTTTACGAATGTTAGATCTAAAAAGCATTAGTATAGTTTTTACTTTCATTTTTTAACGCTATAATGATGATGACGGTTTTTAGAGTTTAGTCAAGAGTAAAGAGGTGCAAATTGTTAGTTTAAATAAATTATTCGTCACATCCGTGTTATGAATTCAAAAAGCGCACTTTTTGTTGTCATTTTTTGTAAAATGTAAACATGATATAAAAAAAATTGTTTCTTTGAACTTGTTCATTTTTAAACATAAAAGAAATTTGTAACAAAACATTAATCGGTCATAGATCAAAAAGATTGAAATTCAACAGAAAAAAATTTTTTTGAAGTTATGTTATGAATAATTAAAGTTGATTGACCAGTTTTATCGTAAATGCATTGTATATAAATAACAAAAACCTTAGTATACGGAATTGAATTATTAACATTTTATAAAATTTAAATAATTTAAAGCATCTTAATTATAAAATTAATATATTTCTCAAAATAGATAAAAAAATATTCAAAAGAGTCAAATATGAAATCATAATTAATTCATAATGTTAATTAAGACATTATTAAGCTAAACTGGTGCAACAAACAATTATAATATTATTATTATTTGACCACCAGAGAACATTAGAGGCGGTCTTTAGTTTAAAATGGAATTGCATTTTGGAAACTTTTTATGAGGTTTTATAACAATTTCTTTATAAAAAACAAATAATTAACAGGATTGTTGTATGTAAGTGAAGATATTTACTGAATAAGCAGCCTTAGCGAAAACACACACATCATACCAATTGGTCTATATAGGACTAAACATTTTGCTCTTAGCTTTGCAATGTCATTTGGACTCCTCATGTGAATATTCTAGTATTGATATATGTAGTTTAATTACAATTTTTTTAAATTTAAAATTACAATTTTTTTTACTTATTTTTTTTATTTGATTTTGATTTAAATATTATTAAGAATGTAATTTCTGTATATATAATTATAATATTCTTTGGGGAATAACAAAATTTAATTTCAGAATGGAAAAATTAAATCGCGGGAGTAAAGTTTTAACTTCACAAAAATATACAGTATGCTATATTTTTTAAAGTAACCCAAAGTTATTATCAGGCAAATTTGACAATAACTTTACTTATAAAAATTCAAATGGATTATCGTCTCAGGCAGCCGAAATTTTAAATGCCATACCGGGCGCTAAAAATATGGAAAATCATGAGAAAAGATAATTGAATAAAACTAATTAATTGTCTATATTAAAAATTATAATTATTCTTCAAATTGTAGACACGGGAAGATATAAAATGTGATGTTAGGAAAAAGGCTGTAGAAATAAATAAAAAAAATATTGGTGAAACAGGGGGAGGTCCACCAACTGAAATCGGCTAAAAAATTACGTTGTACGACGAACCTATTTTTCTTTATTGTCTTATTTTTTAATATTTTCTGAGCAGATTTTTCCAAGTCAATCTACGGAAGAAATGGAGGAAACGGAAGTTATAATTCAAAATCCATATTCAAAAAATTTTAATTTTTGTTTACTTTTTTCTCAATATAATTTTACAAAATAATTGACAAATCCTAATAAAAACTTTGATAAGTCTATTTCCCAATAAAACATGCTGGGTTTAGCAGGTTAAAAAAGGGAAAAGGAGCGAAAAGAGCTAGTCTCGTTTTTTCCCAATGAAAAACGATATAAGATAACATTTTTACAGGTATACAAACAATTTTTAATATTCACAATTTCCCATAATTCTTAAATATATGTATATCTTTTTTATTTTAAATGGAAAAACTTTTAATACCGAAATTACGTTAAAACCATTTCTAATATCTAAATATTAAATTTAGACATAAAAAAATGAAATGAAAACATTAAAAATAGGTGTGTTTGTTAGTTATACAATCTAAAAATTCAATTACTGATTATTATTATTATTATTATTATACTCGTATATATTCTACAACAGAGCAACCATGAAATTAAGTTATTTGGTTAATTTTACTTAAATTTATATTTTATAAATAATATAATAAAATATGATTAATAATAAAATATATTTTCAAATCGTGATTATGACCGGCTATTAAATACATATGACTTAATAATGCGTCTTGAGAAAATCTAGTATATGTAACTATTTTGTTTTTGTAAACAAAAAACATCAAAATTAAATTAAAACATGTATGTTTTATGTACATAATAACAGGTAATTTTTGCTAAAGCATAAAAATAAATAAAAATGATTTTTGCAAATGATAATCTTCATTACAAAACATTAAAATTAACCATACAATAATTTAAAAAAAAAAAATCGTTAAAAATATTAATTATTCTTAGATTAAACTTTATATGTACAAATATATATTTTTTGGTTTGTTTTAAGATAGATTTGCATAATTCTTATTTAACTGTAATATAGTTTTTTTTTGCAAAAAATTATTTACCTCTTATTTAACAAAATTAACATTAGACATTAGATAAATAATTTAAATTTAAATGTATTTTTTACGGCTTTAGTGCGAGATCAGACGAATAGATTATCAAATGATTGTTTAATTTTATTGAAACAATCAAAAAACTGACCCGAATTTAGTAAATCTACTTATTATTTAATAGTTTGGTATTTATTTACTGTGGTTAACCGTTTTATGTAATAAATACTTTTGACTTTTGAGTAATATATCTTGAAATCTAAAATATAACGTAAATATAATATAAAACGGTTTGTTTTGTAATGTAAAAATAAATTCATTAGTGAAAATTAGAAGATACTTATTTTGTGTTGACTTACAATTTGAATTACAATTATACATTTTATATAGAAATAAACTTGAATTGACATTTTCATAAAGAAAATGGATTCAAAATAAATTCAAGATTCTGAAACTGAATCATTGAACACTTCAAATTAATATATATGTAATGTACATACATACATATATATTTTTTTATATTATATAGCTATGAAGTATAATCAATAAAGTCAATTTCATATACCATAAAATGACTTAAAATTATGAAATATCTCAATAATCCTATAATTATCATATCTTAGACCGTTTTTGCAAGGCTCTTTCATTTTGACAACCCATTTAACACTAAAAGTCCTGAAAATTTGTAATTTATGAAATTTTCATGACTTTTTACAAAAAAACTGTAAGACAATATTTTCACGAGCCATTTTGCTAGACTTTTTCACGAGCCAAATTTACTAAATAACATTTTCACGAGCCATTTTGCGGTTTGAACAAGTCTTACAAAAAGGATACAGTATTTTTGATATAATACGGGAAACCTCAGTTATTAGCTTAACGGGGCTCCTATAATCAAAGATATAAATTTTTATTAAAACTACATAATATAGGTATGTATGTGTATCTACTAACTAGAACTGGAATATCAAAAACCAATTCAAATCGGCTAAAAAAATGTTTGTACGACCCATATTTTACTTTATACAACTTTAACCTTTTGTTGTGAGTCTTATAATGTAAAACCACAAAAAGGATGCCAATAATTAGGAAAGTAAAATAATTTATTAGATTACTAGGAAAGCAAATCATCAAATGTTTAAACTTATCAAAATTAGATCAAAATTACTACCATAATTAGGAAAATTTAGAAATTAATGATGTATTATATAAAGAATGATGAGAACTTAAGTATATATTTTTTATTATCAGAATTAGATCAAAATTTTGTGGTAACTCATAATTAAATTGTATCATCATATTATACAATCTCCTCTTGAATTAGTTATACCACATCATATGATATTAATTTAGTTTGTATAGCAGATATACAAAATATTTATATGATCCCCCATAGTAAATTCAATCATATCATAATATCCCTCCTAAACTCTCAAAAAAACCACAAAGTGTTTTTTCAATAAATCAAATCAAAATCATGCAAGAAGAAGTAATTGATTCATATTTACTGATTGTGGGAAACCACAGGTATTATGTATAATAAACATAAATTTTATTATATAAAATTATATTGTAATCAATTAACTACAATTTGAAGTTGAGGAAATTTGAGGAAATTTTTGCCGGTAAGTGAAAATAATTAGAGTAATCCAATATCTGATTATTATATGTTAAATTTTAAATATATGTTAAATATTTTTTCTATATGTAATCTATTAATAAAACTTTAACAAATTTTATGAGTTGGATATGAAATCGCGGAAATCAAAAAAGTCCTGGAATATGAAACCCCGGAATCATAAAAGCGAAAAAATATAGTTTTTTGAAATATTTTTGTAAAAACGAACAATTACTTTCGTGAAAATTAATTTTACAATGCTTTAATAAGTACATTCCGCATCAGTTTGATCCACTGGAATTTTGAAAACCCCAGAATTCTGAATTTTAAAGTTTCGGGATAACGTATTCCGGAATTTGATATCCGGGATTTAGTATGAAACACAAATTTTATTTTTTGCTCGTATTTTAATTTTGAATTACATATTTTAATAAATTAAAATTAGATAATTTCAACATTTTTTTATATGTAGACAAATAAATCTAGGCATAAATTATTTTAGTAATAAAAAAATATAACTTTCATTAATTTTTTTCATAAAAGTTTTCCATAAGCCAAAATTTAGCAAAACCAAAAAATAAATATAATTTTGAATATTTTTGTCAATATAAATTTCTAAATGTATAAAATATAACACAAAATTCATCTCTGAATGGAATTATGATAAACAAAAATATTTATGAGATGTGAGGATATAAAAGGTCAAACAACAAATTAATTTTTAATGTACCATACGCATAAAATAAGCTTTTGAGTTTTCTATATATGTATCTACAAAGGTTTTACTTTTCTTAAGAATTTTTTTTTATATTGACAATATTTTTGCTTTCTTTGGTCAATTTTCTGACCTGTGTCTTTGAACAAAAAATCTTGAACTTCTTTATATAATTCTAAAACATAAAACTTGTTACTCAAGAAATACGATCAAAAATTTGTCGCAATACCAGTTTTAATAGAGAGCATAAATGTCAGTTTTAAAGTAAAACAAACTATTTAGGAGTGGAAGAAATATGTATAATTTTTTTACATTAAAGAATAAATAGAATTATTATACCTATAACTACAGATAGACATTAATTTTTATATGAATATGAATTGCATGAAATATTCTATCTAATATTACTAAATTACAAAATACGGAATTTATCAAAGTTGTGTAACTTATAGTGTGTAGTGTACTATGCCGTGGTGTATATTCAATTCCCGGTCGAGGCATCGATATCGTTCTAAGTTGACTCAGCTTTAAATGAGTACCAGAAATGAAATATACAGACAATGCAGGGAAAAATGCTAACGGTCTAGTGACTCACTACAAAGCCATTAGCTTTGTTGTTGGTTGTAATAAATAGATTCTTTCCGCTACAGAGGAATTTACGGTTCGGAATCGATATAAAGTCAGTAGGACCTAAATTGCAATAAAAATATGTCAGGGAAACCTCTAAGAAGTCTAAATCGCGACCTAGGCCCACATCGGGCTGTTGTGCCAAAATCGAAGCGGCCTACATATGCCCACATCGGGCAGCTTTGCCAAAATAAGAAGAAGAAGAATAATTAAAAGAAATAACTAAACTATTTGTGTTGTCTTTGTGTCATGCATAGCATAACATTCAAATTTTGGTTGTTCTTGTATACTTCGGAATATGGTCATTCGTTATAATGGACGCCGAATTTGATATATGAAAGTATTTTAACTTCCAATAAAAATACCTTTTCTAAGAAATTTATGCACCAAAAATATAAATTATTTTCAAATTGAGTAAATTGACAATAATGACTCATTTTACCATAAAAGCATAAATTCAATGCACATTTTTTTTTTTTTTGCGTGCATGTTTATTTTTATATTTTATCACTTTACCAATTTCTGACAGTTTTATTTTTTTCATTTTGTGAAACTAACCTAAATTTTTCTAAAAAACGCAAAATTATATGAAATTCTATTGCACTTTTCACTTCTTATTAACAATCAAGAAATTTTAATTTACCTTTACGAAAAACAAAAAAAAAATCTTTTACTGGATGAAATATTCTCTTTATTCAATTCTTAAAATTTATTAATTTTTTTTATGATTATATTATATTTTGCAAATTCTATTGACTATAAAAGGAATGTTAAAAAAATTTTGACAGTATTTTTTCACAGAAACTATTTTTTTATTTGTAAATAACTTATAAATGAATTTCTCAGTTACGCGCAAAAAAAACGTACTGAATCACTTCAGCGCCAAAACAAAACTGGTATATTTTGTGATATTTTATATTTAACATGGTCAGATAATTTCTGCGATGAGATGAAGTTTTTATGATTTTTTGCTATATGTTTCTATATATCTTTATGCTTTGAATTACCCACCATCAGCGTTTATTTTTATATCGTTTATTTTTCTTTCTTTCTCTTTGTAAATGTTAACACTGTTAAACAGGTGTTTTTTTTTCAATTGTGTTGAACTCTTTTTGGGAGTAACTTTACAGTATAATATCGTTTTTTAAATTAACAGACTGTTAATTTTATAGAGTCTGTAAAAATTACTATACATTAAGATTTTTATTAATACATATTATATTTTTATGTATATTAAATTGTAAATTATATATGTATACATAATTGGGATGTAAATTTTTTTAAGATTACTAATTTCTTAATGCTAGTTTTTTTTAAAATTCATATTTCGATTTTTAAAAAATTGTTAATTAATTGATTTTTTTAAACTTTATACTTCAAAATCATCATTGTATATTCCTCCCATCAATAGTTCGAATTTTATGCCAAAAGGAAAAACGAAAGTTTTAGTTATGTGAAAATATTTTAAATAATATTAAAGTATTAAATAATAATTTATTTTTTTTAGGGAAATTTAATTTAAGTTATAATTACGATATTTAAAATATAATTTAATTATATGAAAATCGAAATAAATTGTTGATTATAGATTTTCCACCTTAACGAAATGTAAATTGGTTATACAATTAAAAATATTTAATTAAAGAATTTATAGCTACTGGAATTATAAATCAAAATTATTAACTTTATATTGCTCGGAAAACGTTTAAATACTTATGTATATTGTTAAGTGAAATTATATTTCCTGGCGAGGAAATATGAAAGGACCGCGCTAGTTGTATTATGGTATAATTGTGATATGCAAACATTGATTTGCAAATGTAACTTTGAAATAAACAAATATGAAGTTAATTATCCTTATATGACAAATTTTATATTTATTTAAAATAAATAACTGCTATGATTTAAATAAACTCCACTAAGTCCAATTTAAAAATTTATAATTAATTTTATAATTTTAGCTATAATTTGTCACTAATGACCTCCCAAAAGAACAAAAATTTAAAAATAAGAGTGCCGGCATTAGCCGTCTCTTTAAATTAATTTAAAGTATAACCTATATGAAATAGTTTTTCGAGGGTGAATAAGGTTCTACTTTTGAATATAGAAATTAGTTTACTTGACACGATTTTTTGATAAATTTTATATATGAAATTAGTTTGAAATCTCTATTTTCAGAATCTGTATGATTTTCTATTGTATATCTTAAACATTATTACATTATAGCATCTCAAGATGGCTCCTTAATATTTGCAGACTTTTTTTCAATTTTTTTTTGCAACTTGGGCTAATTAAAAGATATTTAGATTTAGATGGTTTGGATATTTTTATTATAATTAAAATTCCCCGTCCATAGATACCAAATTCAGCTATATATTGAAGAATGTCGATGTTTTACGCCAAAAAAAGGCAAAAAATTTCTCCAATATAGAAAAATTTAATATCCATCGATGTGAAATTTTAATTATAACAAAACTAGCCAAATAAAATTATTTAAAAGATCTATAAAATCAGCCAAATTTGCAAAAATAAATTGCCTGATTTGCAAAATTTATAACTTTTATTTAAATCTTGGTTTTCATTAAATCCTATAGGTGTCAAAAAGAGGATACGAAGCACTTTTTAAACTTGGCAGTTTTTAACATAGTAAATTTTGCTATGAAAGTGAAAGTAATTTATAAAAAAATTATTAAAAAATCATTAAAAATTAAATCTTATATACTTAAATTTTGGAAAATCACATTCGCGTTGCTTGGTCCGTGAAATAGATGTAACTTAAACTCGAAATGAAAGTTGTTGTTTAAAACATTGGTTATTTAACTTTTGATTTTACATGGAAAATTATTACGATTTTACAAATTTTGCTATATACAATTTTTTGTACAATATTGCATTCAGTGCTATACTTTATTGAAGTAGCAGTTGTAACTAATTGCATGCATGATACATTTTAATTACCCAGATAGACTTTGGAATCAATAAGTAAAGAATCAATTTTGAACTAATTTTTCATAAAATCAAAATTTGATTATTTTTTGAGTCCGGGAATTTAAAATGTAAAAATAAGTGGTGGGGGATAATTTTTGTGGAAAAAATTTTTTTTTCAAGATAATTGATAACTTTTATCCATAAAAGTTAATGGATTCAGACTTGATTCTTCATTCATTAATGTGATCAATTAAAAAATCTTAGCAGTTGTAAAATTTAGCATTTTAAATATATTGTATTGGGAAGTTGCAATTCAATATTTTTAAATTTGAGAAATTACTGAAAAAATTGATAAACTGAGGTAAATATAAATAAATCAAATTAATAATTCATAAGAAAATATAATAAAAAAAACAAGCAAAGTTGTTGGAATTTCAAAAAGGCATTTTCGATGACTTGTTGGGTTATTAAAATTAGGTGGGGTTAATTAAGGTCCAAAGAATTAAAGTCCATGGACTTTAATTCCAAATGAAAAGGAATTAATGTCCATGGAATTATTGTCCACTGCTAAAAATAATTAAAGTCCAATTTGAAAAGGTCATAAAGTCCATGGACTTTATGACAATTTTACAAAATTCAAATGAAAATTAAAGTCCAATTGTAATTTAGAATACTGTTTATTATAAAATATTTAATATTTTTCTCAATAAGAGTAAAATACAATTATATAATATTTTTGCTTTGCATTCAATTATTTAATCCTTTACTTATCTTATTTATCGGATAACTTCATTTTGCAACTTTTCGGAAAAGGGAAAATTCCTTATTTTTTCAGCTTTTTTTTGTTTTTTTTTTTCAAAGTTGCAAAAACAAAGAGTTTTCCCTTTTCCGAAAAAAAGGAATAATTTTTCATTAAAAGTGAATTTTTATATTTTAATTACAAAAACAAAATCTAAAAAGAAATAAAGTCCATTTCAATTTGGTAATAACGTCCACTTCAAATAAGTCATAAAGTACATGGACATTATTTCTTTTTTAAAACATTAATTCCCTTCCATGGACTTTAATTCTTTGGACCTTAATTCACCGCACCCAAAATTAATCTGGAAAATGTTGGACAACTTGATATTTTCGACTCTGTTTTTTTTTTTAGAAAAAATGGGTAGCAGCATTTAAGGGTGATACAACAATGATACAACAATTTTTTCCACTATTTATAGTTTACAGATACCGAATAGATTACGTGAATCAGTTCTTTTTTGATTATGAAATCAATTTTTGCATAAATTTGTGATTAGTCTATATTTCACCAATGGGAAGCCTATAGATAATCGGCCATCGTCCATACAAAATAATCAATATTTGACCCAAAAAGAACGATGTCCATAAGAAGTGATCCAGAATCAGTCATGAATTTATTTCTGTCTATCTGGGTATATTTAAATTATTATATCTGATACAAATTTTAAAAAATGCCGCGCAGCCGAACTACTGATCAGTAGTCTTATAATTATGCGCTTAGTCTAAGCTGCTTAGTGGTCTGGATGCGCATGAGTCTATAATATTAAGATGTCTTCAAATAAAATAATTTATAATGTTTCTGACTTAGTTCAATATATACAAGAAGTATGTAAAAGTATATATATGGATTCAAAGATTTATTTTTTGGGAGAAAGTATATAAATTCACGAATGAATTCAAAGAATGAATTTTAGTGTCATCAATCCATATTTGTATTTTGTATTATGTATATATTTAAATTATATACATAATTTAAATATTATACAGTATTTTAAATTAATTCAACATTATGAAGTAGAAAATAAATGATAAATTAATAGAATAAATGTGCTACTCAAATTATTTATTTTTCAAATTTATTGATACATAAATTTCGTATATTAATATAAAAATTATAGTTAAATGAATTAAATTTTAAATACGGTATTCGAAAAAATGACAACTAAATTAAAATTCGCTAAAAAAATAATTTTAACAAATAAATAATAATTTATAATATCAATTTTTATATTTTTCAAAAATTTTAATTATATAATGAGGAATAATCTTTATAGAGTTGATAGAATTACCTCCCGTGTAGCGTTTTAGATTTATATTTTTGCATTTCCTCGCAATCATAATAGTTGCGAAAAAACCAAATTACGGAATAATTTTAACAAATTTTCGTTTACACGCAGTGGTGATGAGGACGAAAAGGTAAAGCATCTGCTATGTAGGTGTCTAGTCGTTAGAGTCAGAAGAGGAAGACATTTATGGGCAACTATTTTATCTTCGGAGGCTGGTACTTGTAAATCAGCAAGGGTGATTTTTTTAAGGAAAGAAATAGAGTGGGTCGGCATACTGTAGGGAGACAAAATATCGTATTTATTCAGCCGCCGATGGTGGTGTACAACGGGCATCTTTTGGTCTTGGTGCGTGGTGGACTCGATCCTTCTCTCTCTTTCAAACCAACCAACCAAAACTTCAAAATATTAATTATAATTATACGATGGTATATAGTTTATAGTACAAAAGCATAGATTATTACAAATATGTATGTGTACTTTTAATATGTCAAAAACCTGTTTAACAAAACAACAGGGGAAATAAATAAACATAAGTATATTATAACTACATATTATTTAATTAAAATTAAATAAAAACCAATTAAATAAGATAATGACTACAAATTACTAAATAAAAATTGAAAGATTGAAGGGTCTTCCCCTGTATTTAGGACGTACTTAAAAAAGAAATATGTGTTTCAAAATATAAATATACATTATAATAAAATATAGCAATTTATTTTAAACTAAAAAAAAATTTACATTATTTAATAATGTTTAAAAAAAGTTTAATTAATATGTTTTGTTGTTTGTGTTTTTATATGGTATAAAACAGCAATTATTTATTTAATTTATTCATATATACATATATATATATGTATATATTGAGCCTCCAGTTCATCACAGTAATCAGTTTTGATTTGTATTTTGGGAACGTTAGAAGCTTTATAAATATGAAATTAATAATATTCATTCTATTTATTGGAATTTTTCAATTTGAATATTTAGTAAGTTTTTTAAATAAATTGTAAAATTGTTATTTTTTTAAATTATTTTTCGAAATTAGATTGCAGAACCGACACCACCGATAAATGGAAAAATACCTATAAATAATGGAACAATTCCAATAAATGGAACAATACCTTTAAATAATGGAACAATTCCAATAAATGGAACAATACCTTTAAATAATGGAACAATTCCAATAAATGGAACAATACCTGTAAATAATGGAACAATTCCAATAAATGGAACAATTCCAATAAATGGAACAATACCTATAGCTGCAAGACCTGCAAATGGTTAAAATTCCATCAGTGATCCATATAAAAAAAAACAATTAAGTCAATGGCACAAGAAATATTTACCAATAATTCAAATCAAAAGCAACATATCTAGCACCGCCAAATTCAAATTATATATCTAATACATATTATTCCGTTTATGTACTATTTATATATATATTCATATGTATATTATTCTTCAGAAATATATATATTTCATTAAAAACTTATACATTAATTTAATTTGAAAAAGTTTGGATATGATTTCGAAACCACAAATATTTAATAAAATTATTCATAGCATAGTGTTTTAAAATATATTTTTGTAAAATTTAAATTATGTTTCTCTAATACAAATCAATATCTCATTATAATTTTATTATAATTGTAAATTGTAATTATGGTTTCAAACAATAGATAAATGATGTTAATATAAACTAATATAATAAATAAATACCATATATGTATATATTATACTGATAATTATATAATTTGTATTATAATTAAATAACACTTTTTGTGGAATTTAGTATCTATTAAAATAACTTTAATCAAATTATTAAATTATACCATATACCATGTTAAATTAAATTAATATAATTTTAATTCTCATCAAAAAATATATACAGTGTACACTATTTAATTTACCCAATTATTTTTAACATTTTATCAAAAAAATTATAATTCATTAATGGCCAACCTTGTCGTCAGTTGGGTGACGGCAGGTGGTTTTTGTGAATAAAATATGAATTTATGGTTTTGGAACGGTATTATATTGGCAAAAAATTGTAGTAAATCGTAAATAAAATATATATAATATATATAATGCACTAGCCTAGAATAGCATAATTTTCTTTCACATTAAGTGAAAATTTAATATTTTGAAAATATTTATTATTAAGTCTTAATTCTGAAACTATTGGATATACAGTGCATTTCGTTAATTAACTTTGCTTAATTATTAAAAAAATTTAA
Source organism: Empis stercorea (assembly GCA_949752835.1). Taxonomy (NCBI): domain Eukaryota; kingdom Metazoa; phylum Arthropoda; class Insecta; order Diptera; family Empididae; genus Empis; species Empis stercorea. Next base: position 27,423,685 of record OX457085.1, read on the forward strand.
CATATAATCTTAATGGTAAGCTAGCTAAGCACACTCTTAATTTACAATCAAGTAAAATATTACGTATTATATTTTGGTCTATTTATTAATGATAAAAATTTATGTATGTATTGTATATATAAATTTAAATTTTTTCATTAAAATTTCAAATTAAAAATAATTTTAAATTTTAATATAATTTTTTTTTTCAATTCATGGGTTTTAATAATATTTGTTAAAATTAATGATTTTATCATGATTCGTTCAAAATACATTTATTATTATATACTTAGGTGTTTAATAGATAAAGTATGTACTGATAAACAAAATTAGATAATCGTAACTATAAAACTCTTTATGGATGAAAAAAATTATAATATGGCCAATCATAGTTTTGTAAATCATATTCTTTTTAATAATCCTATTAGATCAACTAAATCTAAAAATATATCAAACATGTCAAGCGATAGAATTTTCACAAACTAAATACATAATAGTTTTTTTTTAAAAAAACGTCTTTTATATATTTACTTTTTTGCCCATCTGTCGATCCCCGATGTAACTTTTCCAAATAGTTTGTACACACAAGTTTGTACACACATGTATGAAATATTAAAACACAAACTTTTTTGACATCCATTTAAAATTCATCCTATAAGTGGCGCTGTTATTATTTTGCCGCAACAAGTTTGTTCATATAAAATGAAATTTTATATGGCAAGGTTCCATGAAAAATTTAAACTATAGTTCTAGATAATGCTAGGTAGTCTTATCAGAAATATGAAAGAATTAAAACATAATATACGGTATATTGGGATTCAGCGCCCCTAGTTGTACAAATTTGAATTATGTAATAAACAAACTAATCAAATCATACGATTATGAAACTAAATTCGGCTATAGGCGGTATTTTTTTTATTAGCTTAAAAATTTTATGTAGAACGAAATTTAATTATAAATTAATTATAAATTAATAAAAGTGTCGTCAAAATTAGCTAACCCAACCTTTAAGGACACAACTGAAGAGTATAATATAAAATGTGTTAAAACAGTTTTATATATATAACGTGTGTATATATACGTGTATATATATACGTGAACAATATATATATAATTTATTATACAAAATGTTGCTCAGCCTACTGTTCAGTAGTTTTATAATCAAGGGCTTTTTTACTTTCCCTTTTATGAATTCACACTTCCAGTATATATAGGTATATATATATATATATCTCCTCACCTGGCCATAACTTTTAAACGGTTTGACCAATTGAGCTCAAATTTGGGAGTTGAGCTCGTGTCATCAAATGCTTGGTACCCTATAAATCGGCCTTTTTGATGAAGGAGAAGGGAGCTCGGAGGGCCGTTTAATGTACCAAAAAAACGATGTGGGGTATATGAAAGGTCTTCTATTGCTGAAAGTGGCTCAAACTCAACGGGAAAGTACATTGATGTGGTATTATTTGCTTGTTTATTACTTTTTAGTTGAATATTTCTTTAAGGGAAAGTATTTTTCAAAAACTTTTTTTTATTTATATTTTTTGTTTATTACTATAGCACTACGAGTATACAAATTATATTTGTTATTTATATACTTCTTCTTTTAGCACAACAGCTCGATGTGGGCTTTTCATGACATTTTATTGAAATTTAGGACCTACCGGTTACACTTAATTTTCTGTGGAGATTTACTGTATATTAAAGAACATTTTTGAAAAACATGTACTGGTAAAAAGATAATAGCGCCACCTACCGGACGAATTTTAAGCATTTGATTCTCAATAATAGTTTATGTCGGACAGATGGACAGAAAACCGTTAACGCATAAATAAATATTTTTTTATAAACACCTAAAAATAGTGTTATGAATAATTAATGATATTAATAATAATTGTTTGCACATGTATATTATTTATTAAAAAAAACTTGAATACAACAAAAACATTTTTATATAATAAACGTAAATAATATCGATCGACATTAAATCATATAAAAATCATATGTATGTATATTATCTAAATTTTACAATATTGTCATAAACATAAATTTTGATTAACATTTTATAATCATTTAATTCGCCAATTGTATAGTTGTGTTATATATTATATACTTATATTAGGCCGTTTCAGTTGCGTTCATTACATAAAAAAATAACTTAAATTAGTCAAAATAGTCAAAATTTTATTATACCAAATAAGTAATTTATATATTCAGTATATAATTAGTTTTCATTTGAATGTTGTCAATAACACATAGACTTAATAATGCGATTTAATTTTGGTTTAGTTATGACAATTAGTATTTTCGGTACAATATTTAATTTTGTAAATTTCAATTATTATAAAAAGCAAATTAATTTTGATTCAACATTGAAAATAAGATATAAGTTATTGCAAAAACGACAGGGTAAAAAATTTGAAAACATTTATTTTTATAATCTGTTATTCGGAACATAATTATATATTTTATTATTTCAAAAGTTTCACAATCATTGCCACCAATTACCATCACATTACCAACAATGCCACTAGCAATCTCAACAAGACCAACAACCACAGCAAGGCCAACTACAACAACAATAAGACTGACTCCACCTACAACAAGACCAAATACACCAACACGACCAACATCACCTACAACAAATCCAATTATAACACCAACAAGACCAACTACTACAACAACGAGACCTACTACTACAACAACGAGAGCAACTACAACGAGAGCAACTTCAACGAGAGCAACTACAACTCCTACAACAATGAGACCAACTACAACTTCTACAACAACGAGACCAACTACTCCAAGAGGACCAACTACGACGACAAACAGATTAACTACGAATACGAGACCACAAGCAGCAGTTCCTGTTCTACCTGTACCAATACCAGCAAACTCAACCATTACTATAAAAACTAATCCTATAATTTTCCCGGGCCCATCTTCAAATTCTTTAATTTAAACATTAATTATTAAATTATTGTGATTTAACTAGTTAAAGAAATAATTTTTTACTTATATGTACATATTTATATAAACCTGATTATATGTATATATGTTTATTATAATGTACTTATTTTAATATTATATGTTACTTATTATTTGTTATATTTACATATATAAAATTTGAAATGCAAAATATAAAACTTGCATTTGTTGCTAAAATAATGTAAGAAGTGCTCAAATAATAAATTCTGTATAATTTTAAGTCAAATTTTAAATATTAAGTGAGTAATTATTAATTTCTAAACAAGCGACTGATAACAGATGACTTGATATTCAAAATATGAAAATAATGTATAATCAAATATCGAAATATTTTTTACAAACTTGGAAATAAATTAATACATAATTTTTTAATCGGATTTACATATCATTAAGTGCCTAAATATATGCAAAATGTTATTAAATTTTATAAATTATACCATTTTCAGATTGAAATTAGTTTTTTTTTAAATATTTTAAACATTTTTCAGATTGTATTAGCAAAATGATTACATATTAAAAATATAAATAAGATTGTTTTTTCAATTTTGATTATCATATTTATATATATTTAATTAATTTACCATTCTTTTTCGTTGCATCAGTTATTAAAATTTCATTATATTATTTTTTATCCTTATTCTTATATATATCAAGTCATCAATTATGTACATATTCTTATTTAATTATTTTTTATAACAATTTGAATTGTAAAACGACTAGTTCGATTGTAAAGAAGAACAATTTGAACTACAACAATTTGAAATGTAATGATTTCTTTCAATTACAATTTACACAAATTATATATGATTATATATTATACATAAAAATATATAAATTATTTTATTATAAATAATATATAATTATAGAAATAAATAAGAACAAATTCATTTTTTCGTAAATACCCGAGCCGCATACTAAATTATAGTGAAATAAAATAATTTTTAAATGAAAAATATCCATTTCAAAAGACAATTTGCTCTTCTTTTCGCACATATTAAATTATGCATAAGAAGAAGTCAACTCTTTCAGTGTGATTCTCCTGGCTCCTGCACAGATTTTTCTCATTTAAATCCAGCATAAGATCGCTTTTACAAAGGACTTTTTTCACGAATGCAAATTTGACGTTGGTGATTTTGATGTTGTCATTTTTTTTTATCTTTCAACGACTAAAGATAAAATAAGATAGCCAAACACGAATGAAATATTGTGAAAATATGAATTTTCAGTCGCATTAGTGTCGAATCAAACTGTCACTCAAAATAAAAATTTAAAATGACAATCGTAACTACATATGTCAGAAAATATGTAATTATTTTTAGAGCTCTATCTATACCAGCTCTAAAAAATATTAAATATTTTTAATATATATACGATATCTATGCCGGTGAGCGAAAATAAAAATGAATAAATAGAATTTTCAGGGATATTATGTATTATAATAAAATGAAGAAAATGATTTATAAACTTAAAAATATATACATTAATATTAATTAACTTCATTATATTTGAATATAATGAAAATATTGAAAATATATTAAACAATATGTTAACGCGTTCGTCCTAGTGTAAAATGAGAAATCTGACATTTATCAGTTGTAATTTTTGTCTCTCTCTTTCAATTGAATTAAAAAAAGATGAAGAAATGTCGTCAAATTTACATTCGTGAAAAAAAGTCCATTGTAAAAGCGGTCGAATATGCACAAAATAATGTTTTAATCACGAACTATTTTAAAGTGGAACTTCTTAACCCTTGGAAGCATTAGTTTTATATATATATAGATATATATATATATTGTTTTTTATATGTTTTTATTGCGTTTCACTTTAAATTCTAGAAAAAAAATATTTTCTTTTATATTTAAAATCAGTCAATATATAATTAATAATTAAATTAGTAATATAGTATCTAATCCATCTTCAAATCTCCCACTGAGGACCCATGCAACTAATTAAACTGAACAATAACCCAATGAGAAATTAACCGTATGAGAATCAGTGAAAACAAGCAAAAAGAAAGATAATTTTAGTATATTCAAAATTTATAACGAAAGATAACCCAAAAAGAATAACGAAAAAGGAAATTATATCTTTTACTTTAAGCTATGTCTTCAAGCACTTTCTCAGTCTAATAAAAAAATTACTATCCATAATGGAGTAAGCTCAGATACAGATCAAACCATCACAAAGTTGTTAATGTGTATGTAAATAGTATACGCATGCAGCTTAATACAAGCTTTAGGTAAAATATGAGAGTAAAGACATATAGTTAATTTTAAATTTTAGGTGAAGAATAGAAATAGAACCCTATTCCAGCGTCAAATATTGAAAATATAAAAAAAAGCTAAAATTAAACCTTTAATAATATAATAGAAAACCAATAGCTTTAGGTTTCGCAATTCTAAAATGAACGCTATTATTTCCCTTCGCCACATTCCATTATTGGAAGTGTTAAATGAAGTAAATTAAAAATAAACAGTATAAAGATTTTAGACACTACAAAAAAGACTAATTTTAAATACCATTGGCAAAGCGGTCGACTGGGTTACTGTTTAACTGTTCCGAAAAGAAGTTTGATGATGAAATTAATTAAAAAGTGAAATCTAAGTTATTAAAGATGAAGGCACTAAATAGGAATAGTGCTTTTATTCATTAGTATGTATGTATAGGGAATAGTCGGCATTGACAAATTGCAACATAAAATAGAACAAAAAACAATATCATTAAAATTTGTCCAATTTAGTACAATGATCTAAAATTATGGTATCTATTTAGGGAGAATTCCTAGTTTTGCTCATTCGTCATTAGTAAGTTCCAAAATAAATTATTGTTATACCGTATACAATTTTTTTGATTATTTTTGTTATTAATATTTATATTTTAGTATGTACTTAATTAACCCTTTATACAGACAGGAGATCCCAAAAAGTCTTCGTACCCTAGGAAAATTTGCAAACGAAGTAGAAAAACCAACAGGTAGGTACAGGTAAAATTAAATAAAAAAATAATGATTACATTTTAGACAGGCATTTATTAGGTAAATTTACAGAAAAATAATATGTTTTGCTTCAATTGTCAATTGTTTTCTTTTGACACTGTTCATGATTAATTCCGCATGGGAAACTAAATCACTCAAAATATTTTTTTTATAAATTGTTGTAAAAAGTCCACTCAATTAATATTTAACTTTTCTGTTCTGAATTTGATGTTAATTAGACTGCAGATTGCAAAATACTGTGCCGTACGAAGACTTATCCGCTTGGAAAAATACCATTTTTTTTCTGTAAATTTGCCTAATAAATGCCTCGCTAAATTGTAATCATTATTTTCATTTAATTTTACTTGTACCTGTTAGTTTTTCCACTTCGTTTGCAAATTTTGCTATGGTACGAAAACTTTTTGGGCTCACTGTATGCAATGTTTTGTTTATAAAAAAAAAAATTGTGATTATTTTTGATTTGACGATTATTATATCGTAACATATTAATAATAATTTCATTTTATACAACTTAAGTATTAACACGTGTATTTGATTATAAAAATTTAACAAATAATAATTACTGTTAGTGTTTCAAAAAAAAAATATTCATACATACATACAACACGTATTCCTAATTTGAAAAATATTTCCATATCACAAAAATTATGTGCATACATACTATTTATATTCGAAAATTAGGGTATGTTGTAAATTTATATTCGAAAATGACCCAATTAATCATCATTATTGTGAAATTGATGTAAGAATTGAATTAACCAAATTAGTTAATAAAAATAAAATATCAAAAGCGAAATATATTTATGATTATTTAGTAAATAAGTAAATACAATAATAAAAATTAAATTTAATTGTTGGAGTCCACTAATAATGGTCTGCATAGCTTAGATACACCTCTTCCTGGTCTGCATAGCTTAGATACACCTCTTCAGAGCGTATATACGCCGATACGTTCATACGCCAGCGTGTCTCGAAATAAATAGCCGCATTTATATAAGTACATCAGTATTTTTTTGATCGATGTATCTTTTTGTTAAATGTGCAAATTAATGGTGTGTTTCTTCACTACAATGTGATCAATTTTCTGATCAAGAAAAATATGTTCAGTGAAATGTGGGAACGAAAGAAAATTTTCTTACCATTCCATATTTTTTCTTTCAAAACTTTTGACATTTTACAAAACATATGTCAAGAAAAAAAAAATTGTGAAATAAATAAAACAAATATTGTTTGGAATTTTTTTGGAATAATGCAAAATTTTAAAAATACACATGATTAATTTTGTCTTTTTACATATATTTTTAATTTTTTAAAATAACAAGAAAAATTGTCAAAATTTATATAAATGACAGTTCTACAAAATATATTGAAAGAAAATGTAGGACCCGATGTACATTGTATATTTATACCACTAAATTTAGCATTAAAACTCGAACGTAAAATTCTTTTTGATTTACATTTACATACTTTATATTTTTTCTTTCTATAATTTTGACAGCTATCATATAACCAAAATATAGTGTAGACATTTTTTTGCGAGATTAAATTTTTTTCTTTCAATATTCTGCGGATTCTTTCTCAGAAAATTCTTCTCAGCTAAAATTATCTCTCAGATAAAATGATTTAAAAAAACCGGTTTTCAAAATAACAAGTTTTTTGTTGACATTTTTTAAAACATTCTTGCATGCACTAGCTATCTCTTTTACCCACCACATTCTTTATCGTATTTTTTCCAAGCGAGTATCATAATAGCATGAGCAAGAAAATTTGCTTTCGGCAATAATTTGCAAGCAATATTTTTACTCTTTCGCACTCAGACTCAGAAGAAAGAAAAGGAATAAAATATGGACCTTCAGAATTATAGCACTAAATACAATGTAAAAGGGCCTTAGAGTACATGAGAAAAATTACTTTCAAATTATAGATACCTGTACTTGAAAGAAAAAATTTACCATGGAAATGCTGTCTTCTACAGTTTTAAATAAGAAACACTGCCAACTAAAATATTTCAAAAACTTATGCAAAGCAAATCCACTTGATGTAGAAAAATGGCGAGTGTCAAATTATATCCAGCAGACCTACATTATGTACATTAAAATATTTAAAAAAATAAAATGCAAATATTTCAATAATTGTAAGTTATTTTTTGCAAATTTTCTTTGTATTATAAAAATCATTTTAATACTGGAGATCGTCTCTTCGTTCGAGAAGTCTGTGCAGTTGCCATTGTCACTTTGGAATATTTATTAAATATATGTTGAAAAATCTATGGAAGCAGAGATTCTAGTCGCCGTCATGACCCGGGTCCCTTCAGAAAGTTGGTTCGATTTTAACTTTTGACGCTGTTGCCACTTCGAAATGTCAAATATTCTATTTCACAATTTCTTTTAATTTGAGTTGGTTTGACAAATTAATTCTTTCTATAAATTTAATACAAGGCGCGTCCAGTCTGTCGACTCAAAGTCGTCACCATCAAAGCGGCAACGGCATAGCCGACGAGACTATCTCCAGCACAATTCTTTCGTAACAAAGTATACATATACATACATATATGTAGTACATATACATAGAAATATGTATATCGTAGCTAAGTATATCCTAACTCTTAAATATTATACATGAAGTTCGAACAACGGCGTCAAACATCTTTTTGTAGCCACTATTTTTTCTAGGAAAAATAGAAAAACATACGAAAAAAGATATGAAAAACCAGTAAGTTAGAAAGGGAGATATGATTAAAACAAATTTAATTTACCAAAAAGGGTTTTTTATGTAAAAAAAATTGAAAAAAACAATTTTCGAAAAAAAGTTTCAATGTTCGAAAAAAAGTTTAAAATAAAAAAAAGGAAAAAATTTGAAATAAAAAATATAAAAAAAATAATAGTTTTCAGGTTATGTATTTTCGAAATATCAAATATTTTCGAAATAATGTTCAATTTTATCTCCCTTTCGTTAATATTTTTTTTTACCGTTATCCTATTCAGTTATAACAGACCCTTCGTGTTTCTTTATATTACGTATTGGCTTTTGAAAAAGGCGAGAAGCCTTTTTCAATTCAGCTTTTTTCTTAAGACACCCAATGACGGGCACGGGAGTACAGAAATAAAAATTTATAAATTTCCTTATCCAAGGAATGTCCAGAATTTGTTGCAACATTCTTGTCATAGTTGTATTCAATAGACAGACAATTTGTTATGGTTTAATCACTAGACTGGAAATACAGTTTACTCATTTTGGGATAATGGAAAACTAAATACATTTACCATTGCTCTTTTTGCTGTTACTCACCCAATAAACCCAACACTTTTCTGTAAATAATTCTATAAAATTATATATAATTTGAATATTTTGTAATTAAAATAATCAACAACAAAAAAAATGAGAAAAATTACTAAATCATACATGGATTTACTTAAAATTAGGAAAAAGTTGAATATAATTACATACTTAATTTGGTAAATCTGTTAATTTTGTAAAAAAAAGTTATTTCTATAAACTATTAAATATAAAATTAAATATTTAAATTATATAATTTATAAATATTTAATTATTTAATTATAAGGTTAAATGTTCATACATTTACCGCATCAATTTATTCTAATATATAATGGTGATGCATTTCATTATAATAAAACAGTATTCATTTAAACTTTGTATATATCACAACAAATAAAATGCGATTTTTATTCAAACTTCTTGTAGTAATTGCTTTATTTGGCGCTTTAGTACGTTTCATAAGAGCATAAGACAATAATCCATATAATATAATCATATCAATTAATTTTAATTTATAGATTGCTATTCCGTCACTAGAGAACGAAAAAACTATTTTAATACATAAACGACAAGTCCAAGGACAAGGTATGATATAATTTTTTTTTTTTTTTGATTTTTTGAATTTTATTAATTAAAAATAAAATTCATTTAATAATAAAATTCATTTTTTGAATTTTATTATTAACAGGGCCAACCGTAAGCGGCCAACAAGCCCAAGGACAAGGTATAAAATAATTTGATTTGTTTTTTTTTTTTTTTGAATTTTATTTAATTATTCATTAACAGCGCCAACAGTAAGCGGTTCAGGTGGCCAACAGAATCCAAATATGGGTCCACCAGGCGGTCCTGGTTCAGGGCGTTAAATTTATTATCAAATATTTTTAAGCCCAACTCTCCAAGTACAAAAAGCAATTTTTTAAGTGTTAATTGTAAACAAAAATTGTAAACAGGAATTTAAGTGTTAAAATTGTAAACAAAATAAATGAATCGTATGAAATAAATATAAAAATTGCGGAGAACTTAATAATTTATTTGTTGAATCCAGAACCTAGGCGCATTTGTTGTCTCTGTGTTTTTTAACTCGAACTTTATTCAGTGTTAGGAGATCTTTACAATACATTAATTGAGGCCTTATATATCAAAATATCGGTTTTAAAGGCCGTGATATATTTTTTTAGCAACTAATTTTAATTTTATAGGAAAAATAGGAAAAGACAGAAAAAGTATGAAAGGGAGAGTGAGATAAAATTAAACATTATTTAGAAAAATTTTGATATTTCGAAAATACATAACCTGAAAATTATTATTTTTTTAATATTTTTTATTCCAGATTTTTTCCTTTTTTAAAAAATACAGATTTAGCAACTTAATTAGTTTTAACCTTATTTTAATTTAAATGAAAGTTAACACAATAAATAAATAAAATTTTGATTAAATTGAATGTTTTTTTTTATAAAATTGTATATTAGTGAATTGGAATTATGTAATTACTATTTAAGCTTAAATAATCGAATAATAACAGTAACTTTAATGTTCAAATTTCCAATTAAATATTAAACATTCATAATTATTTTAGTACAAAAAATAGCAATTATTTTAATGCCTGCTTTATATGATTGCGAAACTTATATTTTTTAGGCAAAATAAAAAGAGATAGCATGCTAAAATTCCGAACATTCAAACACGCTTAGGATAATAGTTGAACAATCAAACGAGTATAATTCACCACTTTATATTGCATTCATAGATTTCAAAAGAGCTTTCGACACGTTAAAAAGAGATGCAATATGGGACGTCTTACGAAAGGAAAACATACAAGATAAAATCATAAATATCATAAAGGCACTATATGAAAATGCAGAAACCCAAATACTTCACAAAGGAATTCTAAGTGACCCAATAATCCTGCGAAATGGAGTCAAACAGGGATGCCCAATATCACCAACTCTGTTCAACATAGTTCTTGAAAGAAACGAATAACACATCTAGGGGTATAAATTGGCATCTCACAAATAAGCTAGAAGATCTGGACTATGCTGACGATATCAGTCTCTTGACTCACACGCATAAAGACATGCAGGATAAGTTAAATAGATTAACAATGTGTGCAAAAGCAGCAGGACTTGAAATAAATATGACGAAAACCAAAATAATGAGATTCAACACCAACAACAACAACAGAATAACGATTGGAGATACACCGGTAGATGTCGTAAAGAAATTCAACTACTTGGGTAGTGTAATTGCTACGGACGGTGGAGTAGACGATGATGTGGACAACAGATTGGCTAAATCAAGAGCAGCTTTCGGAAGATTATGGAAAGTATGAAAATCACCACAAATAGACAGGGGGACTAAAATTACGATATTTGAAGCATGTGTAAAATCAATCCTCCTATATGGCACCGAAACATGGTTAGTTAGCAATCGAATAACGCATAAATTGCAGGTATATATAAACAAATGCCTACGAATTATATGTGGATTATTCTGGCCAAGAACAATTACAAATGCAGAGCTATGGTACATCACAAGACAAGAACCAATACATATAGGAATTAGAAAAAGGAAATATAGATGAATCGGACACATATTGAGAAGACCGCAAACTACCATTGCAAGACAAGCACTGGAGTGGAACCCCCAAGGAAAACGTAAAGTGGGTAGATCAAAAAAACACATGGAGAAGAACGATACGAAAAGAAATAGAACAAGCGGGGAAAAGTTGGACACAGATAAAAGCTATCGCACAGAACCGTGTAAGATGGAAAGGATTTATAGAAGCCCTATGCTCCCAGAGGGGGTGATTAAGGAAAAAAAAAATGCTAAAATTCGTCTAACGAAAGAATGAAACAAGAACATGCGCTCTAGAAAAACCATGTAATTTTTAGAAAACCCATGTAACCATGTACAACAGAATGCCATTTATTATAAATGTAAATTTACACCAGTATAAAAATAACAAATAGTTACAAATTTTGCGTAAAAAAAGTAAGGTGTTTAGAGAGTAATTTTACACCGAAACTGGTTTAAATTTCCAGTGTAATTTTAATCTAATTGGAGCAAATTCGAGCAGACTTAATGAAAGTGTAATTTTCAACTACAAACTGTGTTAAATTAAGTGCCGGTTGTAAAACTCTAATTCGGTGATACTTAAATTACGAAAACTTTTAGTGAATTATAAATGAGTAATTTCTAAATTAAAATTATATTTTTACTAAAAACTGATAAACACTTATATTTGACAACAATTTTTCCAATTTAAATTTTTACATCATTTTCTTTTGTTCTTATACTTTATACCTATTATGTTATGAAAAAATAAATTTAATACATTTTTAATTCACCAAATTTTTTAGTAATCAAAAAGTTAATATGTATATAACAAATAATTTAATGCTTTCATTTTAAATTCATTTAATTATTCATATAATTAAGATTATAAAATCACAATAATTATAAAAAAGTAAACATTTGTAGTAAAGAACATAAAGAATTCAAATTCAAGATTATTAAATTATGTTTTTTAAATATTATATAAAAAAATTATTTTTTTTAGTAAATATGTAGGAATTAATAATTTTAGAACTGGATTTTTCAAATTTTGTAAAAGATTATATTTATTATAACATTTCTTTCTGTTTATTTACTATAAAAGGTATTTATTTATTTTTCGTTTTAAACATTGTACAAATTCTTGATTTATTTAAAAAAAAATTAATTTAATTATTAATTTAATATAGATTTATTCAAGAAAGTTATAATTAAATGAAGATCAATAAAGTATAATTATAATGACTGTTAAATAATAAATTTTTTTAGGTCTTGATTAATTATTAATTATGAAATTATTTAATTTAACTGCTTACGTATCTTTTTCAAGACTATTCAATTTTAGTATAAAATTTATATCCTCGAACAGTGGTTGTATAGTGCTGCAAAAAGTATTGCACGAAAAATTCCATAGTTTGAGCATATTGAATATATAAAAATACGAAATTGATAAGCCGATTATATCAATTATATTATAAAATTTTTCTTGGCAAATAAATTCTTTCTCGATGAGAATGTATGAAATGTATTCATTTTCTTGCATTGATGATTCTATAATAAATAAAATATTAGAATAACTAGTATTTTTAACAAGATAATCTAATAAAAAATTAACTTACTTATAATTCCTGTCCAAGGAGTGTTTTCTATACATTCTTTTTTTATATCACCTAAAGTAGTACCTACCCAACTAAAAATTTTAAGAAATAAAAATAAAAGTTAAACACTCAACAACTAATTAATTTTACCTCAAATAATTTGAAGAGAAAAACATAATCTTCATTAAAATATATGAATATTGATTTAATAATATCTAGATCCGTATTATTTCGAATTAGAATATTAATATCTTTTTTTTTTACATTTTACATGAGAATATTATAATATTGTTTTTTTTATTAAAATTTTTCTTTTAATGTTGTTGCATCTATGTTCATTAATTCTTGAAAATGTTGAGAAGCTAGTTCCTTTTGAAAAAGGAAATGCCATTCGTTTAGAATATCTTTCACGGAAGGAATATTTGTCCTATCATTGAGAAATGTTCTTTGGATAGCAAAACAATATTTCATGAACTTGGTTATTGTTTCTTTCTCTTGTTTTATTAAATAACTTGTAGATATTCTTTTTTAGACGTTATACTCATAATACTTTCTCCAGAAGCCATAGTTGTCGGCTGCCAATTAGAACATGTTTCCTTAAGGACGAAAGCCTTTTTTTCTCTCTTTGACTGGGACTTTTTCTTGTAGTTCTATTTTTGTCGTTTGGGTGGCCGATTCAGGAAACAATTACGATTTTTCATTATAGTAATTAAAGGCATTGGTTTACTTGAAATGATTTTTTTTATCCGCATCTTTTTGTATAAATGTATCTGGATATTTTAAAGCAACTTTTTGTGCTACATTTCGAAAAATTGCCATGGGAATATAGAACGATATTCTCCTTAGTTCATCTACCAAGATGTTTGAAAAACAATTTAGTCTTTTTCCAAGGCATTGTTTTTTTATCTAACATATCTATTATATCAGAAGGTATCTTTTCCCAAGGTATCGAAAAATTTGAAAAAAGTAAAGAGAGTTTTGTGAGGATGAAGTTGAAGTAGAAAATGCAGAACTGAACATGCTTAAGGTATCTTCTAAAACGGAACTTGTATTATCGGTAGAGTTTTCCAAAGCTACTTGAATTGCATTTGCTGATTTTTCTTAAATTAAATCGATATTGGAAGCTAACAAGCTATTAGCAATTATATCTCCAGATGAAATTTGAATATACTCTTGAAAATTTGAAGTACTTGGTTGAATTGCATTAAAAGCAGCTATTTCACTGTCGTTGAGAATATTAGTGGAATTAATTGATACATTCAAATGAGCAATCCATTCTTCTTCATTTCCAAGAATAATAAAAATATTCTGCTCTTCCATATAATATTTCAATATATCGTCGTCACAAATTTCTGTGCCATCATTTTCTAATACTAGTTTTGAACCAATCGGACCAAATTCATTTGCTAAAAAAAAAAAAATAAATAACAATATATTAATTATATTTAAGTATAAATATATATTACCTTTTCGTATGACGTCACTGATATGTGGAGGTGATAAAAAGCTTTTTTTTTGTAATCGATCACAACTCCAAATTTTTATTGGATAAATAGTTGTTGCCATTTTAAAATTATAAGCAATATCAATATTTTATAAAATGTTAATTAATTGAAAAATTCTCATTAACAAATGTCGAAGATATAGAGTAAAATAATATTTGTCAGTTTTTTGTAGAAAAGTTATATAAAATATTAATTAATTCTAAAAATGCACCAAAAGTACAAAATGGAAAAAAATTATATTTTTGAGCTATTTTTTAAGAAAAATATAAAGTATGTTAATTAATTAAAAAAATGCTCATCAACAAAAGTACAAGGTGGAGAAAAATAATATTTGTCCGCTTATTTAAAGATATATAATGGTTTCTGTAGAAGAAGTTTATTGCAATTACACATTGAATACGAGTCATTTCCATGTGTACTTTCATACAAGCTATATTGGTCATTATACCACATTTTTCCAACTTTTCCATAAAAAATAGCTGTATTATAAGATTTGTTCAAAAATATCGCATTTATATTTAAAATTTCGATATAACCAAATTCATCACAATTGGCAAGTACAAAATCATTTTGTTTATAAATGGTGTTTAAATATGTTATTTTTTTTGTAACAAAGCAAAATTCTTCAGGTAGTCTTAAATTGAACATATCTTTTGACAGTTCCAAAACATTATCACAAGTTAGTCCAATTTTAAAACGATCTTCAAATAGTCCCACTTGCATCATTTGATGAATTTCAGACAGAGTTAAGGCTATATTATAAAAATTTCGAGCCATTCTAGCAGATGTTTATACTTATTCTTTTGCTCAAATCTCATAGTCCATAAATTTTTTAATGGTCCAAATTGTAATATTAAACCGGGATAATGCTAAATGAAATGATGTTTTGGACGAAGTTTCAAATGGGAAAATGATTCTTTTCTATGTTCATAGTAAAATTTTATATAATAAGAAAGTAAAGCTATTTGGCTTTTTGAAATTTCAGAAGCACAAATAATGCGACACATTTCTACCATTGTTGACAAAAATTCCCATACACTATCATTGAAATCTATTATATGACCTAACATGACCAGAGGCATTATTGTTGAAATATGCCAAACTTCGTCAGATTTACCAGGAATTTTTATCATTTTTTCTTCAATTTGAGGATTAAGAAATCTTAAAATATTTTCTAAAGGCTCAAATACATTCAAAAAGTGAGAACAAAAAGTGAGAAAAGTGAAAATGTTGTTTATATGACAGCGCCACTGGAAGAATATTATGAACTAAATAAAAGCTCTTTTTGTTGTAAAAAGCTATTTATATTATTTTGAAGTTTGATTGACACTTGACAGATTATTTATAAAAAATAATTATTTTCATTTGGTTCTTGGTTTTTATATTTATGATTTATCATATTTGAAATTATTTGAAATTTCAAATTATCGTATTTAAAATATAATATTTATTGGGTACAAAAATACTTTGTGTAATACAAAAATTTTTTTAAATAAAGATGATACAAAACGGGTAATTTGACATAACATTATTGTTTACTAATCGAATTAATTCAAAATTAATCATTTCAAAATTAGTCAGTCATTCACATATTTATTAAATGTCAAATGTCATTCATTTATCATATAGTAAAACCATTTGTTTATCATATACCCAAACCTATTTTGATATTTATCATAAATTTTTACCTTTTTCTGAAGCTTTTTCTGAAACCTACCGGGAAAACTATGCAAATGTTTATATGTGTAGTGTTTTAAAGCTTCCACTGTTTTTCACTTTTTTAAAGCTAGAATGTTTTTAGCTTTTTAATTATTCACTTTTTGAAAAATGAAAAGGAATGATATAAATTTTAATGCTACGAACAGGGACAAAACATAATTTTCAAAAAGTGGTACTTTTTGTTCGCACTTTTTGAATGTATTCGAGCCTTAAAAAAAGATAATTTTAAGTCATAAAATTTGTAAGTGAGAAAAAAGTGAAAAAAGTGAAAATGTTGTTTATATCAAGATGGAACTTCAGTGAAAAAAAAGGCATTCCGGCCAAAAACAGTTTGACTGAGTTGCCTTTTCTTTATTAACCAATTTTTTTATAAAAAATTATAAACAAATGAAGATATTTTCCCTTTTCCAGACGGTTTTGAGGTTTTGACTGGAATTCCTTTTCAGTTTTTTGATTGAATATCCTTCTTAAAAGGCAATTCAGTCAAAAATTATTTTACTGAAATGTTTTTGACTGGTTTTCCCGGAGCCTTTTGATATTGCACCATTTTCATATAAAAGATTATTTTTTAGTTTGAAGAATTATAATTATTTTGTATGGATAGCAAACATTGAGTGGTGCATAGTTTTTTCATTGATCCAAGAAATATATGTATTATTTATGCATCTGAGACCTTTTTTTAATGAACTATTTAGCTTAATTTAATGTTTGCTGGAAATTTATATAAAAAAGAAGTTCGTTATGTTATATTATTTTTTTAATACATAAAATTTTGAAAAAATTTATTTTTGAAAAAAATAAAATATTTTTTTGAATTTTTTTTTTAATATTTAAAGAAAATGTAATATATTTATTCCGCCCTTAAATTTTGGCGCCCTGTGCCAGTATTCCTTCTGCACCTATGGTAGCTCCGGCCCTGCTCATGTACACACCAATAAGCTTATCCTTTTTGTTGGAAGATCCAAGAGGATTGCAATTTTCAAAAGCATCTTGGGGAAAAGAATTATTTCAATTTTTTTTGGATTATTTTTGAAAAAGTGCATTAGTTTTGACAGATCCATCGTTATAATCAAAAAATGTATTCGCTCTTGTTTTTTTATCTTCTTTAAATAATTTATAAAATACTGAATCTGTCATAAGTGCTTTAATTGTATCTAAAATTGGAATATAATGAAAAAAAACACAGATTGTGGTAATTATCAATGCCTAAAATTATTTTTGTCGGGCTAACATAAGGAATCTGATTTTTCATATATTCTACCCGTTTATATTTAGAACTAAATTTTTCAATATCTGCTAACAAATCTTCCAGGTAATGGCAATTTTCTATTTTTGCAATTTCCAACTTTTCTATTAAATTATTTTGATTTATACTTTGTAATTTTAAAATTTCATAAATTTCATCATATAAAAATTGCAGAGCAACATCGGAAACCTTAAAGGTAAATTTCAATCTTGTAAACAAATTTTCAAATGAATTTTTCTGGACAACAGAATCATACTTTTCAAATGTGTCATAATTTACACAAATTTTGTTTTTCTAAAAAGTCAGTTTTATCGACAGTTTCCTCTGCAGTTTTTATATCTAAAGATAAATTATGTTTACGAAAAATATGTGATCTATAAATGAACAACTATTGGAAAATATATTTAAACATTTGCGAACTGGACACAATATCTTCTCATTAGAATTAATATGTTCATTCAAATGTGCTACAATATTTTTAAAATTGCTTGTTTTAAAACTACATTTTTTAACACTGCATTTATAAAGTTTTAAAATATTATTATTTTGTACTTGCATTACACGTGAAGTAAAATGACACCTAAAACAATGCGTTTGGAAATTTCTATAGCTTGAAAATTTTTTTTTGCAATTTGGTTGTAGACAAACAAAATCAATATTTTTTTTCTCCCTGTGCTCCTACAAATGTTTATTGTACTTTTCTATTGTTTCACTTACAAATTTACAATACTCGCACTTGAACATTACTTTTGTTGAAATTTTCAATAAACTTTGATTATTATAAACTTTGATTATTATAAACTTTTATATTTTATCAAACAACACAAGCCAAGAAAAAACACGTTTATAAAATGAAGAAAAGAACTACAATAACAACCGCGTGGAAAAAAATCATCTTCTCTTCTAATAAATATAATTTTAAAACTTTTATTTACTTCGTTTAAAATAATTTGTAAATTTATAAACGACAAGTCCAAGGACAAGGTAAGATATAATTTTTTTTTTGTTTTAATTTTATTAATTAAAAATAAAATTCATTTAATAATAAAATTCATTTTTTGAATTTTATTATTAACAGGGCCAACCGTAAGCGGCCAACAAGCCCAAGGACAATAAAATAATTTGATTTGTTTTTTTTTCGGAATTTTATTTAATTATTCATTAACAGCGCCAACAGTAAGCGGTTCAGGTGGCCAACAGAATCCAAATAGCCCAATAGGAGGTCCTGGTGCAGGGCGTTAAATTTATTATCAAATATTTTTAAGCCCAACTCTCCAAATAGAAAAAGCAATTTTTTAAGTGTTAAAATTGTAAACAAAAATTGTAAACAGGAATTTAGGTGTTAAGATTGTAAACAAAATAAATGAATCGTATGAAATAAATATAAAAATTGCGGAGAACTTAATAATTTATTTGTTGAATCCAGAACCTAGGCGCATTTGTTGTCTCTGTGTTTTTTAACTCGAACTCTATTCAGTGTTAGGAGATCTTTACAATACATTAATTGAGGCCTTATATATAAATATCAGTTTTAAAGACCGTGATATATTTTTTTAGCAACTAATTTTAATTTTATAGGAAAAATAGGAAGAGATAGAAAAAGTATGAAAGGGAGAGTGAGATAAAATTAAACATTATTTCGATAAAATTTTGATATTTCGAAAATACATAACCTGAAAAATTATTATTTTTTTAATATTTTTTATTCCAGATTTTTTCCTTTTTTAAAAATACAGATTTAGCAACTTAATTAATTTTAACCTTATTTTAATTTAAATGAAAGTTAACACAATAAATAAATAAAATTTTAATTAAATTGAATGTTTTTTTTATAAAATTGTATATTAATTAATTGGACTTATGTAATTACAATTTAAGCTTCAATAATCGAATAACAACAGTAACTTTCATTTCCAATTAAATATTAAACATTCTTAATTATTTTATTAAAAAAAAAAAATTATTTTAATGCCGGCTTTATATGATTGCGAAACTTATATTTTTTAGGCAAAATAAAGAGAGATAGCATGCTAAAATTCGCCTAACGAAAGAATGAAACAACAACATAATTTTGGTTGTATACAAACTTTTAAAATTATAGAAACTTTTTGATATTCCTAAAGCTGCCCATACATTAAGCAATTTGTTGCGCAACTAGTTGCGCGACTAGTTGCGCAACCACGCCACAAACCTATGCAACTTTTTCAGCAACCTTCGTTGCAACCATCAAATAAAAATGTTTTTTTTTATCTCGCTGTCAAAAGATTGTCAAATGTCAAATCAATTATTAAAAAAATTTTTGTGTGAAGTTAAAACTTTATTAGCAAAAATGTTGTGTGAAGTTAAAACTTTATTAGCAATTAGCAACCTAAATGACGATTAGTTATTAACACAAAAGTTTTTTAATTTATTTTCACAAACATTTCTTTTCACTTGTCACAAAATTGATAATTCAATTATTTAAAAATTGATATAAACATATGTTTTTTGGCATCAAACGTCATTTAGGTTGCTCAACTGCCCCATAGACTAAGCAACTTGCAACCAGCAACCAACGCCACGCCCACAAAAATCAAAATTTTCTTGCAACCGACTGTGCAACCTTTTCAAGTTGCGCAACTAGTTGCGCAACAAGTTGCTTAATGTATGGGCAGCATAAAAAATATAGTTTGACAATGTAAATAATTCATTTGAAAAAAATAATTCATCATTTTTTTACCTAAAGCTTAGTACTCAGTTCAAAAAAAGTATATAAATTTTTTAGCTTAGTTTTTACGTTGTCATATACACATGGTACTCAGTATGATTATGATTATATGTATTATATTATATGTATTTACATATTTTTAATATGATATTTTGTTCACAAAAGCTTTTTTTTTTTTTTTGAAGTTATTTTAAAGCTAGATAAAATATAAAAAAAAAGCTGCCAATTTGGAAGAGTGCTTCATATACCCTTTTGATCTACAGGATTTAGTGAAAACGAAGAATTAAATAAAAATTATGATTTTTACGAAACTCCCAATGTTGTACAATTTAAAATTACAATCAAGTTTTTATAAATAAGTACTCGAATTTGTAATACTATATTTATACTAAATACTCGAAATGTAATATACATATGTTTTTATTCTATAAATTTCGAAATTTTTGCCCCTGTAAAATGAAGAGGGTTAAAGGTACATGTCTCAATTTTGTATACAAGGTGTAGGTGTGTATTTTTGAGAAAATAATTTCTCATTTTTTTAATCCAGTCCCCCGCTGAGGTATTGCAGCCTATTAAATACATATACCCCCTCACCCATATTAAAAGGGAAACGGGTGAAAATTTTGAATGATTTCGAAAGACACCAACCTATTATACCTAACTTTTACAAGATATAGGACCCTATCTGAAATGCGGCTTATTTTATAGTCATTTTAAGTTCCAAATATTCAATTTTCATAAACTATATAATAAATTTTGAAATGTAACATTTCTAAGTGATGTAGCTTAGAGGGGGTTGCAGGTAGGGAAATAAATTTTTGGCACAAGTTGTAAGATAGTATTTTTAAGAAAATAATTTCTCATTTTTTCAATCCAGTCCCCCGCTGAGGTGCTGCAGCCTCTTTCATAAAATTACCCCCTCACCCATAATAAAAGGGAAAGGGGTAAAATTTTTGAATGGTTTCAAAAGATACCAATCTATTATACCAAACCTACAAGATATAACACCCTATCTGAAATGCGGCTTATTTTATAGTCATTTTAAGTTCCAAAAATTCAATTTCATAAACTAAATAATAAATTTTGAAATGTAACATTTCTAAGTGATGTAGCTTAGAGGGGGTTGCAGGTAGGGAAATAAATTTTTAGCACAAGTTGTAAGATAGTATTTTTAAGAAAATAATTTCTCATTTTTTCAATCCAGTCCCCCGCTGAGGTGCTGCAGCCTCTTTCATAAAATTACCCCCTCACCCATAATAAAAGGGAAAGGGGTAAAATTTTTAAATGGTTTCGAAAGATACCAATCTATTATACCAAACCTACAAGATATAACACCCTATCTGAAATGCGGCTTATTTTATAGTCATTTTAAATACCAAAAATTCAATTTTAGTAGTCCCATAAAAATTTTTTCACCTGTAAAATCCAGGGGGGTAAAGGTATGAAGCTGATTTTTATGCACAATGTGTAACATAGTATATTTAAGAATATAGTTTCTCATTTTTTCAATTAATTTCCCCGCTCAAGGTATGTAGCTTATTTCATACATAAGCCCCCTCACCCACTTAAAGAAGGTGGGGGGTAAATTTTTTATATGAAATCGAAATGCACTTACCTGCTGCATCTATGTTAGAAGTAACAATGTTTTATATAAAATCAAACCGGTTTTATAGGCATTTCAAATTTCAAAATCTTTGTTTTAATATTACTATAAAATAGGGGGGCGAGGACCTAGGGCTCCAAATTTTTACAATCTTCTTTATATGGCGTCTATACATATATCTGTGAAACAATGTAAAGATCCGACTATATTTAGAGGTATTTTTTTGAAGTGCACAAAATTGTGCATTTTCAACGCTCCGCTAGGGGGGGTTGCAGGGAAACGATTTAAAAAAGGATACCATACACATAAATTTCCATCCTTACTTTATATATGTTGCAATTTTTGTACAAATCGCACGAGTGCTTATACTATTTCTAAGCGTTTAAAAAAGTGTATTTTTACTTTGCGTACGGCGTACGGCGTACGGCGGACACGGATTTTTTTTTTGCTGATTCTGATTCCCTGACATCTAAAACGTCCAGAAAAATCAAAATCTCGAAAAAAAAATTTTCGAAATTTAGACCGCGCCACAAAGCTTCATATATTTTCAATATATGAAGCAAAATTGAACAAAATATAATTTTGTACATACAGTGGAGGAAATAGCTATAAAAACAAGTACAAGTTTTACGCCTTGAAGTTTTTTGACTGCGCTAAATAAATCCGAATTAAATTTTTATATTGGTTATTGTTAAGTAGTGAATAAAAAAAATATAAATAAAAAAAAGTTTTTTAAAAATACTTTCCCTTAAAGAAATATTCAACAAAAAAGTAATAAACAAGCAAATAATACCACATCAATGTACTTTCCCGTTGAGATTGAGCAACTGTCAGCAATAGATTGAGCAACTGTCAGCGTATAACCGAATGTGCCCCACGGACTACCCTCATTGAGATGTACTTTTCAAGACCTTTCATTTGATTCCCACACATGATATTTTGTATGATGGGGCCCCACATTGCCCCCCCTTTGGGCCCCAGATGACTCATGGCGCCCACCGGATTACTACCCATTGAGATGTACTGTTGAAGACCTTTCATTTGAAACCCCACATGCTTTTTTTGGTACATTTAAAAATTTAAGCGGCCCTTCGTGCCCCCTCATCAAAAAGGCCCCAAATTTATAGGGCATCAAACTTCCAAATTTAAACTCAATCGGTCAAGCCGTTTAAGAGTTATGGAGTTATGGTGGGGTATCAACATGATTTTTTGTTTTACAGGCCCAACGTTGCCCCGTTTTGGGCCCGACATGACCCACGGCGCCCTCCCGTCCAACGAGATGTACTCGTCAAGACCTTTCATTTGATACCCCACATGGTTTTTTTGGTACATTCAAAAATTAAACGGTCCTTGGCCCCCCTTCCACCTCATCAAAAAGGCCCAAAATTAGGGTACCAAGCATTTGATGACACGAGCTCAGCTTCCAAATTTGAGCTCAATCGGTCAAACCGTTTAAGAGTTATGGCCAGGTGAGGAGATACCGATATACCGACATATATATAATATATGTACTGGAAATGTGAATTCATAAAAGGGAAAGTAAAAAGCATTTAAATTTTTTACTAATAATTTTTATTTTTACACATGTTTTTTTAGTTTTTATTTCAAGAAAGGCTGTAATATTTGTTTTAATAGTGGGAAATAGGTATAAAAACAAAGAAATTCTTTAATGAAAAATGAAATAATTTTAAAGCACAAACTAATATTTGTGTAACTACCATTTTTTGAAATTACTTCGAATATTCGGTCTGGCAATGACTTTATAAGTTTTTTGTAAGTTTCTGATGGAATCTCCTTCCAAACCCTATTTATTTCCGACTTGAGTTCGGGTACATTGAAAAATTGCTTTCCCTGAGCATAAACTTACTGAAAATTATTCCCCATAAGTTTTCTATGGGGTTTAAGTCAGGACTACTTGCTGGCCACTTCAAAACATTTATGTTTTTCGACAAAAATCCTGACTTTGTTTTTTCGCTGCATGGATGCAGGCATTTTCCTGTTGAAAAATTAAGTCATACTGCTCCCAAAAATCAATTAGAACTTCTTCCACCATTTCGGAGTAATTTTCAGAACTCATTCTTGTTGCGACAAAGCACATCGGAGTCCTTCCGCAATATCCAAAAGCCGCCCAAACCATAACAGAATCTCCGACACAGCAACGGCGCATCTTTTCGAAAATCATGCCAATAAAACTACATTCCATCCGGACCATCCAAATTGAACTTCTTTTCATCGCTAAAAATAACATTATACCATTCCTTGTTCCAACACATGTTATCCTTTGCGAATTGTAGTCGTGCTTGTTTATGGTACAGTTTTAGTGCATGGTTTGGCATACGTTTGATCCATTTTACTTGATTTGAATCTTTTAACGCACTCTTCTAACAGTCACGAGAAAATTCAGTTCTGACCTTATTTTAATAGCAGGTATGTTTTTAGATGCCGCAGTGCAAATTATTTTCAGTTTTACTCTGGAACTAAGTTTAGGAACCAGCACTTTTTTTTAGTTGAGCAGTAATTTTCGCCAAATCTCAGTAATTGTAAACCACTGTTACCGGTTTTCCAGCTATTCTGCGCATTGTTAACAAATTTTCCAGCTATACTGCGCATTGTTAACCCACATTTCCTAAAGGAAGTAATTTTTGTACGTTTTTCCGGAGCAAGTTTAAGACCGTGTGGAATTTTTGAAACTTTGTGAATAACTTTAATTTAAAGTGATTAGCTTTAACGAATATTAGCTTTAAGGTGACTTTTATTATTGCGAAACAATTTAAAAAGTAAAAATTGTATGTAAATAATTACTTCACACACATAAACTAACTAAAATTGAATTGTTTTTATAGCTATTCCCACGAAAAATAACAAAATTTGCAAAATTTAATCACAATCATATAAGAATATAATTATTGCACACTGAACATGTCAAAACATATTTTAATGCAAAATACAATTAATTAATGATAATGATACAATTAAATCATTAGTAAAAATTTATAGAGCCTAGATTTTCTGAAATAGAAATTATTGTATGTGTTTTTATAGCTATTTCCTCCAGTGTATGTATATTATTATATATTCACGTCATCTATAGCACCAGACAATAGAGCACGTCTTGTCCTATATTTGGGCGGCGTCTTGACTTTTGTAATCCAATTTCGAAAATTGGACGTTTTAAATAGAAGGGAAATATTTATTGGACGACATTTGTCTCTCTACCGCACCTATACATAAATACATATTGTATCCTTTTTTGTTTTTAGAATCAAAAACTACCCATCTTCATACACGACCTTTTAATTAATTTTTTTTAAATAAATAACTCATTCAAAAAAAGAAAATAAATAAAATGTATAAAAAATCTAATTACCATTAAGGAACTACCATTAATTTTTTTTAAGTTTTTAGTTATTTCTCAAAATAATAATACAAAGATGATTTTTAATTTTTTTACATTTTATAAAAAACAATATAGAAAGATATAAACAAATAAAAAAACACAACAAAATAATGAAAGAAAGAAAAAACAACATAAACAAATACAAAAACATATATTTTAGAGAACCTTATATAAGAACATTAAAATAATCAAAAAAAAAACAACAAAAAAACGAAATAGTTTAAGCTTTAGAACTAAGAAATTGTAAACTTATAAGAAAAAGAAACAATAAAGCTAATATGTATTAAATCTAAAAAAAATTAATTTTTTTTAAATGTAAATTTTAATTAAACCACATTTACAACACACATTTTGGAATATTTATAAAATTACATAATTTTAAAAGATTTACTAAGTGAATTTTGGAACTTATTAGCGGATCCTTATTTTTAATGGACATTATCTAATATAGTATAGTTCATTATAAAATAAATTATTATTTATATTAAAAATAAAGACTTAAAAAAAATTAGTGGATTAAGCTAGGTATTTAATTTTAAAAATGAAATTCAAAATCAGCTGATCATTATTATTTTAAAAAAAAAATCCAAAGTAAGTTTTTTAAAAAAAATATATTTATAAATTTTGATTTTTGTTACCTTATGTCATTTTTTACTGGATTTTTAATTGTGAGAGCAATTAAAACTTGGGTAAAAATTTGAGTATTCATTTATAGTGGCGCTATCAGTTTTGAAAATTTCTTTGATTTTATTACGAAAATTTTTTTGAACTGAGTACTATGTGAATGTGAGCTTTAGTCAATAAAAGTGAACTATGTGAGCTTTAGTCAATAAAAGTAAAAAAGGGTACGGAAAATATCGCTCACGAATGATAAAACATTTAATTCTTAGTATTTTTATCACTCGTGAATAGAATTTTATTTCTTTTTATTCGTGATCGTGAGAGATTTCTGTTTTGATTCTTTTTTTTTCTATTCGCTCACAAGACAAGGAATGAATAAAAAAAATATTTTATTTTTCACTCACGAATAGAATAAAATAAAGTTATTTGGGTTTTTTTCGCTCGCGAGTGAAAAAGAATACAAAAGAACGATTCACGAATTTTATTCTATTGTTTTGTTATGTTCATTTTTCATTTTCAGTCTTATTTTTGTTATTTTCACTTTTCAGCGTGGTCCAGTTTATTTTCAAATTATTTATTTTCTAAAAGTATTTTATTACAATTAGTGGGTAAATTTATAATATTTTAATTAAAATGAGACGTGTTCAAGTATTTAATATAGATGAATTTGTATATTATGATAGAGACAATAACACATCAACTTGTTCAGAATCAGAATGCGTTATTGTTCTAAAAGGTAAATTAGTGGCAAATATTAAAAGACATTACCTTAGAATACATAAAAAAAATATTAACAATGCTGAAGTACAAAATGAAGCAGAAAGTATCTCAAATTCTATTAGGGGACGTATTCCAGTACTCTTTGTACTAATACTAATTCTACTAATACCATTTGCACTAATTCTAGTACTAACCAATCTAACCAATACCCTCTTCATATTAATTCTAATCCTAATACTACTGTTCCCACTTCCTCTCCTAACTTTGCTAATCCACTAGTCTCGCCAATCATTAGGATGACATTAAATTCAGTTGCGAATGGTGATAATCTGTATGTTATGAGTCGTTTTAGAGATCATAAAATTTATGATAATGTTAGGCTCTTTCTTGCTTACTTATATGATGAACCTAGTTCAACTTTTGTACTTGGTCATACTAAAACTAGCATTCAAGCCTTTATTAAGTCGGAAGGCCTACCTTTAGACCAGAAAGAACTTAGTAAGCTTTACATGAAATATAATGAAGATCTGGGTTTATCTCAAGCCGATATATTAGCAGATCTGAAAGCTTTCCGTAGTCATGTCAATAATAGAAGAAGGGAAGATCTTCAAAGAGTACGTGAAACAGATTACAAGTATTTTAAGCCATGTTCCTAATAACAACATTGACGAAAACTGTGCCAAGTCAAGTAATTCTAATTTAATCTCAATTAATAAGTTAAAGTTTACTGACTTAAAAATTTACTATCAAAATGTTAGGGGACTTCGCACTAAGAGTAAACTTGTTCATTCTAATTCTTTATCTATGGATTTTGATATCTATGCTTTAACTGAAACATGGTTGAATCCAATAATTAATAGTCTTGAATTATTTAACCAATCTTACTCAGTTTTTAGAAAAGATAGATATCACCTCCAAGACCCACTAATTCCTGTGCAAACAGCTAAAGGAGGAGGAGTTTTAATTGCAATTAAATCCAACTTTAACGTTTCAGAAATTTCTATTCCATTTTCGGAATCATTAGAAATAATAGGTGTTCAAATTAATCTGATCTCGAAAAAACTAATTTTTATTTGTTGTTACATTCCTCCTAATTCAAATAATGATGTTTATTCGAATTTTAACAAGGCAATTGATTGTATATCTTCGGAAATGAGTTCTTCAGATGAATTAATCATTTGTGGTGACTTCAATCACCCTAATATTAATTGGGTCCAGCATGATGAAGAATCTTATCTTCTTCCAACAAATGTAACTAGTGAAATAGAATGTTCCTTCTGTGATAATCTTAATGTTAACTACCTACAACAAATATCATATATTAAAAACTTCCAGTCTAGACAACTAGATCTTATTTTTACATCTGATTGGGATAATTTAATGATTTCACAATTTGAGACTTCTCTAGTTAATATCGATCAATTTCATCCACCTATCTCGTTCTCTTACTGTTATAACGTGCCGCCGTTAGTAACAAATGCTACGTCATATAGATTTAATTTTAAAAAAACTGACTTTCATGGCCTTAATACTTTCTTAAATTCTATAGACTATGATAGATTGCTTAATAATGTAGAATTTAATTCTGCCATAGAAAATTTTTATAACATTATTCTATATGGTTTTAATATTTTTGTGCCGCAAATTATTAACAAAGGGACCAATAATAGTCCGCCGTGGTTTTGTCATGAACTCAGAAAGCTGAGAAATATTAAAAATAAAGCATGGCGAAAATGTCTCAAATCTAAAAATAACATTGATTATATTAATTTTGTAGATTTATTTAATATTTTTAAACAAAAAGTAGATATTAAATACAATAATTATGTTGACGACATGTCATTTAAGCTTATTGATAATCCTAAATTATTTTGGAATTTTGTTAATTCTAAAAGAAAATCAGATGAATTCCCTTACTTTATGAGTTTCAATGGTCACTTAAGTAATGATCCTTCTGTGATATCTAATTACTTTCGTGACCATTTTTCTGATTCATACGGTAATTCTGATTTTCAATTAAATGAGACTTATTTTAATCATTTAGACACTTTTCCTAAGACTACTCTTCAGGATATTAGTTTTGATGACTCTCTTACTAAGTCCTTTCTGGATAAGCTTGGTGATAACTCGTCTGCTGGACCTGATGGCATACCGGACATTATTCTGAAAAATTGTTCTACTTTATTAAATGTACCGCTATCTATTTTATTTAGACACTCTCTATCGACGGGCATATTTCCAGATATATGGAAAAAATCGTATATTAGACCAATACATAAGAAAGGGTCTAAAATAGATGTTATTAATTATCGTCCTATAGCTAAACTATCTAGTATACCGAAGTTATTTGAACTAATGGTCTTTGATTCAATTTATGAACACTGTGTAGGTTTCTTAGTACCTAATCAACATGGGTTCATGAAACATAGATCGACGGTAACTAATTTGGTTGAGTCTACTTCCAATATTATTAATAGCAGGATTTCAAACGGATGTATTATATAGTGACCTTAGTAAAGCATTTGATCTATTACCCCATACTATTATATTATTTAAGCTTGAAAAATTGGGTTTTCCCCCTTATTTTGTTAAATGGATTGAATCTTATTTATCTAATAGATCTTATAGTATTCGATTTAGAACAGCTATATCGTCATCTTTTAAAGCTAATTCTGGGGTACCTCAAGGTAGCCATCTTGGACCATTATTATTTATTATTTCGATAAATGATGTAGTGTCTATAATTAAAAATAGCAGTATAGGTATATACGCAGACGATATGAAGATATATAAAAATGCCGCGCAGCCGAACTACTGATCAGTAGTTTTATAATTACGGGCTTTTTTTAAATTCAACTACTCTAAATGCATATTTGGAGTATATGTTGTTATTCGTGATTTTATACTACTACTTACTAAATTTCAGATGCGACATTAAACCTATTTTTTGGAGCTTATTCACAATTGGAAAACACATTTTGAAAACCCTTTTTCCATATTTTAGTATTTGGCGCCTCTAGCGGTAGAAATTGGAAATACAATTAACGGCATCGTATTCTACTCTTAATTACCTTTCCAACGAGTAGTCACACTTCATTTTTGGTGCACATTTACATTAAATTACAATTTTTTACTTGTATTTTACTGCCCTCTAGTGGCAAAAAATCAGATTATGAGTATGCCTGATTTATTTTAGTTTATATTAGCTTTCCAGCGCTTGCTTTCCCTTCATTTTTGGTAAAGATTCACCAAGTTGAATAACATTTTTAAAAAACAATATAATTTATATTTTTCACCCTCTAGTGGTAGAATTTAAAATTATAACAACTGTGGTTTTATATTACTACTTACTACATTTCAGTTGCAACATTAAACTTAATATTTGGGGCTTATTGACTATTGAAAATCACATTTTAAAAATTAACATTTTATATATTTTAGGTTTCAACGCCTCTAGCGGTAGAAATTTGAAATACGGTTACTGGCATAATATTCTACTCTTAAATACCTTTCCAACGAGTGGTCAAACTTCATTTTTGGTGCACATTTACTATATAAAATTATAATTTTTATTCGGAAAAGAGGTTTTGGCAAAATGCGAATTGCGCCACCTACCGGCCGAATTTTGAAATTATATTAATTGCATCTCGTTCTCAATAAATCAAGCTTTCCATCGGTTTATCTATCATATACCTGAGTGTACATTAACCATGTGAAATAACTGATTTTTATTGTTTACACCGGACGGACAGACGGACAGACAGACGGACAAAAGCGTTAGCATAAGGGATTTTTTTTTTTAAAAAAGCCCTAAAAAGATTACTTCTTTGAAAGACTCATATTTGCTTGAAAATGATTTAGATCGTTTTTCAATGTGGTGTAACTCAAATTTTCTAAAACTTAATGTTGATAAATGTGTAATAATGACGTTTTCACGTCAACATTCGCCCAATCAATTTTCATATAAACTCCACGAAAAAACTGTTTCAAGAGTTAAATCCTTTAAAGACCTGGGTGTTTATTTCGATCCGAAATTGGACTTCAAGTTGCATTACAATTATATTATCAATAAAGCCAA
Source organism: Empis stercorea (assembly GCA_949752835.1). Classification (NCBI taxonomy): domain Eukaryota; kingdom Metazoa; phylum Arthropoda; class Insecta; order Diptera; family Empididae; genus Empis; species Empis stercorea. Next base: position 27,454,667 of record OX457085.1, read on the forward strand.
TTCAATGTTAGGTTTTATAAAACGGTGGTCAAAAGAATTTGCGGATCCTTATATATTAAAGTCACTATTTACTTGTCTTGTTCGTCCTAATCTAGAATATGCCAGTCAAGTATGGAATCCATACTTCGATATTCATGTTCGCCGAATAGAAGCAATCCAAAGAAATTTTATTAGATTTGCTCTTCGTCAATTTCAATGGTTGAACCCATACATTTTACCACCATATTTAGATAGGTTGAATCTCATCCATTTGACAACATTAGAAAAGAGAAGGGAATTGGCTGACGTGATCTTTTTAACAGAAGTAATAAATTTGCTAATTGATTCATTGTTCATTTTAAATAAAATTCAATTTGCTAATAATTATCGCTGTAGATCGCCTAATTTGTTCAGATTAGCTTTCCATAGAACTTCATATGGAAAGTTTGAACCTATTAATCGGATGCTGATATTATGTAATAAATATCAAAATCAAATAAGAAGTTCAACTTCTAAAAATAATTTAAAAAACTTAATATTAAGTAACTGAATTGTTTCTGCTATAATAATTGCTATGATTGTTATTACTGTTATTAATTAAATCTTTTGTTTATTACTATACTTAATTAGTAATTTGTAAACACTTTTAAATTGGAATTTATAGCTAGTTAATTAATATGAGTAAAATCAATTAAATACTTGACAATATTCTATTTTTTATATAGAATTAATATTTGTATTATATACATATTATTATTGTTTATATTTTATCTATATTTGATTACTCATAGTTACTATTTTAATTTTATATATTTTAAGAATTTTGTAATTTTATATATTTTAAGAATTTTGTAAGTTGTTTGATTTAAACACAAATAAATAAATAAAAAAAGTATTAATAAAAAAATTAACAAAATCTCAGTTGAAATTGATAAAAATGAATTTTTGAATTGTTGTGTAGGACTTGTTACGGTAAAAACCAAACCGTTTAGAATATTTGATGACCAAGAGTTTTTTAAAAAATATTTAAAGCCATTTGAAAATCACTTTTCAGTTACATAACTCAAAAATATTGTGTCATATATTACTCTGCTGGTGAAATAAAAAACATAAAAAACTGTGTACATAATAAAATGATTTGCCTTAAAATTGATGTCGCAAACGGAATGGAAAAACATATTGGCATTAATATACAGCATAGAAAAGATTTTAAAATTTATATTAATACAATCATGATCCAGTTAAAAAAAACACACGGCACAATTTCTGAAATATGAAATTATGAATTCTTTAAATGACTTTAATATCAACATCACATAAGTGTATTCAAGCACAACAGATAATGGGGCAAATGTTGTAAAAGCTTCAAAACTGTTTCAAGAGTTGCAGGAAACTCAAATCTACAACGCTGAAGAGTCACCAGAACACAATGAAGATGAGTTCGAAAACATACATTCCACATTGACGTCTGTTTTGCCAGTTGTAAGGTGCGCTGCTCACACATTACAATTAGCTGCAAACGATGTGATTAAAACCATCGGACCAAACATTGATGAATGTAGAAAAATTGTTAAGGCTATACGAGTTAAGTTTATAGATCATGATATTTTCCTTATACCAAATGCGTAATTTTATTGACAACAATTTGGACACAACTTTCCCTCACATAAGTTGGAGTTTTTTACAAACTTTGTAAACGCCTTTCAACCTTTGGCTATTTACACACAAAAATTACAACATGAACAGTACACTTGGCGACTTTTATAGAGATTAGTTATGTTGTGAGATTGAATTAGAATGTATTATTAATGAAAATTTGTATGCTGAAAAGGTGTTGGAATCACTTAATACTCGAAAAATAAAATTAATGCAAAATGATGCTTTTATTTCAGCAATTTAGTTAGATCCTAGATTTAATTTTATAAATAGCCCTTTTCTTAATCAGGAACAAAAAACTAAAGCAGTTGTAAGTTATTTAATTCTTCGTTTTATTTTAGTATCACAATGTTGCCTGATTTTTCATTAAGTATATTTACTATCTTATTTTTTTCAGTGTCATTTAATGGAGACATTTGAATTCATCAAACGTCTTGGAGGGGAAATGCAAGATGATATCCAAAATCCACTTAGTCCTATTCAACCTTCAACAAGTGGCAATTATAATTTAGTATTTGTTTTCCAAACTAGAGGAAAAAATGAATATAATGAAAGGGATGGCAAATAATACACACCAACAGAAATAAACATGAAGCAGAAACCCGAAAATTTTTCCTATGGAGAGCGAGTACCATTCGATTTAGATATATTAAATTATTGGAAAAATTCTAAAAGCAGGAGTAACGATATGGAGAAATTAATTAATGTAGTATTGGCTATACCTGCTACACAGGCTTCGGTTGAACGTGCTTTCAGTGCACTTTCAACAATAATAACAAAACAAAGAACTGAATTATCAAAAAACACAATTAATGATTTACTTTTAATAAAATTAAATAACAAATATTTAAAAAATATTGAGTTTGCCGCTTAGGAAATAATAAAGTTTGAGTTTATCATAAAAAAAGTGTTTTTTTCTTCTTTCCTTTCTTCAATATAAATTCTACATATTACGAATAATTAACAAATGATATTTATTTTCCATTCTTTTTTATAAAATTCTCGTTCACGAATAGAATTTAAAATAAAAAAAATTAAAAAATTAAATTCGTGAACTATCTATTCACTCGTGAGTGAATACAATTTTTTCATTCTCCTTAGCCTTACCTTGAACTTGTACAAAAACAAATGTTCACACCTGTTATTTGACAATTTTGATTTTGTTATAATATCGTATGTCCTATGCTTACCGTATATAATATCAGGAGATGCTCTATAATAGTCTTCTAGTCTATACTATACTAGACCCTTTTTCACGATACTTATTTCACGAATGCAAATTTGATTTTGACATTTGTTCATCTCTTTTTAACTCAAGTGAAAGAGAGAAACAAAAATGACAAACAATAAATGTCATATTTTTCACTTTTTCACAGGACTTTTCTTCAAAATTAAACTTTAAAATTTAATAGTTTATTGTTTTTAAATAAAATATTCGCACCGCTTTTTTTGTGGTGTTCACTACAACGCTGTTAATTTTTTTAAATTTTTACAAACTGTGTCAAATAGTTAAAGCTCTTTTTGCTGTCATTCCATTTACAGAACAAGCTATTTTGCTGTCAATCAATCCACAGCTAATTTCTCAAATGATTTGCCAATTGTGATTTATATTACAGCGAGAGCTTTTTTTAAATTTGACAGAAATTGTAACATTTTTGTTAATTTATGTGTGAAAAACATAAAGATTTGTATTAATTTAAAACAGTATTTATTATATCAATATTTTGTGATGACTTATTGTGTAATTAAAACGTGTAAATATCATTTCTTTGATAAATCACACGAATGTTTGGAAGTGTCTTTTTACAGATAAATATAGAAAATATATAAAGGTATTCGTGAATGTGGTGTTATTTTTTAACTAATAACAACTTATTTCCTTGAATTCAAGTAATAATATAATATGTTTAATTCAAATAACATTATAAAATTGAATATTAAAATTGTAAATTATTGAGCTAAAATATTCAAAAGAGCCTTCAATGAATATCAATTTGTCGACAGGGTCGTAGGTAAAAAATTTGTGTCCTATACATTATTTTGATTAATTGTTACAAAATAAATATTATTTTAGCTTTCTGAAGGATAAAAATTTAAGATTAGAATGGTATGAGGCAGTAAATATACTACCTGACGATTATTGTATGTATTATAAAGTGTGTTCTTTACAATAGATTTCAGATTACAATATTTTATTAATATATGTATTAGGAAAACTGCAGTTCCTACTTAACGCCTTATAGTATATACTCTTATATATTTTATATTTAATTTCTAAAATATTATTTATTTATTTTGAAATACAATTTTATTAAACACAATTTTATATTTATAATACAGAAAAAATAAAAATATAAAAATATAAAATAAAAATTTATAAAATTTATTTCAAATCCATAAATATTCATAACTATACATATTTTTAAAAAGAAAAAAACAGTAGGTTTTAGCCCGTTTAATAGGGTTGAACATTTGTTCAGCCACCAGCTGAACTAATCCTAAAATAAAAACGAAATTTAGATTAGTAATATTGATTACTATAAGAAATGAATTTACCTTTCTCGAATGGATGAAATCTTTCCAAAAATTAAAGAAATTTATTAAAAATATTTGGTAGTTTTACTTACAATAAAATGTCCAATAAATCTGAAAATATATAAAAAAGTTAGTATTGAACGTTTGTTTACGTTTTGTATGGAGAAAAAAGTAAAAACAACAATACATGAAATTTATATAGCTTTTTTAATCATTTATTGTTGCCTTTTTCGCCTGAAAAATAGTACAAATATGTATATAAAAACTTACCTGAATAATTGATTCGACAGCAATTAGATCAGGATCCTAACCTGAAATGAAAAGGAAAAATATTAGGTTTGTCCATACAAGTTTAGGAACAAATAAAACATAGAAATCCATAAACCAAATACATTATTTGATTTAAGGATTGATTAATAATAATAATAAATGCACTTACCTTGATATTTTTAAATAATTTAACACAAAACTAATAAGATGAATTGCCGGCATTTCAACTGTCAAACCGAAAAAACTATATATGAATATACGGCAGAACTCCATATTGTGTGACATGACAAGCCATGTACACTGTAAAAAAAGTTTTCGCGATTTTAACAAAAATATTTAAAAACGCGTAAAACGTTTAAAACGCTCGAAATTAAGTGTTTTAAGTTAAATTAGAAACTTGTATGAGTGGGAGTGAGATAATTGGAGAAAAAGAGATAACTATAGAAAATTCGAGTAAGTGTGGCCCGCAACGAATTTAAGGGGTATACACACGAATTTTTGTGCTCAAGTTAAGGGTGAGTAAATTATGGCGTACATAATTTACAATTTTTTGGAAATATTTACATTAATAATTGTATTATAACCTACAAAATGGAAATCATATATAAGTTAGAGCAAGAAATATTATATGCAATTAACGCGTAACTATTATAAAAAAGGAAAATTTTTAATTATGATGGTCGTTTTATATAATTTTAAAGATATTTAAAGGCGGGAAAAATTACATAACCATGACAGAATTTGCAGGATTGTGAGCTATAAAAGAGCGATGCGCAGAATCATCGTCCTCTTTAATTTTTCAAGCGTCAGCAAGATAATATAAAGGAACAATTGCGTGAGTAATCTAATAAATTTATTAACAAAAAATCTTTGTAGGAATTTAATCATTAAAAATAAGGTCAACAATTACGCATAATTTTTGTGGAAAGTTGTGACTGTGTTGCGGTGATTGAATTTTGTTTTTTCGTTAAAATTTTATTCTTTTTAAAATTATTACAAGAAAAGTTAAATTGCCAATCACGGTCGACATTTTGAATTTTGCATTTGATTAAAATTAATTTTTTTTCTGAATTTTAATAATTTTTTTGAATATTTGAATTAATTTAAATAATTAATTATAATTTTATTAAATTTATTGTGAGTTTGATTATTTAAAAAAAACAAATGTAACTTTTGCAATGCATGATACGCGAATTATACATGATAAAACAATTTGTTGAATTTTAGTAATTTTATTAAATAAATTAAATTGTAATTAAATTATATTGAATTTTAATATTTTTTATTTGAATTATATTATGAAATATTGTATTACAAATTTTTTTTAATATTACTGTGATATTGTAACTTAATATTTAAATGGATTTAATAAATTATATTGGATCGAAAACTCAATCTTTATGGTAGTAAAGATAAGTTTAATCTTTCATAATTTGGGTGCAATTTAGAAATTAAGGAAAGGGAATAAATTGGTTTCATACCAATATGGCATCAAATTTGAAAAAGGCGTTAGTTAAGCAAAGTATTCTGGGAAAAAAATTCAGAAACTAATAACAAATAGAAAAAAAACCAAATTAGAAAAAAGGAACGTCGGATTTTACGAAAATAAAATTTCCGATTTATTACAATTATGGAAAGAATATAATATATGATAATGATACAAAATATCGCAGAATCTGGTGAGGAGTGTGCCGATACATATATAACAGAAGATCAGTACTCTGATTTAGAATTAGTATACTCAGAATATGTACTCAGAAAAGATAATTTAAAATTAAATCAAGAGCCTAGTGTACAGCAGGAGCAAACAGCAACAGGATCAACAACAATGTTGAACAATCACGCATCAAATACAACTACCACGAATATCGTTACCAACATTTAATGGAGATTATAATGGATGGAGATCATTTCATGATTTGTTCAAGTCCATGATTCATACGAATCCACAATTACTAGCTGTGCAAAAGCTGCAATATTAAAACGGATGTTTAACTGGTGAAGCAGAGAGGCTGCTAAATCACATACCAGTTACAGATGATGACTATGAGCCAGTGTGGACAAAGTTGAAGAACCGTTACGAAAATTAACGGTTATTAGTAAATACTCAAATTAAAATTTTAGTTAATTAACCGAAAATCATTGAAAATGGAAGTGATTAATTGAAACCACGGACGATTGTGAGCAACAATTGAAATCGCTCAATGTGGTTGTATCCAGCTGGGATACACTAATAATATATTTATTAGTTCCAAAACTACCTTTCGTTACGTTAAGGTTAAGAGGAGCTAGATGATACACAGAACTTACCCTTATAAATGTAAGAGCTGTCATAATAAACATCATAGCTTGTTGCATGCACCTTTACATTGCGATAACGAGGTGACCAAGGAACTCCAAGGGTTCAGAACTATGAATAAGGTTGAACATTCAAATACAAAAGGGGAAACCCTTAAGGGAACGAGTTTTTTCGTAGCTGAACAACATAATGCGTTGTTAGCAACAGTACTAGTAGCAGTGAATGATCGAAATGGTCGATGTATTGCTCTACCCTGTTTAATTGACTCAGGTTCGCATTTATCATTTATTACGGAAGCTAGCTGACATGCGACCTTCACATACAACGGTCCAAGGACAATAGGAGCATCTGAAGCATTTGAGCCTTGCAGATACCACTCATCATATACCTGGAGGTATTGATATATTGCTCGGAGCAGCAGTATTAGCTGAAATCCTACAAGGAGGATTAATTAAAGGAACAAAGGAGGCACCAGTTGCCATAGAAACAACATTGGGATGGATATTGCTTGGACCTTGTCCAGGAATATCGAATCACTCAGTACAGGCATTTACAGCCATTAGAAAGCCAAATGATGAAATATGTCATCAACTCAAACAATTTTGGGAAATAGAAGAAATTCCCACGAAAACAATTTTGAAGCCTGAAGATCAGGAATGTGAAAATATTTATACGGAAACAAATATCAGACTTGATAATGGACAGTATCAAGTACGGCTCCTATTTATAGGTGGGCATGATCCAGAGTTAGGATCATCTAGAATGAGAGCATATAAGCGATTTGAAAATTTGAAAAATAAATTTAAAGCAAATGCAGCATTAGAAGCAGAATATAGAAAATGCTTAGATGAATATTTAGAATTGGCTCCATGTAAGTGACACAAGATAATGAAGAAGATCAATATTATATACCTCATCATGCTGTATTTAAGGAGAGCACCACTACAAAGCTGCGCGTTGTATTTGATGCCTCTGCAAAGACAAGTAATGGTAAATCGTTAAACGAACAAATGCTTATTGGTCCAACATTACAACTAACACTGTTCTCTACATTGATGAAGTGGAGAAAACATAAGATCGCTATAACAGCGGATATTGAGAAAATGTATCGAATGATACAAATAGCACCAGATCAAAGAAAATATCGGAGAATACTTTGGAGGGATAATGCAACAAGTACGGATATGGATTGTCATTTAAAAACAGTTACTTTTGGAACAGCAGCTGCACCTTATTTAGCTATTAAAACATTACAACAATTAGCTATAGATGAAGGAGGTAACTATCCGTTAGCATCAAAGGTTGCATTATCTGATTTTTATGTGGATGATCCATTGAGCGGTGCTGATAGCATTGAAGAAGCAAAAAAAAATCAGAAAGAATGCATAGAAATGTTGAGTAAAGGCAAAGAGTATGTATAAGAAGAGTTCAAAACTCATATAAGAAATTCTGTTAATTTTTTAATTTATTTTTCTGAAAAAATAAATCCCTCAAATTGTGTATACACACAATGTACGAATTTTTGCATGGATAGAAAAAAGCTGTTGCTTATTTATTAACAAAATTTGTATGCAAATAGCTTTTAAAACTAAAAAATTAACCTAGTCGGCAGGAAATATTTCGAATTGTTTTGAAGTATGTGTATTTGAAAATGCTTTATTTCTTATCGGATTTGATCTTAAAATTTGCTTACATATGAAATTTTTTGTATGAGTTTTGAACTCTTCTTATATATACTCTTTGGTAAAGGACATTTCAAACTAAGAAAATGGGCCAGTAATCAACCGGAAGTGGTTGAAGATTTGCCATTGGACCATCGGGAATTGAAAGGAGTATTTCAATTCGATGAACATGAAGTTCTGAAAACTTTGGCAATACGATGGTATCCAGGAACGGATTATTTTACATTTATAGTAACCAACACCAATCAACAAGCAATAACGAAACGGGCTATCGCAATTAGCATCGTTATATGATCCATTAGGCTGGATAACACCTGTAATTATTTATTTATTTGTGTTTAAATCAAACAACTTACAAAATTCTTAAAATATATAAAATTACAAAATTCTTAAAATATATAAAATTAAAATAGTAACTATGAGTAATCAAATATAGATAAAATATATACAATAATAATATGTATATAATAAAAATATTAATTCTATATAAAAAATAGAATATTGTAAAGTATTTATGTAAATTGATTTTACTCATATTAATTAACTAGCTATAAATTCCAATTTAAAAGTGTTTACAAATTACTAATTAAGTATAGTAATAAACAAAAGATTTAATTAATAACAGTAATAACAATCATAGCAATTATTATAGCAGAAACAATTCAGTTACTTAATATTAACTTTTTTAAATTATTTTTAGAAGTTGAACTTCTTATTTGATTTTGATATTTATTACATAATATCAGCATCCGATTAATAGGTTCAAACTTTCCATATGAAGTTCTATGGAAAGCTATTCTGAACAAATTAGGCGATCTACAGCGATAATTATTAGCAAATTGAATTCTATTTAAAATGAACAATGAATCAATTTGCAAATTTATTACTTCTGTTAAAAAGATCACGTCAGCCAATTCCCTTCTCTTTTCTAATGTTGTCAAATGGATTGAGATTCAACCTATCTAAATATGGTGGTAAAATGTATGGGTTCAACCATTGAAATTGACGAAGAGCAAATCTAATAAAATTTCTTTGGATTGCTTCTATTCGGCGAACATGAATATCGAAGTATGGATTCCATACTTGACTGGCATATTCTAGATTAGGACGAACAAGACAAGTAAATAGTGACTTTAATATATAAGGATCCGCAAATTCTTTTGACCACCGTTTTATAAAACCTAACATTGAATTGGCTTTATTGATAATATAATTGTAATGCAACTTGAAGTCCAATTTCGGATCGAAATAAACACCCAGGTCTTTAAAGGATTTAACTCTTGAAACAGTTTTTTCGTGGAGTTTATATGAAAATAAATATAAGTTGCAAAACTAAAATTATAGTTGCAAAACTAATTATTCAAGAGTTATGGATATCTGGATGCTCGTGGGATGCGAACGTGGACAAAGCCGCTGCATTGAAATGGCAAGAATTTAAAGGAAGTTTTTCAACTTTAAGCAAATTAAGAATTCCTCGTTGGCTAGGCAATAATAAAGCAGCAATTAATACACAAATTCATGGATTTTGTGATGCATCCATTAAGGCATATGCAGCAGTGGTGTACATGCGAATCGAGCATGAAGATGGGTTACTTCGAATTTGAAAATAAAGGTGGCTCCAATTAAACCAGTTACGTTGCCAAGATTAAAATTATGTGGAGCATTGTTGTTGTCAAGATTAATAGACACTACTATTCAATCGATGGATTTAAAGGAATATAAAATAACTGCATGGACGGATTCCACGATAGCGCTTCAGTGGCTACAAAATCATCCTTCAAGACGGAAAACTTTTGTGTATCATCGAGTAGCAGAAATTCAAGAAAAGGTGGAACCTAGCAAATGGAGACACATACCAACGGAAGATAACCCAGCAGATATTGCATCAAGAGGCATTTCTACGAAAGAAATAATTGATCATTTAATTTGGTGGCATGGTCCAAAATGGTTAGTGCATAATGAAAGCGAATGGCCACAGGTTATAATTCCAAATACAGTTCCAACGCTGGAAGCAAAGAAAACCTCTGTAACATTAATGGTATGTGACACCAATGAGCTGATGATAAGATTCTCATAGTTTGTGAAAATGAAACGAATAGTAGCATTAATATTAAGATTTGCTCACAATACAATTACAGGAAATATAAAAAGAACTGGAACACTACTTAAATACGAAATAAAACCTTTGAGTATATAGAACAGAAGTTATAATATAAATTTGCCCCTACAAGCTATGTCACCAAGTTTTTGACAATTTTTTTACTTGTCAAAAAGTAAATTACTTGTCAAAAATTTGCAAATGATTGTCAAAAATTTGCACATTTTATATAGAAATATATGAAATATTTCTCTTTACCCCCCAACAAAAAAATGCTTCACATTATTTTAACTATAGCATCTCCTGTTCTATTAACTCTAAGAATAAAACAAGCAACAAATATTATAATTAAAATAATTCAACAAAACACATTTCAAGAAGAATATAACCAACTAAGCAATAAGAAATTTATTGTCAAAAAGAGTGCATTACTACAATTAATGCCATTTATGGATAAAACTCAAATAATGAGAGTAGGTGGACGATTAGCTAATGCAAATATTACATATGCAAGGAAACGTCCTATAATTTTGCCGCAAAATCATCATATTACAAATTTAATAATTGATGAAATTCATAAAGATACCTTACATGGTGGAGTTAAACTAGTTCTTAATACTAGTCGACATTTTTATTGGATCATAAACGGAAAACGAACTATTGCAAGTCAAATAACAAATGTGTAACTTGTATAAGATATAGAAAATAAAATAATATACAACAAATGGGAAATTTGCCATATTCACGGGATAATGTGTCTAAGCCTTTCACTCATGTAGGTATGGATTTTAGCAGGACCAATTATGACACGAATGTATTTTCATCGTAATGCCAGAATTTACAAAAGATATTTTTGCGTTTTCGTTTGTATGGCAACAAAGGCATTGCATTTAGAAATAGTTTCTAATCTCACATCGTCAGCATTTATAGCAGCATTTCGTAGATTTGTGGCAAGAAGAGGCTTGTGCACAGACATTTAATCAGATTGCGGGACAAATTTTAAGGGAGGCAAGATAACACTTGATAGAGAAATTGATCAAACAATTACGGAAGCAACTCCAATCATGGCCCAGCATTTTAGCCACAAGGAAATTAATTGGCATTTCAACACCCCAGGAGCACCTCATTTTGGTGGACTATGGGAGGCTGGAGTAAAGGCGGTAAAATTTCATTTGAATATGCTACCTTACTGTGTCAAGTTGAAGCTTGCTTAAATTCTAGACCACTGGCAATTTTTGGATAATAGGAACGATGATATGGTAATTTTAACACCAGGGCGTTTTTTAATCGGGCAAACAATTAATGCAGTACCAGAACCAGAAATATTACAAGGTGTCACACCTGCACAAAGATGGCGACATATTCAGTTAAATATTACAAGGTGTTACACCTGCACAAATATGGCGACATAATGACACAACAATTTTGGACAAAATGGTCCAAGGAATATTTAAATACATTACAACAGAGATCAAAATGGCAAACAACCAGTAAAAATGTCACGGTGGAAGAGTTAGTATATTGGTAAAGGATGAAAATACATCTCCAACATTTTGGCCACGTGGTCGAATAAAACAAATATTCCCAGGATCAGATGGACTTGTTAGAGTGGTTCAAGTTCGAACTCAAAATACAATACTGAAAAGACCAATTAACAAAATTTGTCCCATATTAGTTGAAAATACATAACCATTATTATTAATGATATGTTGTGTTGTTACGTGAATGTATCAGTCCAAGTCATGTTCCATGTTATATGTAGTTTGAAAACAGATTAATAATAATAACAATTAAATTAAATAAGATTGAATGAAAATTAAATGAATTAAATGAATTAAAATTTTAAATATTTTTTGTTTTATTGAAAATAATACAAAAGTACAGTTTGGGTTGAACTACTCGTTCAACAGGGGGGAGAATGTTAAGCCACCAGATGAACTAATCCTAAAATAAAAATGAAATTTAGATTAGTAATATTGATTACTATAAGAAATGAATTTACCTTTCTCGAATGGATGAAATCTTTCCAGGTTTATCTAAAAAAATTAAAGAAATTTATTAAAAATATTTGGTAGTTTTACTTACAATAAAATGTCCAATAAATCTGAAAATATATAAAAAAGTTAGTATTGAACGTTTGTTTACGTTTTGTATGGAGAAAAAAGCAAAAACAACCATACATAAAATTTATATAGCTTTTTTAATCATTTATTGTTGCCTTTTTCGCCTGAAAAATAGTACAAATATGTATATAAAAACTTACCTGAATAATTGATTCGACAGCAATTGGATCAGGATCCTAACCTGAAATGAAAAGGAAAAATATTAGGTTTGTCCATACAAGTTTCGGAACAAATAAAACATAGAAATCCATAAACCAAATACATTATTTGATTTAAGGATTGATTAATAATAATAAAAAATGCACTTACCTTGATATTTTTAAATAATTTAACACAAAACTAAATGCCGGCATTTCATCTGTCAAACCGAAAAAACTATATATGAATATACGGCGAAACTCCATATTGTGTGACATGACAAGCCATGTAGACTGTAAAAAAAGTTTTCGCGATTTTAACAAAAATATTTAAAAACGCGTAAAACGTTTAAAACGCTCGAAGTTAAATTAGAAATTTGTATGAGTGGGAGTGAGATAATAAGAGAAAAAGAGATAACTATAGACAATTCGAGTTAGTGTGGCCCGTGTTGTGCCTTCAACATTTGTATAAATCCAATTTATTCAATTATCCCACGATTCCAAATTGTCTTGTAAGCAATAAATTACCTGGGCGGATGTTCCCACAAATAATTAAAATTTAATATTTAAATATAATCGATCATAAATCCAAAAAATTGGATCATGTAACGAATATTTTGCTAAGCAAAATATGCCGATTTATACATTTTTTGAAGGTAAAAAATTAGCGTAGAATATAAGAAAAGTAAAATCAAAGTGAGTTGAAAAAAGGTATTCAAGCGAAACGGTCTTATCATTTATCAAAATTACGGAATTACTTTTAGAAAATAAACCTATTACGGGAATTTAATTAGGATTTATGTTGATCGAACTTACAACATTGGTGCAGCCGGTATTTTTAAATATTTGTAAAAAATAATTACATTCAAAAGTATTAGTATTGTTTTAAAAAGTAAAATATAAAGAGAGTTATTTTAGTGACTTTAACAACACCACAAATCGCAAAAAAAAAAAAAAGAATTATTTAAAAAAAAAAAGTACATAAGTTAATTATTGCCGTCTTGATTAAAAGTCAAAGTTTTAATTGAAATATTTGTGAAAGTGTATTAAAATAAAAATAATAATAAAACATCAAAGTGAATGAAAGACAAAAAAAAAACATCATAAAACACGTTAAACATTATTTTCATTTGAGACGACGACGATGATCAGTTAAGCAGATATTATACAAGTAGGTGTGAATCTTTATTACATATTATTCTATTTTTCAAAAACAAAAATCTAGATTTTCTTATTCTATATTAAATTAAAATTATTATACCGTATATATTAAAATTATTAAAAGTTTCAAAAGTGGTACTAAAAGTTATGCAATTATATTTCTAATCTCAAGACCTATATTAACGATCAATATCTCAGTGGCTGTCTCAAATTTTATTTATTTGTGTTTATAATTTTATGGCTAATATTGAGGTATTGCAAGAAGAAATTGAACAGTTAAAGAAAGAAAAGAGAGATCAAGAAAGGGAAATTCAAACTTTTAATGATACTCTTTTAGGTGAAATAAAAAATTTTACAAGTAGGGAAGTTTTTCAGTTAGTTAAAACTCAAATCTCAGCTCAGTGGGGTCAATTTACACGGTTAGAAACTACTGATGCAATATTAGCTAAATTTATTAAAATAATTAAGGAAATTCAAAAAAAAAATTGGGAAGAAATAAATGATTTAAGAAACAGATTAGTAGAAACAAATAAATTAATAAAAAATTTTAAAGAAAAACAAATTGTAGCAGAAAACTATAGTAAAGAAGCAGAGTTAAAAATAGATAATCTCGCTACCCAAATTCGAGACGGTATATTATTAGAAAAAAGTTATTACGAAGAATTGCAAGCAAATAGTAAACTCGTTACGTCATATAAGGAAGAAATAAATAAAATAAGTATAGAAGGGGAAAGCACACAAATAGAACTTATTAATAAAGTAGAAGATTTAAGAGAAAAAATTAGGGAAAAAGAACATTTAATCGAAGCATTAGAAGAAAATATATCATATTTATGGGAAAATAATATCGGAAAATCTCAAGATATTTCTACAATTAATTTAGAAAAAAACGAAACATTGGAATTTGGTAAATCTGAATGTTTAGAAACCGAATTCGACTATTTTACTAGTGATAATAAAGAATTATTAGGAGATATAGAAGAATTAGATAGAATTACAGTAAACGAAATAATTAAAGAAATAACGGAAAATTTAGTTAAAAGTGACGACATGCCTTACGAAAAAATAGGTAAAACAATTTCGCGTTTAGTGCCACAATTTTCAGGCATTAGAACACCAGACTTATCAAATAAAGTTTATGAATTTTTAAACGCCTGTAATCTGGCATTAAAATGTATAGACAGTAAAGATGAAGCTATATTTATATCTCTTCTTTCCACCAAGTTGGTCGGTGATGCGTTCGAACTGATTCGTGGTCATAATTTAAAAACTTTAAAAGAATTAGAAAAAGTTTTAAAAAATACATATCTTTCAGCTAGAACGTTAGATAGTGTTATGAGTGAACTGAAACAAACTTATCAGTGTATAGGAGAAGATATAAAAGCATACTCAAGGCGACTTTTAAACTTAGAAACAATTGCCAAAGAGATAATAAATGCCAGTTATAATTCAACTGACTCCGTTGCTTTAGTAAAAGAACTAGAAAAGTCAGTAATAACAGTATTTAAAATTGGTTTAACAGATCCCGCATTACGTCAATTCATGCTGACGTGTAATGAAACTGTTATAAATAATTTAGTCGAAACCGCGATAAAAATTTCTTTGCTTTTGTATTCTCAACAAAGTCAACCAACGTACTCACAGAATTTAGTTAATAGTCAGACTACATCTTATATGCCAAATATTGTACCAAATACTTTTCCAAATTATCAGTTACCCACACAATTATTTTCCCCGCAAAACACGTTCTTAAATAGGCAAACTCAACCGCATAACCAAGTACACAACGATATACAAACTAATGATAACAATTGGTATTTAAATAATAATTCACTTTATCATTTAAATAATAATTATAACAACAACTTTAATACAAACACTAATAACCATCCGTCAACAAGTAATACCCTAAAGAACTCCTCAATAGAAACTCAGCGAAATGAAGACTTTAATAAAAAACAACAAAATTTTAAAATAAAATGTGGTTTTTGTAGTAAGATTGGCCATACTTATGCGGAGTTTATGGTCACAATAATAATACATGCCCAAGGTCACAAATTTTAACAACAAACACCACTAAACAAAAAATGAAATGTAAATGGTGCTCAAGACTTGGACATTTAGAAGAAACATGTTTCAGCAAAAAAAACTATTATAAGCAAAATAGAGAAGTGGGAAACGACCAGGGGGCCAGTTCGTCCAACTAAGCTGTGCCCCAGCAACTGAATCAAAATTAGAAAGTAACAACATTACAACAATAGATCATAATAATAAAACATTGGAAGATACTTCATCAAATAAAAATAAACTAATTTCTACAATAGATATGCATTCAGATTCAGAAACTATTCTATATATGGATAAAAAAAAACTTAAATCTAAATTTAAAAGCAAACAAAAAACTAAGAAAAATAATCATATTTACAAACAGAAATCCATAACCTCAGACAATAAATTAAATCGCGAATTTAAACGTGAAACAGTAAAAATTGACCTTCAAAATTTTTATAAGCATATTATGTTACCCACAATTAGTTTTTTATTTACATATATTTCAGTACAATTAGAGAATTTTCATGACGTATTTAACATTATTATTGCAAATCTAGACTTTTATTCTCTGTATTGTAAAGTTATAAACTTTTTAATGAAATTTACAACAGTTAAAAGAAAAACTACATTATATTTGCTTAAAAAATTTAAGCAAGATGATGTTTTCATAGAAATTCCATCGCGTACTACTAAAAATGGTAAAATAATAGTTCTAGTTGATACCGGAGCGGATATAAGCCTTATAAAAAGGCAAGTTTTAAAAAATTTTAATACAATTAACAATCACGAAACAAGAGAATTAGGTGGTGTATTTGGTGGTGTAAATAAAACACTAGGTACTATAGAAATTAACAATTATTTAGATTTTAGTACAAAATGGCATGTAGTAAGTGATATAAAAGATATTCCGGCTGATGGAATAATAGGACGCGATCTTTTATGGAATCATTCTGTTATAAATACCATTGAGAAAACAATAAAATTTCACGATAATAAAGGAAATTTTATTTCGGAATTACCTTTAAAAACATTATCTGATTTAAACAATCAACCCAAATCTAACATATTAAAAATATCTTCACGTACCCAAACTGTGGTAAAAATAAAGGTTCCTCCAAGGTCAGGTGAATTTGTTGTTAAATCACAAGAAATTTCACCAGGTATTTATATCGCGAATACAATAATAAAAGTCAAAAAGAATTTCTGTAGTATACCCATTCTAAATTCCACCACATCAGATTTTAGTTTAAGTGAAAGTTTCGTGCCAATTTTAACCAGTTTCAACAAATATAGAATTATAAACAAAAATAATAATAAAATATTTAATATAACTAGTAATTCAGCAGCTAGTAGAACCAAGTTATTATTAGAATCTTTAAAACTAGGTAATTCTTTAAATCACGAAGAGAAAAATTCGATAGAAAATTTATGTGTCCAATTTAGTGATGTTTTTCTATTAAAAGGCGACCCACTTACACATACCTCGGTATTATCTCATAATATACCAACAAAGTTGGACCAAGCACCCATCCATCAAAAACAATATAGGTTGCCAGAAGTTCATAAAAACGAAATAAATAATCAAGTTTCAAAAATGTTATCAGACGGAATTATATCACCTAGTAAATCACCTTGGAATTCTCCATTGTTAATTGTTCCAAAAAAAAATGGTATAGACGGTCAAAAACGATGGCGTATTGTAATAGATTTTCGTAAGTTAAACGAAAAAACTATAAAAGACGCATTCCCACTGCCTAGAATAGAAGATATTCTGGACCAGTTGGGACACTGCCGATATTTTACAACCCTCGATTTAGCTAGTGGTTATCACCAGGTCTTAATAGACCCGGCTGATAGACCAAAAACAGCTTTCAATACCAGTTTAGGACACTATGAATTCAATAGGATGCCGTTCGGTTTAACGGGTGCCCCGGCAACTTTTCAAAGGATAATGAATCACATCCTTACCGGATTGCATGGTATTGACTGTTTCGTCTATTTAGATGACATAGTCGTATATGGCAAAAATTTATCAGAACACAATACAAAATTAGCAAATGTACTTAATAAATTAAGAAAAAATAATTTAAAATTAAATGTAGAAAAATGTAACTTCCTTTGCCGCGAAGTGGTATATTTGGGTCATAAATGTTCCGAGGCAGGAGCATTACCTGATCCATCCAAAACGAGCTGTGTTACCGATTATCCTATACCAAAAAACGTCAAACAAGTCCAGTCATTTTTAGGCTTTGTAAATTATTACAGGAAGTTTATTCCTAACCTGGCTGATTTAGCAGCACCAATTACAAAATTACTAAAAAAGGGCACAACCTTCAAGTGGAATCTTGAGTGTCAAAAATCATTTGAATCCCTAAAGCATTCTATAACTTCTCCGCCTATTTTAATATATCCTGACTTTACGCAACCTTTTATCCTTACTACTGATGCTAGCAACGTAGCGTTAGGGGCAGTGCTGTCCCAAGGACCAGTAGGACAGGATAAGCCTATTGCTTTTGCTAGCAGGACATTAAATGACGCTGAAAAAAAATACATAACTATTGAAAAAGAGTTACTAGCTATTGTCTGGGCTACAAAAAATTTTCGAACCTACCTTCTAGGTCGAACATTTGTAGTTTACACTGACCACCGACCACTAAAAGGTGTATTCAACGTAAAAGATCCAACGTCTAGACTAGTACGTTTTCACCACAAGCTCTCTGAGTATGATTATAAAATAGAATACAAACCTGGTAAATTTAATATTAATGCGGACGTCTTAAGCCGAATTCCACAAAATAAAAATTTAAATGAAAAAATTGTTGCTGTTCAAACAAGAAGTAAGACAACAATAAAGAATCATATGCAAAATAATAATACAGTAAACCAGGATATAGTGCCTAACCTAAACAAACAACAACCACAGTCAGAAAATTATGTAAAACTAACCGACCCAAAAGAAATTCAAACAGTGTTACACGACTTTCATTATTCTGTACTTGGTGGTCATCAAGGAATGAAGAAAACGTATTGGAGAATTCGACAACAGTTTCGTTGGAGAAATATGCAAAAAGATATTAACGAATTTATAAAAAAATGTTCAAAATGTCAAGTTAATAAAAGTTCAAAATTAACGAAAATGCCTATGGTTGTTACAGACACCCCCGGTCTTCCTTTCGATAAAGTTTATATGGATATTGTTGGACCTCTTCCCCTCTCATACTCTGGTAATAGATATATACTCACCTTTCAGGATGATCTTACTAAGTATATGGCTTGCGCAGCACTACCAGATACAGAAGCTTCAACCGTAGCGAAAACATTTTATGAAGAAATAATAACCAGGTATCGTATTCCGAAAATTCTTATAACCGATAATGGTACAAATTTTACATCTAAATTATTTGCTCAAATTTGCAAATTGCTTCAAATAACTAAATTGCATATAACAGCATACCACCCGCAGGCAAATGGCTCCTTAGAGAGAAGCCATAGACCACTAGCAGAATACTTGAGAACTTTTGTAAATAATGATACACAAAATTGGGATCAGTGGTTAAGGCAAGCAATGCATGTGCATAACAATACTCCACATATATCGACCAAATTATCTCCGTTAAATTCTTTATATGGTTTCAGATTCGAAATGCCAACGAATTTAAAAAGGAATCCTGTACCAATCTATAATCACGATAGTTATCCGTTACAACTAAAATATCAATTACAAAAGGCACATCAAATAGCTAGAGAAAATCAAAATATAGCAAAAAAAAGGTCAAAGAAAAATTATGACCAATATATTAATCCAGTTTTGTTTAAGCCTGGCGATAAAGTTTTATTAAAAAATCCAACCAAAAAACACAAATTTTCTCCAATTTGGATTGGTCCATATACAGTGGATTCAATTAATAGTTCTGTGACCACTACAATCAAAATTGGAAAGAAAATAAAAAAAGTGCACAATAACAGATTAAAATTATTCAATGAGTAGTCAACTTATTTAAAAATATGCATTAGGGTATACAATAAAATTATTTTGTAACTAAAGTTTACACCCTAATATATTCTATATTTTTTCTAATAAAACTAATTAATTAACAAAATAATTTAGTCTATTTACAGAAAATTAGTAGAATTAGTTCGTTTTGGAAATATATGAACATCATACGAACATTCAACCTAACCAAAGGAAAAAATTAAAAATAAATAGATAAATATCTTTTTCTTAGTTTAATTCACAGATGCCTATGGAAAAAGAGTAAACCAATGAAGATATAAAATAAATACAAATAAATATTAATATTAATATACATAAATAAATATATATGTTTTTTTTATAGTTTACATTGTCAGAAGAAGAGCATTAAGAAATTAAACTTTAATATTAATATAATTAAATAAGA
The DNA here is from genome assembly GCA_949752835.1 of Empis stercorea. Taxonomy (NCBI): domain Eukaryota; kingdom Metazoa; phylum Arthropoda; class Insecta; order Diptera; family Empididae; genus Empis; species Empis stercorea. The sequence goes on from OX457085.1 coordinate 27,475,059, forward strand.
GTATAAAAAAAAAACAATTACTATTTAGTCCTAATTTTTTTTTATATAATATTAATTGTAACGTATATTATAAAAAAAAAATTTTTACAAAAAAAATAATAACTAAAGTTGTTTAAAAATTAAATCTTTGTCTTAAAATATTTTTTTTATTGAAAGTAAAATATATATTATAATAAATTAAACATACAAAAAAAAAAACTTGAATTAAAATGAAAATAATCAACATTTATACGCAATTCATTAGCATTTATATACATATAAGCCTCATGCGTTGTCTAAAAGTGGAAAACCCCTACGAACTGCTGGAACTAAATCCATCGCCCGTTATTTTTGAAAAAGTTGGAAAAGCAGTGTTTTATAAGGACATTTGGACAATATTTACTAAATTTACTCCATTGGATTTTGATAAAATTTTGGATTTTATTGACAGATATGAAAATGAAATAGCTGAACTATGTGGTATTGTACAATATAACAACGCTAGAAAAAGCTCGGCATTGTTAAAGGAGCGTCAAAATCTTCAGCGTTTTTGTAAACTTATGATCAAAGAAACTTCTATAATAACGTTATCACTTAGACGAAATAATGAACACATAAGGCACATATTTATGCAAAGCAGAAAAAAAAGATCCATTGATGCAATTGGCAGCTTCGAAAAATGGGCATTCGGCACCATGGATAATAAGGATGCGCACGCTATTTACAATAAATTATCAACATTAGACAAAGCTAGTTCTCAGAATCTGGAATTAATTAAACATCAAATAACTGTTATGCATTCAAATTTTGATAAGCTAAGTAAAACGATAGAAACACTAGAATCTGATATTACTACAATTGCAAACAATCTTCGTGAACTAGGAGAACAATATGATACATTTAAGAAAAAATCAGAATATGATATTAACCAACTGAAGATCAAGTCACAAATTCACGAAATGTTTTCAATGCTGAATTTGCACGTTTTAGAAGTACAAAATCGACAGTCGACGGAGTTATCCATTTTGAACGATTTGTATAATAATAAGTTACATCCATTTATTATGGATGTAAATAAAATCACCGAAATTTTACAAAAATTTACAATAACTTATAAAATGAAATCCGTGTTCCAAAACATGTTTGCATTACATCAAGCAGCTAAAGTCACAGTGTTACCAGATGGCAACAGCCTGTTCATCAAAATTATATTACCACTTCCAGAAACTCCACTATATCTTATTCAAAACGTTCACTCATTACCAGTCCAGTTCAATGAAAAATATGATTTATATTTACAGACAAAATTTGAATACTTCGCAGAAGCAGAAAATCACGAATCATTCATTACATTAACACACGACGACTATCAAAATTGCGTGCCTGTAGCGTACAACACATCAACAGAAATAAAAATATGTAAAATAAGCTCACCAATTCTTACATGTGGAAGCACGGAATGTCTGGTTGAATTAGCTCAAAACGCAAAAACATCTTCAGAATACTGCAAATATACTGCCATTCCAGCAACAGAAGGCGTCTTATCAAAAATGATGACCAGCAATAATTGGCTTTTTAAACTTAAAACATCAAATATATTAAATATAAATTGTGACGGTATACGTTTTACTGCCAAGCTAGAAGGTTTTGGAATCATCAGATTGCTAAAACCATGCGAATTTGGAAATAAGGAAATAAAGCTACCATATGAAAGAGCTTTGTCTACCGAAACCGAATACAAGCAATTAGAAGTAGATCATACTAGCATATTAGAAGCACTCAAATTTAAATTTAATAATGAAAGCACATTAACTACGAAAATAGTAAGAAAAAGACTACCACTACATATAGGAAACCATAAGGATATCAGTACAAATCTATTGGAGGGAAGAAAATCGCTCGAGGAGCTAGATGACGATTTAAAAAGTGTAGAAGATTCCAGAAAGATTGAAAATCAAGGTTGGAGTTGTCAGTGCACCGATACACCCAGGCATCAATCAGTGGGGGCATACTACTTTTCATCATAGTAATGGGAGGTGTTGTTCTGAAATTTAGAAGAAAATCAAATAACGGCGACGGTAAGCAATCTATACAATTGACAACGATATCCACCGGAACAACCACGCCAAACGAAAATAGTTCCCATTTATCGTCAACAACTACACCAAACCAAAATAGATCCCATTTATCGTCAAGAAAAATGGAAAGAAACTCATCTAGAACATCTATTAAAGGACCACATGAGGTAACATTCGCTTGTGTATAAATAATCGAATTTTAAAATTAATAAAAAAAAAAATATTTTTTAATTGTATAAAATTAAATAAATATAATTGTAAAGTAATGATTACAAAAAAAAAAAAAAAAAATATTATTTAAAATTTTCATATAAAAATTTTTATAATTTAAATTCTCATATAAAAATTATTAAAATTTCAGTTAATTCTTATCTTACAGTAAAACATAAAATAACATAAAACATATGTTATATAAAAACAATTTTTATTTTAAATATTAAATCGTTATATCACTATCAAATTAAAATTTATAATAGAAAAAAAAAATCAAAAAAAAAATCAAAAAAAATTTAATTAAAAATTATGTTAAAATAAATAGAAATTGTATGAAATATGAATTTATATTGTTAAATAAATTAAAACACGAAGAGGATGCTTTACTTATGTTCGAAACGCAAAACCCCCGGATAGGGAGGGATGTTGTGCCTTCAACATTTGTATAAATCCAATTTATTCAATTATCCCACGATTCCAAATTGTCTTGTAAGCAATAAATTACCTGGGCGGATGTTCCCACAAATAATTAAAATTTAATATTTAAATATAATCGATCATATATCCAAAAAATTGGATCATGTAACGAATATTTTGCTAAGCAAAATATGCCGATTTATACATTTTTTGAAGGTAAAAAATTAGCGTAGAATATAAGAAAAGTAAAATCAAAGTGAGTTGAAAAAAGGTATTCAAGCGAAACGGTCTTATCATTTATCAAAATTACGGAATTACTTTTAGAAAATAAACCTATTACGGGAATTTAATTAGGATTTATGTTGATCGAACTTACAACACCCGCAACGAATTTAAGGGGTATACACACGAATTTTTGTGCTCAAGTTAAGGGTGAGTAAATTATGGAAATTGCTCAGAAAATTATGGCGTACATAATTTACAATTTTTTGGAAATATTTACATTAATAATTGTATATCATAACCTAAAAAATGGAAATCATATATAAATTAGAGCAAAAAATATTATATGCAATTCACACGTAACTATTATAAAAAGTAGAAATTTTAATTATGGTCATTTTATATAATTTTAAAGATATTCCAAGGTGGGAAAAATTACATAGCCCTGACAGAATTTGCAGGATTTTGAGCTATAAAAGAGCGATGCGCAGAATCATCATCCTCTTTCATTTTTCAAGCGTCAGCAAGATAATTTAAAGGAACAATTTCGTGAGTAATCTAATAAATTTATTAACAAAAAATCTTTGTATGAATTTAATCATTAAAAATAAGGTCAGCAATTACGCATAATTTTTGTGGAACGTTGTGACTGTTTTGCGGTGATTAAATTAGGGGCATAATAAAAATAATAATAAATAAAATATAATCTGACACAGAATACAAATTTCGGGAAAATTATAATCCAAATTTAATAAAATAATCTAATAAAGTGAATAATAAAAATTAGTGAATTTACTAACAATTTTAATAATTGTTTTTCCGTAAAAATTTTTTTTTTTTAATTATTACAAGAAAAGTTAAATTGCCAATCACGGTCGACATTTTGAATTTTGCATTTGATTAAAATTAAATTTTTTCTGAATTTTAATAATTTTTTTGAATATTTGAATTAATTTAAATAATTAATTGAAATTTTATTGAATTTATTGTGAGTTTGATTATTTAAAACAAATTTAATTTTTGAAATGCATGATACGCGAATTATACTCTTTTATTGTGTAGTTCTTTATTATTGCATATATTGATTATTACACCGTCAGTTATTGTAATAATTGAGAATCGGCGTATGATAGCTCTCGTGGAATATTGCGATTAAGTTTAGTTTGTTTTGAGAGATTTAAATTCATATATTTAATTTAATTTAAAATGTTTGTTTTTATTTGAAATTTACAACTTCAAATAATAATTTAAAAAAAACCAACCAATCAATTTATTTTTTTTACTGTGTATGCACACCGGTTGCTTTAGGCAACACAGTTACGTTATTACATCAAAACAATTGGAATCAATTGTCATCCCTATCATCAAAAAGCAGCAAATTGTGTGAAGCGCTGATATCAAGAATAATTTACGGCAACCTTTTGGAGTGAAATTTAATTAAGAATAAATTGAATTTTTAGAATTATTAATTATAAAACAATTTGTTGAATTTTAGTAATTTTATTAAATAAATTAAATTGTAATTCAATTATATTGAATTTTAATATTTTTTATTTGAATTATATTGGGAAATATTATATTAAATTTTTTTTTAATATTACTGTGATATTGTAACTAAATTTTTATATGGATTTAATAAATTATATTGGATCGAAAACTCAATTATATCTTTTTAATTTATAAGGAAAAGTTAATTTTTTAATTTAATTTAACAGGCTCACCGAACTACATTAGATTCTGACATTATTTTGAAAATGATTTCTACAAAAATACCATATTTGATGTGATTTCACAATCATCTCAATATATGAAAAAAGACTTGATTTCGAACTTGATTTTGGTCAAAATAACGATATTAATCAAAATCATATAATTTCGCTCTGGTGAGAACATATACTATTACAAAGTTTTTATAAGAGAGTAATTAATTTTACTTAAGCTACATTCCTTTTGGTTGCCAGTATTCCAGGAGTTGAAAAGAGTAGGTAGGAGTAGATAAGTGTAGTTTCGGAATGGAACACAATTTTCGTTCATATCATAGGACATACGATATATAATATAACAAAATCAAAATTGTCAAACAACAAGTGTTTTGTTTTTTAAAATTTGTTTTTTACTTGGGTAAAAATTTGAGAATTCACATAGTACTCAGGTCAAAAAAATAAAATCTAACAAATTTTCAAAACTGATAGCGCCACTATAAATGAATACACAAATTTTACCCAAGTTTTAACAAAAGTAAACAAATTTTTAACCAAGTTTTATTTGCTCCCACAATTAAAAATCCAGTACAAAATGACATAAGGTAATAAAAATAAAAACTTATTAAAAATATTTTTTTATAAAACTTATGCTGGATTTTAATGATAAAAATTTGCCGCTTGTGCATGAAAAACGGACCGAAAGGTTTTATTTCTTATGGAAATTTAATATGTGCGAAGAGAACAACAAATTCTCATTTGCAAGGGATATTTTTCATTTACCAGGGATAATTTTTATTTGCAAGGGAAATTTTACCAGGGAAAATTTTTTTGCAAGGGATAATTTTCATTTTGCAATAGATAATTTTTGATATTTTTTAAAAACCATAGATAATCCTTCTTATATGGTATCACAGTTTTGTTGAAATTTGACATTTCAGTATTGCCATTAAAAATTTTTATTGTTTACATTTTTTTATGTTAATTATATTTTGAACTAAATTTATATATAAAATGTAAAAATGGAAATGTTCATAATTTAAAAAAAAATTAATTAACTTTGTTTATGGCGGTTTTTTTCATGTACAAGGATGTAAATAATTAATTTTGGACTGTACCATTAAAATTATTATTTCCAATTATTATAATGATTTTATATTTAGTAATTTCGTATTTTAAAATATTATTAACGATTGGTAATAAAATTATTTCCAGGTTTTTGCAAAAAATATAATACGTATATTTTTTAAAACTTTAATTGATTGAATGAAATTGACACAAATGCATCACAATAATATATTAATCAATAAATTTTAATAATAATAATCACCGAACTATAAACGTTCGTTGATAATAATAAAAATTAAATTTTTATATTATTATTATTATTAATATATTAAATTATTTAATACAGTAAATTACTTAACAGTTTTTAAATTACAACAAATTCAATTTTAAATATTTATTAATATAATAATAAATTTGTTCTTTAGGTAATATATTCTTATATTTTACCTATAAATTCGGTTTTTTTATTTAAACTTGTTGGAAATATATTCTTATATAATTTCCACCTTCATAAAAAAAACACAATAAAACCTTTTTTAGAGCAACTTATTTATTTATTAGATTACGATTTTAACGTTACAAGATCTGTTTAAAACCTGAACTTAAGTTTTTCTAATTACTTATCCATTCCTTCTTAATTATAATAAACAATGTACATACATATTTCATAGGAATTTTAAAGGTGTCGTTTTACATTCTAAGTAACGATTTTAATGTTTTTATTTGAAGCTTCTTATTTTATATTCTTGATAAAAATTATTATTCGGTTGTGGGAATTGTCAAATAAGCATATTTGATAATTCTATAAACGTTATATATCATTCTTATAAAATGTAATATAACATCTCCCCCCATAAAATATTTTTGGTCCTCCAAAAATAAATTATGTCGAAAATGGGTCGATATTTGATTTATTTATTTCTTTATTAACATCAATATTTGCATTTAAACTAATATTATTTTTTCTTTTCTTACATAACATAATTATGATTACAAAAATTATTACAATAATTATGAGAACGATTGTACTTAAAGAAATATAATTTATTGTATTATTTTTAAATTCTACATATTCCAGAGTTTCTCTGTTTTTTATTGTATTAATATGGATGCTTTCTAGTGAAAAATTCTTAATTATTTTTTTTTCAGTATAATTGTTTAATAAAGGTATAATTACAGTATGTTTGTATTCTTTTAGTTTATTGTTAAATTTTAAATCTTTGATTTTTACAATACAATTGTTAAATTCAATAATATTATTGCCTTTCAATATTATTTCTTGATCAATACAATTTTGTGAAATATTGGTTATTGGCAAATTTTTTGTTACAATAATATTTTCTCTTATTAAAGTTACAGATTCTAAAATATTTATTTTATAAAAGCAAGTACGATTATTTTTAAATGTGTTTCTTATACAATTATCATTGTGGTATTTTAGATTAGATTTTCTAATAATTTCATCACTATGTTCAAAAATTTCATTTCTTTTTATTATTATATTTAGTATTTTTGTATCTAATTCTTCTTTTTTTAGATTTGGGAATGGTAGAATTAAAGCATTAAAGTATTTATCTGTTGTAAAATTTGGTACGGAAACTACAAAAATTATAAGATTGTCTTTTAGTATTATACTATTTCTTAAAAATGGTAATGTTTCAGTAGATATGTTATATTCAGTAATTTCCTTGTCTGTGAGAATTTCGTGGGCTAAAACATCAAGCCGGCTTAATAAAATAATATCCTGTATTTTTTCTATATGCCTATTAACTAAAGTTATATCAGCGTACATTCGTAAAACAAATTGTAGATTTTTACTTTTAGCAATAATTGTATTTGCTTCGACTGTAATATTATTAAGGAATTTATTAAGAACGATTTGTTCGGTATTTATATGATTAGTAATATCACTAAGGCCTTTTATTAGATTATTATTAATTATTATTTGTTTATTACTTTGTTCTGTCAACTGCTTACTGTTTATGTCTAAGTTTTGCAAGTGACTACTCTCTAAAAAATTTTTGGCTAGAGAACTAGCTAGGCTAACTAGAGTGTGCAACTAGATTGAAGCAACTAGGACTTCTAGTTGCAATCTAGTTAGACTTTTTCCACTAGATTTCTAGTTAAAATAAAAAATGTATATTCTAGTAGCTATCTAGTTAGTGCAACTAGAATCTAGTTTTGATTACTAGTATCTAGCTATTACTAGCTTGCTCTAATATCGATCTAAATCTACCTAAAAATTTAGTTAACATAGCTAGAATCTAGCATTGAACACTAGAATCCAGCAAAGACTATCTCACACTAATTTTACCTAGAATACTAGGTAGAAGAACTAGACTCTAGCCTTCAGCACTAGAAATAAGCAAATACTATTTCGTTCTAATATTACCTAGTAATCTAGTTAGCATAGCTAGAATCTCCCTTTAACTACTAGAAACCAGTGAATACTATCACGCTCTAATTCTACCTAGAAATCTAGTTAACAAAGTTGGAACCTAACATTAACTACTAGAATCCAGCAAAAACTATCTCGCTCTAATTCTACCTAAAAATTCAGTTAACATAGCTAGAATCTAACTTTAACTACTAGAATCCAGCAAATACTATTTCACTCTAATTTCAGTTCCCATGACTGCTTTGTAGGTTCAAACTCGACTATATTAACCTAGATAAAGCAGTACTAATAGATATAATAATTTATATCCAATCCAACTACAGCCAACTGCAATGATAAAAGAATTTAATATTATATTAATACATTTGTTTATATTTATGTTTAAATATATTATTCAAAAATATTTTTTATTAAATAATTCACATTTTTATTACAACGTATGTTGTACAACTTAAATATTCAAAAAATAATACATTATTCATATTCATTACATTATAATAACATTTGTTTCATAAAAAGAGTGTCAGAATTAGTATTTGTATAAAAACATTTATTTTAATTAGTTTGGTACAGAATTTTCTGAAGATCCAATATCTGACAAATCATTATATATTTTTTGAACCGACTCCAAAACTTTTATTTTAAAATTGGGCATATTAAATATTTTAGTTTCAAAGAAATTATAAAATTTCTTTAAACTTTTTTCATATGTTAACTGGAATACCCAAAAGGCAATGGAAAAGGCAATAAAAAGCTTTGACTGGATCTTTTCCAATCTCTACTGTATGTAATCCAACCACAACAAAATATTCTCCTGCCTCTCCCTGCATATCTGTTCTACAAATCATGTAAGGATGCGCGTTCTCTATTTTTTTTACATAATCAGCAACAGAATCCTCAGTCTGAAATAATGAAAAAACTTATAGTTTGTAATTTAATAAAAACACGTTATTTTCAATTTACATTAATCCAACAAATAATATATTTTATATCCTCAAAAAGTTGTTTTTCTTCCCATTCTGCAACATTCTGGGCTATTTGAGCAAAAGACCTTTTAATGCCGCGACTTACTAAAATTTTTGTTAAAGTAATCAATGCTCGAATAAAGTCTGAAGAAAAAATTAAAATTAAAATTATTGAAAAAATTAAAACAGATTGTTTAAGTACCATCTTTTATTATCGGTAATACTTGTTTCCTACTCATTATATTTTCAATCAGAGGACAGAATTTTGTTTCCAATTCTTGACTGTTAGATCCCGTCAATCTTCCAAAATCATTTTTTATCTATAAAACATATATTTGAAATTAGCCAATATTATGAATTAAATTACGTACCAATATTCCTTCATAATATAGTAAAGCGGGATACTGCCCAATTATATCTTCTATAGATTTTCTACCCTTAATTAAATTGATCCTATTCGGGTAGGTTATGTTCATCAAATCTACAATCTTCCGCTTGTTTTCTTGATTAGGAATCAATTGGTTTAATTTCGTTATCTAGAAAAAATGCATTGAATTTTGACATATGTATTTATAAATAAATACTAATAAATATTCACATCATCTTCAATAGGAATTTCCACATTATCACCGTCTGTGGATTTTGAAGTTTTCGTCATTAGATTTTTTTTGATAGTAGGAGATAATTTAAGTCTTATGTTTTCCAACCTGAACTCTATTTTACCAGCCGCCTTTTTACCATCTCTTGATCCTTTCGGATCAAACCAAAACGTCTATAATAAAAATTGTTACCAGAGAAGATTTTTTAATTATATAAAAAAAAATATATAAAAAAATACATACATGGTTTGGTACATCAGGCAAATCACAGCCAAGCTGCGTATAAGAATGTACAATGCTTTGGGCCAGAATTATTTTTTGTTGAGTTGATGGATAGCTAAAGTAGATTAAAACAATAATTCTAAAAATGTTTATTTTATAATAGATATACTTACTATCCACAATCCAGAACCAAATCATCAACCAGGAGACGATTAAGTTGGATACAGTCCCCATTTGATAATTTTTCTCCGTTTTGTAGTTTCTTGTTCTCCGTTTTGTAGTTTCTCTGGGACCCATTTTTATATTTAATTCACGCATATCTTCTTCTCGTATCGCTCTGAAATTGTCTTCATTTACTTCCTGGTCTATATTTAATAAAAAAAGATTCATAGATATATATAAGAGTATAATTAAATCATAATAATAACTACGCACATATATGTATGTAATAGAATTATTGAAAAAATTAAAACAGAAACAGAAAAATTTAATATTATAAGTTAAATTTAATTATAAAGTTTTTAATAGAATATTATAAGTTAAATTTAAAATATAATAATATATATACTTAGTCAATTTCTTATTAAAATTATTTGTTTTTTCTTTTAATTTAATAAGAAATATCGTTTTGAAAATAAAATATTTGTCTATCTAGTTCTAGAAAATAAAAAATGTTAACCGGTTGTGAAAACTAGACATGTCGAGTGAATATGCACTGGAATCTAGTAATAAGGTTTTTTATATTACTGATAAGATGTAAAATTTTCCACATGTGTACCGTTTTTTAATGGAAAAAACCGTGAAAAAATAACCAAAAAACCTTATTAGTTAGAAGAATATTTTATGTTTAGAACAATATTTTTATATAAGTAAAAAAAATCAAATAATTTAAATAAAAAAAGTACTAATATATATTTTAGTATATTTTGAACTTTACTTTACTCTTTTCTACAATATTTTTAACTAATCGCATTAAAAACATATTTGCACAATTTATACAAACTTTAAAATATTTTAAAACTTTTCACTTTATTATAATTTATTAAAATAGGAAAATGTCTTATGATTGAAATTTACAATTACGGATTTCCTATTTCCTATGTTTAATTTTTTATTATTTTACTTTTAAAAACGTTTTATATTTTGGAATCAAGTTTACTCTTCGTCTTATCGCGGTAAAATTCAAATACTATATGAATATCAGTACATAATATTTTCTTAAAAGCACAAAAAAAAATTGTTTACTGCTATTCTAGCCATTAGAATTATTTATCAGTTGGGAAAACTAGATATGTCTAGTGAATCTGCACTGGAATCTAGTAATAAGGTTTTTTTATACATATATTTTTTATATTAATAGAAGGTTAAACATTATCCACATGTGTCAACCGTTTTTTCACATTGAAAAAAACTTATTACTAGATTCTAGTACATATTCACTAGATTCCAGTGTAGATTACTGGAGACATCTAGTGTTCACAACTGATAGACAAATTTTAGGACAGGAACATTTTATTTTCAGAACTATATTTTTTATTAAATTTCCAAAAGATTTTATATTATGAAAACAAGTTAGCTTACCTTTAAAAATTTTAGCCACCTCCTCATCAATATTTTTTTCAACTAAAAAAGTATAAAGTTGCTGCACATTCATATTATTAAATTTAGATTTTATAAAAACTTTCGCTATTTAAATTTAACGAGAACCTAGTTATTCATTAACTTGATACGAACTGAATGACTTACGCATACGCATATATTGCAAAAAGAATGACAGCATCAAATTACGTTTTCGGTTTAAAAAATATAATAGTTCAATAGAAATGGAATGGTTTTAACTAGATTCTAGTGGAAAAAATAATTATCGATAACTGTTGTTGATTTAACGTTTTAATTTAATTTAAATACATAGTAATTTTTTATTTTCAACGAATTTTAGGCTCAACTCAAAACTATTGTGTTTGAAGAGAAAAATTGTTAATGTATTTCTTAAAATATTTAGTTGTAAATAATTTAAGTTTAATTTGATTTTAATATCATGCAAAATAAAAGGTTTGTCTCAAATAAAATAAAATGAATATACTAGTATTTCCTATATCAGGTATTTATGAATCAGCAAACAAAAACGTATAATTTTACAGTGGAATTTCTAGTTTCAATATTATCAAAAGAATTCTAGTTAATTTATTAAAACCATATAGAACTAGATTACAATTAGTGTAACTGGAATCTAGTTAAAAAAATAAAATGTATATATTTTCACTAGATTTCTAAATGCAGCTACTAGATTTTTTTATCAATTCTAGTTACTAACACTAGCTTCCTAGTGTCCACAAATGAAAATTCTGTTAAAATTTCTTTAACTAGATTGGAGCTAGGCAATCTAGCCAAAAATTTTTTAGAGAGTATATATTTCTTTCGAATCTTCGCTGTCCATTGTTCCGGCTATAAATTTTAATGCGCCACCGACTATGTTTATTAATCCTCGCCGTTTACGTTGAATTTTGAGTAAATCCGGTGTTAATGTATTCAAATTATGTTGTAAATTAAGAAATTCTCTATGAAGTAATGGATAATCGCTATTTTTGTCATCTAATACTAACCTGTTTATGTTGTCTTCTATAGTTCTTACAATTTGAACTATTTCAGTTAAATTTACAATATGTAATAATTTTGTATAGCTTTCATTAATTAGTGGTTTTTCCTTCAGTCGCATAAGCACAAATCCATTTTCATCTTTAACTTGTGTAATATCAAGTGATTGCATTATTATAGGTGTGATAAGTATAAGGACGAAGAATAATATAAGATTCATTTCCTAAAATTATAAAAACATTGTATTAGATTTGATGTTTATATTTTCTTTTTCTTTGTTTTTTACAATATTTAATATATCTTTTATTACTAGTATCTATTATATAATTTCCTTCAACTTCATATTTATCTAGTTTTTTATATTTTGGTTTATTTTTTGCAATCTTCCTGTTAAGTACAATATTTTTATGAATGTTCGGTCTATTATTTTTATTCTTGTTTAAATTTTCTATGCGTTTCATTTTCTCTTGGTCAAATTTATTGGCTAGAGTTAAAATTTCCGTTTTATCATAGTTTTTGTTAATAATATCCATTGGTTTAAGTTTAGTAGTAGAATGTATTGTTGTATTATAAATTGTCATAATTTTAAATATTTTTTCATCTAGTTCCTCTAGATTGTTATTTTCTTTATCTACTTCCATTATTCTTAAATGTTCATTCAGCGTTCCGTGTAATCTTTCGACGTCTGAATTTCCAGTTTTATTACCTGCAGTTGTTAGATGGAATGCAATATCGCTTTCTTTTAAAAATTGATCTATTACGTTGTGGATAATGCCTTTTTCATTATCTGATACTAATTTTGTCATTTTTCCAAGATATATTATTCTTTCTTTAATTCCTTTTAGGATGGATATCCATGTTCTATCTTGGAGCTTATGGATTGTTGCATGCTTCGAGAATTTGTCTATCATAGTTAAATACATTACATTTCTATATGGAAACCAAATATCCATGTGAACAATATGATTAAAATATTTTGGTGTTTCAGTGTGTTCATAAGCTAACGCAGGAGGGTTTCGGTCATGTTTCGCCAGGTTGCATACATCACAGTTATTTATAAATTTATGAATTATTTCTAACATTTTTGGATAATAATAAAGAGTTTTCAATTCCGCGAATAATTCCGAAATACCTCTATGATTTGATTTAATATGTTTTTCCTTTATAATTGTTAGTAATTCATTTTTATCTAGATACAAGCTTGCTTGTATCTAGATAAAAGCTTTTACAAGCTTGTATATCGGTTAACTTAATAGATGATTTTAGTATTTTTAGATTATAATTGTTAGCAAAATTTTCAATATAAATTTTTTGAAATTTTAGGTATAATGGAATAAAGTTACAATATATGCACATTAGACCTTTGTCAATAATAAACCGTTTCATCATTTCTAATAAATTACTATCTTTAGTAATATATAGAATGTTTTGACATTTTTTATTAACAAGTTTCATTGAATATTTTTCTTTATCACTAGGATAGAGATATATTTGATTTTTATAGATATTTATTGGTTTTTCAGTGATTGGAATATAATGTAAATTATCTTCTGATGCACTATGTATAGTTGCATCAGTGGATATGATATCATTGTCATTGTCACTACTACAATCATTATTATGGATTTCGTGCTCATTAAAAATATTCAACAATAAGTTATCAGATTGATTATCTATATTGTTGTTATTAATATTTTTGTTATGAAAGCGACTTAAACCATCTGCGACTTGATTGTCTTTACCTTTCAAATAATTTATAACAAAATTATATTCGTTAAGTTTAATTTTCCAACGTTGTAATTTCATGTTGGGTTCTTGTAAACTATTTAACCACACGAGAGGTTTGTGGTCAGTTGGTATCAAGAATTCTCTATCATAAAGGTAAGTGTGAAAACATTTTACTGCCCACACAATTGCAAGTAGTTCTTTTTCGATCGTCGAATATCTTTTTTCGTGATCATTCAGTGTCCGAGATGCGAAACAGACTGGGTGATTAATTTGACTTAAAACAGCGCCAATTGCGTGATTCGAAGCATCAGTCGTAAGAGTGAATTTTTTACTAAAGTCTGGATTCGCAAGAATTGGATCTGAAGTTAACAATTTTTTTATTTTGTTAAAAGAGTGAATGTATTCATTATCATTCTTATTTATTTTCTCATTCTTCTTTAGATATTTCACCATCGGATAAACAACTTTGGCGTAGTCTTTTATGAATTTTCGGTAATAACCGCTTATACCTAGAAATGATTTTATTTCTTTCTGCGAGGTAGGTAAACATATTTTCTGAATACCATCAATTTTCTTTGGATCGGGTTTAATACCGCAATTTGTTATTATATGACCTAAGTAATTTGTAGAACTTTCAGCGAAGTGACATTTTTCGATTTGAATTTTTAAATTACATTCTCTTAACCGTTGGAGAATTTTTTTCAATGAACATAGATGTTCTTCTAACGATGTAGAGAAAATTAGAATGTCGTCTAAATATACGACACAAATTTTGTTAATAAACTATTTCAGCACATTATTCATAAGTCGCTGAAATGTTGATGGGGAATTTTTTAGGCCAAATGGCATGCGAGTAAACTCGTAGTGGCCATTAGCCGTCGAAAAAGCGGTTTTATGTATATCATCTGAGTGGACTTCAATCTGGTGGAAGCCTTTCGCCAGATCGATAGTGGAAAAGTATTGACATTTGCCCAATTTATCAAAAAGCTCGTCAATATTGGGTATGGGAAATTTGTCATCGATTGTATTATCATTGAGTTTACGGTAATCGATAACAATTCTCCATTTTTCTTTCTTGTTTTCCGATTTTTTAGGCACCACCCAAATTGGGGCATTGTAAGGGGACGCGCTATTTTTTATAATACCTTGTTTTAACATCTCTTCTATTTGCCGATATTCTTCTTCTGGGTAACGATAACTTTTGGATTTCTGGGTAACGATAACTTTTAGTATATATAGGTACATCGTTTTTAGTATTAATTTTGTGCTTTATTTCATTTGTGAATGATAGATCGTTTTTTTCGTTATAAATTAAATCTTTATAGCTACTTAGGAGATGTTTGATACTATTAACGTCTTCCATTTGTAAATGTGACGCAAAATTTATTTCTGTCATATCTGAATCCGAAATCTTACTAAAATTTCTAAAATTCTCGGACGCATCAAGATAAGAATTACAGTAATAAAATTCTTCGTAATCGTTTAAAAAGAAAGGTATTTCTGCATTAGGTGTAATCAATAATCGTTTATTGTAATCTATAACTGAATTTAACGGAACTAAGATATTATTTCCGATAATTCCATCGAAATAATTGTGAAATGGGAATTCTAGGAATTCAATTTTTTTTTTCGTTAAAAATTTCAAACAATGGAAATTTACATTTAATTTGAGATTGTACAACTCTATCTAGAACTTTAAATTTTTGCGGAGTGGTATTTATTCTCCATTTTGGTTGACATAAATTTGTGTTGATTATGCTGAGTTCAGCACCTGTATCAATAATAAACTTTAATTTTTTTATTTTGGTTTCAATAACTATATAGGGTAATTGTTTGGCCCCGTTTCGTGAAAATTTTGATTAATTGCAGAATTTACAGTAATATCCATTGGTTCAACACCAATATTATTATAATTATTATTTTGTTGGATATGTCTGTTAAAATTATTATTAGAAGAATTATTTGTGCGTTGAGTTTGTCTACTATTATTTGCAAAATTTCTTGAATTTGAAGAATTTCTTGAATTTGAAAAATTTCTTGATTCTGAGCTGTAATTGTTATTATGTGACCTATCTGGATTATTATTATTTTGTGAAAAATTGTTTCTCTGAGAATTATTATTTTGAGAAAAATTATTATTATTTGAAAAATTTGTTCTCTGAGTTTGTGTACTTTGCGCAAAATTTCTTTTATTTTCATAATGATTGTTAGAAATATTCGTACGGTTTCTATTATTATTTTCATACCGGTTTACATTGTTTGGTCTTTTAAAATAAAAATTATTCTGAGGTAATTCGGTAAATTTTAAATAACCATTTGAAGCTATGATATCATAAGCATCAGATAAAGTTTTGGGATCTCTATTAATTATGATACCACGAACAGGTTCAGGTAAATTATCTTTGAATATGTTTAGAACTATTCTATTGTTGCTTTCGATTTGCTCCTTAGTAACCGAACCGTTTAATAAATATACATTATATTAAGCCTACCTAAAAGATGATTTAATTTTTTATGAAACTCTTCAATTGTAGAGTTACATCGACATACTGTAATATAATCAATTAATTTAGAAATTGATGTACTTTCGCCGTGATTTTTTAATAATATGTTTTTTAAATCGACCCAAGTTTCTACTCTTCCGTTAGATAATATACTGTTACGTGCATCACCTATTATTCTGTCTTGAATATAACCTAATATAATTTTTTTATTGTCATTTTGTAGCTTTTCTATTATGGGAATCAATGCTTCAATTCTATCCAGAAAATTTGATAATTGTTTTTTATTGCCGTTAAATATTAAAAATTTGATAATTGTTTTTTATTAAGCAATATTAGTAATACATTTTACTAACAAATTAAAGTGTTCTAATTCGCTTAAGTTTTCCATTTTTATTTATTATTTTTTTTTTAATTAAAAGTTGATAATATTGCAATAAAATTTTAGTATAATTAAAATAAAATTGTTGTATTTTAATATAGAAAATTTAAAAAAAGAATACCACAATTTTTTTTTGTAATTTTTGTTTTTATTTTTTGTGTGTTCCAACTTTTAGGTTTGAATTTATAAAATTTATTTATTTATTTATAAAATTTAAATTTACTAGCTGTAATTTTTTTTTGTTGGTGAATTTCTATTTTAATACTCAAGAAATAAATCGGATAATTTGTTGTAATTATTATACTTTTCTTTGTAACTTTTTTTTTTTCTATGTTTTAAATTTTTTTTTTTTAAATTAAACTTAAAGCACACTTTATTTTATATATAATTTAAAAAATATATTTTTTTTTATGTACCAATAATAGTGATATAGAATTAATAGATAATGTAAATATGTGTAGTTTACTAATTTTTTTTTGTTTTATTTTAATTTATTTGTTACTATATATTTATATTACAATTGTTAACATTAAAAACTACCTTGGATGTTCTTATTAAATTTTTTTTTTCAATTATTGATGATATTTGTTGATTTGTTTCCTGAATGTTGTTTCTAGTTTTTGTTATTTTTCTGCTCTGCTGTTAATTTCTCTTTTTGTTGATTTTTTTTTTTGAATTTTTCGGTTGATTTTGAATGATGACTTTTTTCTTCCTTTTTTCGTTTTGCACAAACTCTTGTTATATAACTTTTTTTTTTGTTATTTGTTTAAGTCTTTATTATTATTTATTAATTATTGATATATTTGTTATAACACTTTATTAATGTTTATGGTTGTTTAATTTATTTGGTTTTAGAATTGTTGGATTAATAATCTTTTATTAAAATAAGACAATTTGATTGAGTTTTTTTTTTTTTAACGAACCGTAATTAATATTGATTTAATTATAACTTAAACCGATACCTCTAGTTTTATAAAAAAAAAATATTCGTTTTAACCGACTGCGCCAATAATAAATTTTGTTCTTTAGGTAATATATTCTTATATTTTACCTATAAATTCGGTTTTTTTATTTAAACTTGTTGGAAATATATTCTTATATAATTTCCACCTTCATAAAAAAAAAACACAATAAAACGTTTTTTAGAGCAACTTATTTATTTATTAGATTACGATTTTAACGTTACAAAGATCTGTTTAAAACCTGAACTTAAGTTTTTCTAATTACTTATCCATTCCTTCTTAATTATAATAAACAATGTACATACATATTTCATAGGAATTTTAAAGGTGTCGTTTTACATTCTAAGTAACGATTTTAATGTTTTTATTTGAAGCTTCTTATTTTATATTCTTGATAAAAATTATTATTCGGTTGTGGGAATTTTCAAATAAGCATATTTGATAATTCTATAAACGTTATATATCATTCTTATAAAATGTAATATAACAATATATATATTATTCAGAAAAGTGTGATAATTATATCAGAAAAAATTGAAATATTTATATGAGAGATTCAATATAAATTTTGTAAATATAAATTTTTTACAATTGATTTTTAATCATACAATTTGCAATTAATATTTAATTGCTGATTTTAAATATAATAGTTGAAATGATTTATTATTTTTTTAAATAAAATTCTACTGCCATTCAACAGTGCCATCTGTGATCTGTACAGAGATAATCAGCCATTTTATATTCCCTTGTCAAAAAATAAATTCCCTTCTGCAGCGATCTACTTTTTTCTCATATAAAAATACAATATACTATCTCGTTCTATTTTTCCTGCACAAGCGGCAAATTTTTATCATTAAAACCCAGCATTATTTTGAAATTTTTTTTTTTGAAATAATTATGATCAGCTTATTTTGAATTTTATAAAAATTACCCTGAAAACAAAACGATTCGTTTTCGATTTGAAAACGATGAAACTTATTTATACAAAACATCTTTTACGAATCGTTTTTGCGAATCATTTCTAAATCGAAAACGATTTACCAGTCACATGATAATGGAAATCTTAAACGATGTATTGTGCATGTAGTAGTAGTCCGTTTTAGGCCGCTTTAGTGAATCGTTTGTGATTTAATTTTTACGAATCTTTTCTAAATCAGTTTAAAGGAATCATTTGTAAATCGTTTTTAACGAATCGTTTATAAATCTTTATCCACGCATCGTTTCTAAATCCTGTTGACAAATTTGTGGTTTTTTTTAAATAAATAAAAGAAAATGTTTTGTAAATTATTCTTTTTATATTTTATTTAAATATAAATTTTCCTAAATATAGAAAAATAAATAAATGTTCTGTTTGATTTTTTTCTTTAAATTTGGTATCAGTTCTTAGTGGGCAATTGTCTCCAGGAAAACACACCCTATGTTGATAATAAATTCCTTTAATTTCACAATCGTGCAGCCATAATAGCCAGAATGCGATTTAACTCCTACAATGTATAAAAAAAATTCCATTAGAAAAAAATAATTTAAAGTATATTATATATAATATACAAAATAGTGAATAATTTTTATATACTTTTTTAAATTTACACTTACCTAATAAAAAAGACTGGGCTAGGGCATCGCATATAAATAATCGTAAGTTGACCTCAATTGTTCTGTCCTCAAATTCAAAGCAATTATTATTGCTTTCTTGGATTTCACTAATAAATGGATTTAAAAATTCATTGGCATAGTTTGGTTTTTTGAATCCATGGAAAACACCAATAACAAAAATTTCTTGGTAATTTGGAATGTTTCACAAAATAGGCCATAATTGAATTGTAGAACTTTTTGATAAAACGCAATAAAAAAACAAACACAATATGATATGATTAAAATGGCGACGCTTTCTTTGTTTTTTTGTGCATGAAAAACGGACCGAAAGGTTTTATTTCTTATGGAAATTTAATATGTGCGAAGAGAACAACAAATTCTCATTTGCAAGGGATATTTTTCATTTACCAGGGATAATTTTTATTTGCAAGGGAAATTTTACCAGGGATAATTTTTATGCAAGGGATAATTTTCATTTTGCAATAGATAATTTTTGATATTTTTTAAAAACCATAGATAATCCTTCTTATATGGTATCACAGTTTTGTTGAAATTTGACATTTCAGTATTGCCATTAAAAATTTTTATTGTTTACATTTTTTTATGTTAATTATATTTTGAACTAAATTTATATATAAAATGTAAAAAATGGAAATGTTAATAATTTAAAAAAAAATTAATTACTTTGTTTATACCGGTTTTTTTTTCATGTACAAGGATGTAAATAATTAATTTTGGACTGTACCATTAAAATTATTATTTCCAATTATTATAATGAGATATTTAGTAATTTCGTATATTAAAATATTATTAACGATTGGTAATCAAATTATTTCCAGGTTTTTGCAAAAAATATAATACGTATATTTTTTAAAACTTTAATTGATTGAATGAAATTGACACAAATGCAGGGCCGGAAATCTTGAGGGCGCCAAAATCCATCAGAAATAATTTTTTTTTTTAATTTTTAATTTTCAAGTAACGATCCGTTTCTTATATGAAAAAAAACCCCGCATGAACAGTATTTTTAGTCTGTTCATCTAAAACTATCGAAATCGATAGAACAATAATTTAATAAATATCGATATCCATTCATATCTCGTATTGTATTTGTATCGCACTCTTATTTTCAGTACAGTAATTACTATTGTATCGATATCGATATTTATTAAATTATTTTTCTAGCGATTTCGATATTTTTAGATGAACAGACTAAAAATACTCTTCATGCGGCGTTTTTTTATTCATATAAGAAACGGAAGGGGGTTTTATCGATATTTTTACTTTCCAAATTAACTATGAACAGTTTTGAAATTTTGTTCAAAATAAAAATATATTTAATATGAAGCAATTACAACTATTTGTATATGTGTGTATATGATTATTGAATACAATATATCAATTTGATGTTATGAGATTTTTAGGTGGCACAGCACAGATTAAAAATGCTGTTCATGTGGTGTTTTTTCATGTAAGAAACGGAAGGGTTTTTTTAATGATATTTTTACTATTCATAATAACTATGAACAATTTTAAAATTTTGTTAAAAAAGATATAGATATTTGTGTATATGATTATTGAATATGACTATATAGGTATAAGTACATATAATATATATTTTTTATATGCGAATTTTTTGGTGGCACAGAGCACAGATTTAAAATGCTGTTCATGTGGGGTTTTTTTTATTGATATTTTTACTATATGTATGCCCATATTTTCATTTGGAATTTTCTCTGGCACCCCTGGATGGATTGTGCTAAAATTTGGTAAACACATTCATTATAGTGGTCTGGATGAAATGATGAATGGCCATATTTTCATCTGGGATTTTCTCTGGTGCCTCTGGATGGATTGGGCTGATATTTGGTAAACATATTTATTATAGTGTTCTATAGGTAACTATGCCAGTGTTCCTCCATTATTTCCCACAAAATCTCAGAAATCACGTTTTCATCATATAACCATCTTCCAAGTAGAGCTAATGAAGGAGCACTAGCATAATTAACTATAGAACACTATAATAAACGTGTTTACCAAATATCAGCCCAATCCATGCAGAGGTACCAGAGAAAATCCCAGATGAAAATATGTCAATTCATCATTTCATCCAGACCACTAATTTAAATGTGTTTACCAAATTTAGCACAATAGAAAGAAAATCCCAGATGAAAATATGGCCAGTTATGTGGAAACGGATTGTTTACGGCAACCGAACGTTATTTTAGGGCGGCATTTTTCAAAAGTGCACGGGGCGCAAAAAGGGTTAGCGCCGGCCCTGCACAAATGCATCACAATAATATATTAATCAAGAATTTTTAATAATAATAATCACTGAACTATAAACGTTCGTTGATAATAATAAAAATTAAATTTGTATATGATTATTATTAATATATTAAATTATTTAATATAGTAAATTACTTAACATTTTTTAAATTACAACAAATTCAATTTTAAATATTTATTAATATATATATTATTCAGAAAAGTGTGATAATTATATCAGAAAAAATTCAAATATTTATGTAGGAGATTCAATATAAATTTTGTAAATATAAATTTTTTACAATTGATTTTAAATTATACAATTTGCAATTAATATTTAATTGCTGATTTTAAATATAATAGTTAAATGATTTATTATTTTTTTAAATAAAATTCCACTGCCATTCAACAATGCCATCTGTGATCTGTACAGAGATAATCAGCTATTTTAAATTCCTTTGTCAAAAAAAAAAATTCCCTTGTGCAGCGATCTATTTTTTCTCATTTTTATCATTAAAACCCAGCATCATACATTTTTATGTACTACAACTACATATATACGCAACATAATTTTTAAGAATCGAAATTACATCGTTCTTAGGCCGCCTGAAGCGAAGAGTTATATTATATCATTGTTTATATATCTTATAGTTGTCCAATCAAGGCATTTTTTGAGTTGTTGCGCCGAGATTAGAAAATTATAGGAGGCAGCACCATCGATTAGTAATAGTTGAAGACTCTGCTATGGATTTCACACATGTTCTTTCAAAAGAGCTTTAGAACATTTACTGTGTAAATCAATATAAAAAAAAACTTTAGAATATAAAATTTTTTTGTTCTTTTATCATCCCTTAAGGGTCGAGGAGCGCCAGAAAAAAGCCCGAATCGTGACGTCACGTCATACCAATGTTTTTTTCTGAAAAAGAGCTTTTTATATTTTTCGTGTGTATGCGTTTGTAACATTATTTGATGTTTTTATAGGAATGCGGCCCAGCAAACGTAGAACTACTTCTACAAGTACTACAAGAGTACGCCGGAAAAGTACTTTTCTTCCAGTGAAAAAAGATAGACTTGGGCAAAAATTCACTAGTTTACTATGACGCGTCTCTATATATATATGAATTCTTTTACGTATTACTCATAGAGTTATATACAAGCATGCAAAATATTTATTTTGTTAGTAACTACTTCGCTTTTGTTTGCTGGGGGCGTTGTCATATAATGTATATGTTATTTGTGTGATGATAAAATTACCCAACAAATTTTGATTTTTGGAAACGAGTTGATAATATAATATATGATATGTAATATATCTATTATTGCTTGGCCAGATATTTATGGGTAACGAATTCATTTTACTTTCCCTTTATTGAATTTACAATTATTTTATATAATATAATATGTAAATAGTATATAATATTATCTGATCAGATATTATAATATTATATACTAAATAGTTATACTTATATCTATATACATACATATTTATATAATATAAAATATAATATATGTACATATATATATATATATATATATATATATATACATACATATTATTATATAAAATAATTGTAAATTCTATAAAGGGAAAGCAAAATGAATTACATTACCCATCAATATCTGATCACATATATTGTATTGGATGTTATTCCACATAAGGGCGTATTTGAATGAAATACCTTCGTATTTCATTTTTTTTTAATGAAATATCAATGTATGTTTATTATCCTGAATGAAGTTATGTATGCCCATATTTTCATCTGGGAATTTCTCTGGTACCTCTGGATGGATTGTGCTGATATTTGGTAAACACATTCAAATTAGTGGTCTGGATGAAATGATGAATGGCCATATTTTCATTTGGGAATTTCTCTGGTACCTCTGGATGGAATGGGCTGATATTTGTTAAACACATTAATTATAGTGATCTATTGTTAACTACGCCAGTGATCCTCCATTATTTCCTACAAAATATCAGAAATCACGTTTTCATCATATAACCATCTTCCAAGTAAAACTAACGGAGGAGCACTAGCATAATTATCTATAGATCACTATAATGAATGTGCTTACCAAATATCAGCCCAATCCATCCAGGGGTGCTAGAGAAAATCCCAGATGAAAATATGACCATTCATCATTTCATCCAGACCACTATAACGAATGTGTTTACCAAATATGAGCCCAATCCATCCAGAGGTACCAGAGAAAATCTCAGATGAAAATATGGCCATTCATCATTTCATCCAGACCACTATAATGAATGTGCTTACCAAATATCAAATTAAAAAAGTAAAACACCTATCCGTGAAATTAATATATTCTTGATATGTTATAAAAATTTCGTGGAAGAAAATGTTCACTGGTTTTGTATAAAATGGGCAAAACAATTCCTCTATAAAACACTAAATTGCGCTCCTCGACCCTTAAATAATATATTATATTTAAATATTTGGAAAGGGTATTAATTTATCTATCCAAAAGTAGAAGGTAGTATATTGTTTAATTTCATATTTTATTAGTTATTAACGATAAATTAAACATCTTTCCAAATATCCATATAAAATTTTAAATTATGAAAGCTTTTCTTTTTTTTCGCATTAAAAAAAAAGACGCGTAATATTTTTTTTTGCTTTGTTTTCGCATAAGTTTGTTTGTATTGTATAATCTTATGAATTTTTTTTATAATTATACAATACAATCTCCAAACCTATATAAATAGTTTTTGGGTGGAATTCGTAAGATTTGTAAGATTGTATAATTTTACTAAAAAGTTTTGGTGGTATTCGTACATTTGAAAATATTCTAATTCATAAATAAATTCTAATTTTAAATTTTTAGCAAAAAGAAATATAGTTTCTTATATATTGAGGAACAGTACAGTCGTTTGGGTTATCTGGTAATATCGATTAAAAAATGTATGGATTATTTTTTTCAGACTAAATTAGAAGTCACAAAGAACATTTTTAAAAATATTTTATTCATCTATTAGTTATAATCAACATTTAATATTCTATAATTATAGAAAAAACCCCAAAATCAATTGAATTTAATTTGAAAATTTATTAATTTAATTTAGAAAAGATTAAAATATTTTTAATAATGTGTTTGTGTTGAAAAATTTTTAATTTATTCCAGAAAAAAAAAATACATGAATTTTTTTAATCGATATTACCAAAATCCCCAAATACTATTCTTATAATATAGAAGAAACTATATATTTCTTTTTGCTAAAAAATATAAATGAATTAAGCGCGGGGCAGAATTTGAGCGTTAACTTACGATTGTACCTTTAAAAATGTTATTGTTAAATATATATCAATTATATTACACAAAATTTTGCACATAAAATTATTTTGATATATATTAATAAATTTTTGTGTTTGGCATTGTATTTTGTTTGGCTTTAGCTTTTATGCTAGATAAAAAACAGTTACATAAAGTTAGCGCTAACATTCTTTGCCGTGCTTTATTCATAAATAAATTCTAATTTTCAATTCCCAAAAGAAATAGTTTTTCAAATGAACGAATACAACCAAAACTATTTATTAGACAATCCAAACAAACATATGCCAAAACGAAGCAAAAAAAAATATTACGCGTCTTTTTTTTAATGCGAAAAAAAAGAAAAGCTTTCATAATTTAAAATTTTATGTGGATATTTGGAACGGTGTGTTTAATTTATCGTTAATAACTAATAAAATATGAAATTAAACAATATACTACCTTCTACTTTTGGATAGATAAACTAATACCCTTTCCAAATATTTAAATATAATATATTATTTAAGTGATGATAAAAGAACAAAAAAATTTTAAATTCTAAAGTTTTTTTTATATTGATTTACACAGTAAATGTTCTATAGCTCTTTAGAAAGAACATGTGTGAAATCCATAGCAGAGTCTTCAACCATTACTAATCGATGGTGCTGCCTCCTATAATTTTCTAATCTCGGCGCAACAACTCAAAAAATGCCTTGATTGGACAACTATAAGATATATAAACAATGATTATATGCAAATTATGTCAGTGTATTAGTGAAACATCGTTTTCTTACTCGTTTTTAAATCATTTACGAATCTTTTTAGGCGAACATCGTTTAAATGTTTTCAGGGTAGTAGGTGTTTTCGGCCAAATATATTTTTACACATTTTGAATATGATATTTTTCTCACAATTTTGCCAGCTTTTTTTTAAGTAAATACCTAGCTTAATCCACTAATTTTTTTTAAGTCTTTATTATTAATATAAATAATAATTTATTTTATAATTAACTAAAAGTATTTACTCATTTAAGCGAAATTTACATGGTTCAATTATCCTTCAAGTTCCATATTATAGTTATTACGATTTAATAGGATCCACACTTCGTCTTTTTTATATCCATTTGAATTCCAATTTATAAATTGAGTTCTATTTTTTTCAAACTTGAACGGCACTACATATAAATATAACACACACTCGGTCCTAGGTGTAGAAAAGAGTAGCTACTCCTACTCCTGGCTATATATAGGAGTAGTTTCTAGGCGTAGTTGGGAGTAGTTACGCACAAGTTTTACGATAGAGTTATTTTAGTTCCACAAAATCTGAAAGATTTTAGTTCCACAAAATCTAACCTAGGTTACCCCACGGACTACCCAACGGAATACTGTTCAAGACCTTTTCTTTTATACCCCACATGATTTTTTCGTATGATGGGCCCCCACATTGCCCAGATTTTAGGCCCCACATAACCCACGGTGCCCCACGGACTACCACCCATTGAGATGTACTCTTCAAGACTTTTCATTTGATACCCTACAATGATTGTTTTGGAACATGCAGCTCTTCGTGCCCCCTTCACGCCATCAAGAAGGATCCAAATTAAAAGGGCACCAAATATCTGATAACACTTCCAAATTTGAGCTAATTCGGTTAAGCCATTAAAAAGTTAGGGCCAGGTGAGGATATACCTACATATATTTAAAACACAAATTTTTTATGTTTTTAAATTACTCAGGGTACCTACCGCGTAATTCGATTTTCAGATAATAAGATTCGTTTTCGAATAATTCATAATACTATAAAGTTTTTTAGTCCGATAGTTTATTAAATATAAATAGTATTAGCGTATTATTTGTAATTTATTATTATTTTCGTTGTTAGAATTAGTTTTTTTAGTAATAGTATAAAATTAATGGATTAAAATAAATAGTATTATATATATAAATATAGTACATATAGTTTCTAGTTAAATATATAGGTATAATATAACAAGTCGTTTAAGATATAAATATTGATAGGTTTCCTGTTTTTTTAACTCTATTTAAATTAAAATACATTCGTTTTTAGGGCTTTTTTTAAAAAAAAAAATCCCTTATGTTAACGCTTTTCTGTCCGTCTGTCCGTCTGTCCGTCTGTCCGATGTAAACAATAAAAGGCAGTTATTTCACATAGTTACTGTACACCGAGGTTTAAGATAAACCCACCGATAGAAAGCTTGATTAATTGAGAACCAGATGTAATTGATAGAATTTTAAAATTCGGCCGGTAGGCGGCGCTATTCGCATTTTGCCAAAACATCTTTTTTCGATGTAAAATGTAATTTTATATAGTAAATGTGCACTAAAAATGAAGTTTGACTACTCGTTGGAAAGGTAATTAAAAATATAAATCGATGCCGGTAACCATATTGCAAATTTCTACCGCTAGTGGCGCTGAATACTTAAGTAAGTAAAATGTTAATATCAAAAAATGATTTTCAATCGTCAATAAAGCTCCAAAAATTATGTTTAATATCACATCTGAAAGTTAGTAAGTAGTAATATAAAACCACAGTGGTTATAATTTCAAGTTCTGCCACTAGAGGGCGTAAAATATAATTATAATATTTTTTAAACTTGTTATTTTACTTGGTGAATCCTTAACAAAAATGAAGGGAAAGCAAGCGCTGTAAAGCTATTATAAACTAAAATAAACCAGACATTCTCATAATCTGATTTTTTGCCACTAGAGGGCAGTAAAATACAAGTAAAAACTTGTAATTTAATATAGTAAATGTTCACCAAAAATGAAGTGTGACTACTCGTTGGAAACGTAGTTAAGAGTAGAATACGATGCCATTAACTGTATTTCAAATTTCTACCGCTAGAGGCGCCAAATACTAAAATCGTGTTTTACAATTGTGAATAAGCTCCAAAAATTCCCAAATCTACCATTGGAATAATGATTTGCAGAATTGCAAATCATTATTCCATACCATAATCTACTGGGATTTGTATAGAGCTTCTAATAAAGGACCTACTCGCTGTTATAATTGTCAGACATATGGACATGGAGCCAAATGGTGCTTTCTTGTCAGCAAATGTAGTATATGTGGTGGTAACCACAAAACACTTGATTGTCCGGATTATAATAACTTCAAAATTGGAAATGGTAAAGTTGATTCTCTCTGTTGTGCTAACTGTAAAGATCCGAACAATCCTCATCCAGCTAGTTCTATTGACTGTCCCTCAAGAATTAAACACAGTTTGTAAAGAAAATCTTGTCACATAGATTTTTTTTTAGTAAATTCATTTTAGTTATTGATTAAAAGACAGTAACTTAATTTAAATCAATACTTTATTCAACGATTTTAAATTTTGGTTATTCTCTTGAGTATTCCATAAAAAAACAGAGAATTTTAATAAATAACCAAAAAAATATAAAATAAAAACAAAAAACTACAATTATTTTAATTGGAAAGAAAATCTTGTCACACACTAGTTATTTGTTTTAAAAAACGCAACTACGAGAATTAAATATATTTGTATAATGGTAGACCATAATAACATAAATTAATGTTAATTTTTGGAATGCTCAAAGCATTTGCATTAGAAGTAATGCAGTAGAATATTTTAATTATAAAGTTAACTGTAAAACTCCGGTTTAAATTTTTAAACTTATAAACTTTATTTTTATTTAATAATTATTAATATTACAATGATTTATTTATTTATCTCAATTATTACAATTTTGATTCTTAATTATAATTACACAAATTATTTCTTTAGTAAATTATTAGGTATGTTACAAAGTTAAAAGCCGAAAACGAACTGACTTAAACTTAATTAGAATCATTTTAACTTAGAATTTTGGAATCAAAAGTGAGAATTTAACAAATATGATTTTCCCATAAAGGTGCTACACGCAAAGTCAGCATTATGAACGGAAAAGATGAAATGAGAAACTTAACAAAATAATTAGTGAATTACATTCTTGGGAAAATAATTATAAATTTGAATTTAATTATTTATTTTGTTATTCAAATTTAAAATATTATATTACTCCTCCACCACCCGAAGTATTTGCATACCCTGCAAATGACATTATTTTGGGGAGAGAGCATGTAGAACCAATCGGATTATTTTTATATTGTCTCACTTTTGCTTCCAGATTTACATTTATTTATTTTTTTATACACTAAAATATCATGACAAATCAAATTATGATAACTACTGAACAAAAAAATCTAAAACTTGTTAATTGTTAAATTCATAATTTTATTTTCAATTAATAAATTGTTTATTTGTATTTGGCAATTACTAAATTTTATAATATTATATTACTATTCTTGATAGTGTATTTGTGCACCGTTTATTTCACTAATTGGAATTTTTTTTTATAATAAGATCATCGTAAATCTCTTCTATAGAATTAATGTTATTGAATTTCAATCTACATGTATTAGATTTTTTTAAATTTGTTTCGAGTACAAAGAATAGTTTATTTGTTTTGAAATATATATTATTTTATCTAATTAATACTTTTACTATACCATAATATAATTCTTCTTCTTGTTCACTGGGAAGTAGAATGATTAAACTATTGTAATATGTTTCGTTACTAAATTTTGGGATACTCATTACGAAAATAATATATTTATCAATATCTTTATGACGCGATAATAATTGAATAACTTTATCAAGTAATAATTTTTCAAAACGTTCTAATTCTTTTTCTACATTTGTTATTTTCAATTTATGCTCAGTTAATTCAGAATCAAATTCAAATATTAAACTACATTTTTCAATTTCCATATCTAATTGTTTATTAAGTTGATCAATAATAGATTTTAATTTTATTATCGTTTCATCCGAGTTATAAATTTTAGTTAATAGTTCGGAATTTTCGGTTTGTAAATTATAATTTTTTTTATTTATTTCAGTATATTCTTCTTCTAATGAACGATTTAAATCATTACCATCTTCTAAATGTTTTTCTAATATTACTAAGCTTTCTCCACTATTTTCTGGTATTGTTTGTAATTTTTTATAGGCATTATCTAATTCATTTAATAACACACCATTATTTTTTGTTAATTCTTCACATTTAATTTTACAATTTTCATTATCTGCTTTTAATGTATCAATTTTATGTAATGTAATAATGTAATACGTTCATTATTAAAACATTTTATTTCATTCGATTTTTGTTTTAAGTTATTTTCTAATATATTGATTTTCCAAATACGATCCTTAATTATACTTTAAATGCTGATTCTAATTCATTATGATTATTTGTTATTAATAAATCATTTTGAATATAAATTGAAAATAAATATTTTAATTCATTAAAATCAACTTTATCATTATCATAATGTGATTTTTGTTGTATTGCAGTTTCATCTATTTTTAATAATTCTTGTTCTTTTGTTGATATCATTTCTAAATCAGATAATTTCTTTTGTAAACCTTCCTTAATTTTAATTCAACATCTGATGCATTTAATTCATATTTCTTAATAAATTCATTTAAATCATCTAATTTTTGTTTTAAAATATAATTTTCTACTTTATATTTATCAATTATATCTGAAGTTTCTATTGAAGTTGACATATTATTATCGGGAACCTTGCAACGACTTTTAATTAATATTTTTACTTCATTTTCTAAATCAGCTATTTTATTTTCATATTTTTTTTGTAACATATTCATATCATTTTCTAAATCTGAATATTTTTTTTATTTCATTTCATATAATTCATTTTCAGATGTTAATTTTTCGATTGTTATCATTAAATTATTTTTATCATCTTCTGTTACACTGTCAACTGTGGTTACAATGGATCCAACTTCATCGTTAGAATCATTGCGTAAAAGATTTAGTGTATAATTTTCATTAGAATAGCAATGATTTGCATATTTTTCCTCTTCTGGGTTTAAATAAAATTGTATTTTCGCATTACGCGTCTGCAATACGCGATCTTTATAATTAATTACAACGTCCAAATTAGTTAGTATATTGTTACCGATGAGACCATCGAAATAATTGTGACAGTTGAATTCTTCAAATTCAACGAAATAATCATCAAATTCATTAAATTCCTTAAAAATTGGAAAACTATAACGAGTGTGTGTTTGAATAACTCGATTAAGAACTTTAATATGTTTTTAATTGATGCCAGTTTCCATTTTGTACTACAAATCTCTGGGTTTATTATGCTGGTTTCCGCGCCACTATCAATTATGAAACTTAATTTACAGATTTTAGTATTTATTCTATATAGGGTAGTTGTTTCTTTGGGTACGCCGAAAATTTTGAGAATTTTTACTACTTTGATATATATTCATGGAAATGACCATGGGTTCAGTGTTATTTTGCTGAGAATTTGATCTAATATTAAAATTTGAACGACGTGATTGCTCACTTCGTTCAGCGTGATTGTTTTGTCTATCATCGCGATAATTATTATTGAACCTATTTACATTATTTTGATTATAATTATTTCTTTGATAGTTTCCATTTCCATTATTTTTATTAGAATAATTACGATTTGATTGATTTTTGTTAGAACAGTTTTCATTTGTTTGATTCGAATAATTATTATTATTTGAATTAATATTATGATTATTTCTTTGGTTATTTTCATTGTTTTTATTAAAATTTTCAGAATTTCTGAAATTATTTGGGTTGTTATTTCTATTTATTTTCTCAGGGTAATTTCTATTTGAAAAGGATAGATACCCGAATTTATTTAAAATATCAAACGCGTCGTCTAAAGTTTCTGGATTTCTACAACCTATAAGATTTTTAGCTAAATGAGGCAAATTATTTGTGAAATGTTTAAGGACTAATCTTTGATTTGAATTTATTTGAATTGTAGACCCTTCGCCTTGTAAGATATGTGCATTATTTAATTTACATAGAATTGGAGTAATTTTATTGTAAGAATTTTCAATAGTGGATTCGCATCGGCATAATATTAATTCATCAATAATATCCACTATTGGAGTTCGTTCGCCGTGGTTTCTTATTAGTGTCAGCTTAAGTACAGGCCAAGTATTTATTGGACCTTGTTTAAATAAATTTTCTTTTGCTTTTCCTATAACTTTATCCTTAATATAACCTAATATAATTAATTTGTATTGTTCATCAAGTGTTTCTATTGTGGGAACGAGAATATCAACTCTAGCAAAGAAACCGGAAAGATTAAATTTATCTCCCTGAAAAGGAGTAATCTAACTAATATTTTTAGATAGAAATTCAATAACATGTAGTGTCCTCATTCATTTTTATTTATTTTTTTTTATTTTCTATTTTAACTTTAACTATCAAGAATAGTTTTAATAATAATTTTATAATTTTCAATTTTTTTAAAAATATTTAAATTATTTTTTTTCGGAGAAAAAAAAAAATATTTCGATTTATTTTCGATTTAAAGCAAAATAACTTTTAGTTTTACTTATTTTAAAATTTAGTTAAGTATTTAAAATAATTTCTTTGAATTATTTTCGAACGAAAAAAAATTCTACAAATTTAAAACTTTATTTATTTAATTTTACAAATTTAATAATTTTATTTACTTAGGGCCTGTCCGAAATAAATTAAATTTTAAATTTTAAAAAAATTCCCCATAGGTTGAAAAGCAAATGTAACTGTGGTTGTTTTTTTATAATTTGGCTGTCCGAAATGTTTAAAATTTAAAAAGTTAAATTTTGACAGATCATAATAAATTTAAAAAGCTAAATTTTGACAGATCATAATAAATAAAAAAATTTTATAATTTAAGAAATTTCGAAAGAAACAGATTCCTATAGTTATAGGTTATATTGAAATTAAACTTCTATGTCAAAATTTATTGAGGGTCTGTAGGTCGATAAATTTCGTCGCCTAGTAGGGGTGAATATAAAAGCCAAAATTTATGATTTTCTTGCCAAAATTTAGAATTTAAACTGTTTTTAAACTATTTCGGACAGGCCCTTAGGGCGACGAAATTTATCGACCTACAGACCCTCGATAAATTTTGACATAGAAGTTTAATTTCAATATAACCTATAACTATAGGAATCTGTTTATTAAATTTTAAACAATTCGGACAGCCAAATTATAAAAAAAACAACCACAGTTACATTTGCTTTTCACCCTATGGGGAATTGTTTTAAAATTTAAAATTTAATTTATTTCGGACAGGCCCTAAGCGTGTGTGCCAAAGGAAGGGTTTAGATTTGTAGTTTAAAATTAAATTATGACTGATAGAATTAAATTATGACACTAGCGTGGTGAATATAGAAAGTCAAAATTTAACGACCTTCCAGACCTCGTTAAATTTGGCACTTCAGATTAAATTTTGATTTATTTTAATATTCATATATCAGATTTTTTATTGACGAGCCCTATCTCATATGTATGGAAACATTCCAATATTTTATAATTTTTTAATGTTTTATACTAGAATTATTAATAAAAATAAATTTGCTTTTTTCCCAAGAAATTAAAGAAATATTAATAATAATAAAAAAGAATAACAAAAAATTTTTATATCAATTATAAAGTATTGTAGCGGATCAATACATATGAGATAGGGCTCGTACATATTTATAATTTTATTTTTAAAAAAATTTTAAAATTTTTTTGAAAAATATTTAAAAATTAGGGAGCAAAAAATAAGAAAAATTTCATCCATTTTTTCTTTAAATTAAACCAATTGGCACAGCAAACTTGATAGTAAATATTAAAAAAAGTCACCAGCAAAAAAAAAATTAATCTTTTGTGTCAAAATTTAAAATTTAAACTCTTTGGCACACACCCTTAGGCGACTTGAATTGTCGATATACCTTTTGGAATTTTTCCAGGAATAATGAATGGGGAAAAATACTTTTTAACAATCTGGCAGTTCATAATTACCACTTGTTAGCTCCATTTGAACCAACTTTTTACCCTAATGCGATGAGAGGATCTCCATCCATTATAGATTTAGTTTTGTGCAACTGCACATAATTGATTTCCCATCCCTTAGTGGAACAAATATTAAACTCCTATTCGAAATATCTATAATTATAATAAAACTAATTGGCATCAGTACCAAATGAAAATAAACTAAAACATTGACTTGAATGGATTAAGTATTGAAAAATTCTCGACAATTCAGGATATAAATTTTGGTGTCACTCAAATTATTCAAATTATAAATGATGTCAAGGAATACACCGTGCCCAAGACTCAATTAAAAAATAAACCACAGCGTCACTAAACAACTTATAGCTTACAGAAATACTTTAAGACGCGACTGGCCACGTTCTCGAATTTCTGAGCTAAAAATTAATCTGAACTATCTTAATAAATTTATTAAGATATATATTTATTTTTATCTTAATAAATTTATTAGACCAATGGTCTAATAAGCTTCAATCCTTAAACAAATGTGGTAAGCCTTTTTGGAATTTAACTAAGCTATTAAAAAATAGGAATAAAACCTTGCCACCTATTAAAATTAACGATTTACTTACCATATTTTCCAGTGCTGAAAAAACAGAAAGATTTGCAAAACATTTCTTGGAACAACACCAAATTACATCATCATATGTAGATATTCATACAAATAATCTATATAGTCACGAATAGCTTAAATTCAATTAACTCTATTAACTCAGATTATTATAAGTCAATGACTGCACTAGAAATTAAGAATATTTTTAAATATAGTAAAAATAATAAGGCTCCTGGGAATGACGGTATTAAAAATATTTTATTGAAAAAATTACCCAAAAAACAAAAAGCACTCATTTATATAACTCACTTATTTAACGGATGACTGAAATTAGGCTGTTTTCCAAATAATTGAAAAAAGCAAATATCATTGTTATTCCAAAAAAGATTAGAAGACTATAGGCCAATTAGCCTTTTAAATATGCTAGGCAAAACTTTCGAAAAATGTATTAAAAACAGGGCATGAATCATAAGAGACGATTACGACAGTCGTGTATCTTTAAGAGCCAAACAGAATATGTGCTTGTCGCTGTCGCCTGTCGTCGTGTTTTTAGCCAGCGATGATATCGCTGTCGTTGTCGCCCCTTAACTAAACACAATAGATCGTCGCGAATAATTGTCAATTATCATAATTTAATTTGTGAAAATTATATTTTCATTATAGTGTGCTCTGGAAAATAATTTTTAAATAAATTCAAAAAATGTCAAAACATAGCGACGAGCGAAAATATCAAATATCAATTGAAATACAGCGACAACGACAACGACAGACGACATCATTGCGGTTCAATAATGCGATATACGTACTTATGATTTTTCATTTGACATTTCACGACGACAGGCGACAGCGACAACCACATATTCTGTTTGGCTCTTTAAATATGCGATTAAAGATCACAGGAGACGACAATCGTCACATGCTGTCAAAATTATAATGTCGTATCGTGTAAAAAACTTGTATACAATTTAGTTTAGTATCATATGAAACGATATCGCAAAGTGTGTATCGTTTTATCTATCAAATTTACACGATATTGTCTAAGCAATCGTGTAAATATAAAAAAGTAGTTTTATTATAATGTTTGAAAATTATTTTAGAAAATTATAAAATAAAAAAGTTACTATGATCTAAAATTAAAAATTTTTCAATAAAAAGTGACAGCCACTCATTTCATATGCTTAGGTTGTCAATAAATTTAATATTTTATTATACCAAATTTAAATTTATACCAATAAAAAACGATAGAATTACAATCGCCACATATGATCTTAAAAAAAAATTACGACTATCGTCTGTCGTAATTTTTCACGACACTTTAATCAATCGTGTCGTGTTCTTATGATTCATACCCACATTAAATGAATTTATAATAGAAAATAACATCATACCTAATGAACAAATGGGTTTCCGGAAAGGTTATTGCACTTACCATCAGCTATATAGAATTAAAAATATTAATAACGTAAATTTATTAAAGAAAAAGTCTACAGTCTACACATAGAAAAAGCTTTCGATTCAGTGTGGCATGATGGGCTTGTTCATAAATTGTTTGTAATAAATTTTCCTGTATATCTGGTTAAAATTATCTATAATTTCCTTTGCGATAGTTATTTCACAGTTTGTATTAATGGCACAAATTAAAATTGGTACAAAATTCCAGCGGGAGTACCTAAAGGCTCATCCTTAAGCCCTTCCTTATATAACATTTTCACACATGACATACCAACACCAAATCAGACACAACTAGGTCTCTTTGCAGAGGACACGACAATCATCTCGGCTTCAGATTCTGCTACAGAAATAGGGTTTTTTTTTATTTTTCCTTAAAATTCGCTATAAATTAAATTGAAGTATCTT
This sequence comes from Empis stercorea, assembly GCA_949752835.1. NCBI lineage: Eukaryota > Metazoa > Arthropoda > Insecta > Diptera > Empididae > Empis > Empis stercorea. The sequence continues at coordinate 27,511,533 of OX457085.1, forward strand.
AATAGGATACTTCTTGTCTAAAAATTCTGAGATCGAAATTATCCTATGTCCCCCTCAATTCTCAGTTAAAAGAGAATATTATTAAAAAAAATAATACAGTCATATTCGTTTCATTTTATGAAGAGTATATTACAAAAACTTCTATTTCTGTTTGATTTAGCAGTTTTAAAGTTTGAAAAACAAACTTTAAAACTGCTCTCCTGAACAATTTTGAAAAATGGACTTAAGCTAGTTCTGGAATGATGCGACGAAATTTTCATAACTTGCACGAATGGGCAAGAGAAAATCCGCATACAACAAGAACGAGAGCATTTCAACATCGATTTGTGATTGGTGATATGTTCAGTGGACCTTTTTTTCTGCCACCAAGATTAAACAGTGCAGAATATTTGCAAATTTTTGCATAATTAATTGCCAGGATTGCTAGATGTTCTCCTTGTACAAAGGCGAACACATTTATACGCTCTATGGCGCTCTAAGTCACTATGGCCGAATTGTTACGGAATGGTTAAATGAAAACTACAGAAATCGTTGGATAGGAAGAAATGGTCCAATATATTGGCCTGCAAGATCCCCAGACCTAACAGTTATGGACTTTTATGTTTGAGGGACGATGAAAGAAGAGGTGTATGCAACCGAAATAACAACATTAGAAGAATTGAAGGCACGAATTGAAGTAGCTGCGCAAAAAATTAGAGACCAATTACCAACTCTTGATATGACAAGTTCAATACAAAAACGAGCACTTGCTTGCATTCAGGTGGGAGGAGGTCACTTTGAGCAACTGCTATAGTCCTATAATGGTAAAATTATTTAAATAACACTTTGAAATAAAATTATTTTAATCGAAACCAATTTTTTTAATTATTTTTTATTTTAACACAATTAAAGGACGTTTTTTGGCGATTTCGTAGGTAACACTATGACGCATCCAAATCAAATTAAAAAAAAATTAAACCCGGCAAAACTTTGAGAAAACTAGCATTTTTCCAAAATATGATTATTTTTTTTTGAAAAAATCATAACTTTAACACAGACCTAGCAACCGGTGAAAATAACGGTAACATCGAAATAAAGGTAAATTAATTGTCTATCAAACGCTAGTTTGGATATTCTAGGTTCAATACGCTAGAAGTTATAATTGAATAAGTGCTTGTAGCTACTTCTCCGAAGGACTTTTTTAAAACACCCTGTAGCTCAGTGGGTGTTGAAAATTCACCCCCCTCCCACTTCCATACGATTTTTGCTTATAATGAACCAAGGAACCACCCCTTAACGGATTAGCATCCCAAACTGGGACACCCTGTATATATATAGAGGCGTCCTTCGTATAACACGGTACTTGTAGAACACGGTTTTGATATTACACAGTACAAAATTTGCGATTATTATAACACGGTTTTAATATTACACGGTACAAAACTTGAGATTAATACAGGCGTCCCTCGTATAACATGGTACTTGTAAGACCCGGTTTTAATATTACACGGTACAAAATTTGCGATTATTATAACACGGATTTGATATTACACGGTTTCGTACACGGTTTCGATATAGCACGGAACGAATTAACCGTGTTATACGAGGGACACCGGCATAGTACAATAATTATATGGTATAATAATATTGTTTTTTTTTAACTCGCAGTTAATATTTAATAAATTATTTTTTAATTGAAATTATGACATATAACTCAAATTAAATCAGAAATTAAAGTATGTATACAATGTTTATATAGAAGTATATGACAAAGAACAACAACAACAACAAAAAATTAGTTGGCAAAACAAGTTTACTTTTGTTTATTATTTTATAAAAAAAAGAACGAAGGTAAATAAACTGGGTTAAAGTAGAATAAAAATTAATTAATGTCCATTGCAAGGTCAGCAAAAAAATATAAAATAAATATTCTTTTTTCACCATGCACCCTGAAATGACTCAAGGTTTATAGCCTTGAGCGTTTCAGGGTGAAAAATATACTTTTTTTTTTTGATCAAAATCTAATATCTATAATGGCAGCACTAATTTCGTTTCGAATCTCTTACGTGGTACTAACGGATCCGAAGATCTGACAAATCCGAAATTCGAACAATTTGAATTAACCGGTAGGCAAACCAGATTTGAGAAAAATGCCATTTTTCTCAAAATTACCGGATTAACATTTTTATCTTTTTTTTTATTTTGATGCCTCATAATGTTACCTACAAATTCGACATACAAAATTTTAACGTGTCTGATATCTATAAGTTTTCCAAAAAGTCTTTACCTGATATGTTTTCCAAAAAGTCATTTTAGGTATTAAAATAAAAACTAAATTAATCTTCTTCACTTTCCTATCCTCTACGGATGTTGGCTACTAATAAATACAATAGTTCTTTTGACACCACTGTTATAAATAGGTTTAATGTCGACATATTACACCACTGCTCTAGATTTTTAGCCAAGTTATTTTTTTTCTGCCTCTACTTCTTCTACCACTAATTTTTACGTGTAATAGTAATTGCAAAAATCTGTATTTTTGGTTTTTCATAACATGTCCTAGACACTTAGCTTCCTTTCTTTAATACTGGTTGTTATCGTTGATCTTATTCCCATTCTACGTAAAACTTCCACGTTTGTTATTCTATCGGTCCAACTTATTTTTAGTATAGTCTACGATAAACCCAAACTTCAAACGCTTCTATTTTTTTCAGATCGACTTTCCTTAAAGTCCATGTTTCGGCTTCATACAACAAAATTGACCATATGTAAGCATTTTAATTTTTAGTTCCAGATTTATGTTGATTATTACCAATTACCATGTACTTTGTTTTTTAAATGTTGATGCTTAGACTATAATACATACAACTTTCGTTTAGCTTTTTTTTTTTATTTTATTGTTTTATTTTTAATTCATATCATTATTTCTTTTTTGTACAAACCACTTAAAAAAAATTAATATATACATACATTTATTATGATTCCCGACGAGTTCATCGAAAACGAGTTCATCGAAAACGAGTTCATCGAATACGAGTTCATCGAAAACGAGTTCACCGAATGATCAACTCATCGAATGACGAGTTCATCGAAAAAATATTATTTTTTAATTATACTTACATATTGATGATTTTTTTAAGAAAAGTATGTTTATGCATTGATAATGAAAAATAGCTATACAAAGGGAACCATTATTTTTAAAATTCAAAGAATTTAAATAGAAATATAATTTAAATCTTAGAAAGTTGGTATCTTATTTAATTATATAATTTTTTATTTATTTTTTTACATAAAAAAGATTATATTCTACAGCAAATGGTTGTTCCCGGGAAATTTTTTCCATTAATTATTTTATTCATTGTTATATTTAACATGAAAAAGTTTGGTTTCTTATTCCTTGACTTTTCAATGACAAATTTGCTGACTTTATTTTTTGTATTCATTGATAAAATTTCAGCCCTTTACCTAAATTTACCTCAAAAATTACATAAAAACTATTTTTTTATTAATTTTGTTTCTTTATAAATTTTCTAACTAATTAAAAGATAAAAAGTAAAGTAACTTAGATACTACCTGTTTTAAAAAATATAAAACTTTCATTTAATTATATTTTTTTACATAATTTTACCTAGAAAAACCAAAAATCAAACTAATTACCAATAATGTCTTTTAGTATTTAATATATTTAATAATTTTTAAATATTTCATTTTACCAACGTTATTTTAAAAATTAATAGTTGATCTATCAAATTTCTTATATCTAAATTTTTATCATTTTAATTTCATTTAAAAATTAAATTATATCTAAATTTTTTTTTTATGGATTATAAGTATAAAAAAATTAAAAGTAAATATTCAATAAATAATTTTCAATCGAACACCTATTAGTATTTAAAATTGCAAAAAAATAACTTTCGCATTCGAATTTTTTTTACTAGGATCAGAGAATTCACGGCATTCAAAATCAACTATTCTTAGAGCTGTACCTAAACACCGACGTACGGCGTATGGCGTATATACGTCGATACGCTGATACGCCAGCGTATCCCGAAATAAAATGCCACATTTATATACATTAAAAAATTTTTGATCGATGTTTCTTTTTGCTAAATTTCAAAAATCAAATTAAAAAATTTTATACGCCCGTCAAAATTGGAAATTCCAATTCTCGGCGTACGTACGTCGCGTATTTCGGGTGCTCCAATACAAAATGTATGTACCAATATCGATTTTGACAGACGCCATACGCCGTACGCCGGTGTTTAGGAAGAGCTCTTAATTTCAAAGTGAATATTTGTTTAAAAAAACGTTTTACCTAGCATTTATAGTTGTTTTTCATTAGCAATGCATAAACATACTTTTTTTTAAAACGATTTTCAGTTATATTTTCGCTGTCTAATGCGAGTACCCTCTGATTTGTTGAATTACTATTTCCTGATCGCAATTTGAAACAATGAGAGGATGCATGTCCATTCATTCCACAATTTGTGCATCGTTGAGCTGAAGAATTTGTATTTTGTGGCGCTTCCCAAGTACAATCTCTACTAATATGTCCAGGCTTACCACACTTGAAACATTTAATCGGCGTATTTGTAGTTGTTCCTCTAAATGGAACCTTGTTATTACCATTATTATTATTTCCAGTATTACTGTTCCTATTGTTATTATAATTATTATTATAATTGTTATTATTATAATACTCGTACCATTTTTATTGTTATTGTGAAAATTATTGTTGTTATAATTATTATTATTATTTGAGAATTGCTTATTGTAATTATTGCTAGTATTGTTGTTGTTGTTGTTTTGACTGTTATTAAATTTATTGTTTCCTTGTATTCCCCGGAAATAATTATTATTATTATTTCTAAAATTATTTCCATTATTGAATTTATTGTTATTTGGTTGGTCTGTATGTATACCAGTTTCATTTAATTTTTCATCATGCTTGTTAACAAATTCATCATTTTATCACCTTGATTGTTACTTGTTTTATTACCACTTCCTATACCTCCTAAATTTCGTGTTTCATTTAAATATTGCCGAGCTGCTCCTATTGAGACTCGTAAATTTTCGGGATTTTTAAACAATAAATATTCTGCTGATCTAAGTCCTCCCAAAAATACTCTTTTCGCAGTTATTTCCATTTCATTTATTAGTGCTCTACCTTCGTTATGGTAGCGTTCATTCACTCTATTACGGTATGCCGCTAATTTTTCCGAAATTCTTTCTCCAAAAAGCTCTACCGTTTCATTTTCATATTGGTACATTCCCATCATTTCTGATGCTAATGTAGCCATATCTTTACTTTCAATGAAGCGATTTCTTCCGTATATTGGGTAAAATTTTCCACGTTAGCATATCTAAAAAGTGCGTTGGCTGCACCGTCAATTTACTGGTAATAAAAATTCACAATAATATTCCATTTTGTTCATCTCTGGTCAATTCGTATGCTTGTTTAGCCAACTCTAGCAAATTGTTCAATTCATTTTCAATGTCCAACCCTGCAGAGCCGTCTTATCCATTGTGCTAACTGTGCTTAGCACAGGGGCGCCAGTAGAATGGGGGCGTATGTGAATATAATAAATAAATACTTTTTGTTTAAAAATATTTTTTTTATTAAAAAAAATCTTAAAAAAGAAGAAAATTAACCTTTTTGCAGTACATTAACTAATTGTACTGGTGATTTAAATTAACATTAACAATAACTAAATACAATTAGTTAAATTACATTAACTAATTGTACTGGTTGCATTAACTAATTGTACTGGTGAAAGAACTTTTTCATGTTTAAAGCGATTAAAGAATTATTTACGCTCCTCGATTCTTCAAAAAAAATTAAATAATTTGAGTTTATTAGCTATTGAGTCGGACCTATTTGAGAGCACCAACTTTGACGAGGTTATAGATGCTTTTGCTAGATCTGAATCTAGAAAAAAATTAAAGTTACTATTATTTATTAAGTTTTGTTTTTTACTAAAAAATTAATACTAATTAATAAGCTAATAAACTCAAATTATTTAATTTTTTTTTGCAGAATCGAGGAGCGTAAATAATTCTTTAATCGCTTTAAACATGAAAAAGTTCTTTCGCCAGTACAATTAGTTAATGCAATACTTAGAAATATTCTCAAAATAACTTCAATATTAGGAAAAGTCGATCCGATATCTGAACTTAATATGAGGGGCTCAGAATCACAGTGGCCTAACCCACAAGATTTTTTTTTTGCTTTTATTTGCTTAATCGGTACTAAAGCTACCTTAGAATATAATGCTATTGATCATGACTGCAAAAAGAATTTTTTTCTGAATTATTTAAAAAAAAATTAGTTTTGATTTTGAACGAATTATTCATGTTCATCAAAATCACAGTGGCCTAACCCACAATGTGGTTTAGGCCACTATGATTTTTAAAAAATTATATTCATATTAAAATTTTATATTAATATAATAATTCTTTTATTGTTAATAAACAAAACTATTTAACAGTAATTATATTCATATTAAAATTATTCTATATTAATATAATAATTCTTTTATTGTTAATAAACAAAACTATTTAACAGTAAGTATTTATAATTTTATTTATATTTCTAAAATTTGTAATATTTTTTTATATTATTGCATTAAGGCATTAATTTTAAATAATTGTATTTATTAAGCTAGTAATTATTGTCAATAATGCAACTGTTTTGAAATTCGTTCGTGAAATTTTAAAGTGATAAAGTTATATTTTTTAAAATAACGTAGTGAAATTTTATACTTTTTCAAAACTATTAAAGTTACATCATTGTTTAATAATAAATAATTGTGTTTTTCAATCAAAATGTATTCTGGTTCTTCTCCAGGTATTTATAGAAATATAATTGATAAAACTAAAAAATATATATATTTATTGTTATATTTTGAAATTAAGATATTTTTGCGGATTCTGGGTCCGAATATGTTCCGACTGATCAGGATGATTGTTCAGATATTTCATTATTTGAATATCAATATCAATTGAATCCGTGTGAAGGTATAAATTTTATATGCAATTATGCACAATGAAATATGGTTTCAAAATACCTATTATATTTTTTTATGTGTTAGATGATAATATGTTGCCGTGTAACAGTAATGAAGATGGTGTGGAACAAAGCCGGAAAAGATTAAGAAATCCAAATAATTGGAAATGTAATATTCGAAAATACAAAAGAAATTCTGGTAAAAAATATAAAAATACCAAAAACAATATTGTACCGGAAAAAATATTTGAAAATGGTAATTGCAATTGCAGAAATAATTGTACTGGTAAAATTAGTATTGAACAACAAACCAAAATTTTTAATGAATTTTATTCACTCGCCAATTTTGATTTACAAACTGCTTTTTTATTTGGTTCAGTAAAAATTAATTGCAAAAAGAGAAAATATACTCAAAATAGTAATAGTTCAAGAAATTTTACCAGGAATTATTATTTAAAAGCCGAAAATGGAAGTGATGTTGTAGTGTGTAAGGTATTTTTCAAATCCATTTTGAAAGTGAGTGATGGCAGGATCACTCGAGCTCTAGTTGCAAAAGATATTGATGGTAAAAGAGTAGCACCAAAAGATAAAAGGGGGAGGCACGTACCTGGTATTAAAACACCAGAAGAAAAAATTATAAAAATTATAGAATTCATCAATAAGCTACCAGCATATCAGTCACATTATAGTAGAACTGATAATTCACACAGAAAATATCTTTCACCGCAACTTAGTATTACCAAAATATTTGAACTATATAAATCGGAAACAGAAAGCCCTGTTTCAAAATATGTTTTTGTAGATATATTTAATAAAAAATTTAATTTACACTTTCGTTCGCCAACAAGTGATACATGCAAAACTTGTGATTTTTTAAATAATAAAATAAAATATACAACTGGTGCAGAGGAAAAACGAGAATTTCAACTACAAAAAGATGAGCATTTATCGAAAGTTGAATGTGCAAAAAAAAATATGATATTCGATTCAAATCAAGCACAAATTGAAGGTAGTGATGTTACTGTAATTGTGTTCGATTTGATGAAAACTCTGCCTACACCGATTCTTACCACGAGTATATGTTACTATAAACGCCAATTATGGACGTATTGTCTAGGTGTACATAATTTAGGTAAGTGATATATCTAATTTATTTTAATAAGTTAGATTTTTCAGTGTGTCCACAAATCTTGGGACAAACTGAATAATCATGTATTTTTAAATCGGTATATATGTATATTACGGATAATATTTTATACAATTGCTTTGTACTTTAGGAAATAATCGTGCTAGTATGTACATTTGGGATGAAACAATTGCTTCCAGAGGTGCTGAAGAAGTTGCTAGCTGCCTGCTACATTATATAGAAAAAAAAGTGACAACATCGCATCTGATACTGTATTCTGACCAATGTGGTGGCCAAAATAAAAATATTAAAATGGCATTATCTTGCCTTAAAATGGTACTAAATAATAAATATATCGTGAAACAAATTGACCACAAATTTTTGGTTTCCGGTCATTCTTATTTACGATGTGATCAAGATTTCGGACTTATCGAAAAAAACAAAAAATATTTTAAGTATATTTATGTACCAGAAGACTGGATTGAAGTCATTAAAACTGCGGCAAAATCAAATCCTTTTGAAGTAGTCAATATGACAAAAAAAGATTTTATTTCCACAAAATCTATGCAATCCAGCATAATTCATAGGACCAAAGATGACTGTAATAATAAAGTTAATTGGTTCAAAATCCAATGGCTACGGTACCAGAATACTGACCCGTTCAACATTTATTTCAGCTATTCAACTTCAACAACAGAAAACTTTTCTATTTTAAATATTAGGAAGAGACTACTTAGTACTCCTGATTTTTTAAGCCACGATCTCGCCTATCCAATTGGGAGAGCAATCTCCATTGAAAAAAAAAAAGATTTAATGGAATTAATTAAATACATTCCTCCAGTACATCATAATTTTTATAGAAGTATACGTACTGCAAATAACGTAGAAGAAACTATTTTTACTGAACCAGAATAAGAATATTGTAATTGTTGATTTGATTTTTTTTTATTTGTTTTGAAAAATAAATTTTATTTTTATACTTTTTTTCTAAATACATATCTATTTTTTTTATCAAAAATCTTTAATATCACGAGAATATACCTTACAAGCTATTTAAAGTTTGACCTAACCCACATGTTATGTTAATTTTTTTATTATTATATAGAGTCAGAGTGGCCTAACCCACAAAAACTGTCCTTTCAGTTAAGATTTTGATAAAATGGCATACAGCAAATTAAAGTGTAGGAAAATCTATAATTATTAATGTTTATTTGACTTCAATATCTTCATAGTGGGCCTTTCACCAAGCACTAAATTATCACAATATTTTTAATTTGCATATTTCTCGAAATAATTTGAATGTGGGTTAGGCCACTCTGATTCTGAGCCCCTCATATATAGTTTTCACTAAAATTTAAATTTAATAATTGGTTTGATATTACTTAATATTTTAATTTATGTTATCAGAGAACTGAATTTTTATGTTTATTATTTTGTTTTTATTATATTCTTATTTCTTATTATCTGTATTTATCTTTATAATATTATTTATTTTTTTATTGAATTAATTTTTTGTTTTTAAATAAATGAATTTGTTATTTTTGTTAATTTAATTGGTTTTTATAAAATTGAGTATGATTTTTATTTTTGTAAATAAAACATCCGAAGAAATTTTTTAGGGCGCCTTGTAATTCTTAGCAGACGGCACTGCCTACACCTGAAAGTGTTCGAACTTTTACCAAAAACGTTTTTATTATTTTTTCAACCGGTAGGAGTGTTGGTTCAAGATGATAAGAGTTGTCATTAGTAAAATTTTCCGCGTTGTGTTCCTCTCGATATGGTACTGCAATTTGTGGTGGTGGTGGTATAGGGGTCAAGTTTAATCCAGATGGTCCCGGTTTATTAATTGTCCTATTCATATTATTTGCTTTCGAAAAATTGAAAGTATTGGGGGTCGTTTATTGGATTCATTTTTTCCAATTTTTTTATATTTAAACTTCTTCTTTCAGTTTTACTAATTATCACTTTATTTCTCCTTGTTTTTCTAGGTTTCCTTATTGGTCCAATTCTGTTGTATTTTACTCCGGATCTCAATGTTCTAAAAGTTTTCCTATTTTCCGATACTCTTTCTCCTTGCACTCGGTGTAAAAAATCAGCGAAATTGTTTCTATTTAATATTTCTAAATTTGGTTCCGTTTCTGTATTTTCGATGTTTGTTTTTGTATGTTCGTCCGAATTTTCAAATTCCAGACTTGAATTTAAAAATGAAAATGTTGAAATTCGTTTCGAAAATTTGAATATAGATTGCGCTAAAGTTGGGGGTTTTGAATTTTGTGACATTAGTTCCCTTATAAAAAAAATCCAACAACAACAATAATGTATAAATGCCTTTTTTATATTATAAATTAAGGGTTTATTAAATTTTAGTATAATTTTAATTTTTATTAAATTTTAGTATAATTTTATTTTAGGGGTCGAAAAATTTTATTTGTATATATATCATATTTAATTTATTTTTATTTAATTTTATTTTAATTCATATTATTTAAATTAAAAAAAAAAAAATACTCATTTTTATTTATTTTATTTTTTCATTCCCAAAAAAAAATTTATGTTTATCAAAAAAAAATATATAAGTTTCCTAACTTGTAAAATTATGCAATAAAAATTCTATTCATTTCCAAAAAAAAATTTTTTTTTTCTTAATATTTCCGAATGCTTTTACAAAAAAAAACGCGCTTTGTTCCTATGATATTTACGTACGTCATTTATAATATTAATTAATATCAATTTTATATTAAAAATTGACAAAATTATTTTATATAAAAATGATCAAACGTATTTTGAAAATATATATATATATCATTTTATATATATGTATATATAATTTTCGTCATTACGAACAAAAAATTGAAATTTTAATATAAAATGAAAATATAGGGCAGCGTTTCCCAAAGTTTTTTCACCGCGGCACCCTTTTTGATTTCAAATTTTTGACGGAACCCTATTTACAAAAATCTTAGAATTTTAATATCGGGAATATTAATAAGAGCTATAGTATTACAGAAAATTATAGTATTTATTAAAAATAATAACAAAACAATAATACAAAAAATAAAATAAATTCATTTGATTGTTGATTAATAATATAAAAAAAATTAAACTTATGAATGTTATTAGTGGGAACAGTGTTGTTGTTTTTTTTCCTTGCAAATCCTTGTTATATCTGGTTTTATTGTTGATAATTGGATACGCATATCTGCCGAGCAATTCAATCTATTACGATATTTCGTTTTCGTAGAAGTATAATAAGAAAATCCAGTTTCGCACAAATACGTAGTAGAAAATGGTAAAAGCACCCGTATTGCACGTTCAGCCAAAACTTTATATTCCGAAATTAAATTTCCCCAAAATGTTGCCAGGTGGACAGTGTTGAAAATGTATTTTAATTGTTCGTCGGATTTTATTTCAATCAAGTTTTCATATTCCGAGATTGATAAACAATCAGGTTTTTCGTTAATGATAAAGGGATTTTCAACCCACATGAATTCATTATTGGATGCAGGAAAATATTTTTGAAGATTATCATATAATCCACGTAAATGTTGCACAATATCAAGACTTATATCTTCATCCAGAAGGCAATCATTTTCCATTAAAAAATCAGAAAGTGTTGAAAAGCAACTCACATTGTTAGTTTCAACACAATTGATCCAAAACTTTAATTTTTGTGACAATGCCGATATTTTATGTTTAACGCTAAATACTGTTACACTTTTTCCTTGTAGAGAAAGGCTCACTTCATTTAGCTTTGAAAAAATATCAGTGATATATGCAAGTCGCATCAGCCAGCAAGAGTTTGTCAATACAGCAAACCGTTCATGTTTTTGTTCTGATAAAAACATAGCAAGCTCTCGCCGTAGTTCAAAAACTCGGGATAAAACTTTGCCTCGCGACAACCACCTTACTTCTGCATGTAAAAGAAGAACGGTGTGTTGACTTCCCATTTCTTCACAAATAATTTTGAAGAGCCTCGACTGCAGTGGTCGCGCTTTAATAAAATTAACAATTTGAACAGCTTCATCCAAAACAGTTTTCATGTCAATAGAAATTTTCTTACATACAAGAGCGTGCCTATGAAGGACACAATGACTGCTGCTACAATTTGGTACAATATTTTTAATTCTTGATATAACTCCCGCAGTTTTTCCAACCATTGATTTTGCTCCATCACTACAAACATCAATACATTTATGCCAATTAATATCATGTTTTTTCATAAAATTGTTAATGCTGTTGAAAATTTCTTCGCCAGTTGTATTTGTTTCTAAAAAATTGCATAAAAGTAAATCTTCTTCTATTGACTTGCCAAAATTATAACGTACAAAAACAAGCAAAACGGCGAGCCCTGCTACGTCAGTTGATTCATCGAGTTGTAACGAATAAGCGTCACACAAATGCAAACGCGAAATAAGCTCTTTTTCAATATCATCTGCAAGATCTTGAATACGTCGGGCAACTGTATTGTTTGATAATGGCACCATATCAATCTTTTCTACAGATTTTTCATCTTCAAACATACACAATACAATATCTTTCACACAGGGCATAATAAGTGTTTCTGCTATGGTGTGTGGTTTACCAGCGAGGGCTATACGGTAGCTTACTTTGTACGAAGCTTCATTTGCTTTTTCATTGTTTGTTTTTACAATTTTCTGCATGGATAACTTTGTTTTTTCCAATTCCTCAAGTTTTCGTTTAAAAAAATCTAATGGTTTATCTTTGTGGTCGGGATGATTCGTTACCAGATGTCTTTTAAGTTTAGTTGGTGCAAGAGAAGCGTTCGACAATATTTTATTGCAAATAACACACTGCGCTTTAGGTGTGTCTTTATTTCCTATACCTGTAAATCCATACGACAAATAACTAATGTCATATTTTCGTTTTTTTATACACAAGATTGACTCATTTGTTGGTCTTTTTAATTGAGAATGATCACTTTTTTTAGAAGTGCTAGGCTGCGGTTCTTCAGAAATATCTTCAGCAGTATTGTTCTCAGCAGTAGGTGCACTTATTGAAGTGTTTTTATTTTTTAAATTCCCTTGTTTTAACCAACGTTCCATCACCACAAGAATTTGGGTTAACTATTCACAAAATTTATCGATAATAAAAAAAATACTCATACGATTATTTTCAAAAATTGAAAAAATAACTTACCTTTTTATCAAATATTATTAAAACAAATTTTAAATTCGTATTTTTAATGGTTATTTGAAAACAATATAAATAAAAAAACTGTGGTTTCCCTTTTTTGTTTTATTGATTTTAAAATCTATAACCGCAATAAAAAGATTGTTCGCGCAATGCAAATGTTGCCAGATCTAGTTTTTATATAGTGAATGAAATGGAATTGGCACATATGAAATAGAATGGAAAAGGAAATGCATTTTTGAAGGCAATATCAATGGAATTGAAAATGAATTTTAAATTGGATCGTATAAAATCGAGAATTATTTACTAATCTTTATTTATAAATCTTTTTTTTTATAAATTATTTATTTACAAAAAGTTTGCGGAACCCCTGCTATCAGTCCACGGAACTCCAGGGTTCCGCGGAACCCACTTTGGGAAACGCTGATATAGGGTAACGAAAAAAATTGTTGGTTAGTTAAACCAAATTTTTATTAAAATTTTAACACTTATGTTTAAAATTTTTATTAAGTTACATTATTACAGCCCTGTGTCAACTTAGTACAACATTTATTCTGTACTTTCTTTACACAGTTTTGTGTCAACTTAAGGCAACTTAATACTTCAACGTTGTTGGTTTTGTTACCCTATTTTTATTTTCGTATTTTATTTTATATACATACACTTCTATGTAGTATATTTTACCGCTACGAAAAAACTTTGATATAAACTTACAAATTACAAATTGATAAAAACGCACAATTTGCAATTTTAACTTAGAGAAGAAAAAAATTTATTTGAATTTAATGCAACCAAAATTTTTGTGTAATAATATTTGATATCAATGTTTGTGTAAGAAATGTTTTTATTCTTCTCAAAAAATAAAAAAAAAATGTTAAATAAAAAAAATAATTTTAATCTTTAAAATAAACACAATTTTATTGATCATTAATTAATAAAGTTTATTTATTTGTATTACACGACACTATTTATTTCTTAACACATTACAGTCCGCGGACAAATAGTATAAAACTTTCCTTGGAACCGCGGTAAAATATAAAAAAAATGTGATTGGGCCGGTACAAACATTTTTATTAATTTAATTTTAATTTTATATAAATTTAAATTAAAATTCATGTAAAGATATTTTTTAATACTAATAAAAGTCAAAAAAACCTTAGTTAGTTAATCGCCGAAAATGGCGTTAGTCGCCGAAACTAAGTTATTCGCCGAAATGGCGAAATATATATATGCTAAAAGCTAAAAGATTATGGATGTAGTAAATATGCAACGTTAACTAAAATTAACTGAAAATACTAAAATTAATTGTAAAGCACAAATATGTGCACACGGACTTTGCTTAAAGTTTAATAAAGCGCACAAATATGTGCATACGGACTGTAATGTGTTAATAACTTAAGTTTTATAATTTTAACTATTTATCTTACAATATTATAATATTAGAATAATTTATAATATTGTTAATTACAAAACAAGACTGAAAGATCGAAAGACTGAATTAAGACTGATTTTTATAATATTATATTCTCTAACTGTACTTAATTATTTTATTAATTTATCATGTTGCAATTCAAATTCTACATGATACTTCTTTATTAATTTTTATAATTTTGACAAAAGTGCAATTTTAGAAAATTAATATTCTATAGGAAAATTATGTGACAAAAAATATATTAGAGTTTGAAATATGATATTAATTGCAGGTTTTAAATATTTTTATGATAGATAAAAATATTTAACGGAAATTGAAAAATTCCATTAAAACATGATCGTGGGAATAGATTTATAATTTATGTTCTTAGTGAGATACCAGAATATATCACTCCCTCATCCTTAAGCTGGACATCATCCTTGATGTTCTTTATTTCATCCTTTCTGTTCTCTAATATATATTTTTCACACAACTTTATTTTAACAATATATGATATTATACTCAATAACATTAAAACAATTAAACTTGAGATAATATATATTACAATATTATGATTATTATTTTTGTATTTAATGTTTTCGATCTCTTTAATATTTTCTATTTGTTTCAGATTAATTTCTTCAATATTAGTTTCAAATTGAATATTATTTATTTTCATAAAATTAGGCAAAGTTAAATGATTTTCTACCAATTTTTCTTTATTTGAAAAAACTACATCATTAATTCTTATTGAACAATTATTAAAATTTACAAGATAATTGTGGAATAATTTATATTTTACATGATTACAATCATTAAAAAGTGTTATATTTTTTGCATTTTTTATTAATATTAAGTTTGGTAGAATTTCAATTCAAAGTTCTTATTTATAATTTTTTTACAATATTCATATTTTTCATTTATTAAACTGTTAATACAACCTTTTGCTACTTTACGTTTTTTAATATATAAATCTTCGTTATCAACAAAAATTTGATTTTTGAATAAAATAATATTAGTATTATTTTCGATAAAAATTTCTTCGAAATCATTATTTGGAACAGGTATCACCTTATATTTCACGGCAAGATCTTTAAAAAATTTAGGTATTAGAATAATGAAAACAAGTTTTTCGTCAAATTTAAGAAGAGAGGATTGGATATTTTTGTATTTAGAAATATCTATATCATATTCGTCGATTTCTTCATCAGTTAGAATGGAATGACTCATCACACCATATTTTGCGAAAGCAATGTTTTGTTGGATTTTATCTACTTCGATATTTAAAAGATTAATATTAGAAAGTACTGATAGAAAATGTATATTTTTTATGCTTTTTCTAGTTATATCTGTTAAGTGTTTTTAAAGTAAGTATTTGGTTTTCTTGAATATGTTGTTTAAGAATTTCGATATTTTGCTGTAAGTTGTCGTTAATTTTAATTTGTTTATTTAAGGTTATAAATGTTTGGCGATTATTCAAATCTATATTCAAATATTCAAATCTATATTCAATTTCAAAAAGGTATTCAAATGTTCTTCGATATCAGATTTGTCATCGCTATCCATTGTTCCAAAAAGCCCATTAACAATTTTTCCACCAATATTTAAAAGACCGCGTTTATTTCGATGTGGAGTTATGGTTTTGATATTATGTCGTGTTTTATTTATTTGAGCTTTTAATTGTTTCATAAATAACTCGTCTTCAATTAAAGGAAAAATTTCTTCAATATCATCATCTATTTGGTTTAAGGTTTTTTCTAATTCTTTAACATCAATTATATGTAAAGGCTTGTCCGCACCAAAGAAACAAAACAAAAATGTTTTGGAAATGTTTTTCGAACGTTTCAAAAACATTTCCAAAACATTTTTGTGTTGTTTCTTTGGTGTGGACGCAGTTGATCAAAGTTTACATTGTATATTGTTTCTGAGAAACGTTTTCCAAATGTTCCATATGAAATGGGAAAAAATAAATGTTTCTTTATACTTTTAAAGTACAAACATGGCTAAAGTATGGAATAATGACAAAATTTTAGAGTTAATACAACTTTATCAAAATAAAAGTGTATTATGGGATCCAACCCAAGAATATTATACAAAAAATAAAAAAAATGAAGCTATTTTGGAAATTGCCACAGCTCTGAAAATGTCATGAGAAGAAATAATTAAAAAGTTGTATTCACTAAAAAAAAGTTGCATTCATTCACTTGCGGACAAGTTGCTAATACATTAAAGAGTGATATGAATGTCCTGTGGCCAAAAAGCGAACAGTGATAGCTAATCGCTCCGTAACACATATGCAAGCTTGGTAATTAATATTTTGTCTTCGAATTTTGGGCCCAATTACACAAACAAGATATTCGAAATCACTGGTAGAAATTCTTGTAAAATTTCTAAAACCACTCAGACTGTCCACTTTCCGATCATTTAAAAGATTTACTCCGCTGTAAATGGCTCTACTTTCAAAAATCTTTCTCTGCTAACATTTTTTATTCTTTTTAACTACATAACTACATAGCATGCAGCAGAAAGTTTGGTATCATACGGTAGAACCATTTTTATGTACTGAATTTATGGGAAACAAAAAAAACATGAAATGGGCATTGAATAGTTTTTAAAACATTTATTATTACTTGGAAACATTTTTTAGATGTTCTCAAAACATTTCTCGTGCTTCGAAAACATTTACAAAACATTTAATTTAATTTAGTTTTAAACATTGAAAAACTAGATTTATTTATAAATGTTTCTATAAATGTTTAAAAAACAATGTTTTTTGTAAATGTTTCTTTGGTGCGGACAAGCCTTAATACTTTAGAAAAGTTTTGAATTAAATATATCTCTGCTTGTTTGATAATTTGATAACCAGCTTGGCTTTCTAATTTTTCGACATTAATTACACCAATTGCAGAATGGATGAATAGACTTATAGTAAGTAACAAAAATACAATTTTTGGTATTTTATGATGGTGGCTATGGGTTTTGGTTACCTGAAAAATATTTGAAATTTCTTTTAATTCTTGAAGGATGAATATTTTTACCTCTTTTATCAATATATTTATTTTTATTACTCTCAACTTTAATTTTTTTATATTTACTTTTATGTTTGTAGCGGACTGCTTCTGGGTTTTCTATAAGCAATTCGTTTTTATTTTCGAAATCAAAGTTCTTTCGCGTTTTATTGAGTTTTTCTATTTGAGCAATTTTCTTTGTTTCTAATCTTTGTTTAATTTTATTGAGGCTTTATTATTTAAAAAGTCTATGGGTTTCTCTTCTGTTATAGAATGAATCGTATTATTGTATTTTTCTGTTGCTAACATTACTTGTTCAGTTGGAGTTAATTTGGAATTTTGGGTATTGAAAATGCGTAAATGTTCGCAAAGAGTTCCATGAACTCTTTCTATAGGGGAATTACCAGTATGTGACCTAGGTGAAGTAAAATGAGTCTCAATATTTTCTTGTCTTAAAAATTCTTTTATATTTATACTATTAAACTCGTTGTCAAATACGAATTTTTTAGGTTTACCAAAAGTAGCAAATCTATTTCTTAAATGTCCTATTATTGTGATAGCATTACGATAATTTAATTTTTGAATCATTAAATGTTTCGTAAATTTATCTACGAGTCTAAAGGCTTGTCCGCACCAAAGAAACATTTACAAAAAACATTGTTTTTTAAATATTTATAGAAACATTTATAAATAAATCTAGTTTTTCAATGTTTAAAACTAAGTGAAATTAAATGTTTTGTAAATGTTTTCGAAGCACGACAAATGTTTTGTTAACATCTAAAAGATGTTTCCAAGTAATAATAAATGTTTTAAAAACTATTCAATGCCCATTTCATGTTTTTTTTGTTTCCCATAAATTCAGTACGTAAAAATGGTTCAACCGAATGATACCACACTTTCTTCTGCATGCTATGTAGTTATGTAGTTAAAAAGAATAAAAAATGTTGGCAAAGAAAGATTTTTGAAAGTAGAGCCATTTACAGTGGAGTAAATCTTTTAAATGATCTGAAAGTGGACAGTCTGACTGGTTTTAGGAATTTTACAAGAATTTCTACCAGTGATTTCGAATATCTTGTTTGTGTAATTGGGCCCAAAATTCGAAAACAAAATACTAATTACCAAGCTTGCATATGTTTTACGGAGCGATTAGCTATCACTCTTCGCTTTTTGGCCACAGGAGATTCATATCACTCTTTGATGAATGCAACTGTTTTTTTAGTGAATGCAACTTTTCAATTATTTCTTCTCATGACATTTTTAGAGCTGTGGCAATTTCCAAAATAGCTTCATTTTTTTTATTTTTTTTTATAATGTTCTTGCAAAGCCGTATATAATATATTTTATACGGCTTTGGTTCTTGGGTTGGATCCCATAATACACTTTTATTTTGATAAAGTTGTATTAACTCTAAAATTTTGTCATTATTCCATACTTTAGCCATGTTTGTACTTTAAAAGTATAAAGAAACATTTATTTTTTCCCATTTCATATGGAACATTTGGAAAACGTTTCTTCGAAACAATATACAATGTAAACTTTGATCAACTGCGTCCACACCAAAGAAACAGCACAAAAATGTTTTGGAAATGTTTTTGAAACGTTTCTAAAACCTTTCTAAAATTTCGGAAAAGTTTTGTAAATATTTCCCAAATGTTACTAAAACATTTCAGAAATGTCATCTTTTAGTTGTTTTGGGGTAAACATCTATTAAGATCTATTAAGATATTGTTCAACACTATTTTTATTTTAACGCTGAACAATCAGAAAATTAATCCGACAAGTTAAATTTATTTATAATAGTTCTTTTTTTTCTTCAAAAAATTTTATTAATTGCGGTTGATTTAAAATTTCGGGATTGTTTTATTTAAATTTTAAATTTTAATCTAATTTGATAATAATAATGCCGAACTGTATTTGCAATGATAAAGTAAAGAGAGAGGATCCCAACGTTCAATGTGTGGACTGCAAAAAATTTTTTCATCTACATTGTGCCACATTATCGAAAAGAGATCTTCAATATATGACATCACAAAAAATCTCACATAGATGTGCTGGCTGCACTGGTATTAGAAGGAGTTCAATACTGCGCTCACCTCCACTTCAACGAAGTGAAAACACTGTTAATGTTGGTAATAAAATTCGTTGTGCTTCCAGTTCTTCTGTTTCTACTGCTGACGTCACTAATATTGGAACTAATTCTCTCACTTCTTCTTCATTATCTTTATCTACTTCTTCTATACTTCAGCAACATAACGTAAACATAATTTACCGTCTTACTCGTCTAGATTAAGGCTGCTTAACCTTAATTCCCTTACGGAAAGGAGGTCAGTTGCTAAAGCTATTTTTGTATTCAGATTGTTTTCGTCTGATATTGATTCGCCAAATTTGCTAAGCCTATTTAATATCAATGTTCCTAATTTTAGAGTTCGTCAATACCGGCTTTTAAATGTTAATTTTGCTCGCTCCAATTATAATATGTTGTCCGGTATAAACAGTTTAATGACGGAATTTAATAAATTTTATTTATTTATTGATTTTAATATTTCTTCTAAGTTACTGCAACATAGACTCCTGAATCTGCCGCAGTTATAGTTTCTTCTTTTAATATTTTATATCTATTGTTGATACTTTTATTTACTTTGTTATCTATACTTTTAATAGTAGATTAACTTTTTTTTTTTTGTTAACTAATTTAATAGTAGAGTAATATATAGCACAACAACCTCATTATCTAATTCTAAGAAAGTGTAAATGCTTTGTTGAAAATAAAAAAAATAAAATAAAATAATGACGTCGTTGAAGGTAAAGAGATTACTCTACAAGTTCTTTAACAAGAAATAATACGGTTGCAGAAATTTAATGAGAATGCCATCTCGCTCATATCGTCTTTAACAGATGATAAAATTAAAATGCAACAACAAATTGAAGTTCTGCAGAGTAAGTTAAATTTTATTCAAAATAAACGCAGAGAAAAATGCATTCAAATTGTTGGTGTCCCAAATGTCAATGATGCGAATTGTTTGGACTGTGCTCTTAACGTATTCTCTTCTGGCCTTAATTTAAATATAAAGAAAGAGGAAATATATGATTGTTTTTTACGGAAAATTCATAAACAGTCAATTCCACCAGAGTCTAGTAACATTTCTAATAATTCGACTGCAAACAATAGCTTCACACAAATTATTTGCCTAAAATTTGTTTCTTTACACACAAAGAAACTTGTTATGAAAAGTAAATTTGGTTGCCTTCGTAAATTAAATACTCAAATATTCAGTAATTGTGCTGAAGATAATAAAATCTATATTAATGCTTGCTACTCTGATGAGACTAGAAAACTTCTTGTTGAAGCTAGAAAAGCCAAACATCAAAAAAAATATAAATATTTATGGGTTGAAAATGATAACATTTACTTGAGGAAAAAGGATAATGATTCAGCTGTGAAAATTAGATCGACGATCTTAATAATCTGCCGTATATTCAATATTTTTAAGTCTAATTTGTTTTAATGATAAATTCTGATAATTTAGATTTATCAGATAATTTTAACTGTGTTCCTTTTTGTATATCTGATAGTGAATATTGTAATAGTGTTTTTCATAACCCAAATTATTTTAATAATATTTTATAATCAATCAAAACATTCGTAGCATGCGAAAGAATTGACTCGTTCCTACTTTATGTTAATTCGTTACCAAATAAGCCAGATTTGATATTTTTAACCGAAACTTGGATTTTTGATTGTGAAGTTTCTTTTTATAATATTCCTGATTATAAGTTGTATGCGTCATGTAACAATGTTTACGCTGCTGGTGGTGTGCTGGTTTTTGTTAAAATGGATATTCATTGTGAAATGTTGAATGTTAATTTCATTAGTGCAGATGCACTAAGAATTAATTGTATAATTCAAAATGTGGAGTTTGCGTTTCTTTGTCTATATAGGTTTCATAAATTTAACAATATGGTTTTTCTGGATGAATTATCAAAATATTTGCATACGGTTAATTCCCGTAATTTCATAGTTTTGGGTGATATTAATTTAGATATTTTATGTGATTCTTATGATACTGATGCTTATTTAAGCTTATTCTCATCTTATGGTTTTGAATCTTGTATTAATTCTCCAACGCGGATTTCTAATGTGTCTTATTCTTGTATTGATCACATATTTGTCAGGCTCAGCGCGTCTATCAACTGCAATTTGCATAGCTCTACTTATGATCATCGTATTTCTGACCATGTCATGTCTTATTTAGTGTTGAGTAATCTTGGTGTAAAAAAAAGTAATACAAACATTAATTACTCAAAATTTGATTCATCTGTCATTAACTTTGAAGAACTAAATTCTAGGTTAAGATTCGAATATTGGAATGATATTTATAGTGAAAATAATGCTTCTCGGGCTTTTGATAAATTTATAAATGTGCTATTATTACATATAACTGAATGTACTGAAAAAAAAACTAAATTTAAGAGTAAATTACAGCCTCTTAAGCCTTGGATGACATCTAATTTACTAAAGAAAATTGAAGTTAAACGTAAATTAGGTAAAAAATGTGTTATGAATCCCTACAACATGGTTTTAAAAAATAATTACAGGAATTTTTGCAAAGAACTTAGGATTGATATTAAAAATACAAAAGAACAATTTTATATCCAAAAAGTTGCTACAATTAAGGGTAACACAAAAAAAGAATGGGGAATTGTTAATAATATATTAAACCGAAAGGAATCTAAAGGTGAAACTATTAAAAGTATAGTTGTTGATGGTATTGAATCAAATAATAATCAAGAAATAGCTAATCTATTTAATAATAAATTTACTGATACTAGTATTTTTTCTAATGAATTTAGTTCTATTAATAATGAAAATAATTATGACTTAGTTAATGACGTCTATCACCAACAAAGCTTTTTTTTTAACCGATCACTTCACTGGAACTTTTTAGATTAATTATGCAGCTTGATAATTCTAATTCGAAAGCTAATTTTGGTATCTCGAATATTGTTCTAAAAAAAATTGCTCTCAATGTTGTTGATATACTTTCAGTAATTTTAAATCGTTGTGTTGCTGAAGGTATTTTTCCTGATTCTATGAAAGTAGCTGAGGTAATACCGCTTTTTAAAAAAGGTGACAGAAGCACTATAGATAATTATCGTCCTATTTCTATGTTAAGTGTTTTTTCGAAAATATTTGAAAAAGCCATTAAATCAAGAATGCTTTGCTTTTTAGATAAATCTAACTTTTTTAGTAATTTACAATATGGCTTTCGTAATGGTAAATCAACTGAAGATGCGCTTTTAAAATTCTGTTCTGAAATTTATGTAGGTTTAAATAAGAAACTTAAAAATGCGGCACTTTTTATTGATATTAAAAAAGCTTTTGATTCAGTAAATCATGACATCTTATTAAACAAATTACATATGGCGGGTTTTCGTGGCAATTCCTTTAATTTATTCTCTTCGTATCTTACTGGTAGGAAGCAATTTGTAAGAATTAATGGAATTCATAGTGATTTAAAAAACATTTGCTTAGGAGTTCCTCAAGGATCTGTTCTAGGTCCTATTTTATTTTTAATTTTTTTCAATTCTATTTTTTTGCAAAAATTTAAGGGTAAGTTAACTGCGTTTGCTGATGATGTTGCTTGTTCTTATACTGCTGATTCAGTTTTTGGTATTGTTTGTGACATTAATTTTGATTTAGAACTGCTAAGACATTGGTTTTGTGCTCATAAACTTTTATTGAGTGAAAAAACTAAAGTAATGTTTTTCAGTCTTACTGGTTCAGTACCTTTAGTTGATAATTTAGTTTACCATTGTGCAAATTGTAGTAAATTTAATATAAATAATAATTATGATCATACGTGTCATAATTTTGAGGAATCTAATGTATGTGCTTCTGGCTGTTTTATAATAGATCCGGTTGAGTCTTTCAAGTATTTGGGTGTTACAATAGACTGTAAATTTAAGTGGTCTGAGCATACTTCAATTCTAAAAAAATATTTTTACTCCGTAATTAGGCAATTTTATCATCTCAAAGACTTTTGCTCACCCAAATTACTAATTATGATTTACTATGGTCTTTTTAATTCGAAACTCCAATATGGAATTATTAATTGGGGTGGTACTCATAATAATTTGTTACAACCTCTTATTACACAACAAAAATGTATCGTAAGAATAATTCTTAAAAAAAATATTAGAGTTTCATCTTTTAATTTATTTAAATCTTTGAAGATTCTACCATTAAAGCATCTATTTTATTTTAGAGTTCTAAAGGAATATTTTCGTGGAATTGACTGTATGCAGTTTAGATACTCTGATATATATAACCTTAGAATTAATTATAGAAGATTAGCTATTGTACCTCCACATCATGTTCAACATTTCCTGAGCTCTTATATGGTAATCGCGCCACGGCTTTATAACTTGTTACCAATTGACATTGTGAATTTTAATTACAGCTTCAGGCTTCTTAAAAATATCAAATCTTGGCTATTTGAACATAACCACGATGAAATTAAAAATCTAATTCGGCTTATAATTTAATGTGCTAGTCATTTTTTCTTCTTGCGTTTTGTATTGCTGAAACTTAATTTCATTTTTTCCCTTTTCTTTCTCCCTCTCTGTTTTATTTCTTACTTTTTTGTAGTTCCTAATTTTGTGTACCCCTTAATTACTTAAATTCATTGTAAATGTTTTTTTGTTGCTTTCAACACTGCAACCTGTTTGCATAGAAAGCATAACTTTTTCTTTCTTTAATTATCTTCAAAATATTATATTAATGTCAAAATTTTTTTTAGTAAATTTAATATTAAATAAATTAAATTACAAAATATTCTTTAATTCTCAAATTTTTCTTAAGTAATAATTTAATCACACAGTGTGGAAAAAGTATGAATTTAAATATAGAAAGATTATAATTTTTATAAAATAAAATATAAGCTATATATATATATATTTACTAATAATTTAAATGTACAAAAAAAAAAACAATGTAATAATAAAATTTTGTAGATAATGCAGAAAATAAAATGAATAAAAAATAAAAAAATGTATTAGAAACGTTCTAAAAATATTTTTGTTTTGTTTCTTTGGTGCGGACAAGCCTTAAGAAAAACATCCTTGTAACAAAAAAATAAATCACCATGGAGAATTTCATCGGGTCCGTTTGGAGTTTCAGATAACTCGAATTTATACTTGCTAGGTTTTCGATCAAATTTTGCTTCATTACATATATCGCAATTATTTACAAATTTGTGAATAATTTCTTTCAATTTTGGAAAGAATGATATATCTTTAATTTCATTATAATTCTCAATAATACCTCGGTGATTGGTTTCGATTTTACGAATTTAATTTTTTTGTCATTTGAGAATAATTGTATTAGCTTTTGTTGCAAAATACCATATTTAGAATCTTCTAATTCTGAGAAAATTCCAGTTGTACCTTTTTTAATAAAACGTCTTAATATATTATTTAGGTAATTTTCATTCTTTAACTCATTTTCTGAAATATAAATAACTCTGAACGATCTATATATAATGGAGAAATCTTTTGATTTTACTTTCATGAGATGAATTTGAGAAAGGTATTTGTTTACAACGATTTCTTTAATTGGTATATAATTATTAAGGTTTTCATGAGCACTATGAATAGTGGCTAATTCAGAACCATTTCTATCAAGGTGATTAATCTCATTTTTATCAGAATTTAAACGGCTAAGAAAATCGGCAATATTATTTTCTTTGCCTTTTACATAATCTATTTCAAAGTCATATTCATTTAATCTTATACGCCATCGTTGAAGCTTTGAGTTGGGTTCTTTTAAAGAGCTCCTCAACCATTTTAATGGTTGGTCATCTGTTTTCACCAGAAACTTATTCCCGAATAAGTAAGGTCGAAAGTATTTTGTTGCCCAAACGATCGCGAGCAATTCCTTTTCGATGGTGGAATATTTTATTTCGTGATCATTTAAGGTCCTACTTGCATAGCAAATTGGGTGTCCTTCATGAGATAAAACAGCTCCAATCGCGAAATTGGAAGCATCTGTTGTAAGGACGAACTTTTCTTAAAATCTGGATATACTAATATAGGATAACTAGTAATTAGATTTTTTAATTTTTGAAAAGATTCTCTATACATTGTATCATTAGTATTTACTTTATTATTTTTTTTCAGATATTTAGTCATTGGTTGTGCAACTTTGGCATAGTCCTTAATGAATTTCCTGTAGTAACCAGTGATACCTAGAAAGCTTTTTATTTGCTTTGGTGTTTCAGGAAGGTTAATATTTTTTATAGTTTCAATTTTTTTATCATTAGGTTTTATTCCGTCCGGTGTTAGGATATGGCCTAAATATTAAGTTTTTTTAGCAAAAAACTTACATTTTTCTACTTGAATTTTCAGATTGTATTGCCTAAGTCTGTTAAAAATATCATTTATAGCTTTAACATGTTCTTGTAGGGACGTGAAAAAGATGAGAATGTCATCTAGATAAACTACACATATAACATTAATTAAATCTCTCAAGACATAATTGATCATTCTTTGGAAGGTTGCCGGCGCATTTTTCAATCCAAATGGCATACGAACAAATTCGTAATGTCCTTGTGGAGTTGAAAATGGAGTTTTTTCCCTATCTTTTTCATCAACTATAATTTGGTGAAAACCTTTCGCCAAATCTATTGTAGTAAAGTATTGGGCTCCCCAAGTTTATCGAATAAAGAGTCTATGTTAGGAATTGGGAATTTATCGTCAACTGTAATATCATTCAGTTTACGGACCACCCTCCATTTTTGTTTACCTGAATGATCTAATTTTTTGGGTACAACCCAAATCGGACTATTATACGGACTTTTTGAAGGTTCGATAATATCTTTTTCTAGCATTTCTTTAATTTGACAGTTAACTTCATTTTCATGGATTTTGGGAAACCTATATATTTTACTATAAATTGGTTGAGAATGTTTTGTAATAATTTGATGTTGGATTTCATTACCTAACGCAAGTTAATTTACCACCATCCTTATAAAACAAATCGTGGTTTTGATATATAATATTTTTAACACATTTTGATTCCTCAGAATTCATATCTTCATTTTGTAATTTTTCAAAGAGTTCTATATTGTTAATATCTAGAGTCTCTAATTGATAAATTTCTTCAAAAGGACAAGCGTCATTAAGTTTTGTAACTACATTGTTAACTTTTATTTCTTTGTCTAATAAATTAATCTGAGCACCAATAGGGGCAAGGATATTTTGGCCTATTATAGCTTGAAAATTTTTATTTGAAATATTCATCACCTTCCAGGTCATTGTGGAATTCTCATTAAATTCTTGAGGTACTTGGGTTATGACTTCCTCAGTAATCATTTTTTTACCAGCAAGAGTTGTTATTTGTATTGGTTTAGAAATTGTTTTATAATTTTTTCTAGGAAATACGTTATTAGTTATTATATATGTAGCTGCTCCAGTATCTATTAGACAATCTATTTTTTTATTTTCTATTGTGAGAGTAGCTATGGGTAATTGTATTATTGTGTTCTGGGACCGAATTATTATTTCTATTAGTAGAATATCTGTTAGAAAACATACCAGAATTGTTTCTATAATTGCTATAGTTATTCTTATTATTTCTAAAACTCCCTGAATTTGGTATATAATTTCGATTTTGATTACGGGCAAAATTATTACTATTATTTTGAAATCGATTTTGATTAAATGAGTTATTATTATAATTACTATTAGAATTAGAATTATTACGTTGATTTGATTGAAACTTGTCTTTATTATTTGAAAATTGCATTTGTTTCGGAAGATTAGAATATTTATTTAGATCTTTATCGTATTTTGAGGTAATACCTGTATTTATTAATGCTTGATAAGCTTCTTCGAGAGTTTCGATTTTACTAGTTCTAAAAACATAGCATCAACACGATTTATTTTATTGAAAAATTTATTTACAATTGATTTTTCATTGTTTATTGGTTTAAATTCGACAGGTTTGTCATCATCAAGTAAGTATGTATTTTAAATTTAATTTATTCAATATATTTATTAAACTAGAATATAATTGACTTACATTGTTGTATGATATTTTATCAGCTTATTATTTTAGGTCCAGGTAGTTTTCGTTGACTCCGAATGATTTTATGAGTTGTTTTTTCACAGTACTCCAGGTTGTATCTTCTGTTCTTCTTATTACAGCTGCCGCAACACCTTGTATTTTGGAATGTAGAATTCTGTAAATATATTCTTTTGCTGTTTCTTCTGTCAGCATTCCTGTTAGAGTCTCAACTTTTCTGATAAACGAAGACAGCGAGAAAGAGTCGTCACCAGTGAAAGCTGGCACACTTCTGGCTTCGTTTATGATGTCTTTCACCGAAATAGATTGTACGGACATTGTTTGATTAAATTTTTCTTGTATTTGTTCTAAGTTTTGTAAATAATTCTCTTCTTTATTTTTCAGCTCCTTTGTCATGTGATATTTTATTATAAATCAATTTCTTTATTTATTTATTTATTTATTTTTAAAAAAACTTTTACTATTAGATCATAAAATTAATTGTGTTTTAAATTAGTTTTTTATTTCTTTTTTAAAAAAATTAAAAAAATATATTCGAAAAAAAAAAAAAAATAAGAAGTGTCGACAAATTTATGGTCGCGACTGTACCACGTCATAGTTTTCTAATTGCCATCCATATTTTTTTCTCAAATTCGAAATCCAAAACAAAAATTTTATATTATAAGATCCATTAAATTAATTGAGATTGACAGTGAGTTGTAGTCATCTTCCAGTAAAATTGAGAAATGTCGCTAGATATTTCTCATAAAAAACAAATAATAGGTAAATTTTGTGTTGCGGGATATTTCTCTTAAATAAAAAATATAAATTTGATTGCGGAATTATTTTCATATGATAAAATAATTGAATGTCTACAATTTTTGATATAAAATTATAAATTGATGTTGCGAAATAGTTTTTTAAAAATTATAAATGAATGTTGCTGAATTATTTTTCCTATATAAAAAAAAAATAAAAATAATGTTGCGGAGCTATTTGTGATATACAAAAATAAATTAATGTTGCCGAGTTATTTTTGATATCCAAATACAAAATATTGTTGCGGAGTATTTTTCATTACCAAACATATAATTATAGTGGTCTTCACGACCTAAATTTTTTTTCTGGATATTTTGATATTTTTTTGGAAAATTACGTGAACACCTGTTTTTGGTGCCTGAGATATTTTTATATTTTTTTACATTTTATGTCTGGCAGCACTGAATATTTCATGTTTTTATGTTTATTTTACAAATTTATATAATCTGGTAGCACTGAAATAATTTAAACAAATATTGTTAAAAATTAGAATTGGCAAAAGGAAAAATAAGTAAATATGTAATAATACTAATTTTAAACTGCAATACTAATTTAAATACACAATAATCCACGTCAATACAACACAAAATAAAATTTAAAATTTCAAAACAGAAAATTTCTGACATTAGTATTTTGACATATATATCAAAATATCAAAAAATACATGCCCAGCACATGTATTTTTTGATATTTTTTATATCAAACACTATCGTGATATTTTAATTTTTTTTTCAACCAATCAAAACTCGTAAAATATCAAAATATTATTTCGTAAAATATCAAAATATCCAGAAAAAATATTTAGGTCGTGAAGACCACTTATTAGTTGCTGATATATGTCTATGTGGCGGACATATTTGATGTATTCATTTTTGTAATTTAAAATATTTTTTTTTTAAATGAAATATGGCTAATTAAATTATAATTTTTATATAAAAAAAACAAAATTAAGTAATTTTGGCTTATTCATATATCGTGGGTCGTTCCCATTTTTTTAGTATTTTTCCTAGTTTCAAAATCCTTTTCCAGCAATATGCACAACAGGCCTACTGCACGTACTGGAGGATCAAGGTAAATAGTTATTTTAATAAATCAATGTTAAAATTTTGTATGAAAAAATTCACAATATTGATAAAAATTCACCACGGCTTGTTAAAATTGCTATTCAGAAATTGTTCAGATAATTGTTAAGCTGTTAAATTTCTTTATTGACACTTGGTATTTAACAACCAGATTTGAGTGGTTGTTATTTAACAATTCTGTATAAAAGTGATATTTTTAAAAAAAAAATTTAATAAAAAGTTGTTTGAAAATAATTTAAGCGTATTTTTATTTAAATTTTTTAGATTATTCTAGGTATCAATTATGAAATATGGAAAATTTATTTTCGTACTTGAAAATTAGATGATTTTTTTTTAAAACTGGCAGTTAATAGTAGTTTTACACACAATATATATTCTATGTTTATATATATTATATCAATTATGAAATATGAAATATATATATACGATAATTTTTATCTTTTTTATAATTTTTAATATATATATATATATATACATATATATATAGTGAGATATATATATATATGTATATATTTTATATACCGATTTTTTTTATCTATATAACTCATAATAATATATATGTACATTTTTTTCGAATTACTACTGACTCTATGCGAATACAAAAATGAAACATTTAAATCTTATCCTCCGAACAAATATACAAAAATTATCATATATTTGAATCTGTATAGAATTTTTCATATTATAATCATTTTAATTTAGGGGTTTCTGCAATATACTTGCATTATATACAAATAAATATTTTTAAATATTTATAATATATATGTAATGTATATATTTGAATTGAAAAATGTATTTTTGTAGTTGAAAATTTTATGAATTTTTTTAAAAACTGGCAGTAAATTCAAATAGTAGTCTCACATACAATATATATATATATATATATATATATATATATATATATATATATATATATATATATATAATATATATTATACTACTAAATTCATAAAATTTTCAACTACAAAAATACATTTTTCAATTCAAATAAAAAAAAATCACAAAATTTCTGTTTTAGAAACCGGTTTTTTAGAAAATTTATTCACAATTTGACTATTTTTCATTCACATTTTAACAAGCAAAATTCACCTCATAATTTTTAACAAGTGCATATTCACCATTTTTGTGAATAGCATTTTTACGCTTGCTTGTTATGGCACTTGTTATTAATTTTTAACAAGTGTCAAATCAGTTGTTACATTGTTAATTTGTGAATAGGTCTATAAATTTAGCAAAATTAATTTGGTAAAATGAATAAAATTGATTTTAATTTTTTTTTTAAAAAGAAAAAATCATGGAGTTGTTTTTTTTCAATTTTTTGATTCCTAGGAAATCCGAGTTGTTCGAGATGATAATGTGAACCAGCATAAGGTTACATATGGGGACCGAACATCATAATTTCGGTTATGATTTTTTTTTTTAATTATTGGTCCATGGTTGGGAGGGCACGGAACATGACGTACCATCTGGTCATGTCCTCCATAGAGAGATGTCCTTGGAAAGCCGTAGAACAGTTAACCTACATTTTTTTTTTGATAACTTATTTTTTCCGGGATAATTTTTTTGTCGTGGTAAATTACTCCTAAATTTTTGGCTATTTTTTTTTACTTAAATTTTGATTATAAATTGCAACTAAATTTTGTTGTTTTTATTATTTAAAAAAAAAAAAAAAGCACGCAACATAATTTTTTTGTAAACCTATTGGCAGCGCTTAAGAACCCCCCAATCCGACGAGCTAAGCTAGTGCATAGCTAGGCGTGCTGCGCATAAACACCAGCCAAACAATAATTTTTTTTTTGAAAATTTTAAGCAGGATTTTGAAAAGGAAAAGGTTATGTCCATAAAAAATTGCTAGCCGACTTGAGGCCTGAATGGACTAACCTGATCAAATCTTACTTTTGAATTTTTTTGAAAAAAAAAATTAAATCACCATACGGTTCTATTACAACGGCTACAAAAAAATTTTGTTGACAATACCGTCAAATTATTAATGATGAGATGAGCATTGGTGAAACAATTCATGTATTTTGTAGTCGATAAAAAACTATTAATCTTCAATATACTTACTTTTCATTAAACTTAAAAAACGTATTTTATTTTTTTATTAATTTTATTCCGAGAATATTCATCATCATCATAATCATCATTATGCCTATCCGTTTCGGATGTTGGATATCTTCATTTTTATTTGTTTTTTGTCCAATACTTTCCTGCATAATTCCAATGTTAATGGAATATTAAATCACACTACAACGTTGTTTAACTAATATGACCGTCTTCTTCCCCTACTTCTCCTACCCATAATTTTGCCTTGTAACACCAGTTGCAAATGTATATGTTGTTACGTGCCCCAAGTAACTCAATTTTCTTACTTTAATTTCTTTGCATATATACGTACATGTACTCATTCGTCGTAGAATATCAATATTTGTTAAAACCCACAAATCGACTGATTCCATTTTTTTCATTAAATGTTTATACTACGTCCAGGTTTCTACTCCATATGATAATATTGGCCATCATACGAGGCATTTTGGCACCTTCTTTGAGCTAATACATATTTAGGTTACTTTTACAGAACAGTTTATACATGCTACTAAATGCATATCTGGCTTATTCTATTCTCGAAAAAATTTCTTTTGCGTTTGTGGCTGAGTTTCAATTGTTGTACCTAAATATTTAAAAAATGACACATTTTCAATGATGCTGTTCTCTAATAATATTTCGTTCGTTGAAGAAAGCAGTTCGTTCGTTAATCAAAATTAATTTAAAAATTTTCAAAATTAAATACATTTAAAATTATTAATTATGAATGAAAAATTAAAATATACAAAATTGGAATTAAAACTTTAATATATACACTAAATATTGAAGTAAATTTCTCGAATTGTATTAATTATTAATAAAGGAAAAAAAAAACATAATGTCGAACAATAGCAAACAAACGTCAGATGAATGTAAAGTTTGCCACATCATCGTAAAAGATGGTGATAAAGCCTGGCAATGTGATGGTAGATGCAAGCGTTGGTTCCATTCGAAATGTGTTGGTATTTCTGATAGTATTCACAATAAAATGGATACCATAAAAGAATACATTATGTGGATGTGCAATGAATGCAGAATTTCTAATGGGTCAGCAAGATTTGGTACAGGTTGTAGAAAACAAGATTTGCGGGAACGGGACAGCATGATTTGGTGCAGGTTGTAGAAAAGCTGTATAATAAGGTTGATGATATTAATGGAAAGATCAACAGTAAAAATAACAACGAGCATAACGAGCTGCAATCAAACAAGCCAAGTATTTCATATGCAGAAGTAATGAAATCCCCATACCATAACACTGAGAATGACAATAATAAAGAAAAAACAATAAGAGTTCACAACGTACCAGCAGTGATTATTACACCAATAAATGGCGAGCAATCAAGTGCTGCTACAGAAAGAGAAGTAAAAAGCAAAATAAAACCAGCTGCTTCCAAAGTGGTAATTAAGAGTTTGAAGCATATAAATAATGGTGGTATAGCAATTAATACACTCAATTTGGAACAATCAACAAGACTTTGTAAGGCTGCTAGTGAGGCGCTTAGTAAAAAATATGAAGTAAGACAATCAAAGTTTTTTATATACTATTTTAAATTCTATTATTTTTAATTAAGTAAATGTATATATTTACACCAAATTGTTAATAGTCTGTAAGATATAATAGTCGGTAGACTGATGAAATAAATAAATAAAAAAAGTTAAAAAATCCAAGAATCAAGATTAAATACATAAAAATGGAATATGATGAAAAAGAATTGAATTTGGAACTAAGAACACAAAACTATTTCATCAATGAAGAAGATAAGGTAAAAATTATTTTCAGGAAAAAATTTAAAACTACTTACATGTATATTCTGGAACTTGAAAGTAATACATTCAAGAAAATAATGGAACACAAATGGATTAATCTGGACTACAAATCTGTCAAACCAGTTGAACATATATACGTAATCAGATGTACTAACTGTATGAAATACAATCATCTCATGAAGGATTGCAAAAATAAATCTGTATGTGCAATCTGTGCAGGTGAGCATGTAACAAAACAATGCCATACTGAAGAAAATATATGTAAGTGCAACAATTGTACTTATTCGATTAACGAGCGTAGTAGTAGTAGTAATGGTAGTAATAGTACTAGTAGTAGAAGTAGTGATACTAAACATAGAGCTGATAGTTTGACATGCCCACAGTATTTGCTTAAATTACAATATATGCGTACTAAAATTGCTTACTAATTTTGCTTTGCTTAAATAGATACTACTAATTTTATTAAATATTAACGATTTGCTTTTTTTATATATATATATCATTACGTTACTTATATATTAATATGAATAATCAGAAAACTAATTTAAAACTGGCTTATATTAATTTACGTAGTATACGTAATAAACTACTAGAATTAAGTGCATTTTTAGAAGAACAAAAGCAGCCTCAAATTATTGTGGCTGTAGAAACTTGGATTTATTCAAATGGAATTGTTTATTACAATCTACCAAACTATACAGCTGTGTTTAATTGTAGAGAAGATGGTAGAGGAGGAGGTTCAGTCAGCTACATCCATAAAAGTATTGATTTCCATGTTATTGAAACAAATAGTTTGTATAACAACATAGTAATAGAGCTGTTGAATCAAGATAAAAAAGTAAAAATTATGACCAATTATAAAGCACCACATGAAAATATAAATGAATATATAGCTTTTATTGATACTATGTTTGAAAAATATAAACATTTGATTATGGCAGCGGATACAAACATTGATCTGTTATCGTCTAATAGTATGGTATATAATTATAGTAATATGATAGAATCTAATTCTTATAAGATTATGAACACAATTAATCCAAATGCAGCAACAAGACAGACTGGATCATCTGCAACGTTAATAGATCACATTATCACGGATTTATCTAATACGTATGAATTTTTATTATCAATGATAGCAAACCCTGCATTTGACCACAATATTATTATTGTACAAGTAAAAAGAATCGTTATTGTTAAGCCTAAAATGATAACAAGAACAATTAAAATTTTAAATAAAGAAAATTATTATAAAGAAGTTCAGAGCAACATACATACTTAACGGCAGCAGGGATTTTGATGAATTAACAGATATCATAACTACTGCTAAGAGAAATAATACAACACACAAGAATATAAGAACAAGAAAAACTTGGATTACGCCTAGTATATTGAACTTAATTAAACAAAGAAATAAATTATACAAAATTTTTAAAAAAGATCCTGAAAATTTTGACAAACAACAAAAATTTAAGGCAGCAAAAAATTTTGTAAAGAAAAGTCTAAAAGAAACGTATGAAAGTAAAATTAGAAGTGATATTGATGCAGCCGGAAATAACTCTAAAAAAATGTGGAATATAATTAACACCAATATACATAATACAAATAAAAAAACAAATAATGATGGTAATATAAATAAAATAGTTAAAGGAAATATAACTTTTCAAAGTGATGTGGAAATTGCAAAAGAAATAAATAATTACTTCAACACTATAGGGTCGACATTGGCTAGCAAAATTCCTAAGAATGTTTATACATCTATAAAAATTCCACGTTGTCCACAAAGTCTATTTCTAATTCCAACAAATAGTGCAGAAATTATATCTATCATACACAGCTTAAATCAAAAATCAGCCCCTGGCATAGATGGCATTACAATTGCTGATGTAAAAATAATTTCTCCAATTATTGCTGATGTAATTGCAATCATTGCAAACGATTGTATGCTCACAGGTATTTTTCCGAAATCTCTTAAAAAATCAGTTATTGTACCGATCCACAAAGGTGGCAATAAAACGGAAGTGGGCAATTATAGACCGATATCATTGATAAATACTTTTGGAAATTTTTTTGAAAAATTAATTAATAACAGACTTAAACAATTTTTCATAAACACATGCAAATTTGATGACAGACAATTTGGATTTCAAGAATCTTGTTCAACAGAAACTGCTACATCTGAAGTACTGAGAAATATTGTTGATGGCTTAAATGATAATAATTACGTCGGCTGTATTTTTGTAGATCTGCAGAAAGCCTTCGACACCGTTGATCACGAAATTATGTTGGAAAAGCTGGAAGAGCTAGGTGTAAGAGGAGTTGCATTGGAACTGTTTGGAAATTACTTAAAAAATAGAACGGTTGTAACAAAAATTAATAATATATATAGTAATGAGCTTATAGTAAATACTGGTGTTCCTCAAGGATCTGTTTTAGGTCCGACATTATACCTGCTATATATTCATAATATGCAACATGCCAAGATTAAGGCTATATATACAGTATTTGCTGATGATACCTGCCTCTTATACATTGGCAAATCAATTAAACAACTTGAGAAAACAATTAATGATGACTTGAAAATATTCCAAAAGTGGTTGTTGGGCAACCGCTTAACAATAAATAAAACCAAAACCAAATACATGATTTTTAGACAAAAGAATAAATACATTGAAAATATACAATTAATGATAGAAGATACAATACTAGAGAAAGTTAGCAATATTAAATATCTCGGCATAACAATAGATGAAAAATTAAAATGGAATCATCCAATATGATGTTTTAATCAAAAGATGCTTTAATCAAAAGAAATTTCAGCGCTAATTGGAGCATTAAAAAGAATTAAAAGATGAATTAATCCAAGAACTGCAATCATCATATACAATGCTCACATATTAAGCCATACCAGATATAATATCAATATTTGGTCTATGTGCAGCAGCTACATTAGAAGTAAAGTTGAAATCCTAATGAAAAAAGCGATAGAAGTATTAAACAACCTTGACTGGTATACTCCAACTGAAAGTGTCTTTAAAAGCACAAACCAACTTAATCTCCAAGCAATAATAACACTTGAAAAATCTAAGTTTATATATAGAATTAAAAATAAATTAAACAAATCTACAATCTCTCTATTGTTAAATCTTGAAATTAGTGGTATTACAACGAGACAAGCTGGTAACATACACCTAAAAACTTCCAGAAGTGAAATTCATAAAAAAAGTATAATTCCGGATTCAATAAACATATTCAATAAAATACCAAATCATGTAATTCAATAAAATACCAAACTCACACAATATAAGAAAATTAACTAAACAATTAAGTAAATATCTAATAAATAACACTCTTACTTAATAACATAATGCCCATAATTATAATATACAGGATAGAATATAAAGCTAACTTAAAACTAACTTAAATATATATATAAATCTATTCTACTAATCTATTAATTTTGAAGTATTTTGATTAATTTTGAATTAATTTTATAATAATAATAGTAAATAATTTTGCAAATCTATTTCTAATTGTTTCTAACATCCTTACATCCTCATACGAGTATATAGCTTTTGGTGTAAGGAATTGTATTAATTATATAACTACATTGAATAATGAATATCAAATTGTTATTATAATGTCTTTAAACAAATAAATAAATAATAATAAAAAAAAAAATAATAATAATTTGATAATTTTGTTGTTTTTTCGATTTTTGCTGAATAACAAAAAAAAATTTTTTTTATGTTTAGTTTATGATTATGAGCACGCCGTAATCTTTATCTCAGTTTGTTAGAGCAGATAGAATTTTCTGTAGGTTTTCTGCACTATCTGCCAACAACACCGCATCATCAGCGAACCTGATATTGTTGATTAGCACGCCGTTTATTTTAAGACCCAGATCGACATCACCCAATGTTTCATTAAATATATGTTCGGAGTAGGTGTTAAAAAGTAAATGTGAAAGAAATCCTTCCTTGTCGTACACCACGCTTTATATAGAGATCCTCTGTAATGCCGTGTGGTGTTTTTACATTTGCTATTTGGTTCCAATAAAGATTTACGCTTAACTGATGTCTTTATCATCAATATTTTTACTTTAAAATATTTACCAATTTATAGTGATTCATAGTGATCAATTTATAGTGGTTTGATTTAGCTTCTTTTATTTTTTTGTTTAAACTCCTGAATAATTGTGGATTTGATGATGCTATTGGGGTGTGGTGATACATAATTGCCAGTATTTCATTGGTCATCCAAACTTGTTTTTTGTTGTTGGTGGTACTGTTTGCTGACGTACTGTTTCGGTGATCTGGTGTTTAAAAAAATTCCATCTATCAGTACAGCGGATTGAATTTGTAATTTGAATTTTATTTTCTTCAATATTTTTGTTCAATTCAGTTTTAAACATGTTGTAGCTACTGGATCAGCAAAAAAGACAATTTATTAATATTGTTGTAATTCTTTTTCTTACCCAATTTGTTGATGGTATTACTGATTTTTAATGCCAACAATACGTGATTTTTAATTCCAACAATAATTATTTTTCTTACCCAATTTTTTGATGGTATTTTTAATGCCATTATTTTTTGGCGAAGTGTAAATAATCTACATACTGGCATTTTGAACCATGTGTTGGAAATAACCATCTTATTGTCGTCTGTGCAAAATTCAATTAATTTCTGGCCTTAAGAATTTCTATTACCCTGTGCAAAATTTCCAATTATACCGTTAACTGATCCATTCCATGTAAATAATCCATGTAAATAGCCCATGTCCATGTAATGCGAAGTCCACAACACGACTACAGTTATAATTCAATAATTCTTTAATTTTTTTTTCGCATTAAAGTCACCCAATATTATGGTCATATCAACTTTATTTATTGCTTTCAACAATCACTAATGCCATTGTAGAATTCGTCACTCAATGTCGTCGGAACTGGCTATCGGTGCATAAACCTGGATTAAATTAATGTAATTTGACTTGCTTTTCAGTTGGAGTAACATGATGCGAGATGCGATCGGATTTGAAAACAACACTGGAAACAAGATTTCACATCATTTGAAATTAAAAAGCCTACGCCTTTTCTATGTTCATCATCAGACCCTGAGAGAAGAAAATAGTTTTAATTGTTGTATTAAATTGAATGTCTAGGTTTATTTTTCTATTTCCTTTTCTAGGGCCTTTAATTTTTAAAACTTTGCTCATTTGCTTTAATTTTATTGTAGGTTTTTCCATGATGAACGAGGCATGAGTTTGATGATATGTTACTAGGGAATTGCTACTCGTGGTTGTTTCCCGTTGCCTTCCACGCTTTAAAAATTTAAATAATTTGAATTATAACTGTAGTCGTGTTGTCCTTATGAGTTTGCTAGTTTCGTGCCATAAAAATCCGACTAGGTATTTAAATATATGTCATTGCTTTGATTCAGCTACAATATGAATTACAGCATGCTTGACTAATGTTTGCTGTCTTGTTGGAAGCAATAATAATCATGTTCAAATAAATTTTTTACATTTGGCATGACATTTTTCTTCAATACTTTCTCCAAATAGTATTTTGCATTGATTTTACCCCTTTTTCGATGAAAATTAAGGGTAATTTGCCTCTTGGGTTGATGGCGCCCCAAACCATGACCGACGCAGCATTCTGAAATCTTGGAACATGTCTTTTGTCTTCCGGGATTTCGTCAATCCTAGCAGACCAAACTCTGTCATTCTGGGAGTTATAGGATTGCTCCAGGACAAATAACGTATCATCAGAAAATACAATCTCATCACCAGCATGCCAAGCTAAAATATGTTTCGATCTTTCAAAGCGCTTCGTTTTTGTGAGTTCAAAATTTCCATGAACTTTACGTTTTTTGAAAGGCTTTAGTTTTAGATCATCTTTAAATATTTTCAAACAGTTTCACGGTTGATTTTCAGATCTCTAGCTGTTTTCCTTGCAGATCGAGCACAATTTCGTCGAACTCGCTCTTTGATGACTTTAATGGTTGCTGGGATCCTTACAGCGCGTTTACGTCTCATTCTTGGGCGGTCATTAGCAGTACCTGTTTCCAGGACGCGATTAATAGTACGATATATCATTATTCTGGTGATTCCGTCGTTTTTCAGAGTTTCCTCGAGACATTCCATCTTGAAATTTTTTTATTATTTCTCGATATACTCATGCTCGAAATTTTTAGTAAGACTAATTTAAATTGCATAATTGTTTTACACGACATACTAGATAACATAACGGCACCTTTAATTGTTTTTTTGGTAAAGAATTGCTAAAATAACGATACGTCGTCCATAAAGAGTTGTATCAGAATATAATAGTCACGGTGTATTTATTTTTAGCTCCACTTGATAGTTTTCTGGTTCAATTGATGCTATTTGAACGTTAGTTTGGTACTGAATTTTTTGGTAGTTTCTTTGTTGCTTCTTCGGGTGATTTCACTGGAGAACGTTAGAACGTTATCTTTGGCCACTATTATATCTTAGAAAATTGGCGTGTCTAAGGTTTCACCATCCACAATTAATACGCTTTCTTTAAATGCAACTTTTTTTTCTTGACTCTCCAGAAATTTAGTAGCTCTAAGTTGACCAGAACGAACTTTACTTTGTTTGACAGTAAAATCACTTTTTTTAATATACAAATTAGTATACCGTGTTTCTTTTTTTTTTAACAAGACTATTTTTTCGACAGAGTAGTGAGTCCTATCAATATTGGTCTAATTATTGATTTGTCAGAATTTATTTTACCAATTCTTCTTATATTGATTTTCATTTCCGAGATTTCAGTTTGAACACTAACTCTGTACGTTAATATACACTTAAAATAGCCTTTGTTAATTGCTTAAAATACTTGGTAAAATACTTGGTAACCTCTAGTCTAGTGTTTAAAATACTTGGTAACCTCTATTTTTATTGGCTTTTTTGGTAAGTTCAACTGTTTCTTTTAAGTTTTTATTTACTTCTTTCAGCTCTATACTTATATTGTTGACTTTTTTTTTGTTCAATAAACGTTAAATTAGCTTTTTCTTTTTTTAATAAATTAAAAACTTAATTAAAATAATGTACGTCTACCAAACACGACAAAAAAATATCATCCAGAATATTAAGTGTCGTATTTTTTATCTAACTAAAATTTTACTGAAAATATATGTATAAAAAATGTTCAAAAAATAATAAAAATGATATTATTTATATTATTTAAATTGGTTTATTTTTCATCTATAATGTTTTTTTTTTGTTATTTTCTTAAAAACCAAATTTGATTATTTTTAGCTTCATTTTTTTTGTAATTAATGTAATTGTTTTTAATTAATCCTTAATTATCTAGAAAATATGTTAAGTACAGTATATAAATGTAAATTTATTTATTATTAATAAAATGAAATTAATTATATCAAAATTAATATTTTAAAGGAAAAACCAAAGTGATTTTATTTTCATAAATCTTCTTTTTTTTTTTTTAAAGGATACCAATAATTTCATTAAAATTTTGAAATGTGTTTTTTAACACTTTGTGTTTTTAATATAAAAGTTTGTATTTAATTTTATTTTAATTTCATAATTATGATTATTTTTATAACTAATTTATTTTATATAATATTTATTTATAAATTTCATTTTTGTTTTTTTTTGTAATAATAATATAAAGTTTATTAAATAAAATATATTTGTTATAAATATAAATTCTTAAATTCTTTATAATTTCAATTGAAAAAAAAAATTTGAATTACATAAAAATAATACTAAAAAAAGAAACAAAAATAATAAAATAATTAAAAGAGCAAAACAATATATAAATTAAAAAAAAAAAACATAAAAAAAAATAATTAAAAATAGATTCACTTTACTTTCTCTTTTTTTTCTGATGAATCACATTCAAAAATTTCTAATGAATCACATTCATTTATAAAATTTAAAAACTAAAATTATAATAAATTCTATTAGTTTTATGGGTTTTTGTCATAATAATTGGTAGATAATTAAAACAATTTACAAAACGATAATTAAGAATATTAGATAAATTTTAAACATTTGAAATTTAATGTAGGCTATGTGCCAATTAGTTTAAATTTTATGGTGAGATAGAGATTAAATTTTGACAGAAAAAATTATTTTTTTTTTGCGGGCGTTTTTTTCATATTTACTGTCAAGTTTACTGTGCCAAATAAAATAATGAATATGTACTCGGAAATGAAAAATTTTAAATAAATTAAATTTAAATTTTTTAAAAAATTTAAAAAAAATTTAAAACAATTAGTTAGGGCCTGTCCGAAATAGTTTAAAACCAGTTTAATTCTAAATTTTGACAAGAAATCAAAAATTTTGGCTTCTATATTCACCCCAACTAGGCGTCGAAATTTATCGACCTACAAACCCTTGATAAATTTTGACATAGAAGTTTAATTTCAATATAACTATAGGAATCTGTTAGTTTCGTAATTTTTAAAATTATAAAAAATTTTTATTTATTTTTTAATATGATCTGTTATTTACAGCCAAATTATGAAAAAAACAAACACATCTACATTTGCTCTTCACCCCATGGAGAATTTTTTTAAAATTTAAAATTTAATCTATTTCGGACAGGCCCTGAGCCAAAAAAAAATTTATTCATTTTTTTTTAAATTAAATCAATTGGCGCAGCAAACTTGTCAGTAAATTTAAAAAAATTCACCCGCAAAAAAAATTAATTTTTTATTATTAGTTTTTTATTATTAATTAGTAAAAAATTCCAAATAGTTGCGGTCAATTAAAAAAACTATATGAAATATGTTATTAACTTTTGATGAAACTTGCAATTAATATAAGATACGTTCAAAAATTCAGCCGCTACGCAGCTTATTCAGCCTGAAAAAATTGAAAAGCAGCCGGTATACACGACCGGCTGCAAACAGCTAAATATTTCTTGCATATTCATAGAAAATTTAAACAGAAAATTATTTTAAATCACATATTTATAAACAATTTAATTAATTATAATCATGACTTGCTATTTTCGAATTAAATCAACACGAGAAAGAAAGTACAAGAAAAGAGAGAAATAATTGACTAATTGAATACAAGAAAAGAAAGAATAACAAATAAAACTTTTGCAGTATCTTTTCGGTAACTGCTTAAATTACAAATAGCGCTGATTGAATTTACTGCAAAATTATTTTTTGACCGACTTGCAGCAAACAACAAAGGAGCGCCTAAATTCTTGTCCGTACGGATATAGACTGAATTATCTAAAATATTTAATGAGATATATTATATTTAGATTATTTAATATTAAGCAATATTTCGTTATTCTAGTTTCAAAAGGACCCCACAAAATTTCAATAGTAACTTTTTCATTTAATGTTATTGAGTTTTCTATTTTAAGCGCCATGTAAAATTGCGTATATGTTACAGTCTCTTTGGCGGCATTATTTCAATTTTTCAAATAGCCCTTACAGAAACCGTTGAAAATTTATGTGCAAAAGGTTTTGATTTATAAGATTAAAAATTAATAAAAAAATATGTATCCTTAATGATAGCACAACATTGTTCAGAACACCTGGAAATTATTAAAATAGTAAAAAAAAACAAACATTTAATTATAACAGTAATTTGTCCCGCCTGTAACACTTCGTAAATGTGGCTTGTGGCCGTTTGAAACTAGGCTAACGATTTGGAAATAAATTGTATTTCTTCCAAAATTCTATTACTTGTGATTTATGATTCGTTCCTTTTTTTTTAATTTACCAATTATTATGATTCTGGGCACATTTTTAGTACAAATTTTTTAATTATTATTTTACTATTATAAATTTACAAAACTTAAATTTTATGGCCTTCTCTTTTCTAATACAAAATTAATATATATATATGTATATTTCAACCACAAAAAAAATTTAAATATTTTTTAAATCTCCCCTGACTTAGGCCACCATTTCGAATTTTTAAATAATTATATAATAATTTTAAAAGTATTTAAATTTGTATGGTACATTTTTACGATTAAATATAATTTTATTAAATATATTATTTTTATTTCTGGTATTTTATACCAACAATTTTCAAATATTTTATCTTTATTTTTTATTATATTTCAATTGTTTTTAAATAACATAAGAGCGGAACAGAATGTGTCGTTGTCGCTGTCGTTTCTCGTCGATTTTTTCGCGACGATGTTCTCGTTGTAGCTGTCACGCCATAAACCAAGCACAGTACGTCGAGGCGAAACTCAATATTCACTGTAACATTTTATAAGTTCATTTCTGAAAATTGTCATTTTGTTGTGTGTCTTTAAATATGAACAATCAATAATGTAAAAGAAACCCAGGGACAATGACAACTACGGGCGACATTATTTTAATTGCATTATTTGGAATTCGTATTGATATATTTTTGACTTTTTATGCCGAGAGATGACAGTGACGCCACATTCTGTTCAGAGTTCAGATCTTTACTTAAAAAAAATTATATTGAAAAATTTAAAATTACTTAAAATTTTCAGTGAGAATAAAGTTTTTTTAATTAATTATGTTAATTAGCTTAATTATTTAGTTTTTTCTTCCAATTTATTGAAATTTGACACTTTTAAAGACTTTTTTATTACATTTAATTTTTTTTAATTTATATTATAACAAAATTTTGGTCTTTAATAAATGCATATATAAATATTTAAGAAAATCTCGTCCTTTTTGAAATTAATAATATTGTAAAATGTATCTGTGTGCATGCAATATTTTCGAAAATTATAAATTGAATTTAATTTTATTGCAAATAGTACATAATATATTAACT
Source organism: Empis stercorea (assembly GCA_949752835.1). NCBI lineage: Eukaryota > Metazoa > Arthropoda > Insecta > Diptera > Empididae > Empis > Empis stercorea. Next base: position 27,555,809 of record OX457085.1, read on the forward strand.
ATATTTTTTATTGAAATATTTAATTTAATAATAATTTTATTCTTAAATTTAAGTTTAATTTTTTTTTAAACTAATAAAATTTATTTGAATAAAAAATAAATATATGATTTCTGTTTAAAAAAAATGATTTACAATTCATTATTAACGCGCAGAGTTAAAGAAAAAAAAATATAATAAATAATTAAATCAGTCCCATATTATTACAAGTTCTGCATTTTTATTTTCAAAAAATTCAGAATTATTTTGTTTTTTTTTATCTATTTTTGAAAATTCCAAATTATTTTTTTTCTTATTTTAAATTATTTTTTTTTAATATTATTTTTTTTTAGCTGCAGCCTTTTCGGCTTTCTTTTCGGCCTTACGTATTGCTTTTTCACGTTCTTTACGTGTTTTTTCTTGATCTTTTCGTTCTTTTTCAATACCAACTTTAAGTTCTTTTAAACGACGTTTTAATCGTGATTTATCATCACCAGTAACACCAAGTATTTTAAAATCACGTGAATCAAGCTGAAGTAAAGCACCACCCTGTACTCCATGCTCTTTAAATTTTGGTATGTGATCTTGTAAACCGTGAGCCATTAACCAATGACAAACCTTAATAAAAAAAAATATAATAACAATATTTTTGGGTCTATGAACAAAACTTTTTAGGCGTTAGTTCATATGAACTAAGGCCCAAAATTTAGAACTGAGCTAAAATTTAGAAATAAACAATATTGCCCAAAAAAATGAACTAAGACCCAAAATATGTACCAAATTTGTATGGAATTTTTTTCTGGCTTTAATTCATTTTTGTTTAAGTAAAGCGTTTGTTCATTTTGGGCGTTAGGTTAGTTTATAGAGCTTTGTTTAAGTAAAGCGTTTGTTCATTTTGGGCGTTAGGTTAGTTCATAGATTTTTTATCTAGAAATTATCAGTTTTTATATGTTACCTGTTCTTTAGACCACTCGTGTACTGGTCCATTTTTCCAGTAATGTGAATGTTTATTTTTTTCACTTGAGAAACTTGTACTCGAACCAGATAAATCTATATTTCGGCTTGGTGAATAACCAGGTGATGTAGAACCTGATGATATACTGGAAGGTGATGGTGGTCCATGTTGTTGCCATGGTACAGTACCGGGAGGTGATAAAGATTGTGGAATAACATTTTTAACTACAACAAAATAACAAATAATTAAGAAACATAATACAAAAGACATTGCATTACCCTTCGGTTGAGCTTCATTGACGGCTTGTCGTATTTCTACTATTAAATTTTGTGTCATTATTGCAGCGGTATTTTGTGGCGTTGTTGCTGTTGCTTTATTTATTTCTGTATAATCATCACTTGAATCACGTGAAGATCCATCACCAAGTCTCCTTAAATAATTAAAGACAATATTTAAACTTGAATTTTTCTTTTAAAAAAATCCAAATTCTTTACCTTTCTCTATCTGCTAAAACTTGATTTAATTGATCAGTAAATGATGATGGTGGTACCTTATTAATACCACGTCTGCGACTTGGATACATCCAATTATCTGTTTGTTGATCAGTCTCTGATAGCTTATCATTTGAACTTAAAATACTATCATAAGAGCTATTCAAGTCCTTACCAAATGATCCAGTTGAATCATTCTTATAAATATTTGGTATTGTGGAATGAGTTTTATAATTACTACTACTCGTGTTATTAGTACTAATGTTATCGCGATCTTTATGTACTTGAGCATACAATGGAGCAGCATTTTGATTAATTAATTGTTCACGAGATGTTGAGAAACGTTCAGGAGCATTTGTTGTTGTATTTATGATACAATTTGAATCAATTAATAAATTATTAGCTCCACCACCAGCTAATAACTGACCATTTGGATGATTACCATTTGAAATAGATGTTGATTCTGTATGAATTTCTTCTTCACTATCAAGTCCACAATCAGAACTGCTATTACTAAGACTTTTTTTACCAGCTGATGGTAGTTGACGATTTGCTAAACCACCTCGTGAAGCTGCAATTATAAATATTAGATAAAATATTTTGGAGGATATTTTTTTTTAAACGAAAACTAGATCTGTAATTTAGTCAACGAAAATTTATTATTTATTTATTACCTAAGTCAATTTTAGTTTTTGTTGCTGAATTATCTAAAAGTTCATGTTGTGGTACAGCAGTATCTAATTCATCTTTAATTGGTATTTTACGTTCAACTGTTGCAGTTTTAACACCATCGCCATCTGGTGATAAATCAGATATTTCTGTATCTGATAATTCAGTTTCAAGTTTTTGGAATATCGATTTTGGTGGTTGTTTACGTGTCATTTGTGGTGTTAACTTTAAACTAGTACTATCGTATGGTAATTCAACTGGAAAACCAGCTTTGCGTTGTGTCTCTTGTAATTCTTGTTCTAAATTTATAACACGATCTTTTAACTTTTTAACTAATGCATTATATTCGGTGTCCTTTTCTTGTAATAATTGTGAATAAAATTCTTCACGGTGTACCATATCAATTTCCCTTTGTTGAAATTCACGTACCAAACGTTTTGCTTTATTATATTTTTTATCTAATGCCATATATTGACCTTGTGATTGTTGTAACATATTTTGATAATTCGAAGCCTCTTTTTTAATATTTATTAATTCACGTTCAGTTTGACGTAAACGTTCGTTAAGTAGCTCATTTTCATTGCCAGTTGTTTCGAGTTTAACCAGCTAAAAATATTATTGTTAATTAATATATGATTAATATTACAGAAATTTAACAGAAATAAGCAAAAACAAAATTTTAATATGACAGCAATAAGCAAAACAAAATTTAAGAAAACAAAAAAAAACTTATAAAAAATAAAAATATTGTCCAGAAAAAAAACCCACCTGTCGTTTGATTTTTGTAATTTCTTCGTCTTTTAAAAGTGCATTCAATTCACTCTATGAAATAAAAGCCACAAAAAAAATGATATAAATAAAAAAAATGTGTACAAAAAAAAAAAAACAAAATAAAAAAAACTGTGCATTAAACTAAAAACTGAAGAAATTTCAAAGTAAATGAAAAAAATAGATCAATTTTTATAAAATTTGTTAAATGATTTTTATATGCAAATTCAATTAAAATAAATACAATTACACTAAGCATATACCATTATTACCAAACTCGCTTCACCAGTCTATTCGAGTCACCTCTCATATATTGGTATTACCATTACACGCTTTTTCTCTCGGTGGCAAAATAATTATCGGCTGGGCGACTCTAAAGGGTATTAGTGTATTACCATATACTTGCCGTCGATTCAATTATTGTATTAGATTTCAGTCGATAATTTATTAATTCGCCTAGAATTTTTCAATTATAGTCCAGTTTGAATAAAAGTAGTTTCGTTAAAATTAAAATTTGAGAAATGTGTTTGTGTTTAATTTAATTATTTGTTTATTTAAATGGATAAAAAAAGTAATAATTTAATCAAAAATTTTGTTTGAATTTTAAAATAATATTTTTGTATATAAAAAAATCTACAGAACTATTTTTTTTTATTTATGGTATAAGTCAAACACAATTTTCTAAACCAAACCTTTGTTCAAAATTCGAATAAATAGCAAAACCGTAAAATAAGTTTCAACATTATGAAAAAATGACTATGCTTGCTATGACTATGACTTTCAACATTATGAAAAAATGACTATGAAAATGACAATACAGACAAAATAAAAAATAAATCGTCCTGTCGTGTTTCTCAACTGAGAGTCGTCTAAAAGCGAAGCGAATACCATCATACCAAACATAATCTCAATCGAATCGAGTGGCGACTGGTGAAGCGAGTATGTTAATAAGGGTAATAATAAGAAACGTTTTTTTTTAAATTATGGTTAAAACAGTAATTTACCGCTTTATGCTGCATCAACGACACAATATCGAGAAATACATTTTTTTGGGAGAAGAAAAAATATATTTTAAAGTTAAATACAAATTTAGACATTAAATTTTTTTTTAAGTTATATACATAAATATAATATATTTAATTTACCTCCTGTAAAAGTCTCTTCAGAGACTCTACCTCCTGTGAATGTGTTGCTTCAATTTCCATTGGATGTTCAACTGCAACTGGACTAGTTGGTCCTTCACAAACACTTGAATTTGCTGATGCGGGTTGTGTTGAATCCTCTGAATAATCTAATGTACGTCGATGATATTCTTCTTGTTGTCTAAATAAATATATTTTACTTTTACTGTCTAATATATATATTTTTGTATTTACCTTTTAAGTCTTTCTTCTTTTTCTCGATCTGCTTGTAAACTTAATCGTATTAATTGTGCTACTTCAGAGTTTTCTGGATCACGTTCACGTCCAATTTGGAATTTAACTGGACCTGATGTATTACGAAGTACAGAAGCAGCATAAGCTTGTGTTACACCAACTAAACTTTTACCATCAACTTCAATTATTTGATCGTTAACCTAAAATTTACAACATAAGATAAAAATAAAAAAATAATGATTATTATTATTTTCTAACCTGTATCCTACCATCCCTTGCTGCAGCACCGTTATCAGTAATTGTTTTTACAAATATACCTAATTTCTCTAATCCAGCATCAGCACCAACGCCCATACCAATTATACTTAAACCCAATCCTTCAGGTCCTTTAATTAATTCAACTGGAAAAACGTGCATTTTTTCGACACGTTTTTCCAATTCATATTCAGCTGATGCTGCAACTGGATCAACATCTTCATTACGACGATCATAATCAGTTACAGAAAATGTTGAAAATACTTGTATTGGACCAGAACTAAATCGTATTTTTGTATTTTTTTTAACTGTTAATAATGGATATGGTATTGAATCATCATCATCTGATTCTAATAAACCAGGTACTTCCATCCAAAAATTACCATCTTCAAAATAATGTACACCAGATTCAGTATATACTTCTTTACTACGTACTGGTGGATATTCTGGTATATAATATTGATCTGGATCTGATGTTGTTATGATTGCTGAACCCGATAATAATATATCTGGATCAATTGGTGAACCATTAATTGAATTATTTTTACTTGATATTATACTATCATTAATTGTTGTACGTGTAATACTATTTTGATTTAATGATGATTCAGTAGCAACACTTTGATTTGATTCTAATGATACAATTGATTCTTGTAGAGATTCTGTGTTAATAATTGTTTTATTTAATAAATGATGATGATTATTATTATCATTAATTAATGTTTTAGAACTTTGTTTACTTATGCCAATTTCTAATATTTCATCTGGTTCGGGATGTTTACTTGGTTCATCATCATCTTCTTCTTCTAATAATAATTCTTGTTGTTTAGTAATATTTTCTAAACTTTTTTGTGGTGCTGCTAAAACATCTTTTAACCATTCTGGTTCTTCATCTTCATCATTATTAATTTGACTAGAATTTATAACTTGTGATGTAGGTGAAACTGTTGGTTTATATTTAGTGGACGATTTGTTATTATTATTGTTATTATGATTATTAATATTGGCCGTTGTTATTGATGGTGTTACAGCTGATAGAATTTCTTCGACTTCTTTTGCTTGTTCGTCTGACAATAAAGACTGTTGCCTAAAAAAAAAAATTGCAAAAAAAAAAAATTCACATTTAAATAAAAGAATTTTAGAGAAAATCGATTTGAAAATAACTAAATTTAATATAATTAAAATAGTTCATTCTTATTTAAAAAAAAAGGAACTAACCTGATTTTGCTTTCCAAAATTCTACTGGCACACAACATAACAAAAATAACGAACACATAAAACAGGATGAAAAATTATTTTTATATTTTAAATGCGGAGAGGCGGGCAGTTTTCAGCACAATAAACACAAGGTCAGCGTATTTATTTTGTATTTATGTTTATTTATTTTTTGTACAGGCAAAAAAGGATTCATGCGCCAAACAGAAAAATTAAATATTTACGTTATACATAATACAAAAGCACAAATTATACATATATAAATATAATTAATAATTAAAAATACATAAAAACTAGAAAAATATAATTAATTATTTATTTAAAATATGAAAAATAATTTAAAAAATTGAAAAAAAATGACAGAAAATGCTAAATTTTAAAAATAAAAAATAATTAAAAAAACGATAAATATTTTTTCTTAGAAAATAAAAGACATTAATGGTGTGTTTCTTATTTAAATCTGTAGATCGACTAGATATATTTAAATCTAAAATCAGTTTAATCTATAAGAAACCGTCAGATGTTTCAGATCAAAAAATGCTACAATTTTGCTGGGTAAAATCACAAACTAATAAACTGTATACAGACGATTATATTAGAATAACATTTTTGTCATAATTTTCTGGCTCCACAAAGAGAGAAAATGAGATAGTAGTTCTGGAAAATGTAGAATGAAAAGTAGAGAAATACGTTTTTCTCTTTACTTTTTATTCTACATTTTCTACATTTTCTACATTTCTTCAGAATATATCATATTTTCTCTCTTTATGGAGCCAGAAAATTATGACAAAAATGTTATTCTAATATAATCGTCTGTATACAGTTCATTAGTTTGTGGTAAAATGAAAATATTGGTAGGCAACTCTGGAATTCTCAAATTTACGAAATTATATTTTTCAATTTAAGAGCTCTACCTAAACACCGGCGTACGGCGTATGGCGTATATACGTCGATACGCTGATACGCCAGCGTATCCCGAAATAAAATGCCGCATTTAATATACATTAAAAATTTTTTATCGATGTTTCTTTTTGCTAAATTTCAAAAATCAAATTAAAAATTTTTATACGCCCGTCAAAATTGGAAATTCCAATTCTCGGCGTACGTACGTCGCTTATTTCGGGTGCTCCAATACAAAATGTATGTACCAATATCGATTTTGACAGACGCCGTACGCCGTACGCCGGTGTTTAGGAAGACCTCTTAACAACATTAACTTTAATTTTTTTCATTAAATACTATTTTTTATAATATTTATTGTTATTAATTTACAAAAAATATAAATAGTAATTAAAAAAAATTGGTTTATTGAGATTTGATAATCTGATAATACATAGTTAGCCACAACAACAAAATCAAGCATAAAGATAGCCAAAAACAATAATAAAAGTGAAAAATCTGAAAAAATTCTCCGATCAAAAAAATAAGTTGGAATAAGAAACAGCCATTAGATTGATCAGATTGATCTGAGCGTAAATAAGAAACACACCATTCGATTTCTAAAAATGACTAAATATTAAAAAAGACCAAATACTTCTTACAAATTAAAAACAAAAATTACTATTTAAAGATTTTAAGATTTTAGTATACCTGGAAGACTCATTTCATCAAATTGCAGTACGACTTATTTTAAATTGCTCTAAATATAACAATAAAAACAATTCATTATATTACTTATTTTTCGAAAATTTAATATTTCGTGAATACAAAAAAACGTAATCCCTAACAATTATAGATTTCATTTTATTTTTTAATGCCGTATAACAGGCGACCATCAGGAAACTTAAACATAAAAATATGTATAGTTTTGCAAAAAACTATGTACAATACTTGAATATTATAATAAGAATTCAGTTTTACTTGCATGTAATGTAATAAATTAAATATTGACATGAAACAACATTATATAATATTTTACATTATATACATATATAGGCCTCTATACTTTAATTTAATTAGTAGTACAATTAATGGACCGAATTCTCTAACATTCGAAATGTTCGAATTATATGAGTGATTGTCCGAAATTTCGACAACGCATCCGTAACCATTTTTTGTTTCGATTAAAACAAATCGTAAATTCTGAGTTACAGAATTGATATTTCTTTTACGGAATTGACATTTGTCGAAATTTCGGCCAAAATAATTTTTGTTTGATAGAAAATTATTTTTGTGCGATAAAAAGGGGGAATATATTTCTGAACAAAAACGAATTTCAGTAGCTTTTTTTATTTCAGTTTTTTGCAAAACGGGAATGAAAAACGTCATGAAAAATTCCATACAAAATGTTTAATTATTTTTCTATTTTATCGCCCAAAAATTATTTTCTAACCACCAAAATTTTTTTTAAATTTTTATCCCACATACAATTAGTGTCCTTAAAATAATAATACTGAAACTGTAAAAAAACAACCAATATTTATTATTAAATGTTCAAGGCTATTTCATATTTAAATATTCATAAAAAAAAGTATAATCAAGGATAAAATTAAAATCCTTTATTATGAGAATCTCAAAAATAAATAATAAACAACAAAAATATTTTACATAAATATTTATTCGTGTGTTGTTTATTTTTGCCAATATAATTTAAAAATCAAACAGCTAACAAAAGGATTATATTAAAATTATCGATAAAAAATTAATAATTAATACCACTGTTTTTCTTGCTATTTAACATTTTTTTGACGATACAGATACACATACATTAATTTTGCACTTTAAATTATTATATTTTTTTAAAAACAAATTTTAAGAATATTTTTTATATTTCCTAACTTTGTCAAACCGACACCGACAAGCGTAGATTTTATAGTGAATTTAAATATGAAGAGAAATATTTTATTTTTCTATTAAGTACATATTATTTTTTTAAATAATTTCGACCATAAAAAAAACTTTTTAAAAATAACATACTTTTACCTACAAAAAATATATATTCGTGCAAGCTTTCTAAAAAAAAAATTTCCCCATCCTTTTACAGAAGAAAATTTATTTAAACAAAATATGTTTTTTTTTTGTTTTTTGAAAAATAAATAAAGAAATAAATTTTATGGGGTTACTATTAATGATTATTCTTTTTCTATAAAGTGAATTTCAAATATGAATACATATAATTACAAATATTTTGTTATTACATTTACTACAGCAATGTAACATATAGTTTAAAAATATTTTACAAAATTTACAGTATAAATTCAAAAATATCCTTGAACTGGAATCCGTTTCACCAGGATTGGGTGAAGGGGAGAAATAAAAAAAATAAAAATAAGAAAACAAATAAATAAAATAATAAATCAAGACGGCGCTAATACTCAGAAATGGAATGGAGATTTTTTTTTGCTATGATACAAATTACCACCCCACAATGGGAAAAACATTAATAAAAAGCTTTAAAAATATCCTACTATTTAAGGTTTAAACAGAAACTAAATTAATATGTTTTTTGTTTTTTGTTTTTCATTTTTTTTTTTAAGTAAAACACGGAACCAACCAACCAACTAAAACTACACATATATGAAGCTTTAGAATAAATGGAGTACAAATTTATAATAGAAATTGACATTGTGATGTGAATCGATGAATTTTTTATAAGGTCGTTTGTTTATATTCATTTGAGAGTTTAAGCTTTTATATATTTATATATATACAGTTGCTCACAAAAGTATCCGGCCACTTCTTTTATTCAGTAGAATTAATCTTAGACGTTAAGTTTTAAATATCAGAAAACAAATAATTATTATTTTTTAACATTATTTAGCCTTGCAATTTATAATCCAATCATAGAAATATCAAAATTAAATATACTTCAGAAAAAATCGACAACCAAACAATTAAGTACATAATTCAGAAATGCAATTTTTCTCGAATGACGCACTATTTGGAAACTATTTGGTAACTAAACTTACTTTGGGGAAGTCCCCCGTATGCATACACACTTAGTGGCCGACTTTAGTGTCCATTGTTTTATGAGTTCGGACAGCTATGTAAGTTTTTCTGATAATTAATTCATTTTTCTAATACGTTTTTCTAGTATTATAAAGTGCATTAGTAAAGGCTTTTTATAGCCAATATTAAAAAAAATACTTAATTGAAAATGAAGTGAAAAACATTAAATATTTTGAACCAAGTAGGGTGGCCGGATACTTTTGTGAGCAACTGTATGTATTTAAAAAGACATTTTCGAGTTGGTGATAATTATGATATTATGGTACATAATAGAAAAATAAATTATCATTCAATGTTCTAGTTTTATCTTTAACACGTAAATGGCCACCTAAATATCTCTGTTTTTAATGAGGAATTGTATTTAAAATGTTAAAATGAATATATAAGAATATTTTTTGTTGACAAAATGAACTTCCTGGTTTTGGGAAAAAGTATTAAAAAATTTTATGGACTTCAAAAAGGATTAAAGTTATTATTTTTTATCTTTTTAAAATCTAGATTAAATTCATTCTTTCTTAAATATGTTTTAGTTTAATTATATATAAATTATAAATCAAATGTAAATTTTAAATATACATATTTTTTTTTTAAATTCAAACAAAAAATTAATATTTTCTTGTCAATTTTAGATGAAATTAATTTCGAATTTTGTTTTATAATATGTATATTTAAGTTAGTACTCTTGATGACAATATTATAATTTCTTCTACTAATCATGCACAAAATAATTTGAATTTTAATCTTCTCTAAAAAAATTAAATATTTTCAAAACTACATCTTGAACGTAAAGAAAAAATACTAAATATAGAAAAACAATCCAAAAAAGCTCAACTTACCTTGAGCTCAACAATCTTTCAGCTTCATCTGCTGTCATTGCATCTGGTAAACTATGATTTTCACGATCATATTCATCGTCATTATCACTTGTATCAGCATATTCAACATCAGCTAACATATCTGATAATGGTGGACCATGTGGTATAGGTGGTGGTCTTTGTGGTGGTGGTAATGCTGGTAAATTAGTTCTATTAAAATCATTATTATTATTATTATTATTAGTATAATTATTAATATTAATTGGAGCTGTTGTTGTTGTTACGGTTGTTGTAATAGTGCTCTCCAATGGTGGTACATCTGTTGTCGTTATTATAAATTTCGTTGTTTCTTTTTTTATAAATTCATTACCATTATTTATTGACCATTTTGTTGGACTATTATTCGGAATATTATTTTCATCATGTATTAAATTTTCTTGTTCTTTATCAATACTTATTTCATTATTTTTACCACAATTTCGTATTTTTATAGTTGCTGTTGTTGTTGGTTCTTCAACAAAAAATAATTCTGATGGTGGTGGTATTTCTGGTTTAATAGTAGCATAAACAACTGATGATGAATCAGTTTTATCAAATCCATTTAAATGAAAATTATTTTTTATTGGTATTTCTTTAGCTATATGATATAATGATTCTGATTCAACAAAATATTGTTTACATTCACTGCCATCTGGATTTAAACGATAACCAACATCAACATAATTTAATATTTGTTTTTCATTATCATCATCATCATCATTTATAATATTCGCAATATTTTTTTCATTATTTATATTACATTGGTTTAGTATAGTTGATGTTGTTGTAGTTGTAGTAACATTTGTTGTTGTTGTTGTAGTAATTGTAGTTGTAATTGATGTTGGTGAAGTTGGTGGTGATAATGTAATATTATCATAAACATAAGCTGGTTTTAATTTTGCTTTAATTTCAGGCGATGGTTCATTAAATCCACCTTCATCTGCACTTACTGAGCTAATTATACTTGGTGGTCTTGAACCTAATCCAGCTGCTGGTAAATTTAAACAAATACTTGATACTTTTTTTGAACGCGAATTAGTTGTTATTTCTGATGGTGTAGCAATATTTATATTATCTGATTCAATTGGATCGGGTGATGATATTGTAGTTTTTTGTGATCGTCCTAAAAATATAAATATAAAAAATTGTAGATTAGAAATGTGAAATTTAGTCAAAATTGGCCAAATGTAATATTGTTCAAAATTGTTCCTTTTTTGGTAAAATTTTAATATCTTTTTGGGCATAAATTTTCACTTTTGGTAACAATATTTTTTATTACAATTTAAAAAAAATTCTATTTATATTTAAAAGCTCAATGAACACATACTAAATTGCAGCGTTCAGAAATATCTAGCGTTCGAGTAACCTTTCTTCTGTCTGAACGGTTATTTTCTCGAGCGCTCGAAGAGTGCTCTTTCGAGTGCGGTTCTTTGCATCGCTAGAGGCGGTAGACTAGTTCTGAACGCGGCAAAAAAGGTATTCACGACTGCACTACACATGGATAATTTCATTTTTCTGAGATGTAGTTAAAATATAATCCCTCAAACAAACTCGAGTCGATGTGACGGACGGAAATGGAAAAAAAAAAGTTTAAATGTAATATTAAAGAGAGCAAAGTCAAAATGGACGGGACGGAAAAGACGAACATAACGTTTTCGACGTTTGTCGATTATCGCACTACCGCCATATGTTGTTCATTCAACAAACCTACAATAAGACGTAATATGCAAAAAATTTGAACCGAAATTTGTCATCTGAAGTAATGAATTTCGGTGAAGTTTTTTATACGACTAACTGCTGATTCACAATGAGAAACTATGCGCAAAGCAACGGAACGCAAATCAAAGTTAAAAAGTTGAACTATATGAAAACAATACTTCTGTTCACAATGAAGAGAGAGAGAGCCGACGCGACGCGTAATAGCTGATTCACAATGTAATTTCTCCAACGCAAATCAAAGCAAGCGCAAAGCAAAGCGACGGTATAATAATTTTTCAATTCACAATGTGTTGGTATTTTCAGCGTTAAATGACTTTTGATTTTCATTTATTTCAGTCAATTGTCCATTTGTCCATTGTTTCCACAAAAAAATAATGAAATAAAAAAAAACATATATCAATAGTATTAAATACTACTAGAATTGGTATATTTAATATACAAATCGTCACCTCAGTTCTTAAGTGTTCTATGCCCAAAAATAAAAATGTTGAGAAATTGAAATTTATGATTTAGCATAAAAGTTTTAATGCTTTTTGCAACATTTCAACAATTGTAATTATTTTTTATAAATATGTTACTGCTGATTCACAATGAGAAACGATGCGCAAAGCAACGGAACGCAAATCAAAGTTAAAAAGATGAACTATATGAAAACAATACTTCTGTTCACAATGAAGAGAGAGAGAGCCGACGCGACGCGTAATAGCTGATTCACAATGTAATTTCTCCAACGCAAATCAAAGCAAGCGCAAAGCAAAGCGACGGTATAATAATTTTTCAATTCACAATGTGTTGGTATTTTCAGCGTTAAATGACTTTTGATTTTCATTTATTTCAGTCAATTGTCCATTTGTCCATTGTTTCCACAAAAAAATAATGAAATAAAAAAAAACATATATCAATAGTATTAAATACTACTAGAATTGGTATATTTAATATACAAATCGTCACCTCAGTTCTTAAGTGTTCTATGCCCAAAAATAAAAATGTTGAGAAATTGAAATTTATGATTTAGCATAAAAGTTTTAATGCTTTTTGCAACATTTCAACAATTGTAATTATTTTTTATAAATATTTCATTTCTTTTTTTATATAAAAGTGATAACAAAAATATTTATAAATAGTTATAATTTATATTTAAAAAAAAAAAAACTAGTGATCGATGTCGAATTGGATATTAACAGTATATTATATGTAGACCGGTAAATTATAAATAACTTTTGAACATAACTTTTCAAGAATATCTTGGAAACGATTTGTGATAGAACAAAACGTTTTACGCCAATCGAAAGATCGTAGTCAAATTAGTAAAACTGCATATTTAACTCATTTTGTCAAAAAATGGTCTATTGAACACTTAAGAACTGAGGTGACGAATTAATAATTTTTTTAAACTATATTTTTAAAATTAAATTCCTTCTATCTAGTTTTCCACAAATACTTTTGAGAATGAGAAATATTTTTATTATTATCTGTCAATTACTCGCGTTGATTATCGTAAAAGTTGAAAGTTGGCCAACTTTTGCTTTGTTATAGCTGATTCACAATGTAATTTCGTCAACGCAAATCAAAGCAAGCGCAAAGCAAAGCGACGGTATAATAATTTTTCAATTCACAATGTGTTGGTATTTCCAGCGTTAAATGACTTTTGATTTTCATTTATTTCAGTCAATTGTCCATTTGTCCATTTTTTCCACAAAAAAATAATAAAATAAAAAAAAACATATTAATAGTATTAAATACTACTAGAATTGGTATATTTAATATACAAATCGTCACCTCAGTTCTTAAGTGTTCTATGTCCAAAAATGTTGAGAAATTGAAATTTATAATTTAGCATAAAAGTTTTAATACTTTTTGCAACATTTCAACAATTGTAATTATTTTTTATAAATATTTCATTTCTTTTTTTATATAAAAGTGATAAAAAAAATTATATATAAATAGTTATAATTTATATTTTTTTTTTAAAAACTAGTGATCGATGTCTAATTGGATATTAACAGTATATTATATGTAGACCGGTAAATTATAAATAACTTTTGAACATAACTTTTCAAGAATATCTTGGAAACGATTTGTGATAGAACAAAACGTTTTACGCCAATCGAAAGATCGTAGTCAAATTAGTAAAACTGCATATTTAACTCATTTTGTCAAAAAATGGTCTATTGAATACTTAAGAACTGAGGTGACGAATTAATAATTTTTTAAACTATTATTTTTAAATTAAATTCCTTCGATCTAGTTTTCCACAAATACTTTTGAGAATGAGAAATATTTTTATTATTATCTGTCAATTACTCGCGTTGATTATCGTAAAAGTTGAAAGTTGGCCAACTTTTGCTTTGTTACGCGTCGCGTCGGCTCTCTCTCTCTTCATTGTGAACAGAAGTATTGTTTTCATATAGTTCCACTTTTTAACTTTGATTTGCGTTCCGTTGCTTTTCGCATCGTTTCTCATTGTGAATCAGCAGTTACGCGTCGCGTCGGCTCTCTCTCTCTTCATTGTGAACAGAAGTATGTTTTCATATAGTTCATCTTTTTAACTTTGATTTGCGTTCCGTTGCTTTGCGCATCGTTTCTCATTGTGAATCAGCAGTAACAAAGCAAAAGTTGGCCAACTTTCAACTTTTACGATAATCAACGCGAGTAATTGACAGATAATAATAAAAATATTTCTCATTCTCAAAAGTATTTGTGGAAAACTAGATAGAAGGAATTTAATTTAAACAAAAATAGTTTAAAAAAATTATTAATTCGTCACCTCAGTTCTTAAGTGTTCAATAGATCATTTTTTGACAAAATGAGTTAAATATGCAGTTTTACTAATTTGACTACGATCTTTCGATTGGCGTAAAACGTTTTGTTCTATCACAAATCGTTTCCAAGATATTCTTGAAAAGTTATGTTCAAAAGTTATTTATAATTTACCGGTCTACATATAATATACTGTTAATATCCAATTCGACATCGATCACTAGTTTTTTTTTTTTTAAATATAAATTATAACTATTTATAAATATTTTTGTTATATAAAAAAGAAATGAAATATTTATAAAAAAATAATTACAATTGTTGAAATGTTGCAAAAAGTATTAAAACTTTAATGCTAAATCATAAATTTCAATTTCTCAACATTTTTATTTTTGGGCATAGAACACTTAAGAACTGAGGTGACGATTTGTATATTAAATATACCAATTCTAGTAGTATTTAATACTATTGATATATGTTTTTTTTTATTTTATTATTTTTTTGTGGAAAAAATGGAGAAATGGACAATTGACTGAAATAAATGAAAATCAAAAGTCATTTAACGCTGGAAATACCAACACATTGTGAATTGAAAAATTATTATACCGTCGCTTTGCTTTGCGCTTGCTTTGATTTGCGTTGAAGAAATTACATTGTGAATCAGCTATAAATAGAAAAGAAAATTTAAGTATATGTATAATAAATTAAATAATTGTAAGAATATAGGTATCATTGCATTTAAGCTATAGAATTCTTCCCGATTGTGTAATACAGGTATTATTGTTATTTATTTTGTTGCAACAATTTTTTTATGGGACCCTCTAAACACCCAAAAACAATAGGGAAAAAAATATCCTCATTTAAAAAAAAACATAATTTATAGTGGTTTCGCAATACGACTTTAACGCAAAGCAAAGCAACGCAGAAAAATTGAAATATAGGAAATTAATACTTTTGAAAGTTGAAATATAGGAAATCAATACTAATGCAAAGTTAACA
This sequence comes from Empis stercorea, assembly GCA_949752835.1. Classification (NCBI taxonomy): domain Eukaryota; kingdom Metazoa; phylum Arthropoda; class Insecta; order Diptera; family Empididae; genus Empis; species Empis stercorea. Next base: position 27,571,791 of record OX457085.1, read on the forward strand.
AAGCAGCGTAACGCAAAGCAAAGCAAAAGTTTCAAAGACCAACTTTCAACTTTTGTAAATTTGAAGCGATGAAGTGTAGATGACAAAGACATTTCTACACTGTTCATTTTAATTTTTTTTAATTTTAAATTATTTTATTAGTGAACAGTAGTACTACATCTATTAACGTGTGTACCGAATAGTTCTCAAAAATAATAAATTATACAGTTCCTTTGCTAATAAAATGTTCTTGTTGAGTTGCTTGGTGGATATTTTGGGATTTTTTTGCTTCCTTAAGGTCTGCACAGCATTTATCTTTTTCATCCTTTGGACCATACTCTTAGTTGTATGGCTTTTTTCGGCCACCGAATGTACTATTTGGTGTAATAATGGAAGTCGTGACGTCATTCAGGCTTGTCAAATTTTTAATTGCTTTCTAAGAACAAATTAAATATTATTTAAATTATAATTAATTATAAATTACAAATAAATAAATAAATTATGCAATAAAAATGATAAATTATACAATAAAAAATTTGAGAATAAAGAGTGACGTCACGACTTTCATTATTACACCAAATAGTACATGGCTTAATTATTAAATTTATATCCGCCAACTGTCATTTTACCCCAGCGTCACTGTCAGATGTTGGAACACGAATTCTAACCTCTTAAGCCTTCTATATTATATAGTTCGTTGGATACGACAATCATAATTGGGATGATTAATAATTCAATAGTTTTTTAGTTTATTCTTTATTATAATTTTTATTATTTTATTAAACTTAAGATTTACAAAAACCACAATTTAAATTTAAATTAATATAAAATATACACTACACAAAAATTATATTGCTTATTTTACAAATAAAAAAAAACCCATTCAATAAAATCACGATTTCTAAAATAAAACATTATTTAAAACAGGATAAATTTTTACATATACAGAAAGACAAGATTTTTTTTTTTTTGATTTTTAAATTAAATTAAATTTTTACGGGTATATAGTATTTGTCAATTCACTTCGTAATTGTAATAATAAAAATCTTCTTAATTCAGAACCAACTAATGATGATGCTGTTTGGCCAATATCTGATTTTCTTATAAATGCTGTAAATTTTTCTAACATTGTTTCAAGTTGTGGTACACTACCAGATTCTATAAAACCAGATAATTCACTAGTTATAGCTTCAATTATATATTCATATATTTCTTGTTGTTGAACATTATTATTATCAATAATTTTACGTGATTTTTCTTTACTTATTGTTAATTGACTAACCATATTATCTAATTGATGATCTACTAAATCATATTTTTTATCTGTACCCATAAATAACCATTCTGGTACTAAACTATCATCTGCAACTGATACAGCTAAATATGCACATGCACCTAAATTATTTTGAAATACATTTGTAGCTAAATATGCTCGACAATCAAATGCTCTATCAATATTTGTTTGTTTAACTTCATTAATTAATTCATCTAACCATGGTGGTCCACATTTATCAATTTTTTCAATAACTTCAAATGGTTTTAATGGTTCAGTTGTTGGATATTCTAAAAATGGTTCTGATAATTTACCAACTTGTAAACATGATACTAATTTTGCCATATAAATATTACGTAAACGTTTAGCTGCAATACCAACATAAATTTCACATGCTAATTTTGATAACCAAGCATGAGAGATTTCATCTTCATCTGGCCGTGGTCTTAAATTAAAACTATAATATTTAGAAAATTCTAATATAAATAGAAAATCTTCATCGAGACGGAGGTCCATATCTCTTTCGCCCATGGCTAATGCTGTTATTTTTTTGTGCTTTTTTTGAGACCCTTTTTTATTTTAGAAACAGTAATTTTCGCCAAAAGATTTTTGAAATTGAAATTATTTAAGTCAAAATCATTTTGTGATTTTTTTTGCAATTTTATGACTTTTTTCAAAGTTTGTTCTTAAATTTCTTTTTGTTTGTTTTTGTGTACAGTATTTTTTTTTTTAAATTAGTTCTTTTATTGTTGCTTGATTTTAAAAATGATTTTAAATGGAAATTATTAAGCTAATTTATAAAATTGTGTGCAGTAGAAAAATAAATTATATATACGCTAAAGAAATTTTTTATAATTTATTTAAAATGACTAGAAAATTAAGAAAAATAAAACGAGAATTTTTTTAATTAATCAAAAAAAAAATCTATTTTTTTTTGTAATTTATTTGAAATGTAAGGCAAAGTAACTAATTTCATTATATATTTATAAAAATAGATTTATAAAAATTTAATAGATTTATCTTTGACTATATAATATATGGACTGCTAATAACCAACTTCATGGCTGTAGCTATGACCGACTATGCGCATACCACCAGAGATGGTGAAAAAAGGAACTAACTATTCCGAATTGCCTTTGGCGACGCTCGCCTTTTTGACGGCCAATAAAACAACTAAATCATTTATGAGAATTCCATAGATTTTACTTGAGAATTCTACTGGATTTAATTCAGAATTCCATAACTTTAGTTCTTTTATTGGCCATCTCTGGTGCTATGCGCTACCAGTCATAATAGTATTTTTTTCTTTGACAGCAAAGGAAATTATAAGCGATTAGCAGTCCATATATTATATAGTCAAAGAGATTTATAAAAATTGATTGTCAATTTTTATAAATCTATAAAAATTGACAAAGTTTTTATAAATCTATTAAAGCCCATTTACACCATGAGATCTACATGAGATTTATCATATACATATGTTGTACAATATTTGTTACGTGTATATCGAGTAGTCGTGTGTCGTGAAAAAATATGATATTGCATGTAAATTTTATGAAAACTGTGCCGCGATGCAATTTTCGTAAAATCTTCATGAAATATTTTTGACAGCTATTTTTGACACCGTACACACTACTTAGGCGATAACTAAAAAAAACAAACAAATATTTGAATAAATTTTATAGTGGTCTTCACGACCTAAATATTTTTTCTTGATAATTTGATATTTTACGAAATAACGAGTTTTGATTGGTTGAAAAAAAAATTAAAATATCACGATAGTGTTTGATATAAAAAATATCAAAAAATACATGTGCTGGGCATGTATTTTTTGATATTTTGATATATATGTCAAAATACTAATGTCAGAAATTTTCTGTTTTGAAATTTTAAATTTTATTTTGTGTTGTATTGACGGGGATTATTGTTTATTAAAATTAGTATTGCAGTTTAAAATTAGTATTATTACATATTTACTTATTTTTCCTTAAATTTTGCCAATTCTAATTTTTAACAATATTTGTTTAAATTATTTCAGTGCTACCAGATTATATAAATTTGTAAAATAAACATAAAAACATGAAATATTCAGTGCTGCCAGACATAAAATGTAAAAAAATATAAAAATATCTCAGGCACCAAAAACAGGTGTTCACGTAATTTTCCAAAAAAATATCAAAATATCAAGAAAAAATATTTAGGTCGTTAAGACCACTTATATAAAGGCTGCTTTTTATTGCAATGCAAATCAAAAAACGCATTTTCATTACTACAATATTTGAATCTTTTGCAGAAAACTATAGTAAGATAGATATAAAAATATTGTTTAAGGCAGAACGAGACAGCTTCACTAATTTTATTATAGAGATAGATATAAAAATATTGTATAAGGCTAGATATAAATGGTTAAATATTTGACAGAAAGTATAAAAATTATTTGTCTAAAAAATTAATTAATTTAATTAAAGGCTAATTTTCATTGCAAAATACAATGTTATTTATGAATTTAATATGATTGAATGTTCGTTCGTTCGCTGTAGATTCGTTCTAGATTTGCTGTACATTCGTTGTTATAGCGAATGTTCGTTCGTTCGTTCGTTGTAAAATTCGCTGTTGGTTTGACAAATGTAAATTAAAATTTTTTTTTGTGATTGTTGATATTTGAGAGAAAAAAATTACTATAAAATATTGTTATTGTTATTTTTTTTGTGCAATAAGAAAAAATGTACAAAAAAAAAATATTAATTTGTACAGAGAATATCCAGCGTTATGGGGGTATTCAAATATCAAAAATATCAAAATCAAAAGATTATAAAACAAAAATTTATTTAATTATTAATTAAATTAAATTATTGAATTTAATTAAATAGGTACATTCGCTAGCCGTTCGCTTACTTTTTCTTATCACCGAACGAACGAACGAACGAATGTTCGCCCAAACATTCGGAAGTACAACGAACGAACGATAGTTCGTTAGTCATTCGCTATCCATTCAAATTCTCACCGAACGAACGAATCTTCGCTCATTCGTTCGTTCGCTGTATATGGGGACGGGGCTTTACAAAAAACTTGAAGTCGTCGACCAGTACGGGATACGAAATACTGATATATTAGTTGAGTTGTGTGATAGAGATAAGATCATCTTTTTTTAAAAAAATATATCATTTTTACGGCAGATAATTTGACATTCACATCTTTTTATAGCAAAGTATGCCGGCTGAGATACTTTCCTATAAAAAGATATGATTGTCATATGAAAAAGATATGAATGTCCAAAATATGAATGAGCAAAATGTTTTTGTTTTTTTGCAAATTAATTTTTAATTAAAGCTGTACTTAGTACTCAATTCAAATAAAGTATAGTTTTATGTAGAAAATTTTCCAAAGGTGCAAATGTTTTTCCTTAGTTGTTACTTTGTCATATTCACATAATATAATAACTGGTGGTTTCGATACCAAACAGGTGTTTTGGGACAAATTGTTTTTAAATATGATATTTTGCTCACAATTTTGTCGGGTTTTTTTGTGGACGTAAATACTTAGCTTAAATAAAAATTAATTGACACAAAGATTACAAAACTATTTTTTTTAATGAATAGACAAATAATTATTATATTCTGTCAAATATTTAACCATAAAAAGATTAGTGACATCTAATGGCTGAAAGCAAAATTAATGACGCTCTCTCGTTCTGCCTTATACAATACTTTCATATCTATCTCTTTCTAGTTTTCTGCAAAATATTAAAATATTATAGTAATGAAAATGGGTTTTTTTATTTGCATTGCAATAAAAAGCAGCCTTAAAGCTAGGTATGTACTTAGTACTCAATTCAAAAAAAGTATGATTTTATATATTTTGCTAGGTGCAAGATTTTTTCCTTACACCGGGTCTCCATTATCCCATAATGTTGTACATAAATGGAAATGGAAATGGAAACTATTATGGCTAATGGAGACCACTCAGCCATCAGCAATTCCATAAATGGATAAATTTATGGACGTCCATATATGGATAAGTTTATGGACATTTTTTTTACAGAAATATGATTTTTTACAGAAATATTTTGCTCACAATTTTGTGTTTTTTTTTAAGTAAATACTTAGCTTAATTAAAAATTAATTTACACAAAGTTTACAAAATTATTTTCTTTTAATGAATAGACAAATAATTTTTATACTCTGTCAAATATTTAACCATAAAATGATTAGTGACATCTGAGGGCTTTGGCTTAAAATAAAATTAATGAAGCTGTCTCGTTCTGCCTTATACAATATTTTTATATCTATATATCCATTGACTAATAATAACATAATAGACTTATAAAGTAGAACAAAAAAAATACCCCGCCTGTACTATTCTTACAATACAATATAGAAGAAACTATTTTCTTTTTGCTAAAAATTTAAAATTAGAATTTATTTATGAATTAGAAAATTTTCAATTGTACGAATGCCAACAAAACTATTCATATAAGATTATACAATACAATTATATATAGGAAAACAAAAAAATGCGTTTTTTCAATATAATAAAAATTATCCTCTCACGCATGGTCTCATATTAGTCATTCATTCATAATATTTCCTTTCCTAATCTAACGAAAACATATAACAAAAAACGCACGTTGAACGTTGATTTTTTACATTAGATTAGGAAAGTCAAATCAGGAAGTGGAAATTTTGTTTGTTCTACTTTATAAGTCTATATGTTATTATTAGTCAATGCTATATCTTAGTTTTCTGCAAAATATTAAAATATTTAATAGTAATGAAAATGCGTGTTTTGATTTGCATTGCAATGAAAATCAGCCTACATTCATAACTTTTTATAGGAAAGTATCTCAGCCGACATACTTTGCTGTAACCGACAAATGTCAAACTTTGTACTATAAAAAGATGGGAATGTCACTACATTTTTATACATATACCACGTGTACCTCCGGCGGTACACATATTGTACAATTGTACTATCGAAAAAACATATTTTTCGAGTGCCAGTGGGCTTAAACTGTTTATTTATTATGGTATAACAATCTATATTGATAAAAGTAAATCGGGATATTTTTATACAGGTAAAAAATGGAACAAAACGAAAAGATTCTGACAAACATAAAAAAAAATTATAATACACGCTGCCACACGCTATAACCATACTACGCACTGTATGAATTTAGTATTAATATATATGAAGTGAAGGCACTCAATGTGTTAATAATAATTTAAATAATAATAATAATTTAATAATAAGTATAAAATTTTGACATATCCCACGGAAATAACATTAAAAATGGAAATAACGCACTTTGATTTTTATCGACACATATATTATACGAGCGTTATCTTAGATATAACTTATCTATATATTATAGTTTTTTAATTTAACTGGATAAAACTTCTATAAGAGAACCTGATATTTCCATAAATATACCAAAACTTATGTTATAAAATTTTGCGTTATTGCAGTGATATATTTCTTCTTCAATTCCTTAATCCCCTGTGCGCCATCTTGTTCTATTTCTGGCAATACTTTTCAGCTCTAGCCAGCTTTTACCAAAAGTTTAATATTATTTTTTTACTGGTCTCCTCCACCTTATTGTAGGGCGACCCACATTACTTTTTTCTTGGGTAAGTGGGTTCCCCCCTTAACTTCACAAAACCGTACACCAGTGATATATTTCCTACTTAAATTATTTTTTAATAATTTTAATTTTTTTCTGATTGATATAGTAAGTAAATTTAAATTTCTTCTTTCAATTTATTGAACAAAGTGAATTCAATTGAAATTTTTATCAATTGCATCATACACTCTATTAAAAATATATGCAAGTTAATTAATTTTCTGAATAAAATTGGCAATAAAAAAGAAAACAGCCATTAAAAATTAAATACCATAACTATGAGATTTTAAATAATGACGAATCATATAAATCAGCATGTGATCAACTTCCAATGGAAATTTATCAATAAAACAATTTTTTTTTCAGTGAAAAATTAAAAGTTACAATATGCAAATGTGTACATACCTCGACAAGTGATACAAAATCTTCGAATACTGAGACACATTATCTTTATAACAAAGTAATTTCAAAATTATTTCAGTCAGCAGCAGCATTTTTCTTTAGAAATTTGATTTTCCACACTTTTTTCGTATTTTATCAAATAGCATTTCTTTACTATACACACTAAGTTAAATCAATCTATTATTCACAACTTTTATAAACAAATTCAAATTTTTTTAATTAAATTATCTTATTTTATTTATTTTTATAGTCGAAATTAAATATTTTGTCAAGTTCATTTATTTAAAATTAACAGGAAAACTTATTTTTAAAAACTGTCTACTGATCATGGCCACGACTTATATTTTTTATTTTAGCATTTTGAAGTGAATCAATTTGATGTACAGCGGCGTTTATAATTTAAAATATCAATATATGACTGTAAATAAAATCTTTTACTGGTGAAATAAAAAAAAAAAATTCCAAATTTAAAAGGAAAATTAAAAGGAAAATTTTCATCTTGTTTATTTTCATAAATTGAAATTTTCGGCTAATCTGTATTTTAGAAGAACAAATCACTTTTTATTTTGTCTAAATTTTTTTGCTGCAAATACATTTCCTGTCTAATTTTTGTTGGCTCTTCCACAAAACACCACCCCCCTCAAAACTTCGACAAAAATAGTTTGAATTCAGAATCAGAAATTATTTTGGGCTATTAATAAAAATTTAACCGCTTTGATTAAAATTAGTGTAAAGTGCCACAAAAATTATTAAAATATTTCTGTATTCATATAAGGAAAATTTTGTTTTTAATTTAAAGAAAATATTTGTAAAAGTGTAAAGGCGATGACCTATTATTCCAACCAAAGCCCTAACATAATTGTGATATCTAACAACAAAAAAAAAATTTTTCTCTGAGGAAATTTTTTGTATTTTTTTTACATAATAGCTTGGCGTTAGTTTAATTTAGTATGTGTTTTTGTTGTGCACATTAAAGAGGGAAATGTACTTGCTGCGGTAGAGATTGAAATGTTAACAAATTGGTACTTAATTCGAGTAAACAGCATTAATTGCTGAAGAATTTATTAAGAATCATGTTTTAAAATCAAAAATTTATTCCATAAATTTGTGGAACGCAAAACAAAAATAATCAATCTGACAACAAATGTCTCAATCTTCTATATCCAACCGTCGGATATCTGCACAACAGATACACTACCGTGTCGTCTTCATCACCACAGCCTCTACAAATGGACTCTGCTGATAAGCTAAGCCATGAGGCATGCTTTCTCAGAAGAATGTGTCCAGTAGCGATTTCGGTAAATATTCTACATGACTGTTAGTTCTTGTTTACGATTAATCTAGTCAAAAGATTAGATTAATCTTAAATATTAAATATGCAATGCCGGAATGGGCACTGGAAGAACAGAAGAATAGATAGGATAACTTAGAACAGATCCACAAGGAACCCTAGCTAGATTCAAGCGAAATCAGCCGGCAGTTAATAGTCATAGGTATATGGATACCCGGCAGCTATAGTATCCATAGTTACCACGCCAAAATGAATGGCATCCGTTATTAAGGCAAAAGGAGATGTTACACAATATTAAGATTAATATTAAAAAAAGATAATTTTTTGTTTGTTTTGAAAATTGAATAATTTTAATTTAATTTTTTTTTTGCTATTTGTAGAAAATAAACCAGATTTTCCACAAAGCATAAATAGTATGTACTAAAAATAATTTAAAATTAACTCGTATTTTTTGCCAATAATTCATTAAATTTTTGGTACTTTCATAATAATTTCCTTCCATTAATTTTTCAACTATTTTTTTTTATATTTAATAAACATTTACAATATTTTAGAAATTATAGATAAAAAAGAAACAAATGGTTAAATATGCAAAATATTAAAGAGAAAACAATATAAAATTGTGCAATGTAAGAAAATTGTGTATTTCAAAATGTCTGTACACTGTACAAGTAGTTAACATCTTAAACGAACCATGAAGTAATTTATTAAACTTTCTTGGCAATGCGAGATTTTGTTGTTGTATCGAGTAATTTATAAACTCAGTATGAGATTTTCTCAATTAATAAACGAAATGTAGGAAAAACTTCCGATTAGCGGCTTCTATAGCTTTTGACATAAAAATAATTTCAAGTGGTACTTTAAATAAGTCGATGATATTTTACAATGTACCTTCCCTTTACTGTGAAAATTGGGAAAAACGGAAAATTCAACAAAAAATATATGTCATTTTATGTCTATATGTCACTTTTTCGACCAAAAAATGACATATAGTGATGTTTCATATAATTGTCTAAAGTGACGTTATAAATTATTATAATGTAAAAAGTCGAGGCTGCTAATCGGAATTTCAATTGAAATTTGAATACAGTGTGTCTCGCTGCACCAACTGTGTCGCGCTTACTTGGGTAAGGCAAGTAAAAAATTTTAAAGTAAAAAATTCAATTGTTAATATTCAACAAATTTGGAGTTCGGCCTCTCCCTAATTCAGGACGTACGGCGTATAGCGTGTCAAAATCGTTTCATGCACATACATTTTGTAAGAGAGCTCCTGAAATACGCGACGTACGAACGCCGACAATTCGAATTTCCAATTTTGACGGGCGTATAAAAATTTTTAAAAGGATTTTTGAAATTAAAAAAAAAAGAAACATCGAACAAAAATTTTTTAATGTATATACTAAATGTGGCGTTTTATTTCAGGAGACGCTGGCGTATGATCGCTTAATAGCTTAGTATTATTTTTATTAAAATATTTTTTACTTAAAATGAGGAGTAATGAATAATTCAATAAAATGTTTATTAGCACACTTCCAACCAAATTGGAAGAAATGTGTATATTAGTTTCACTCTGTATGTCCGTCTGTCCGTTTACACACACTTCTACATCTATTAAGATAGAGCGTTAATAGTAATATTAATAGTAAAAGATAGAGTGTTAATAGTAAAATAGATAGTAATAAAATAATAGGTCCAGTAGAACAAAATTTTCCTCTCCCCTCCGAGTTATTCCCTCTCCAAGTTCGAAAATTGTCCATATTGAACATCCAATAACTTTTAAACCAATAAGAATTTTGGTTTAAAAGTTATTGGATGTTCAAGGTCTGTAAATGCTATAACATAGGAAAATCTTTTATCTTAATTATGTAATTAACAAATTTTATAAATTTAATTCTTTGTTGTATAAAAATACCGTTATCTTCATACAACTTTTTTTAGTTTTTTTAACACCCTGATTTTCCCAAACTGCTTATTATGGAAGGCTGCAATCTATGTACCAAAGAGATATCCTAAAAATAGCTAGAGTCTCTAAAGAAATTGTATCCGTATCTCCCCTCCCCTTTCAGTTGTGACTCTTCGAAAAACACAAAATACATTTTTAATTTACTTGCATAATTATAACCGCACAATATTTCTGAAAAGAAATATTGAGAAAACTTTTGAAAATCTTATTTCTTTTAAGTGCATTAATTAATAATTTATAATCATTTGCCTCACTTTTATAATTAATCAAAATGCTTAATCATGTAAAATTTAACAAAAAAAACAATATTTTGCATATTTTTAGGAGCTATATAAATAGAATATTGGATATTATTTCATATCATATTATGTTCAATTAAAAGCAAAATTAGAGAAAACTTAAATGATAAGTTTATATATATTTTCCTGGAATAATAACTTTGAAAGGAAAAAAAATTATAAAATCGTACAAGAACACATTTTTTACCTATATTTACCATTTAATTTTTATGTATAGTACATTGAAAATACTACTAAAAAATACTATACACGTAAAGGAATTCCCATTATTTTACAATAGCTCATAGTTCTATATGAGACGATTTTGAGGAAATGTGCTTCTGACAAACCCAGGGTTTGTTTTTCATATTTTTTTTATTAATCGAATTGATTATATAAATATTATGAAATATTTTTTAATTTAATTGATAAATTTAAAAAGTATTTTGTTTTCAAATAATCAATTTCGTGGAACAGTCAAAATGCCAAGGGAGAAATATTTGTTTGTTATTTTATTTAATATCCTAAAATGATTCTTTATTTCACATCCTGAAATCTAGACAAAAGATTTCTGTGTTACAACAGAAATTTGGAAGACAAAATAAATGGTTTTACTGGAAATTACTTTGGAGTGGATAACGATCATTTTGGAAATGCACTCCTCAATTACAAGACAATAATATGTCATGAACAGGAAGTTTTTTCAGAAAATACACCAATCCGGCATTTCCGTTGCCCTAATTCGACGGATTGTTAGTTATATTTGCGAGAGAATTAGGATGGCTTAGTCAGTGTATAGTGTTCTGTGCAGACGTCGTGACCGTGAGTTCAATTACCGACAGCGGTGCATGAAGTCGTAAGTTCAATTACCGACAGAGGCATCGATGTCGTTCTAAGTTGACTCAGCTTTTAAATTGAGTACCGGTAATGAAATATACAGTAATATGTAAATTTTAAGACTGCGAAAAATGCTGGTGGTCGAGTCCAATTGCTGGCAACAATTGACTCACTAGAAAGCCATTAACTTGTTCCAATAAATAATTTCTCCGCTACAGAGAAATTTATGGTTAGGAAATCCATATAAAAATAAGTAGGTCCTTTAATTACAATAAAATGTCAGGAGATAGGCCCACGTCGGTTTGTTGTGTCAAAAGAAAAATTTCAACAGAAAACCTCTAAAGACGTTCGGCTAGGCCGGGTTCTTGTTCCAGAAAAAAAAGAAAAAGGATACGAAATAATTTATTAAAAAGATAAAAAATAATAATATAAAAATATTTAATATATGTATATACATATATATTTTCACTCTCTAACTAACAATCAAAAGGGACAACAATTTAGTCCAGCTAAATTGTTTTTACTCTCTAACTAACAATCAAAAGGATCAACAATTTAGTCCAGCTAAACAAGCTTATTATTTCCAACTCTAATAAATAAAATTAATTCCAAAACACATTCTATCACTTAGCAGGAGAAAGAAATCTCCTGCTAAGTGAATAATTTGATGATTTATAAAAAAGTAATAATTACATAAAATTAATTTATTAATTTGCACAAATAATTGAACAAAACAATTATTATTCGTTGTAAAATTGTTAGCATAAAATAATTGTTGGTCAATAATACTAATTAAAAAAAAGAACTTAAAAGTAGTATTTTTTCGATTTTTTTATTTGTTTTTATTTTTGTTGTTTGTGATGTTTTTTTTTTATGTTTCTTTGCACAGATGTTTTTTTTGTATGTAGATTAAATGTTGTATGAAGAACATATGTCAAAACGAATTTTAATTTGCATAGGGCGGAAGTTAAATGATTTAATTATGTATACAGAGAAGGTTTACATTTATAAATAATGTACAATAACTTTTAATTACTTAATACATATTAATCTCTAAATAACAAAAATTTATGATTTGAATATTTATTTAATAATGCAATTATCAATCTTTTCAAAACACCAAGTGCAATATATAAATCAAAATCTAGAAAATGGATCATTTATACATGAGAACTAGTGGAACGTTAGACCCTTTTATCATGAGCCTTTTTGCTATAGCATAGCCTATTTCATGATTTTGACAGTTCTTTTTTAACACTAAAACTCAACACTAAAATTTCAATTTTTCAAATTTTCAGGACTTTTAGCGTCAAAAAGATGTCACGAAAGAGGTTTGAAAAAACTCTTGTCAGATTACTGTCAGATTGCCTGGAATCGCTGTCAGATTGCCTGATATGACTTTTGCAGAAAGAGGTTTGAAAAAAAAAATCACGAAAGAGGTTTGAAAAAAAAAAATCACGAAAGAGGTTTGAAAAAAGTCTATCGAAAAGACTCGTGAAAAAAGGGTCTAGGAAACTAATTTTAAAGAGACTAATATTTATCTAATAATAAAAGTAGCATAAGAATATATGAAGTGTTAGCAAATCTTAAATTTATGGTTAATTCTACAAATTGTCTTAGAGTATATAATATCAGGGATGCTATAGTATACTTTTGCTCCTACAAGCTGTTTCCTCACAGTTTTTTTTGTTTAAATTTTCAGATTGTAAGTAATTTTGCTGTCAGATTGCCTGGAATCGCTCGGATTGCCTGATATTGACGAAATTGTATGAAAAATCTCTTTTCCCCCCACAAAACATTTGAACATATTTTATTTGATATAGCATCTCCTGTTTATTTACTCTAACCAGTGATGCTCAAACTAAGGCCCGCGGGCCTTTCTTGTCCGACAGCCTCAATTTGTTGGCCCTCGAAACGTTTAATTGTGCAATTTTTTCCTAAAATTTGCTAACAGAATCAATTAAAATTCTAAATTTTGCGTTGTAATTAGAAGAAAACTCGCAAAAAAAATGTCTGTTAAGTGTTAATCTGTAGAAAAGGCCGAAGCAATAAATCTAGTTTCTTCTTGAATTTTTATAAAAAGTGAAAAATTCTGTCAATGATAGGTAACACTGAAATTTCGTAATGGCATCTAATAAGAAAAGAAAAATTGATGATTAAAGCTGACACTTCAATGGAAATATGGAAAACAAAATACGGCTATATACACCTACATACAGAAATGCACTTAATTTCTATCTGTTTTTATTATTTCGATTTATAATATTAAATATGATTGTCAAAAACAAATTGGCCCGCCGAATTCTGTAAATTTCATTTTTTGGCCTAAGTTTAAATAAGTTTGGCATCGCTGCCTAAGCAAAATTTAAGACAAAATTTTGACATAGCTCGTATATAAGTTTAGCCAGATTTTCAGTTATATCATATTAGACACAACAGACAGAAATGATAATTTCAAAAATTCGACAAGTCACAAAAAGTAAAATTGTAATAAAAATATGAAAAATATGTTGTTGTATCTAAAAAAAATGTCGCACAGCCTAACTACTGATCAGTAGTTTTATAATTACGGGCTTTTTTTAAATTCAACTACTCTAAATGCATATTCGGAGTATATGTTGTACCCTCTATCCGCGGAAATGAAAATTATAACTGTGATTTTATACTACTACTTACTACCTTTCATATGCGACATTAAACCTAATTTTTGGAGCGTATTCACAATTGGAAAACAGGATTTTAGTATTCGGCGCCTCTAGCGGTAGAAATTGGAAATACAGTTAATGGCATCGTATTCTACTCATAACTGCCTTTCCAACGAGTAGTCACACTTCATTTTTGGTACACATTTACTATATTAAATTACAAGTTTTTACTTGTAATTTACTGCCCTCTAGCGGCACAAAATCAGACTATAGAAATGTCTGATATGTTTTATTTTATATAAGGTTTCATGCAATTACTTTCCCTTCATTTTTGGTAAAGATTCACCAAGTAAAATAAAATTTTTAAAAAATATTATAATTATGTTTCGCCCTCTAGTGGTAGAAATTAAAATTATAAGAACTACGGTTTTATACTACTACTTAGTACCTTTCAGATGCGACATTAAATCTAATTTTTGGGGCTTATTGACTATTGGAAATCACAGTTTAAAAATTAAGATTTTATATATTTTACTATTCAGCGCCTCTAGCGGTACAAATTTGAAATACGGTTACTGACATCGTATTCTATTCTTAAATACCTTTCCTACGAGTGGTCAAACTTTATTTTTAGTGCACATTTACTATATAAAATTACATTTTTATTAGGAAAAAGGTGTTTTGGCAAAATGCGAATGGCGCCGCCTACCGGCCGAATTTTAAAATTCTATCAATTACATCTGGTTCTCAATAAATCAAGCTTTCCATCGGTGGGTCCATCATAAACTTGTGTGTACAGTAACTATATGAAATAACTGGTTTTTATTGTTTACACCGGACGGACAGACAGACAGACAGACGGACAGACGGACAAAAGCGTTAACATAAGTAGTCAGATCGGCGATTTATGATATCTGTATGCATACATAGGTATATATGTTCAAACAGTAATTGTTTGATTTAAGAATAATTAATACATATCTTTACATACATATATAGGTACATGTTAACACAAAATGAAAATTATTGCAAAGCTTTCCAAAAAATATAGCTACAATCATAAAATACTGTCGTCTATGAATTTAAATTATAAACAGTAAAATCTTGTTATGTAGAAATTTAAATTATCAGAAAAATAATGCACAGTATTACCATAATTATTTAATCTATTCTTTAAATACTAACACCGTAATTTTATTTTTTCTGATTTCTACCTATGATTTATCAGAAAACATGATTTTTACTTGTATTTTACTGCCCTCTAGAGGCAAAAATTCAAATTATGTGAAATGTCTATAGATTATATTTCCTAAACACGTGGTTCCCTTGCATTTTTGGTAAAGATTCATCAAGTTAAAATACATTTTAAAACAACAATATAATTATATGTTACGCTCTCTACCGGTATAAATGAAAATTATAACAGATGTGACTTTGTTCTACTACTGATCAGCTTTCAGATGCGGTGTAAAACTTGATTTTTTTTAGTTTTTATACTTAGAAATACTGTTACTAGTATCGTATTCTACACTTTTCCAACGAGTAGTTATACTTGATTTTTGGTGCACACTATATAAAATTTTATTTGGGAAAAGATGTTTTGGAAAATTTTTAAAAGCGCCGTCTACCGCCCGAATTTTAAGATTCTATTAATTACATCTTGTTCTGAATAAATCAATCGGTGGATATATCAAATATATAAATAAGTCCATTTACTATATAAAATAACTTCTTCTTATTGTTAACATAAAGCGTTAACATAAGGATATTTTTTTAAACAAAAGTCCTAAAAAAATCCTAATATAATAATAATTGTATAATATAATAATAATTGAGTTCCAATTTTTAATATAAATAAGTCAATTATTATGTCTAATATTTTAATTTCTTGAAGATCAAATTTTCTTTTGCCAAAATAAAATATTACTTTTTATAACAACACTGTACACTGTTTATCCAAAAGTTTCATTTTATTTCACTAACAACAAAATTCATCATTTTGAATAATAGAAAAATTATAAATATAGACCAAAAACGAGTAATAGAAATATATAAATTTTAAATTATCACTTAAATATTCTGCGCCTCTTCAAAATTCTAAAGGCGATTGACCGATTTTTTTTTTTAAATGTATTTTCTTATTTTTTTTATATTTTTATTTCTTTTTCTTCTTTTAGAAATTCATTATGTATTAGGAGAGAAAACACCCACTTTGGAAAAATATAATTTTTTTTTTAATTTAAAATTTCGTCATTTTTGATTTTTTTTCTTCACTTATTTGCCAAAAATATTAATTAATTCACTTTAAATGAAATATTCAAAAAAATAAAACTTTCAAAAATTCAATTTTTTTAACATTAACAAATATTATTAATAAAAATTATTCTTTAGCATATAAAAATTCTTCAAAATCAATTTTTATTTTTATTTATTTTGATTGGATAATTTAATTTCATGAACAATAATTATAATATTAGTTCAACAGAGGCAATAAAATTTATATATAGATGGAAATGTTTAATTTTGTATAGAAATTTTCAAGTTTAAATTTCTATTTCTATTTTTATTAAGAAGATTCACTATTTTTTATTGAAATAATTTGTAACACCAGAATTTTTTTTTTTACATTTTTTTTTTAATGAGACTTGACCGCTCGATTCCTGACTACTAAACACCAGAAATTTAGATAAATTAAAATACAAAAAAAAATCGCGCTTCCACCACAAGCAGTTAGTATAATTTACAAAAAGAATTTGTGTATGTAAAAAAAAAAATTTAAATTCGCATACATACAGTTACATTTATAGAGCGGACTACAAGCGCATTATAAAATATAGAAAATTAAACTAATTTCGTATGAGTAGCGCATGCGAATAAGTATGTTGCGTGGAGATGTTTATAGATCATATTTTTTATTGCAGTTTTTTTGTTCTTCCAAATTTTTTTTTTAATCAAATTAACCGACAAAATATTAATTTTGTAAATTTTGAAGTACATATACACAGCATCAATTTCGCTTATATTTTTCATTCGCCGACGACTAAATTTTCTTCAGAATTTGTGAAACGACAAACAAAATATAAGCAAAATCAAAAAATACTACCAGAGCTCATCTCATATTCAATTATAGTAAATAAAAGATCGTGTTTTGTTTATGCTTCACGCCGAACTGAAAACGATATTCAAAAAAATAAAAAGAAAAAAAAATTATTTATGTCGTTTTCTTCTTTGTAAATAAAAATAGTATATAAAATTGAAATCTAAAATTATCACCGCATAAGAGACTAGCAATCTTAAATTGTTCCAATGTGCATTGAGCATAGAAATATGTATATACTTTTTTATATAATGAATGATATGAGCCGTTTATTTTGAAAGTGGCATAAGTCACCTTTATGTTATTTTGAGATATTTAAAGGTTTGCATTTCAATGTGTTTAAAAATATGGGTGCTAAGAATGGAGAAATTTCTGTAATAATTGTTATCTTTACTCAGAAAAAATTTTTTAGTAAATACAGTAAAGTATCGGTATTTTTCACTACGGTAAAGTGACTTAAGCCACTTTCAAAATCAATAGTTTATCAAAACGAAGGAAAAACCATTAATTTTGAAAGTGGCATAAGTCACCTTTATGTTATTTGGAGATATTTAAAGGTTTGCATTTCAATGCGTTTAAAAATATGTGTGCTTAGAATGGAAATTTCTCTAATAATTGTTACCTCGGTGACTTATATTTTGCTCAGAAAAATATAATTTAGTAAATACAGTAAAGTATCGGTAATTTTCATTACGGTAAAGTGACTTAAGCCACTTTCAAAATCAATAGTTTATCAAAAAGAAGGAATTATGTTGTTTTTGTGCAATTTGTTTTATTGAAGTTAGGTGTATATGTATATCAGTAGTATTAAGTTTGGTGTATAGCAGTAGTATAGAAAAGAAAGTAATTCACATTCCAAAGAAGTTGTTTCTTCGTCTGATGAAATAATTCGCAAAGTTATTTTTCTAGGGTTAACACAATTCATATTGTAGAGAAAATTTCTACACAACAAATGTAAATTGCCAACAAATATTTATGTATATAAAGAGAAGAAAATTTGCCTGAATCACTGTCTGATAAAACATAATAAAAAGCTTATTCGAATCTGCTCGGATACTCAAATAATATCTACACTCACTATTTTATAACTGGAATGTATTTTTTATTTAAAAAGGTATAACATATTTTGGCCTAATATTATTTATAGATCTTTATTCTACTATCGAAGAATGTTAATTGAAAATACATAGAAACTGAATAATATGAAAAAAAAATTTTTATATTAAACGGGGAGTTCCCAAAGTATTAAAAATTTATTATTTTTCGATACAAAATCTGTTATCAATTTATTGCACTTGTAATAGATCTACTTTTTTTTCATATCTAAAGATTTTACTACAAAACATATGGATTATCCCTAAATTTTTTCCTCGCATACTGACTTATGCCACTTTCAAAATCAATATTTTTGCAATATTGTTTACCAGTAAAATTTCTATGTGTGAAATAATACAGAATTTTTAAAGAAATTAAAAAAAACAATAAAACATGAAAATATCATACGTATTTGAAATCATAATAGCTTTAACTCATTTTTCGCAAAAAGTGAGTTATGCCACTTTCAAAATAAACGGCTCATATGCACATAAATATGTAACTATGTGTTTTTTTTTTCATTTTTAAATACAAGTAAGAGTTGCCAGTATTGCAGGAAATTATAATTAAGTTTATTCGTAAATTTATGTTTTTTATTATTTGGCAAAAAAGAAGTAGTCTGAACCTATGAAAATTAAGTACAAAATGTAATTTAAATTTTTCATTTATTAAACCTACATTTTGCCCGAACACTTAAGAGTGGAACAGAATGCGTAGCTGACGCTGTCAGTACTCGTCGAATTTTTCGCGACGATTTTCTTGTTGTAGCTGTCGCGCCGTAAACCAAGCATAATAAATACGTCGCGGTGAAACTCCATATTCAATGTAATATTTTATAATTTCATTTATGAAAATTGTCATTTCCTTGTGTGTCTAAAATATGAACAAGAGCATATCTATCAACAATCAACTACAAATTGATTCAAATCACGACGACAAATATCAAATGTAATAGAATAGAAATCCAGTGAGAAGGACAACGTCGACGACATCATTGTAATTGCAGTATTTGGAATCCGTATTATTGATATATTTTTTGACATATCTTTCCCTACGACCATCCCCATGCTAACTTCATGCGAACAAAAAGATTCATTGAGACGAAGATCTAAAAAAATCAATTTTTTAAAATGTAATTACTTATACAAATTTTTTATATACATATTTTCGACTTACTAAAAAATTAGGCAATTATCAACAAACATACATACAGCATACATATGTTATATAGACTTATGCTCATAGAAAATGGATTGAATTCAATTAGTACCAGTAATAAAAATAAATTATACAGCGGTCGAGTCCAATTGCTTACAATAGTTGACTCACTACAAAGACATTAGCTATTAGCTTGTTAAAAGAAATAGTTTCTCTCCACTAATTTATAGTTCGGTTCGGAATCCATATAAAATTAGTAGGTCTTTAAATTGCAATAGAAATTCGGGAAAATTTCTTAACAGGTTTAAATTGCAATAGAATTTGGAGAAAATTTATTAAGAGGAAATTTCACATCGGGCTGTTGTGACGAAAGAAGAAAAAGAATACATAACTAAACTAAAACAATTTAATAAATTCAATTAAATATAACATTTCATTATTAGTGAAATTCGATTTCTTTTTTTGGAATATCAATACAAAAAATACGACTTTGTTCAGTTCAATGCTTTAACAATTAATAATTTTAATTGAAAATATCTAAAGAGTTATAAAAATGCCGCGCAGCCGAACTACTGATCAGTAGTTTTATAATTATGGGCTTTTTTTAAATTCAACTACTCTAAATGCATATTTGGAGTACTATATGTTGCATCCTCTAGCCGCAGAAATAAAAATCATAACTGTGATTTTATACTACTATTTACTACCTTTCAAATGCGACATTAAACCTAATTTTTGATGGCTTTTGAGTATTGGAAATCACATTTTAAAAATTAACATTTTATATACTTTAGAATTTAGTGCCTCTAGCGGTAGAAATTTGAAATTCAGTTCAGTTCATTCAATCAGTATTCTACTCTTAAATACCTATCCAATGAATTTGACCATTCTTCAATTACAATTTTATTCGGAAAATGATGTTTTGGCAAAATACGAATAGTACCACCTACGAATAGCCCCGCTGAATTTTTAAATTCTATCAATTATATCTGGTTCTCAATCTAGCTTTCCATCGGTGGGCCTATTATATACTTGAGTACATTAAATATGTGAAATAACTGGTTTTTATTGTTTACATCGGACGGACGGACGGACAGACGGACAAAAGCGTTAACATAAGGGATTTTTTTTTTAAAAAATAGACCTAAAAAGATTTCCATAATTTAAGACTTAGGGTGGCAAAAAAATTAAATTCTTAAAATTAATATCCTAAAAAAAGACATGATCAAAATTTTTTTAAGAATTTACATACACATATAGTATATATAGTAATATATACAATATACATATAGATATAGTATACCCAATTCTCCGTTCTCTCCTTTGGGTTATCCAAAATGAAATACTAAATTCAAGAGAAATCAAACTTAGAAAATATCTGATGTTTTACTGTCGTCAACGCGATAATAATAATCATAATAAAAGAGAACATATATCATATATGTAAGTGATAAAAACTAAAAAAAAAAAAAACAAATCCTAACAAATTTAGAATTTACCAAACACAAAAAAAACATGAAGATATTTTACGCTACGATAATAGCATAAAATAAAACCAATTGTATAGAATAGATATATACATACATACATATATTAATTTTTAGTATAGATTTATGTTTTGAATTATGCCAAAATGTATTATGAATTTTTTAATAGTTTTTGTTTGAATACAAACAAATATATTTATAAATTTCATATTGCAACTATAAATATATTCGTATCGTATTAAAATTGGGTAATTCCATGAAAATAATCTTGTATAATGGTTAATGATAAATAAAATAAAATTAAGTTGTTTAGTTAGAAAATCAAATCGATTGTCGAAAACGTAAATAACTCACGAAATAGTAATTTCAAACATGAAATTATGACGACAAAAAAATTTAAAAGAAAACTCGGGGTGTTGTAGAGCTATGAGGTATTGTAAATCAAAAGGAAATCATATATTATATAGTAATATTGATATAGTAATATGATTATATAGTAATATTTAGAAGAAAATGGTATAAGCGTTGTATACAGTGGAGGAAATAGCTATAAAAAAGCTGCCAATTTGGAAGAGTGTTTCATATACCCTTTTGATCTACCTAGGATTTGGTGAAAACGAAGAATTAAATACAAATTATGATTTTTACAAAACTCCCAGTGTGGTACAATTTAAAATTACAATCAAGTTTTTATAAATAAGTACTCGAATTTGTAATACTATATATATGTATATATACTGAATACTCGAAATGTAATAAACATATGTTTTTATTCTATAAATTTCGAACTTTTTGCCCCTGTAAAATGAAGAGGGTTGAAGGTACGTAAAAGGAAGAGGGTTCCCCCGCTGAGATGCTGCAGCCTCTTTCATAAACTTACCCCCTCACCCATAATAAAAGGGAAAGGGGTAAAAATTTCGAATGGTTTCGAAAGATACCAATTTATTATACCAAGCTTACAAGATATAAGACCCTATCTGAAATGCGGCTTATTTTATAGTCATTTTAAGTTCCAAATATTCAATTTTCAAAAACTATATAATAAATTTGGAAATGTAACATTTCTAAGTGATGTAGCTTAGAGGGGGTTGCAGGTAGGAAAATAAATTTTTCGCACAAGATGTACAATAGTATATTTAAGAAATTAATTTCTCATTTTTTCAATCTAGTCCCCCACTGAGGTGCTGCAGCCTCTTTCATAAACTTACCCCCTCACCCATAATCAAAGGGAAGGGTAAAAAAATTGAATGATTTTGAAAGACACCAACTTATTATACCTAACTTTAAAAATATAAGACGCTATCTGTAATGTGACATATCTTAGAACCATTTTAAATATAAAAAATTAAATTTTAATAGTCCCATAAAAATTCTTTCACCTGTAAAATGAGGGGGGGGTAAAGGTACGAGGCTAATTTTTCTGCAGAATGTGTAACATAGTATATTTAAGAACATAATTTCTCATTTTTGCAATTCATTTCCCCGCTGAAGGGGTATAACTTTTTTCATACATAAGCCCCCTCACCCACTTAAAGAAGGTGGGGGGTAAATTTTTTATATGAAATCGAAATGCACTTACCTGCTGCATCTATGTCAGTAGTAACAATGTTTGATATAAAATCAAACCGGTTTTATAGCCATTTCAAATTTCAAAATTTTTGTTTTAATATTACTATAAAATAGGGGGGCGAGGACCTAGGGCTCCAAATTTTTACAATCTTCTTTATATGGCGTCTATACATATATCTGTGAAACAATGTAAAGATCCGACTATATTTAGGGGTATTTTTTTGAAGTGCACAAAATTGTGCATTTTCAACGCTCCGCTAGGGGGGGTTGCAGGGAAACTATTCAAAAAAGGATACCATACACATAAATTTCCATCCTTACTTTATATATGTTGCAATTTTTGTACAAATCGCACGAGTGCTTATACTATTTCTAAGCGTTTGAAAAAGTCTATTTTTACTTTGCGTACGGCATACGGCGGACACGGATTTTTGTTTTGCTGATTCTAATTCCCTGACATCTAAAACGTCCAGAAAAATCAAAATCTCGGAAAAATATTTCGAAATTTAGACAGCGCCAGAAACCTTCATATATTTTCAATATATGAAGCAAAACACATACAATAATTTCTATTTCAGAAAATCTAGGCTCTATAAGTTTTTACGAATGATTCCAATTAATTGTATTTTGCATTAAAATATGTTTTGACATGTTCAGTGTGCAATAATTACATTCTTATATGATTGTGATTAAATGTTGCAAATTTTGTGTTGTTTTTCGTGGGAAATAGCTATAAAAACAATTCAATTTTAGTTAGTTTAGGTGTGTGAAGTAACTAAAACTTACATACAATTTTTGGTTTTTAAATTGTTTCGCAATAATAAAAGTCACCTTAAAGCTAATATTCCTTAAAGCTAATCACTTTAAATTAAAGTTATTCAGAAATTTTTAAAAATTCCACGCGGTCTTAAGCTTGCTCCGGAAAAACGTACAAAAATTACTTCCTTTAGGAAATGTGCGTTAACAATGCGCAGTATATATAGCTGGAAAATTTATTAACAATGCGCAGTATAGCTGGAAAACCGGTAACAGTGGTTCACAATTACTGAAATTTGGCGAAAATTACTGCTCAACTCAAAAAGAGGGCTGGTTCCTAAACTTAGTTCCAGAGAAAAACTGAAAATAATTTGCACTGCGTCATCTAAAAACATACCTGCAATAAAAATAAGGTCAGAACTGAATTTTCTAGTGACTGTTAGAAGAGTGCGACAAATGTTAAAAGATTCAAATCAAGTAAAATGGATCAAACGTATGCCAAACCATGCACTAAAACTGTACCATAAACAAGCACGACAACAATTCGCAAAGGATAACATGTGTTGGAACAAGTATAATGTTATTTTTAGCGATGAAAAGAAGTTCAATTTGGATGGTCCGGATGGAATGCAGTTTTATTGGAATGATTTTCGAAAAGAAAAGGAAACGATGATGCGCCGTTGCTGTGTCGGAGATTCTGTTAAGGTTTGGGCGGCTTTTGGGTATTGCGGCAGGACTCCGATGTGCTTTGTCGCAACAAGAATGAGTTCTGAAAATTACTCTGAAATGTTGGAAGAAGTTCTAATTGATTTTTGGGAGCAGTATGACTTAATTTTTCAACAGGAAAATGCCTTCATCCATGCAGCGAAAAAACAAAGTCAGGATTTTTGTCGAAAAACATTAATGTTTTGAAGTGGCCAGCAAGTAGTGGTGACTTAAACCCCATAGAAAACTTATGGGGAATAATTTTTCAGCAAGTTTATGCTCAGGGAAAGCATTTTTAAATGTACCCGAACTCAAGTCGGAAATAAATAGGGTTTGGAAGGAGATTCCATCAGAAACTTACAAAAAACTTATAAAGTCATTGCCAGACCGAATATTCGAAGTACTTTGAAAAAATGGTAGTTACACCAAATATTAGTTTGTGCTTTAAAATTATTTCAAAGTATTAGTTTTTTTTTTTTATTTCATTTTTCATTAAAGAATTTCTTTGTTTTTATATCTATTTTCCACTATTAAAACAAATATTACAACCTTTCTTGAAATTATAAATACAATGGTATATGTAAGTAAATATAAGTACTTTTTCAATATTGTTCTTTTTCTTCCAAGATTATTGTTCCCGGAAAATGAATTTTTAAATTATTTAAGTTTTCTCTAATTTTGTTTTTAATTTATTTAACTTTTTTTTCTCTAATTTTTTCTTATGCAATACATATATATCCAATATTCAATTTATATAACACCTAAGAATATGCAAAAGATTAATTTTTTCCAAGATTTTATATAATCAAGCATTTTGGTTAATTATAAGATTGAGGCAAATGATTTTAATTTATAAATTAATCCACTTGAAAGAAATATAAATTTCGAAAGTTTTCTCAATACATATTTGCTTTTCAAAATATGAAATATGTAGCTACAAAAAATACGAGAGAATTAAAAATGTAAATTTTTAATTTTCAAAGGACCACCACGTAAAGAGAAGAAGAGATACGGAAACAGTTTCTTAAGAAACTATAGTTATTTTTTAGATATCTCATTGATACATAAATTTCAGGTTTCCATAATAAGCCGTTTGGAAAATACAGGATGTTAAAAAATTAAAAAAAAGTTGAGAGAAGATAACGGTATTTTTTCAAAACAATGAATTACATTTACATTTTATATAATTTCTAACTTATAAATGAAGAAGATAAAAGATCTCACTATCTTAAACAAAAAATTTAATTGGTTTATAAGTTATTTTCGAAATTTGAGGGTGTCATTCGGAAGGGGGAAAGAGACAAAAGAAAATTACTTTCTATTGGACCTATTATTTTATTATTATGTATTTATCTATGGTTCAATTTTTGATACTTTATCGTAAGAGATGTTGAAGTTTGTGTAAACGGACGAACAGACAGATGGACAAACCGTGAAACTAATATACACATTTCTTACCAATTTGGTTGGGAATGTGATAAAAATTATCAGTAACTATAAAATTTTGCACAGTTTACAATTTTTTGTATAATATAGTTCCTAATAAAAAATTGTGATGTAATATTTAAGAAAACTACTCACGTTTTCCATTTAAACTTTTAATTTATATTCAATATAGAGCATTAGAAATTGATTATTATATTTTTAAGTTTGGATACGACGTTCACCTGTTATTTAACTGAAAAACTTCCAGAAAACATTATATAGAAAATATATTTTTTTTAGTTTTTTAATAATATTCAATGTTTATAATATATTATTCAATTGGCAAAAATAAATAAATTTATAATCGAAAGTTTGTATCGTTAAATAATTAATTTTTGATAATTTTATAAATTTTCTAATAAAGTAATATCATAAGGTAATAATATATATAGAGAAACTATTTCATATATATAATTTTTTGCACAAATTTTTATAAAATAATATAGAAATGAAATAAATTTTTATAAAATAATATTTTCAAAGCTCATTGAAAATATATTGAAAAAAAGGAGCACGATTGAATAAACAATCATAATTTCAAAAAATATTATATGGCTTTAAAATATTATAAAGTCATAATAAAAATATTAATTTGATATATTAAAGTTGTATTTCATTATCACACTTTACATAAGACTAGTCGTATGAAAAATCGTACGAAAAAACCGTATGAAAATGCATACTATCAGATTTTTCATAAAACATCGCATGAGACTAGGTATTTTTACGTTCATATTGTACGATTTTTAATCAGACAAATAATCGCATGAAATGTTTTATGAAAAAATCTGATAATGTAAATGCAGTTTAATGTAAATACAATTTTTTTATACTTTTTATACTTAAAAAAAATATTTTTTCAATGAGGTTTGAAAATAGAATAGAGGGCTTTTAAAATAAAGGTTCTAGCCTATGAAAATGCTTGGGGTCTTACATTTCTATATTATTTTATAAAAATTTGTGCAAAAAATGATATATGAAATAGTTTCTCTATATAGTATTACTTTATGGTAATATCTATTAGTTGCTACAGAAAATTAAATTTTGATTACAAAATTAAGTAGAGCAAATTAAAAATAAAACTTATCACGAATTCAATGAGGTTATATAAAAACTAATACAATTTTTAATACCATGAAAGTAAATTCTATACAGGGTGGTACGGTTTGGGATAAATATATTTTAAGGAGCTGATACCCTGACTCGAGTAAAAAATTGTTGGAGTTAGGGGTCTATCTTCAACACCCTCTGAGCTACAGCGTGTTTAAAAAAGCTTGTTTTGGAGTAGTACTAAAATTATCTCATAACTTCTACAAGAGTTGACCCATTTGATAATTAACCGGGGTAGTTATATTTTATACCAGAGTCGTCAGGTTCGAGATATTCTTCTTCAAAGTAAAAAAAAATTTATATTTTTTTTTGAACTTTTGTATGAAAATGCAATGCTTCTCCAAAAATACCTTTATAATATTTAGTTTTTTTTCATTATCTTGGTACGTCATAATGTTACCTACAAACTCATCATACAAATATTTTATGTAGGTCGTAAATTTATCTAAATTAATCCTTAAGAACGAGAGTGAGCCCTTTCCTAGTTTCAATATCAGTTCCTAAAATATTTGTATCCCAACCGGACCACCCTGTATAATGGTTGGCATAATATGTAATTACACATTTTTTGAAATTGGTTATTAATTCGATAAGAATATTATTAAAATTAGTTTGTGATTTGTTAAATTCAAATTTGTAAGTTTTAATTGCATCAAATAAATTTTTCGTAATTTTGGCACTGATGCGATACTGCGAAGTAAGTTAATTTAAAATGATTAAAATATTTTTTAAGTATTCATAATTTTCGCCGTAGATGTAAAAAAAATTTTCATAGACAATTCTTGGCCAATAATATTGTTCTCCAAAAAATTAAAACATTTTTCTGAGATACCTAATTGCAAATTTTTACATTGAAAACAACAACAATTTGTTGGCAAAAAAATGAAAATCACAGTAGTTATTTATATATTGCAAATGAATTGTAATTGATAAATAGTTAATAATATGACATGTAGATGGCTCTGTTGTCAATATTCCGTTTCATTTCATTTATTTCAAATACATTGGACAAAAAAAATATAAATAAAAAAAAGTTTTTTAAAAATACTTTCCCTTAAAGAAATATTCAACTAAAAAGTAATAAACAAGCAAATAATACCACATCAATGTACCTCCTTATAAATGGCATTAATTCTGATAAGGTCTACTTTCCCTTTTTTTATATTTTTGTAAAATATAAAAAAATTTTAAATTATATTTTATAATTTATATTTTATAAAACTAAATTGTTTTTTTTTTATATTTTTGTACTCATATTGGCGTCCTAATGTTTTCAGTTTTTTAAGTCTTTTTTTAAATTTTGAATATCTTTATATTATATACGGTTTTGGTAGTACTAGTATAAAATCACAATTATAATTTTAATTTCTGCGGCTAGAGGGTGCAATATATACTCCAAATATGCATTTAGAGTATAGTTGAATTTAAAAAAAGCCCATAATTATAAAACTACTGATCGGTAGTTCGGCTGCGCGGCATTTTTTAACTTTTTAACCAATTTAGACACGACCTTAATTGAAAATTTTACAAAACAATTCTAATAGGCGCAAATGTGAGCGCTAAGTGTGACTTAGTTAGTTTCAACATACGTCTGAAAATCAATAGAAATAAACAAAATGCTGGAGATAAAAATTCTTACACTTCGTGCTCATATTGTGCGCGGCCTTAAATTTCGAAATTGAGTTGAAAAGAAAACTATTAATGTACATAATGTATAATAAAATTTAAATCATATTAATATTCTCACCTCGTTTTTCAATTCCAAATTCGGATTTTTCAGTTGATTCATTTTCTTGTTTTTCATCTTCTGTATGAACAGGACTTGATGGACATGATGATGCACTTGGTGCTGGACTTGGTGATGAGCTAACAGCATTTGCTGGTGAAAATTGCATTGGATCACGATCAATAGATGGTCTTTTCAATTCCAACACTGATGATGATGGTGAATATGTTGAGTTATCTGTTTCTACATTTATATTTCCATTACCATTTGGAGGCAAATAATCAATCGATTTTTTGCGTAAATTTTTTTCGACAATATCTTCAATTTTATTATTATGAATAATTGTACCAGTTTTAGCTGGTGATGAATTAACCGAAACTGATTGTGACGATGTTGTCGAGGATGATGATGGCGGTGACATTGGCGGTGGTGGAGGTGGTTCAGATATTTTAGTTGGTGATCTCAGTCGCTCAGGCGATGATTTCATAATAACTGTAACAGCATTAGTATTATTTGAATCACGTATTAGACCGGATGGTTTTGTTGATGGTATTGGTGGTAATGGCGGTGATCTTATTGGACTACCAATTTTGGCACAACTTCTTGGCTTTATTTCTGGTGGTAAAACACTATGACGTATTGGAGGACTTGGTGGTGGTGTTTCATCTGATACATCAATAGATTGTGATTTAAATTGATTACCACCAGTTAATAATGTTGGACTACTATTATTATGTAAATTATTAGCACTCTGATGATGCTGTAATTGTTGTTGTTTTGTATCTTTCATTTGAATAATATTGCCAGGTATTAAAACTGTACCTGGTCCAGTACGTATAATATCACAACGATTTAAATCACTATGACGACGTTCAGTTTTAGTTTTTGTAAAATGTGATGTCCACTTTTTTTGTTTCTCAATTAATTCTCTTGAATTAAATTTACGTTCTGGTTTTTCAGGTTTTTCAGAAATTTCTTCTGATTTAATACGTGATATATTTAAATGTAATTTTTGGGCAGATTGTTCAATTAAATTTTTATTATTTGTAATACCATTTAATTGATTACAATTATTATTATTTAAATTATTTAAATTACTATTATTATTATTGGCACTACAATTACCGGTTAAATATGTACCGATACGTCTTTTTGTTGGTGGTGATGGTGATGTTGGATCACCATTACTTGAATTTTCACCACCACTACTATTATTATGATGATGATGATGATCACATAAATTATCTTCACGACTACCCGAACGTGATAATTTAATACTCAATGCAGCTGGTAAACCGGGATTTTTATTTTCAACACCTAATTTTTCAAATAAAGCTCTAGCATTATTAAATCTAGCGGAATGTGATTCAGTTCGGACAACAGTTACTGTTGGTTGTCCTATAGAATTTTGTTGATGTTGATGATGATGATGATGATGATTATTATGATGATGGTTATTTGTAGTATGATTATCTTTGGTTGTAACTGTTATTTCTTGAGTTTGTTGTTGTTGTATTGTTTCAACTGGTTTACGTTGAAATAAATTAGCAATTTGTGACACCTTAGGCCCAGATGCTGATTGTACTGATGATGATTTTTCCATTATGTTGTTGTGACCAAAAATTTTTTTTAGTTGAAGATGACTGAAATTTTAGAGAAAAACATTAAATTATATAATTTGAAATTATTTATATAATATATAAAGTAATATATGTAAATAATTTTATATATGTAACCATTTTTAATTTGAAATAAAATGATAGCTTATATAATTAAATAAAATTAATAATTTTCATAGACAATTAATTTTCATAGACAAGAAAAGGAAAATACAAAATTTCCGAAATAACTTGGAAAAATGTCGAATATTTAAGTAAGACTATTCAATAATTTACAAATATAAATTTTTACTTATCTAAGAAATTATTGATAAGTTATTTATAGCAAATAAATAAAACTTAAAAAAAAAATCACTATCACTAAAAAATACAATTACAAAAAGTTTTCAAAAGAAGGAAATTAATGAAAAGTACATAATGTGTATCTGAAATAAGTTCTTTTTCGTGTTCAAAATTTTGACACGAAAATGTATTTAATTTTTAATAATTTTTTTTTTGTACAATGTTTTTGTTTTGAATTCATAATCAAAGAAAATATTGATTTCGTATACTTAATTTATTTATTCACTATTAATACTTTTATATATTTTTCGATCGTATATTACTGATAGATGCCACGAATCACAATATATTTTATCTCTGAAGTTCTTATATTAAAAGATATTATGCAAAAGTAAAAAAAATTGTGATAAAATATTAAGAGAGAACTTAACAGAAATGTGTATAAACAAAATTAGGAGTTTGTAATTTATTTTGCAAAATTAATTGAATCACAATTTTAAATTATTCAAATCAAAATATATTATGAATTCGAAATTATATAATTTTATTGTTAAAAGAGCTGCTGCAGTGTAGCAGGAAGAAGGCCAGAATAATAACTGGCTTCTTTACAGGACTGACGATACACCTATACAGACCATGGAAATAGCACATGAAAGGGTATGAAGATTCTGGCAAGATGAGGATGAAACGGCTATGTGAATGTACTGCCCTTATAAATAGGTGGCCAAAACATATACATAGTTGCTTAATTTCCCCGTCCGATTCGCGGAACCTATCTCTCAAATCTGTTCGTTCATCAGCATCAGCAGTATAGGGTGGACAGATGAGTAACGATGAGGGATATCACAATAAGCCTAATAACTGTAGTGACGAAACGCTCCCTTGTTAACCTAACCTATTTTTTGTTTTGGGCGTTAGTTCATTTGGCCGGTAGTTCATAGAGTCATTGTAGACAACAAATATAACAATTTACGTTAAATATAATCATAAACAAAATGATATCAAGACACAAAGTTCAAAAAATTAAAGTAGTAGATTCTGTCATACTCTCCGATTGGGTGATAATTTAATTATGACACCTAAAGCATAGAACTTAATTTACTCAATAAAACAGGAAGAAGATTAAGTAGTCCTAAGTAAAATGAGTAATCGAAGGTGATAGTGCTCAAATTAACAGAGATGGTTCGAACCAATATATTAGCTTGAAAGGTTTAATTATAAAGACATCACAGACGGACAAACATACAGAATAAAATTATTTCAATTTTTTCATACTATATTACAAATACAAATAAATATGCCTGTTTCTTGTTATCTGATAATTATGTGAGTGAACCTTGTGCACCATTTACGTTTTACAATTTTTCTTAGATAATAATAAACCCAGACAAAAAAAAAATATTATTTTATCGTTATCTTTTTTTTTAGGTTCTCAAGTTTTTTTTCATAAAGTTAAATTAATATAGAAATTTATAATTGTTGTAAATAATTTTATACAGGGTGAACCTGAAATACCTGATCACAGACTCACTACGGTATTCCTTGATTCATTGTGATCAAAAAATTGTATTGGCATTTTTTTGAAAGCGGGGTTCCTGGGGCGGTATCCCTCATTTTAAATGTTGAATAATATTCAAAAATTAATTTAGGTGTTATAATTTATTTGTTAAGACGATGATATATAACGTAACGTTATAACGTTATCTTCACTCAAGCTTTTTTAATTTTTTTAACACTCAGTATTTTCCAAACGTCTTATTATAAACCTGAATTTTTTTGCATTTGTGAGATATGATGAGATAAAATTAATGCCCTTGTAATTTTGTAGCTATTTTATATTTTTAAAAGCAAATATTGATGAGATAACTTTTAAAAATTATATTTCTTTCCAAGTGCATTAATTAATAAATTAAAATCATTTGCCTCACTCTTATAATTAATCAAATATTAAATTATATAAAATCTGGCAAAAAATGAGTGTTTTGCATATTTTTAGGTGCTATATAAATTGAATATTGGATATATTTCATATCACAGTTCGATTAAAAGAAAAATTAGAGAAAATTTAAATAATAAGTGTAATATTTAAATAATTCATTTTCCTGGAAAAATAATATTGGAAGGACAATATTAAAAAAAAATCAAAATCTCGAGAAAAAAAATTTCCGAAACTAATTTTTCAAAAAAAAAATAATCGCGCCACAAAGCTTCATATATATGTACAATAATATATGAAGCAAAATGGAACAGTGTCTCATATTTTACCTATTACCTACACCATTTAATTTTTTTCTTCTAAATAATATGTACTATTATATAGGAATTCCCCGTGGTTTACAATTTAGGTGTTATAATTTATTAAACCACAACCAAAACCTCGATTTGCGTCGTTCCGATTTGCGTCGTTTCCGAAGTTGCGTCGTTCATAAATTTTCATAGTTTCAAAGTTGCGTCGTTAATATTTCTATTTGCGTTGCTAAGGTTTTTATTAATGTTGCGTGGTTTATATTATTTTGCGTCGTTAATATTTCTATTTGAGGTGCTTAAGTTTATATTAAGGGGATTTCCCATTTATTTCAGTAAGTCAAATTTTTGTAATACGGTATAAAGTTAGTTTTAAAAAATATTACTGCAGAAAAAATCAAAATGAGTCAGAAGAGGAAACAAATTAGTTTGGAACTAAAATTAGAAATTTTAAAACGTTTTAAGGGTGGTGAAAAAGCTGTTGATATTGGAAAAAATCTTGGTTTAGCTTCTACTACAGTAAGGACAATTTGTAATAGAGATGCTGACAAATTAATAGAGTTTGCTAAAACGGCTACACCATTACAGTCGAAAAAAATTACCAAAATAAGAAGTTCACTTATGGTAAAAATGGAGTCTCTTCTCAGCATTTGGGTAGAACATCAAAATCAGCGAAGGATGCCACTGAGCAAAATGGTGATTCAAAACAAAGCTCTAAGTATTTTTAATGATCTTCAAAAGAATTCGCCATCTTCTAGTTCTGAAAATTTAGAAAAATTCGAAGCCAGCCAAGGTGGTTCGAACGTTTTAAAACCCGATCAAAATTGCATAATGTTGCCTTGAAAGGAGAATCAGCCAGTGCAGATGTTACAGCTGCTAATGAATTTAAACCTACAACAAAATCAATTATTGAAGAAGGTGGATATTCTGCTAAGCAAATTTTAAATGTCGATGAAACTGGTCTTTATTGAAAAGGCTACCAGGCAGAACGTACATTTCCAAATCTGAAAAATCTTGACCTGGATTTAAAGTCAGTAAAGATCGGCTTACCCTTCTTTTAGGAGGAAATGCGGAAGGGGATTTCAAATTTAAGCCATTCCTTATCTACCGTTCTGAAAATCCAAGAGCTTTAAAAAATGTGCAAAAAAGTGCTCTTCCACTTTATTGGCGAGCGAATAACAAAGCGTGGATGACTGCATATCTATTTAAAGATTGGTTAGAAAATTGGGCTGTTCCTGAATTAAAAGAATATTGCTGTGCTCCAAATATGGATTTTAAAATGTTGTTGTTAATAGCCAATGCTCCAGGACATCCAATTTATGCATATGATTTTTCTGAAAATATAAGTCGTGTTTATGCCCCCAAATACCACATCAATCTTACAACCAATGGATCAAGGTGTTATATCCAACTTTAAATGTTATTATCTACGACGCAGCAACTGATGGTGAGGATAAACCCACCATGAGGCAGTTCTGGAAAAATGATAACATCCTGAAGGCTATCGAAAATATCAATTTATCATGGATTGAAATAAAAAAATCATGCATGAACGGAGTTTGGCGTGAAATATGGCCAGAATGCGTATCTAAGGATACAGAAGAAATTGATGCTGTACCAACCGTTCGTAGAGAACTTGCTGAATTAACCTGTGGAGCAAACTTTGAAGGCATGGAAGAACAAGATATTGATGAACTATTGATATCACACGATGAAGAGTTTACGAACGCAGATTTGATTGCTATGAATGTTGAGCAAGCGTTGGAGGATGATAGTAATATAAGTGATATGGTTCTAGAAGAAAAGAAGTTGACGGCTAGTCATATATCGGAAGCGATGCAACTCATTTCACAGGCAATGGAAATTTTTTCAAACAATGATCCTGACGAAAATCGTAGCATAAAGTGACAAGAAATGTGGCTGATGCTATCAATTGTTACAAACAAATTTATTTGGAAAAGAAATGGGTGACAACTCAGCAAACTTTAGACAATTTTTTAACAAAATCAGCACGTCAACCAAATGATCCAGCAGAAAATACCATCGACTTAGAATCTTCAGGTTC
Organism: Empis stercorea; assembly: GCA_949752835.1. Lineage (NCBI taxonomy): Eukaryota > Metazoa > Arthropoda > Insecta > Diptera > Empididae > Empis > Empis stercorea. The sequence continues at coordinate 27,606,477 of OX457085.1, forward strand.
AGAATAAAAAAATTAAATATCAAATCTAAAATTATAGTTGCTGTGGAATTTATTGAATTTTTGTTTTTTTTTTTATTATTTAATAATTTTTTAATTATGTACCTGGGTGAATATTTGAAAAGTGCTCCTTTTTTAGTTTGAAAATGGAAATACTTGAAATGCCTATAAAATTGAAATATTTTTACTTTATTTCAAAGATGCATTGAAAAGGATCTTGAATACACTTTGTTCATTAAATTTTAAACATTTTTAAGCATTTTTGTTTTCCACGGGACTGATGTACTGTTGATATACTGTTTTCCACGGGACTGATATAAAATTTAAATTTAAATGACTGATAATTTAAATTGTTATTGGTACAAATGGATTGTTATTGGTACAAATTTAAATGACTGATTAAATTGTTATTGGTAAAAATTTAAATGACTCATAATTTAAATATAAAAGAAAAATTCTCAGTTCCATGACTTTGAAATCAGTCCCATGACCAAAATTAATCCACGGGACTGAAGTCACGGAACTGAGGATTTTCAATGTTTTTTTACCATATAACACGAAATAATTAATAATTTCAAAATTTTATTAAATATATCGAGATTCATACACATATTTCATATCACAATCGGATTCTTTAACATTTTGAGTTAATAGATAATAAATTATACTCATCACGGAACTGAAACTTTTTTTGAAACATTAGCAGAAATTAACTTTATTACTTAAAATTTGCATATAACTAACACGAATTTTGTTTTTCTAATTGCATTGCAGAATATTAGTATTATGATCATTTGTTACTATGACGACAAAAGTATACTACGATTTCTTATTTATATATTTTTTCTCTATTTCAAAATTCCCACGGAACTGACAAAAAATACTGGGACACATATTAAAATATATAGAAATAATGAAATAATTTACAAATTTAAAAAAAATTGTTGGTGTAGTAAACATACAGAATATCTGTAAAGTTTTAAATAAAAAAAAGCAAATTTTATTTTGTAAATATTTCATAACTATATACTTTCTGATGGTTTTTACGACGGGAGACACGTCATGGGACTGAGTTTTGATGCAGTTTTCGATTTTTTTACGAAATAAGAGAAATAAAAGTGAGATCAATAATGGTTGTGCCATATAAAATAGTACTTAACGCTACCGTAGCAATAGCAGAAAATGTATTTTATTCCGTATTTCTTTACTTTAAACGAAGTTCCATGGAAAGGAGCACTTTTCAAATATTCACCCACCTATGTTTTTCTGTCATTAAATGAATTAAAAAGTTTTTGTTGCAATACGTATATATATTAGACTTAGATATATATGTATGTTTTTAATAATAATTTGGATTTTTTCTTGAAAAAAAAAAAAATTTCGTTTTGGCGATTTTTCATTTTGTTTTTTGGGCGATTTTGCGTCCACGAAATATCGCCCAACGAAAAATCGCCCAAAAAAAAGAAATTAAAAATCGCCCAAAAAATAACAATAGAAATTCGGGTGATATTTCATATGAAAAGTCGCCCGAAATTTTGGGCGCTAATTCATTGTTTTGGGTGATTTTTCATATTTAATTTTTGGGCGATTTTACATAATGAAAAATCACCCAAAAATCAAATATGAAAAATAACCCAAAAAAACATTTTTGGGCGATTTTTCATTTTTGCGATATTTCGTGGAGCCAAAAATTTATATTTAATAACAAAATTATTTCTTTTTTTCGGAAACGGGAAAACTCTTTCTTTTTGCAGCTTTGAAAAAAAAAAAATTAAAAAGCTTTTTATCAGCTTTTTTGAATAAAATCTACAAAAAGCTGAAAAAATAAGTAATTTTCCTTTTTCCGAAAAGTTGCAAAATGAATTTATTTTCCTTTGCCGATAAATTAAAAAAAGATGTGATTTTCCCTTTTCCGAAAAGTTGCAAAATGAAGTTATTTTCTGATAAATAAGTTATGTAAGTAAAGGATTAAATAATTGAATGCAAAGCATTGCTGATGGTGCGTCTTATAGATCCGTTTATTGTAGACAGATCTCGGATGATTCAATACAAATATATATTTGAAGAAAAAAATGTTTTTCGTTTTTGATTTTGGGGTGATTTTTCATTTTTGATTTTTGGGCTATTTTTCATAATGAAAAATCGCCCATAAATTGGGGCGATTTTTCATTTTCGCTTTTGGGCAATTTTTCATCTCTGTTGGGCTTAATTTCATTTTGAATTTTGGGTGATATTTCATAATGAAAAATTGCCCAAATTTTTTGGGCGATTTTTCGTTGGGCGATATTTCGTCGAGCCCAATATTTTATACTAGTTAACAAGATACTTAATATAGTGTACGAAAAATTATTTCGATTTGCGTCGCTTCGTCTTGCGTCGTCCTTCTCTAGTCCCAATTAACGACGCAAATCGAGGTTTTGGTGTACCTCATAGTTCAAAAACGCCTCATTTTTGAGCAAATGTGCTTTTGACAAACCCAGAGTTTGTTTCCCGTATTTTTGAGATATTAAAACCAATTATTTCTATAATTATGTTTTGCAACAGATGACACTACTTGTTAACAAATACGTATGTATTATATTTTTATTGCAGTTGTGTTTGAATAAAACTTCGATATTATAAGATATGATATCTTATCAGAAAAATTTATCAATAAACTTTATAGATACAAAAATCATAAACTCAATTGAACAAAAAATTTTTATTTAAGTACATATACGATATTATTCGATATTAACTTAATTTCTCATATTTGTTCATATAAAAAATACAAAATTTATAATGAAATATCATTTAATATTCATAATTTTAATTAATATTCAAATAATAATTGGACAAAATAATAATTGTCCATCATTAGATTGTAAAAAATATTCAAAAAATAATTTTTGTTTATCATCACTAACACAAAAAGATTGTAAAGCTGATGAATATATTGTACCGTATAAAAATTTCTGTGAATGTTGTCCAGGTTGTCAGGGAGGACAACAATGTAATATGGATATCATTATAATAATCTATTTAATGTTTTATTTCTTTAAATATTACTTTTATTTTATTTTTAGTAAATGAACCATGTGGTGATTCTGACCCTTGTGCACCCGGTCTAATATGTGATTCGTCATCCGATTTATGTTTTCTCGATAGATGTAAGTGCATTAAAATATATAAAAAAAAAATTTTTTTCAAGAATGTTCAATCATCCAATTTACAAAAAGCACACACTAATACCAATTTCTTTTCAGACACACTTTCTTACACCCTCCACGGTGTAGAAAATTTTTGCGTTCTTTTGACTATACCTTCTACAGTTTCTAGAAGGTGTAAAAAAAAAGTGTACACTTTTCTACACCCTCAAATTTGAAGGTGTAGAAAGTGGAGATGTAATTAATTTTTTGTTTAACTTTTTAAGGTGTCTGAAAAGAAATATATACTCAATTAAATAATGTTTTAATCACAAATTATGGAAAAAAGTATAACAATTTAAAATTATAAAGAATTTGTCAGTGTGTAATAAAAGTATGTTTTTTTCATACCTTACACTTTCCTACACCACAGATTTTTGACAATTCCCACCGTAGTGTGGTGTAGAAAAAATAATTCTGAAAAGAAATTGGTATAATATTCTGTGCGATAAAAAATAATTTTTGTGCGATAGAAAATAATTTGTATGTTATAAAATTTAATTTAAGAAAAGAATAGTTTATATACATTCATAAATATTTTTTTTGCGATAAAAAAAATATTTAAATTTTGTATGGAATTTTTTATGACATTTTCTATCACCAATTTCTTTTCAGACACACTTTCTTACACCCTCCAGGATGTAGAAAATTTTTATGTTCTTTTGACTAAACTTTCTACACCTTTTTTACATCAGCGCCTAGAAATAGTGTACACTTTTCTACACCCTCAAATTTGAAGGTGTAGAAAGTGGAGATGTAATTAATTTTTTTTTAACTTTTTAAGGTGGAAATATATACTCAATTAAATAATGTTTTAATCACAAATTATGGAAAAAAGTATAACAATTTAAAATTATAAAGAATTTTGTCAGGGTGTAATAAAAGTATGTTGTTTTCATACATTACACTTACCTACACCACAGATTTTTGACAGTTCCCACCGTAGTGTGGTGTAGAAAAAACAATTCTGAAAAGAAATTGGTATTTATAAAACAGTCTTTTCGCTGAAAATATAAAATCTATATAAAAATTATTCGCACAAAAATCGCCGCAGCAAGCAGCATTTTGCTTGCGAAGGAACTAAATAAACACTGACGCGATATTATTGGCACCGAATCAAACACAAAATTTGACATAAATAAAAAATTGTGCATAATAAACTGTCTTTGTTCATAATTTGATTATTTTGTTGATAAATTAAAATTAAAATGAACATGTTTTTATCACATACAGTGTGTCAAGAAATTGTGTGCACATTGAAAAAATATGAAATTTTTTTTTCTTTTTTTGTATTTAGTGGGTTAAAGTTAACATCGATGAATTTCGCTTTTTCAAAGCAATGTTTTTTCTCGCACACATACAAGAATTCGATTTAATAAAAAAAAATATTTAAAAAATTTAAAACAAAAACATTATTCGCAAAAAAACAAAAAAAAATATCTTAAATTTTCTTTGTTGCAATAGAGAATTATGTAAATGAAACGCATTATGTAGATAACATGTAGTATATTAAAATTGATTATTATGTAATGTAAATAATACGTAGGATTAAAATTAAGTTCACTTTTTAAATATTTCATTGAGCAACATTGCTTTGAAAAAGCGAAATTCATCGATTCTAACTATTTAATACAAAAAAAGAAAATAATTTGACATATTTTTACAATGTGCAAACAATTTCTTGACAATGTGATAAAAACATGTTCATTTTAATTTTAATTTATCAACAAAATAATCAAATTATGAACAAAGACAGTTTATTATGCACAATTTTTTATTTATGTCAAATTTTGTGTTTGATTCGGTGCCAATAATATCGCGTCAGTGTGGCCGCACTTCCATGCGGATTCCGCAGCGTTTTCTACGCGAATTTTTCCGCTGCGATCTCTGTACGAATTTCGCGTTGGTTTGGGAAGACCTTTAAATATAGTTTTTTACCGCACATTTATAATTTTTTATTGCAAAAATTAATTTAACACAATTACAAAATTTAATCAAACAGTATTTTTTTTATATAGTATTTTCGAAATATTTTCAATATAAATTTTTTTTGTTAATTATTTATAGCAATATGCTCATACACCTACCATTTAACTAATATGAAATTACTTCCGACTTGCGAAATCAATGGAAATTTTGCTGCTGTCCAATGTAAAGGTGACAGAATTACTGGAAGGTTTGTTTGTTGGAATATTTTTGGAATTGAACATAAACTTTTTTATTTCATAATTTCCGTTATTATAAAAAAGAAAATTTGTCATTTTTTACTTTCCCTTTATGAATTCACACTTCCAGTATATTTATTACTTGCCCTTCTATGAATTCACACTTGTATGTCAGTATGTCGGTATCTCCTCACCTGGACATAACTGTTAAACGGCTTGACCGATTGAGCTCAAATTTGGAAGTTTGGTGCCCTATAAATTTGGGACCTTTTTTATGAGGGGGAAGGGGGCACGGAGGGCCGCTTAAATTTTTAAATGTACCTAACAAAGCATGCCGGGACCCAAAACGGGGGCAATGTTGGACCCCATCATACAAAAATCATGTGGGGTATCAAATGAAAGGTTTTGAAGTGTACATCTCACTGGGATGTATTTCTTGGGGCGCCGTGTGTCATGTAGGGGCTAAAACGGGGGCAATGTAGGGCCCCATAATACAAAAAATCATATAGGGTATCAAATGAAAAGTATTGAAGTGTAAATCTCACTGGGGTGTATTTCTTGGGGCGCCGTGTGTCATGTGGTGGCTAAAACGGGGCAATGTTGGGCTCCATCTTACAAAAACCATGTGTGGTATCAAATGAAAGGTCTTCAACAATACAACTCAATCCGTAGTAATACGGAGGGCGCCGTGAGTCATCTCGGGCCCAAAATGGGGGCAATGTGGGGCCCCATCATACAAAAAATCATGTGGAATCAAATGAAAGTTCTTGAAGAGTACATCTCAATGAGGGTAATCCGTGAGGCACATTCGATTATACGGGTCCGTTGGGCTTCGTAATTCATGTTAGGGCCCAAAACCTGTGTTATGTGGGGGCCAATCATAAAAAAATCAGGTTGGGCATCAAATAGAAGGTCTTAAAGAGTAGTCCGAGCAGTACCCTGGGTCATGTAGAACCGATTATACAAGAAACATTAGCTACATGTGGAATTCAAAATCGTGGGCCATGAGGAGCTCAAACAAATCATTCCCAAGTTGTCAAAGTATTTTAATATTTTTAGTCGGTCAAAGAATAAATATTTGACCGACTAAAAAGTGTAAAATAAAAAATATAAATAAAGTTTTTTCAAAATACTTTCCCTTAAAGAAATATTCAACTAAAAACTAATAAACAAGCAAATAATACCACATCAATGTACTTTCCCGTTGAGTTTGAGCAACTGTCAGCAATAGTAAGGGCAAGTAGACCTTATCAGAATTAATACCATTTATAAGTAGGTCTACTTACCCTCACTATTGCTGACAGTTGCTCAATCTCAACGGGAAAGTACATTGATGTGGTATTATTTGCTTGTTTATTACTTTTTAGTTGAATATTTCTTTAAGGGAAAGTATTTTGAAAAAACTTTATTTATATTTATATTTTTTTTTTCATTGTATTTTTAGATGCTTTTGTTATTCAGAAAATGGTAAAAGAATTTTTGGTTGGTCATGGTGGAAAGATGCTACGGAAATGACATGTGCTTGCAGTCGTTTAAAATATAAATTAGAAATGCAAAATGGTTTGTCCACAAATACATTACATTGTGATCGACAAGGTAATTTTGACCCATTACAATGTACAGATGGTATTTGTTGGTGTGCAAATTCAACAACTGGTGAACTTTGGAATAATACAAGAGCTGTGCCAGAATCAATGTGGATATTTTTACCATGTTGTAAGTAAAAAGAAAAGAAAATATCATAACTTTTTTTCGAAATGTTCACTTCTATATTTTATAAAAAATGTAACTTTTCGATTATTTTAATTATTCGATTATATGCCGTATGTTAATAAATCGAATAACTAAGAAAATTAATATTACCTTACATATATATTATAATAATTTTATATTAGTGTTATTTTGTTTCAAATGTATAGAAAATTTGTTAAAATATTATTTTAATCCAGTTTAACAAAAAACAAAATTGTTTAAGGGTCTCAGTAGTCTAGTAGCTTCAGACCATGACTTATTACTGAGATGTCCATTGTTCAATTCCTGACGTAGACCTACTCCAGTAAAAAAAATACGACAAAACAAATCGCGGGTTTGTCAAAAGCACATTTCTCCAAAAAAGTTATTTTCAAAGAAATTCAAAGATATCTCTGTGGTGCATAAATATCAACCTTCCATAATAAGCCGTTTGGAAAAAAGAGTGAAACTAATATATATACACATTTTTTACCAATTTGGTTCGAAAATTTCTTATAATAATTACAAAACACAATCATTTTCTTTTCAAATAAAATTCAAGTCAACAAAGAAACAACCACCTACCTAAAATATAGCAGCGTAGCCACTGGTTTGTATCAGTTCAGAATAATTTTTTATACATAAATCTAGACTAACATTTTTACTTATTCATATATTATATACTATTTTTAAAATAGTAAATACACAACATTATTTTTTATGATATCAATTGGAGCAAATCTGAATAATATTATTAGGTATATCATTATTTTATCCACACAAAAAAATCACACGTTACATTTTAATAATAAAGATTGAAATATATAATGTAGAATTTCTACTTTTTATTATTTATGATTTTATTCAAAACTAATTCTAATGCAAGTTTATTACAAATCTAAGTAGGGTAGTGTTTCCCTTCTCCGAACATCTCCAGTAACCGAACAGTTTTCGAGAAAAATTAGTAATAATCTTGTAACTCTTCTTAGAACGCATAAATAAAAAAATATCTATTGATATTTTATAAAATATTATAATAATTATCTAAAAAAAAATAGTTATAATTCAACTACTGGAAAATTGGTACTTTTTTAGTTATTTAAAAAAAAATTTATATTATTTATTATTAAATTTGGTAAATCTTTATAAATTCAAAAAATTTCGGTTTAGATTCATTAAACATCACATCATTCCATATAACATACGATTTTTAAGAATCAATTCAAGTTCGAATTGTCGCTAAGTGTTCGGCCACTGTGGAAACGACCCTATACTATATATTTTTTTCCAAACATTGTAAAAGATTTAATTTGTTGTACATTATATTGCAGATGATACTGTAAAAATGGGATTAAAATATTTACGACAGTGTGAGAGTGCATTAAATTCACAAAATTTATTAAAGAAAGCATTGTATGCTCATGGTACAACAAAAATGGAATTTAATAATTTTAAATGTGATTATGATGGTGCATTTGGTACATATTATAATTTAAATGGAATGTAAGTACAAATATATAGTATAAATTTTAAGAAATTTTATAGAAATCCATGCTTTAGTAATTGAAGCTTCATATTGGCTATATTTTATAACGCAACAATTAATATTGTGTGGTTTTTAATGCGATATAGAAGGAAAAATTTGAAATCGAAAATGTTAAAACATCGGCACGACAAGTTGTTCTCTAGAACTATTATTTAATGACATTTATATTTCTGTCCGATATTATACATATACAAGCCTTTGGATGTGATAAATATGTAATTCTGTCACTTTCTTTATCGAAAGAAGTATAATTAGTCGATGTTGTACCGAAAGTAGCTTAAGTTAATAAAATCATTCCTAATAAGCTTCGATACTACGTTAGGTAGTATCTCCTTCTATCAAATTCAAAACACTATAAATAAAATCGCAATATTTTTAAGAAATTAATACCAATTTACAAAAATTAATTCAAATTATTTAAAAAAATACCTACTATTTCTCAGTTTAAAACCGACTATAATTTAAATTTTACGTAAACAGTTCTGACTTTCCATAAAGTTTACGTCAATAAAATGAAAATCAACTACTGTAGTTAGAAATTTATTTTCCTATCAACTTCATCTCAATATCTCTAAATATAATTACTGTGCGATTCTGCTGCCAGTCACAAGGCGCTATGACAGTCATAACTCTACATTAGTCATAGTTATGACTGGAGATTTTTTTTTGGTATTCTGGGTACAGTCTTAACTATGACTAGTCATAACAAATAGTCATAGCTATGATCAAGTATTTATTAGGTCTTAAGAGAGTCATAACATATTTGACTGTTTGGTAAATATAAATAACATAACATTTCAAAGTGCGATGGATATTCTGGCTACATTCTTGGAGTTTATTATTAGTGAACACGAAAAAAAGTAATTTACATAATAATTTTGTTTACATAATAATTTTAATTTTGCACTCTTCTTTTTTGTAATTTTTTCCATTGTCTAAAAGATAAGTTCCTAAGTGAAACATCGAAATAGTAAAAAAACTCACCAAATCTAATTAAATCCAAAAATAAGAATAAAATTTCTTTTATATCAATTTCATTTATATCGATTTCTTTTATATCGGCACACTGCAAATTTCAAATTTAAAAAATAAAACGACAAGTAAACAGTAAATTACAAGTCTACACAGCTTTGGAGAGTCACAACCATATACCACAACCATTAAAAAATTAAAAGTTATGACTGGTGTTTCAGAATACTGATTTCGGCATTAGTCATAAGCTCAGTCATAAGAAAAAAGTCATAAGAAGTTATGACTATTAAAAAGTCATAGCAACAGAATCGCAATGTTAGTTTCTCACGAAAGAAATATGAATATCTATATTCACACACTTAACTAATTAACTATGTGGATGCTTCCATGTGTGAGCACGGCCTATATGTGTTATTTTAAACAGCAAACCTAACTGTCATTATGATAGCAATATATAGCTAAAACCAACACAGCATTAGGGTTTATGGGTCACGAGATCTCTGTATTGCTCATTTGTCCGTTCTATACTTGTCTCATAAGGACTCAATTAACAATTTATTATCTTCGCCCTAAGATACCTATACACAATCCGAGTGATTACCTTAGTCTTTCATCCTACACAGATGGGCTAGATATCATAATAAACCTTATATCTTTAGCATCAAGAAGAAATATGTTGAAATTTTGTTTTACTTTCGATGTCTTGAACAGTTATATTTAACGTTGAATACATTTTCCAAAGTATCAAATTAATGTCAAAACAATTCTATTTGAGCATCAATATCGCACTAAATATGGGAAATTGAAATCATATAAAGAATATTATGTAATTTTTAACAAATACAGACAGATCAGTTAATAATACAAATTTTATGTCCAAACTAAATTACAAAAAAAAAAACACTTGTGATTTGCAATCCATATACTATCCTAACCAGTCCGCAACCGCATCCTATCAGTTCGCATCTTAATAAATAATTCAATACCAGAATAAATAATTTACCTAAAGGAAACTAATATAAAACATTTCATTACAGAACTTCATGCCAATGGCGAGATGGAACAAAAATAGGTTCATTTCAAGTTCCATCAAATTTAGCATCAAATATGAATTGCAGTAAATAAACGATATAAACATTTTCTTGAAAGAAAATTAAAAAATTATTTCAAATTTCTTTTTTTATTTCTTTTTTTATTAGATTGTGGTCGAGATCAAAAAATTTTCACAGAAGCTGGTCAACAACATCGTTTAACATGTTCTGGCAATGGTAATTATGAACCAATACAAAATATTAATGGTAAATTATTTTGTGTTGATAGTGATGGTTTTGCTGTAAATGATGCTGTTGAAACAGAAATATCACCAAATTGTACAAATTATATTTATAGTGAAGTTGTAATACCACCAGTTATAACTGATTACAAAGAATATCCAGATAATGAGTATAAAGAATCTAATGAATATAATATGGAATTTTAGAAAATTTATATATGAGCCGGTTATTTTGAAAGTGACATAAGTCACTTTTTGCGAAAAATTAAGATTGAATTTCTGAAATTATTTATTCTATTTATGATTACAAATATGTATGATTTTTTCATGTTTTATTGATTTATTGTTAAATTCCTTCAAAATTATGTATTTATTTCGTCCATAGAAATTTTACTTGTAAACACAATTGCAAAAATATTTCAAGTATCTCAAAATAATTTAAAAGTTACTTATGACACTTTCAAAATCAACGGCTCATATATATATATATAATATATATATATATATATATATATATATATGTATACTTACTCAAAAATTTCTCTTTCCCAATTAAGTATTTGGTTGAAATATTTAATTATACTTTTATTTGTATCCTTTTATAATGGTAAAACTATGTTTTGACATTAGATTAGGTACTATTATTATACATTTTGGATAACAAATAAAGTTTATTGCACAATTTTTTGTATCTAAAATGAAAAAAAGAAGATATTATAAATAAAATTAAATTTACTTTTTTATCTAAAATAATTATTATTCAAATATATATTTTTTTTAAGGTTACACGATTAAATGAACTATATATACTTATAGAACTACAACTAATGTATAGTTTAGGTGAACTATTCTGTACCTTTACACTAATATTTATAATTTTATATATCATTATCACTAGAAATATAAGAACAGTTATTGAAAATAACTAGACCCTGTCAAACAACATCCTCAAAAACAAAAAAATTAAATCAACTTTCAGGTCATTAAGTGTTACATCTAGAATCTAGACTAGAAAACACACATTATATGATTACAATTTACATTTATGAGTATAAGTATGTATGAAAATAATTATAAACTAATGCAGATAGTTTTTAGCTTACGATAGAGAATCCAAATTTTAACCATAGATAGAGAATAATAAAATAATAGGTCAAGCAGAACATAATTTTCTTCTATCACTTTCCCCCCTTCGAGTTATAACCACCTCAAATTTGGAAAATTGCCTATATTGAACATCATCTAATAAGTTTTAAACCAATGAAATTTTTTGAGGTCTGTAAAAGCTATAAGATAGTAAAATCTTTTATCATTTTCATAAAACTTTCATATATTATATAAAATGTATTTCATTGTTGTGTAAAAATACCGTTATCTTCAGTCGACTTTTTTTAATTTTTGTATTTTCCAAATTTTCTAAACCCTGTATTTACAAAGCGGCTATTATGAAATTTGTGTATATGTATACCAAAAAGATATATGGAAACTAACTAGAGTCTCTGAAGATACTGTTTCCGTACCTCCTCTTCCCTTTATGTGCTGGGTCTTTCAAAATAAAAAAATTACATTTTTAGTTCCCTTTTAGTAATTTTGTACCTATACTTTACTTTCCCTTTTATGAATTCACACTTCCAGTATATATATATATATCTCCTCACCTGGTAATAACTCTTAAACTCTTAAAATTTGGACATTGAGCTCGTGTTATCAAATGCTTGGTACCCTATAAATTTGGGGCCTTTTTAATGAGGCCCTCATTTTTTTTAATGTACAAAAAAAACCATGTGGGGTATCAAATGAAAGGTCTTCAACAGTACATCTCAATGGTAGTATTTCGTGCGGCGCCGTGAGACATGTGGGGGCTAAAACGGAGTCAATGTTGGGCCCCATAATACAAACAATCATGTAAGGGTATGAAATGAAAGGTCTTGAAGTGTACATCTCAATGGGAAGTATTTCGTGGGGCGTCGTGAGTCATGTAGGGGCTAAAACGGGGGCAATGTTGGGCTCCATAATACAAAAAATCATGTGGGGTATCAAATGAAAGTTCTTGAAGAGTATATCTCGTTGAAAAGTCCGAAAGGCACAGTGGGGCATGTGGGCTACAAAAGTTGGTCATGTGGGCCCATCATAAAAAAATCACGTGTGTCATCAAATGAAAGGTCTTGAAGAGGACATCTTGTTGAGTGGTAGTCCGGGGGTGCCGTGGGTCATGTTGGGTCCAAAACGGGACAATGTTGGGCCCTGTAATACAAAAAATGAAGTGGGGTATCAAATGAAAGGTCTTGAAGAGTACATCTCAATGGAGGGCAGTCTGAGGGCGGCGTGGGTCATGTAGGGGCTAAAACGGAGGCAATATAGAGCCCCATCATACGAAAATCATGTGGGGTATCAAATGAAAGGGCTTGAAGAGTTCATCTCAATGGAGAGTATTCTGTGGGTCCCGTGGTCATGTGTTCTCATCATAGAAATAAATCATGTGGGGCATCAAATGAAAGGTCTTCAAGAGTACATCTTAATGGAAAGTATTCTGTGGAGTCTAGTGGGTCATGTGGGGCCTAAAAGTGGGTCATGTGTGCTCACCATAGAAAGAAATCATGTGGGGCATCAAATGAAAGGTCTTCATGAGTATATCTCGTTGGGTAGTCCATGGCGCACCTTGGATTACACGAGAGCCCAACAATGGATCATGTGGGCCCACTATACAAAAAGTCATGTGGTATATCAAATGAAAGGTCTTGAAGAGTACATCTCAATGGCGGTAGTCCGGGGCGTCTTGGGTCATGTGGGGCCCAAAACGAAGGCACTGTGGGCCCCATCATACAAAAAATCATGGGGGTATCAAATAAAGTCTTAAAGAGTACATCTCAATGAGGAGTATTCCGTGGGGCACCCTGGATACACGAGGGCCCACTGTAAATTTAACAGAAAATGTAAAATTTAACAGAAGATGTAAATTTAACAGAACATGTAAAATTTAACAGAAAATTTAAAATTTAACAGAAATTGTAATATTTAACAGAAGATGAAAATGACAGAAAATGTAAAATTTAACAGAAAATGTAAAAATGTAAAATTTAACAGAAATTGTAAAATTTAACAGAAAAATGTAAAATTTAACAGAAATTGTAATATTTAAAAGATGCAAATTTAACAGAAATGTAAAATTTAACAGAAATTGTAAAATTTAACAGAAGATGTAAATTTAACAGAAAATGTAAAAATTAAGCGAAATTGTAAAATTTAAAGTTTTTTAAAAATACTTTCCCTTAAAGTAATGTTCAACTAAAAAGTAATAAACAAGAAAATAATACCACTGCAATGTACTTTCCTGTAGAGCTTGAACAGTCAGCAATAGTAAGGGAAAGTAGACCTTATCAGAATTAATGGCATTTAAAAGAAGGTCTGCCTTTCCCTTACTATTGCTGACTGTTACTCAAGCTCTACAAGAAAGTACATTGCAGTGGTATTATTTTCTTGTTTATTACTTTTTAGTTGAACATTACTTTAAGGGAAAGTATTTTTAAGAAACTTTTTTAGGGCTTTTTTAAAAAAAAAATCCCTTATGTTAACGCTTTTCTGTCCGTCCGTCTGTCTGTCCGTCTGTCTGTCCGTCTGTCCGATGTTAAGCATTTTTTATTTATATTTTTTTATATTTTTGGTAGCAAATATTGAGAAAACTTTAGAAATTTATATTTCTTTCAAGTGCATTAATTAATAAATTTAAGTCATGTGCCTCATTCTTAAAAACGAGTCTTTTTGCAAATTTTTAGATTGTTTACAGAGCGATAATTTAAATATTGGATATATATATTTCATACTTCATTATGTTCCATTAAAGGCAAAAATAGGGGAAATTTAAATAATAATTTTCCTGGAATAACAATTTTGGAAGGAAAAAAACAATATTAAGAAATCAAACAGTGGCTTATATTTTACCTATACCATTTAATTTTTTTCTTCTAAATAGGAATTTCCTTTGGTTTTCAATACCTCACCTCAAAAAGACACCGTAGATTTTTTTTTAATCAAAAGATTAACATTTTGGGTTAACAATGTTTTAGAAATTCAGAATATGTACAGTGCCGTGCAGCTAATTAGAAACGATGTCTTATGTTTCGTAATGTTTGGGTACTATAATTGGTTGCTAATAAGTTTCCAAATTAAAAACTTTTTTATTCTTTGCTTTTTTTAGTGGAAAAAGCATATGACTTCATTTAAATTTAGCAGATTTTT
The DNA here is from genome assembly GCA_949752835.1 of Empis stercorea. Classification (NCBI taxonomy): domain Eukaryota; kingdom Metazoa; phylum Arthropoda; class Insecta; order Diptera; family Empididae; genus Empis; species Empis stercorea. The sequence goes on from OX457085.1 coordinate 27,621,582, forward strand.
TTTTATTTACTAATCGAAAAAAAACAGCCTATTTAAAATTTGCATGACATTTTCTTTCAAACTCATCAATTATAAATTTTAATTAGGTGAAAGTTTGGTGCTAATAAGTTGCTAAATTTTTTTTTTTCTGGTAAACAAGCAAACTGGAAAATTTTTAATTTGGCAACTGATTAGCAACAAATTAGGTCAAATTATTTGAAAAGTATCCTGCTAATTTAACACAATGTAACTTATTTAACTATTTAAATTTCGTAAGTAATATTTTTCAATATCTAAAACCAGCATGTTCTGCTAACTTTAAGTTTTTTTTTTTAAACGTTTGTAGTGTTATGTTGAAATTGAAACCCTTTTATGAATTAAGTAGAAAGTATTATGAAACATTTGTGAACATAAATGTTTCTTAATTTTTCATATTACCCAACATAATATAGCCATAATTCGGCAAGTGTCAAAATATTTAAAAAAAACTTACAATAAAACAACAAACTCGTAGTCAGAATTTAAAATTTAGGTCTTGATATCCGGTTTTTGAACTGTACGGATTTTTCACTCAAACCACAAGTGCCAAAGTTTTTATTGTGGTTGTGGGCGACTTATTACATTAGCATGGATAACGGATAGAGCCAATGTTTTTCAAGCAAATGTTTCCCGACGAAATGTTTTTCGAGCAAATGTTTTTCGAGAAAGTGTCGTAGAATCATACAAATCCGATATTTAATGACATTTATTTCATTGAATATAACAACTTTTTTTAAACATAAAAAAATTACATTTTAAAAAAATGTTTCCAAGAAAAAATCAAATTCGTACGAAATGTATTTTCTATATAAATTACAATTATTTCCCCACAACATAAACGAAAAAGAGATTCAGTAGGATTAAATATAACAGTAATAATTATGTCATCAAGGAAAAACAAACCTATCAAAAGTCATCAATCTTCGCTTTCGCCACCTATGTACATAAATAAAAATGTTCATTTCATATTTTCTAAACATCAGAGAAATATTTAATTATTGTGTGTTTAAATAATTAGAAACATAAAGCAACAATAATTATATTTTTATGGTAGTTATTCGTTCAGGTTATGTTATGTGAAGAAAAGCATCAATATACTAACTATTATATTTCATTTTCATTTGGTAAAGCAGCACAAAAACCTGGTATATCTAAAATGTATAAATGAAAACATTTTATATTATAAAGAAACTATAAAGAATTTATATTGAAATTGAAAATATGAAATTTTTACAAAAAATTATTAAAATAATAAGTGAAAGTAAAAAATTATAATTTTTTAATCGATCAATTAAATGGAAATAAAATTTATTAAAAAATTTCTTAAGTAAAGAGTGGAACAGATTGCGTCGTTCTCACTGTTATTCCTCGTTGAATTTTTTCGTTGTAACTGTCGTTCTGTAAACCAAGCACAATACGTCGCGGTGAAACTCCATGTTCACTGTAGAAATTCATTTCTGAAAATGTTGTGTGTCTATGTCATATCTAATATAATACCTATCAACAAGCAACTATAAATTGATTCAAATCACGACGACAAGCGAAAATATCAAATGTAATAGACAACCAGTGGCAACGACTGCGACATAATTGTAATTGCAAAATTTGGATAAGTACTTAGCTCATTTCCCCGTCCGATTCGTGGATTCTATCTCTGTCAAATCTCTACGACTTCATCAGCAGTATAGATACTTGACAGGTGAGTAACAAAGAGGAATGTCACAATAAGCCCAATGGCTGCAGTGACGAGGCGCTTCTGTGTCGTCCCTGTATTTATACCTAACCTAACCTAACCTGCATACATACAGTGCCGTGCAGCTAATTAGAAACGATGTCTAAATGTTTCGTAATGTCCCAAAATTATATTTCCATATCAATGTACTAACAAGATTTTTTATTTAGAACATTCAAAGATATAATATTTTAAGTCTTGTTAGTATACATTTGATAGGAAAAAGACACCGTTTCTAATTAGCTCTAGCTGCACGACACTGTATTTCTAAATTTTGTAAATATGTATGTACATTATGATTTATTAACGGAAAAATAAACATTATGATTTAACGGAAGAATTTTCATGAGATTAGACACAAAATTTCGTCGTTCAGGACAGGATGGCTATGTAATTAGTTAAATGGAAAAACTTTCTCCTATTTTTTTCATTAATGTAAATTATTATGTATTCATTAAAAACAAAAATTGAATTAATAAAGAAATATGTACTTAATAAATTAAATATGGAACTGAATTAAATTACACTTCTAATTAACTACTTATATCAGTCAAAAAAAAATGTCTACATTTTCGAATATTCTGTTAAGTTTTTTTTAGGTTAAGTACGTAAATGTATATACATAATTATAAATTCATGAATAATTTCGTAACAATCCCACGATTTACAAACAAAAACAATGATGATAAACAGTGGAAATAACTATAATAATAATTATATGTAAGCACAGCAACAGCACAACACAATTTGTAGATTAATTTTGAGTCATTACACTTCACTAAATAAAAAACATGAATAACAAACCCTGGGTTTGTCAAAAGCAAATTTCCTCACTATCGCCTTATTTGGAACTATGAGATATTGTAAACCAAGGGAATTCCCATATAATATTTTTTAGAAAATAATATATGAAATTATGTCAATATAGGTAAAAAATGTATTTCTGCTCGATTTTATTACATTTTTCTTTTCAAAATTAAACAATTTAAGTTTTCCCTAATTTTGCTTAACATAATGTGATATGAAATATCCAATATTCCATTTTGGATATTTCATATCACATATTTTTAGGTTCTACATAATTTTTTATAGAACCTAAAAATATGCAAAAGTTTTTTTGCAAAATTTTACATAATTAAGCATTTTGATTAATTATAAGAGTGAGGCATATGATTTTAATATTGTGTAAGTATAGTTATTCAAATTTATGTAAGTAATGCATTACTTTTAATGCATTCCAGTAATTAACCTTTTTTTGATGAATAATTCCTTGTACTTCAATGAATTACTTAGCAATAGAAAAAAAATATTTGGTATTTCAATGAAATATATTGCAATGTGATATAAAAAGTTGATTTATAATCATTTAATTAAATATATAAGTCAACATGAAAGTATAGTTTTTGTTAAAATATTGTAATATAACAAATTTATTATGTCAGATAATACTAAAATTTGAATCTTGCTTATTTAGTCCTAATACATTATTATTATTTACATTTTGAGTTAACCTTAAGTAAAATCAGTTATTCAAAATTATTGTCTACACAGTCACTACACACAGCACTACACAGTCGGTTAGAAAAATTTGAAGTAATGCATTACTGAATTACCAGTAAGTAATGCTGTACTTCAAATTGGAGTACAACATTACTGGTAATGCAATGCAGTAAAGTTATTCAAATTAAAGTAAATGTACTGCTGTAATTCCTCAATAATCCATTATTTAACAACTCTGCTGTCATTACACTCAATTCAAGGCCCTTCGAAGAAGAAGGCAACTGAACTTTTAATATGCGACAGAAAAATTACCAGAACGTTGGTGGGTTTCTTAACATGGCATTGTGGACTTAGGAAACATCTACACATGATAGAAATGTCCCAATACCGACTATGTTGATTTGTTGATTTCTTCACGTGAGCTCCTAGTATTGGAGAGGTTTGTTACTTCAAAATTATGTAGATTATATAAATTATATAATACAGGTTCGCCTAGCATCTTATATACGGTTTTGCTTTTTTTATATATATATTTCTTTCTTACCCTAAGAATTGAAACAAAAATATTTTTAAATAATAAAAGAATTATTTTACATCAATTATATTTATAGGTATGTAAACATTTTCAAAGTTCAAATTGATAACATTTATTATCAAAGCCGTATAAATTATAATTTACATTTCTTATTAGTGAAAAATAAATATGTATGTATTTGTATACATTTTCAATTTTCTGAACTCGGAAATAATAATAAATCATAGTTCAATGAACTTAAATATTATACTAATTAACTTTTAACAGGTCAACCCCTTCTGCTTGAAGTATCATCAGATTAAATGGAAATATGTAGTCTTACAAAATCAGATTAAATAGAAATCGTATTTCAGACTTGTGCCCAAAGTATAAATTTTGAATAGAATTTTCATAGTCTAATGGTAGAAATATTAATGTACCATACAGACAATACCAGTACCAAAAGGATGAAACATAAAATGAATTAAACACACTTACTCAAAAAAAAAATCAAATTTAAAACTTCCGGTTAAATAAATATGAATAAAACATTAATTTATATATAACAAGTAACAAGTATATAATTTATTTTAATATTTGTATTCATATATTGATCCATAAGTTTTATATGTAACTTTTTCACGAATTTATGTTGAACAAAAAAATATAATCTTATTATTCAACATTTCGTCTGCCTGTTTGTCTATCTCTGCACAAAAATTGAATTGAATTGTTGACGTAGTTTATATGGTCATATTTACATTTGCCCATATTATTCACTATAAATACATCTTATTGAGTTCATGAAGCCAACTTCATACACTCTAGATCTAGAGAGTCTAAACTAAGAAATTTTTGGAGCATAATTTTTTAGTAGTAACCATACTATACGTAATAATACAAAGACGACTAAAATAAAAGTACAAAAAACGATACCGTAGTACCGGTTTGTCATCATTTTAATTCTATGTACATATGATAATTTTTTTTATCCGTATATATGAATAGTTTTAAAAAAGGCTAATAACATCTTAGCAACATATATTTTTAAATTTTTTTATATTTTTACAGTATTTTTAAAAAAATAAATCACTAAGAAAAGATTTTTGATCTAATTTTGTTTGAACCGCCATCTGTTTGAAAATTTCCACATTAAATCTATTCAGGTTTCAAAACCTTGAACCAGATAAATATCTGGGTTATATTGTTGTTGTTTTTCATATAAAAATGAAAACCTTGACCTAGACCCGTTTGAAAAAAACACAGCTATTATGTCCGTAGTATTACGGGTAATATACTAATCTTTTATTTTCTAGAGATGGTTGCATAAGCATAGTGGCTGTGGCATATAGAAATCAAGTTCTCATGATATGAACCAAGTAACATTTGTTATTTTTTTAATGTATATTGTGTATTTAAGTATCTCTAAACGCCTACCTTTGTAGAGGTTTGCTCGACAGTATAGGGAGATTTACAATGTTGCGTGCGTCCGCGCGTTACATATGTAAGCGTTGAAATACTACGCGTTGCTCTCAAATTGTGAACCACAATGTCGCGTGCGTTTTTCAATATTTCACAGTATTTTTATTTATTTTATGTAATAAAATAAATAAAATATCAAAGCAAACTAGAAGTTAATAAAATAAGTATAAGTAGAAGTCGTAATAAATATTTTAAAAAGTGTAAATAAAAAAGGAAGTGTGTGAAAAAAATATTTTTTTAAAAGTTCAATATGGATGGCTATATTAAAGAAATTGAAAATATTGCGTTTGTTGCATATATAGCCACAAAAGTATTTGATTTCACAATGAACAATATAAATAATAGACGATGGTGGGTACGAGAATTAAATGTTAGTAGGAAAACTGAAGGATTTTTTGAGAAAATTTTTGAAAAACTTAAAAATGATGATCCCGAACATTTTTTTCAAAATTACACGAATGCAACAATAGACATTTGATCTATTGGTGCAACTTATTTCAAATCGTTTGATAAAATTTTCCATTCGAGAGTATATCGATCCTGAATGCAGGATTTTTTTAACACTTTTGTTAGTTACATTTTCTTTTACTTGTAAATTGGTTCTTAATTACCTATGTTTCTTCTCAGATATTTATCACAAGGAGCACCAATACAAGTTTTAGCTTGGATGTTCAAAATGGGGCAAACGACAGTGCAAAATATTATTTATGAGACATGCGATGTGATTTGGGAAGAGTTAATGCCAATTTATTTGGCACCTCCAAATGAAAGAAAGTGGCAAAGAATAGGTATCGATTTTGAAAATAAATGGGGCTTACCAAATTGCATTTCGAGCATTGATGGCAAAAATATAAATATATGTACAATGTCCGCCCAATGCTGGTTCCCAATATTATAATTATAAAGGCCACCACAGCATAGTTCTACTTGCTGCTTGTGTTGCTAATTAAACATTTACATCTGTATATATTGGAGCTTACGGTAGTAATAGTGATGGGAGTATTTTTGCAGAAAGTTATTTTGGAAAAAAATTGTTAAAAGGCGAACTTATGTTTCCAGCTCCAAAAGTACTAAAAATTTCAAACTATAAAATTAACCCTCTTCCAATCTTAAAATCACAACTTTCATCAAACTTTTCATCAAAAAATGCATTTCAAATGAGGGAACATTTAAAAGAATATATTATTCTGAAAAAAATAAAATGTGTTGCAATTTTAAGAGGAAATTGATAAATAATAATATAGAAAATACATAAAAAAAGATAAAAACTGGTAATGAAGAAATAAATTCAATTAAGAAACCATTGGATTATAAGTAAAATTTTATTATAATAATTACAAAGTTGCTATTCTTAATTTCTCCTTAGATCACTGGATCACTTATCCATGAATAATATTTTAGAATCATATGTAGACTGTGAAAATATTTTACAATTACATTTCAATAAATTTAAGGACCAAAATCATCATCGTGTTGAACGTATTGTTGGACTTTCTCATATTATTATATGCAGCCTAATACATACTGACACACAGTATAAAATGTTGGAAAAATTAGGAAGTATTTATGAAATTCCAAATGAGCTACCTGTGGTAAGTAATTATTAAAAAAAATGTCTATTAAATTTTATAATTTAATACGGTATATACATTTCTTTATACTTTTAGTATACAGACTTATTTATGACCTTGTTGGTGCCTGAAGCCTGAATGGATATTATTTATTTATATGAAAGAATATAATTTTACAAGGCTGGAAGCAATAGAACAAATCCAAAATCAACCAATTATTTGATATTTTTAATAAAATAATTACGACTTTTTATTCTGCGTAATAAAAATTAAATAGTTAACAGTGTTAAGTTAGTAAAAATAAATTACAGTTTTTAATATAATAACTAGATAATACTAGATAACAAAACTATGATACATTATAATTATAATTAAATAATTATAAATTATAAATAATAATAAATAATATTACTTCATTCTCCATAAACCTGCGTATTAATTTAAAAAAAAATTCAAATTTCACCACATAATTTCTCTTCTTCTTCATTTATGAGTTGCATTATTTTAAATTGCAATTAATTTTTTTTTTACTGAAAATTTTTCTAATTTAACAGATATAAATTTCATAAATTGGATATTTTCATTATCACCTTCTGTGTTACACATTTTTTCAACTTCTGTTAAGCTACCCATGAATTTTACATATGTATCTTGAATTTTATCATGTTTTGGTCTTTTCGCAGTGCTAATACTTTCAGATACAGATGTTGCATTTGCTTCATTTAAAAATGATACTTCATCAGAACTTTTTGATGTATCTTTAAGAAAAATTTTGAAATTACTAATCAATTTACAAAAAATATAATATAACCTATTGTTTTTTCAATATTTTGTTGGGAATATCTAAATTTACTATCGGTATTATCCTCTATTTCCTCTAAATTCAAAATTGCTAGCTAGTTCTTCAGTTGTATTTTTATCTTCAAAATTTCCAATTTGTCTTAAATTTGAAAATATTCATTATGATCATAAAAAAAAACATATTAAAATTAATATTTGTTTACCGTCTGGGTTTTAACCAATCTTTAAGAAATGTTATATGATTAAAATATTCCCACGAAGGTATATTTTTAGCACCACTTCCAGAGCTTTGTTTTTTTGTTTCCCTAACAAAGCGATCTCTTAAGGTAGGCGTTCGTAAACTTAACATTTCCGTAAAGAATTTAGCGTACACTTGAAATAGTAGAAAAAAAACTTTACGTTAACATTACATTTTCGTTCGGAATTTAGAGTATAATACTTTTAAATGCTTGGCGGGTATTCTACTCAACCTGTCAATGTCAACGCTTTACGCGCGATACACGCGTCTGTTGCAACATTCTCTTTCTCTCTTATATTGCAATTTAGGGCCTACTAATTTTATATGGATTCCGAACCATAAATTTCTATGTAGCGGAGCGAAACGATATATATTGCAACAAGCTAATTGATGTCAGCAGCATTTGGACTTGACCGCTAGCATTTCTTCAAAATTTATTTTGCTCTATATTTTATCACCGGTACTCATTTAAACCTGAGTCAACAGAACAACATCGATGGTTCGGCCGGGAATTAAACTCATAAACTCATTCACTTCACACATCACTAAGCTACCGTCGCTCTTGTGATCATAAAAAGTCATAATTCCATACAGTCATAATTTTATAGAGTAGTTGATAACTAATTATAGTTAATTATAATTTTATAGTTATCAACTATAAAATTATGGCGCCATATTCATTTTCTCATGTCGAATTATATCATGTCGAATTACAAGACGTGAGTCGGCTTCTTGTGGTATAATTCGACGGCGAATAAAGGAGAAGAATTATTTTGGCAATGTCGAATAAAAAGCCGAATTTTTTTTTCGATGGCATATCACACTTTACGGAAAATACGATTTTGCATCCTTTTTAAAATTAGAATCTAATTTTCGGCAAAATCTAAACCATGCTTAAGTATACAAAGCAATTACTTTTTAATTATATGCGGATTGTAATTTTTTATTAAAATAGTTTATTAAAATTTACAAGAAATAAAAATTATTTTTTTTTAAATATTCTACACCACATTTTTACCTGTTCTGTTTCTTTCAAATATAATATAAAATTACAATTTCAATTATTTGTCATTATTTTATGAAAAATACAAATTAAATTAACAACTTTCATTTCTTAATTCATTCTCAAATGTTTTTATTATGTTGTGACTTTTATTTTAATATTTTAAATTTAGATATAAATAAAAAAAATTCTTCAAATGTATAAATTCCCATCATATTTACAATAATCAAAAAAAGACAGTGCACTGAAAAAAATCATTGATGTTTAAATTGCTATATAGAATGGCTAAGCCAATATGTCTAGAATTGCTTTAAAATATATATATGTGAATTTCCAAATATTTTTCAAATAGTATACTACAAAAAGAAGCATTTTCACTTATTTCAAATAACTCTGCATGTAATCCTAGAAATGCTATCCTATTGTACATATTGAGACATTCGTGTCTTATAATCGTAGCTATTTAATTAGCATTTACATAATAGAAATAATATCTCTTTTCTCTACTTTTTTAACTAATTAATATAGCTGGCTTTTCATATAAAATATATTAATATTTGCTATACGAATTAGATATCGTGATATTTTTGAATGAAAAGTTTACGTTCTTTTATATACTTGTACTAGCTAGAATTCTAAACAAAATTAGCTTATTGAATAGCAAAAATTGCTATTTACGCACCAAAAAATTGCTATTTACGCACGCTATTTACGTTAAATGTGCAATGCGCACATGTTTGTTCATGCATAAAAAGATTTCGTGTGTGCGTGGAAGAATTATTTCTAAAAGTTAGAATATAATATATATTAGTGTGAAGTTTTCTTTGAAGTTTGAATTTATTATACTAGTGCGGAGTTTATTAAAAAATTTAAGAATGGCAGACGAATTTGTGGAAAATATATTGAAAATATTAAATATGGGAGTTTCCAAATTTAATTGAAATATTTAAAGGTATGTATATACATAAGTACTACTCTAAAATATATCTTTTCTAAAAAAATGATGCAAATATTTTAGTATCATTTTTTTTAATTACAATTATTTACACAATATTATATTTTGTAAATAATTGTAATTAAAAAAAATGATACTAAAATATTTGCATCATTTTTATATTTAAAAAACTTCAAATTGTAATATTTATTAAATAATATTTAAGTAATAGTAGAAAGAATTTATATCAAGAGTATTCACATAGAACAACTTCTACGAATTTTCATTTCAATAAAAATTTGCTAGAGAGATGGGATACCCACAAACCACAACAGAAAACAATGAGAATGAATGCATATTTACTTTTTTAGGTCTTTTCTTACTCTCTTCTGTTTTGCTTTGCCTTTGTTTCGAACTAAAAAAAAAAACTATTTCCTCTCTTCTCGCTATGCAAAAAAAACCTTTAGTTAGTTTATAGCAGTGGTCGCAATTAGATTTTAGGTAGTGTGCCAAAAAATATGATTTTTTTGAAACAATATTTCTTACGTGCCAAACCAATTCCATAATATAAAAAATACGATAAACAAACCCTGGGTTTGTCAAAAGCACATTTCCTCAAAATCGCCTCATGTAGAACTATGAGCTATTCTAAAACAATGGGAATTCCTATACGTGTATAGTATTTTTTAGTAGTATTTTCAATGAACTATATACATAGGAAAGATAACAAATGATATAGTAAATATAGGTAAAAAATGTGTCACTGTTCGATTTTATTAATTTTTTTCCTTCCAAGGTTATTATTCCAGCAAAATATATATAAACTTATCATTTAAGTTTTCCGTAATTTAGCTTTTAATTGAATATAATGTGATATGAAATAATATCCAATATTCCATTTATATAGCTCCTAAAAATATGCAAAATATTCGTTTTTTGCAAAATTTTATATGATTATGCATTTTGATTAATTATAAGTGTGAGGCAAATGATTATAATTTATTAATTAATGCACTTTAAAAAAATATGATTCTCGAAAGTTTTCTCATTATTTGTTTTTAAAAATATTGCGCGGTTATAATTATACAAGTAATTTAAAAATGTAATTTTTTGAATTTCGAAGGGCCACAACGAAAGGGGAGGGGAGATACAGATACAATTTCTTCAGAGACTCTAGTTATTTTTTAGATATCTCTTTGGTACATAAATTTCAGCCTTCCATAAGAAGCAGTTTGGGAAATACAGGGTGTTAAAAAAACTAAAAAAAAGTTGTATGAAGATAATGGTATTTTTATACATCAAAGAATTAAATTTTAAAAAATTTGTTAATTTCACAATTAAGATAAAAGATTTTCCTATCTTATAGCTTTTACAGACCTCAAAAATTTTTATTGGTTTAAAAGTTATTAGATGTTCAATATGGGCAATTTTCGAACTTGGAGGGGGAATAACTCAGACCGGAAAAGAGATAGAAGAAAATTTTGTTCTACTGGACCTATTATTTTATTACTATCTATCTATGGTCAAAATTTTAATACTCTATCTTAATAGATGTAGAAGTTTGTGTAAACGGACGGACGGACAGACGGACAGATAGAGTGAAACTAATATACACATTTCTTCCAATTTGGTTGGAAATGTGCTAAAAAGTATTGAAATAACAGAAATAAAAGAATGTGATTTATTTGGTTTTTTATTACTTTTAATTAATTTTTTAATTTGTTATATAAAGGTATATAAAAAAAAAATATATATATTTCTATATACATACATATATAGAAAAAAATGATATATAAGGAAAAAAAATATCAGTTCTGATATAATAAAAATATAACAATTAATAACTTTACCTATAACAATATAACAATTAATTAGGGAACATAATACTTTTTTTAAAATAAAACACCATATTGTAAATGATTTTTATTTTTTATCACGAGTGCCAGTAAAATTTTGAACCGTGCCAATCTTGTCACGCGTGCCACTTAATTGCGACTTTGTCGCATGCTTTTTTAACTAAGTACAGTATGCAAAATCCGTATTCGTACACCCTTATTTTAAAGACAAAAGTGTGTCCATTACTGCAAATTTAATGACAAATTTTCTGCAAGAAATCATGAATAATATTAATGGAGCATACATTTAAAGAAAAAAAACGAATGTACTTTTCATTTTTCATTATTCAATAATTATTTAATAATAAATTAAAAAAATTCATAAATTAAAAATGTACGAATACGGATTTTGCATACTGTAGATAAAATATAAATTTTTTTTCCATCCATTTATTTCTATACGCACTTATGGATTTTTGTAATATGTAATCTATTATTTTTCAGAATTTTCAGTTTTCTTTCACTGTTTTGTTTTGTGGCGAGAGAATTTTTTTGGTCATTTTTTTTTATGAGAAAAAATAAAAATTGGGTATCCCATCTTTATTTCTAAACATGACAATTTCATTGTTCGTGGAAGTTTGTCTTATTATAAATAGTTTCTGGTAATAGCAAATAAAATATGAAAAATTGGTATTTTAATGGGTCATTTGCTAATCAAATTGCATTTTTTATTATCTGAAATTATAAAATTGCTATTTTACTTTCCCTTTTATGACTTCACACTTCCAGTATTTATATATATATATGTCGGTATATATATATATATATATGTGGGTATCTCCTCACCTGGCCATAACTCTTAGTCCTCGTTCACACCAAGATTTTCTTTGTTGAAATAAACAAAACTCTCTGTTCTCTGTTCATAGTACATTTTTGAGAATGTATTAGTAATATATTTGAAGTTTCTGTTTGAAATGTATAACTTGTGAAATTTATTAAAATATTAAACAAATTTTCATTGAAATAATTTTTTGTGGACAAAAATAAAAATATCTGAAATTTCAATGGAAAATTTCAACCCTCTAGTCCTAGTGCGTCATGATGCAAATATGAATCAAGGCAATAAATGTTTTGATTCTTTTCTGAATCGTTCTGTTCTGAGAACAAAATCATATCATAATAGAAAAAAAAAATTACGGACTTATTTGTTTTGTCAGTTTTTATTTGATTTTTGTAGTGTGAGATTGTAAGTGGATATGTGAAATTTGTGCAGCGATTTTTTCTGGGACTTTGAAATTTAATGTTAAGTAATGGTAAGTTGAAATTTAATGGTAAATTATTTATATAAATTCAGAATTGGTGTAATTATCCACTAAAAGAAATTATAATGTTCCACTAAACGCGAATTGATGCAAAAATACATCAAAGGATTTTTTGCTGATTGTGTCCTTTAGAGGCAAAAAACCTGCATATTTCTAGAACAAACGTTGTTCCGTATATAATTTTGCACAATTTAAAAAGAGTTTGGTTGAAATATATTTTCTTGCGCACTAGAGGGTTAAGTTTTTTCATTTCACATTCAAATTAAAAAAAAATGGCAGTAAGGCGCGTCTAAATTGGTTAAAAAGATTTTTGGTTTAAAAAAGGTGAAATAAATTTGACCGTGGTGAATGAAATTTAATCGTGGTAAGTATTTTTAACGATTTTGCCGTCTAAATTGGTTAAAAATTTGACAACTAAATTTAAATTTTTATTCAAAATGAATACAATTTGTAAAATAAATTTCCCAATAATATTAACAATTTTATTGGAATATTTAAAAATAATTAATAGAGATTTAGATATTATAGCCATTTTTTATAATTTTATTATAATAATTGCAACACAGCACATAAATATTACTAATATGTACCTGAACAAGTAACTTTTAAATTAAATATTTGTTTTTGTATAACTATTTCAAAACCAATTTTAGCCTACTCTTATACAAAAATCCTAAATTTTTTTGAGTGGCTACTTTGTAACATATTTTATGCCACTAGCATAATATAACTATAAAAATTGGAAAGTGAATTTGAAATATTATAAAACTGTGTCTAGTCTAACACCTGCTAAAATTTAAATATAAAATTCCTTGTTGTTTTATATAAATTAGTTTACTGAATTTTTTGCCTTAAACTATATAAATAACAAAAAATTACCATAATCAAAATGCTGGAGAAGCTCTCATGGTTAGTATAATTTTTTTAAATAAATCAGTCAAAATCAAATTATATAGTTAAAAAAAAATATCAGACAGAAATCGTTTATGCATTTTTTTTTGGTACAACAAAAATTAGAGGAAATTTATTAAAATTATATCTACTATAATGTACGAAAATGACTTAAGGCTATTAAAATGATGGTTGTTAAATTTAATGGTGTGCAAATTATCAATTTTTGATTTGGTTTTCTGCATTTAAAAAAAAAACTGTTCAATATGTGTGAAATTTTTTTTCAGTTGTCAAATAATCTGTAGGATCAATCAAGAAAATATGATAATAAATTGATTAATTTTTGAATATAGTATAATAATAGTGAGGCTGGTGGTTAATTAAGGTACCCAAATAACAATATATAACCTGGGTTATAAAATAACCATACCAAATAAGTTATAATCTAGTTATGTAACAACTTATTACTAATAAGTTATTAAATAACAGTTATATAATGATTATTTAAAACTTATTTGCTATTTTGGTACTTTTTGGCTTTATTTTAATGTTTCTAAAACTATAAGTGTATTTCTAGTTATATTTTAACCCTTATAGACAAGTTAGTTTTATACCTTAAAACTAACTTCTTTATCAGGGTTAAAATATAACTCCTCCTGAACTAACTCGTTAGTTTTTAGTTACAATTAAACTTATCTATAGCTCCATAAAATAGCTGGAAAAGTTATAATTTAACTTTATAAGTTATTATTTTTACTTTCTAACAGATTAGTTATAATTTAACTTTATAAGTTATTATTTTTACTTTCTAACAGATTAGTTATAATTTAACTTTATAAGTTATTATTTTTACTTTCTAACAGATTAGTTTTTTTATTAAACAAATTATTGGAATGAATAAAAAAAAAGAATATACAGGAATTTTTCGCGAATAGTATTTTATTAGGTTAGATTGAAATTTAACTATTGTGTCGAAATTTCATGACGGTCTGGACCGTCATGAAATTTTGACGTAAAAGTTAAATTTTCGGCGCCTGTAAAAGGTGAATATTAATGTCAGAAATTCGAATTTCTATGTCAAAATTTCAAATTTTAACCAATTTTTAACCAATTTAGACGCACCCTTAATAATGTAAATTAAAAAATATTAAAATAATTATTTGATTTTCATTTGATATCATACTTCAAAATATTTGTCAAAAATATCAGCTGGTATAAAATTTCCCTTGCGAAATTCTTTTTTTGCAGGGTTGGTACACACAAAAACATTGTAAATAACAAAGCAAAATATGTATGCTCGACAACTTTTCATTGTTAATAACTTGCTGACAGTGGCTCAAACTCAACGGGAAAGTACATTGATGTGCTATTATTTGCTTGTTTATTACTTTTTAGTTGAATATTTCTTTAAGGGAAAGTATTTTTAAAAAACTTTTTTTTATTAATCAAATTGCACTTTTTCTTACAAAAATTAGACAACATAATAATTTAGTAAAGTGAAAGTCGTAAATGAAAAAAGAATCTGCGATCTAAGAAATATAAATTAAATACGCGTAATTGCATGGTTTGGTTTTTAACCATTTCCTTCCCATTGTAGCCATATGGCATACTTAATTATTTAACGTGTAAATAAATGTACATGCATTTTTTGTATATATTGTGTTCTACGTTTTTTTTGTCTGTATTATTCTGAGAATTTTAAATGAGGTTTTAGTTAAGAAAATATAAAATATGGGCATACCTAATTATGACTTCTTTGCTATCTAAGTGTTAAGAAAAACCAATCAAATACTTTTTTCTGGCACTATATAATAATTCCGGACTTAAAGGGTTAAATTCTAAATAAATATATGTACATACAACAAATTAAGAAGATATTTTTTTAATAATTTGTATTTTAAACAAAATACATACATATATATATATATATATACATAATGTAGTGAAAATGCAAATTTTAATTTTATTAGATAAAATATAAAAACTTAGTAAAAGTGGACATTTTTATTTTTAATAATAATTAAGTAAATAATTAATTCATGATTTGTTTTATTTAGTAACAATTACAAATAGTGATTATTTAAATTTATAAATAGTATTTGCCATTTACATTATATGTATGTAGTGATTATTTAAATTTATGTAAATGTTCAATTTAATATTTATTAAAATGGAGGGACAGGTTTAAAATTATTTTCTTTATATTCTAGTATCTAGTACATATCAATTCTTAATAGTATTTATTATGTGACTAGCACATATTGCTAGTCATGTATTATGCAACTAGCTAAAATTATAACACTAGCAAATATAATTTAGTACCTAATATTATTTAATATAATTCGATTTGCTAATTTATGTGCATAATTGTGATGCATATAACATAAAATACTATTTTAAAAGGAACTTTTAGTATTCGTCTTTTTGAAAAAATAATATTTTTTTTATTTTCGCGCCTTTAATTAAAAATAATAAAGTGATTATTTATTTGTCTAAATTTTTGGTTTTATAATAAAAAATTATGATTGCCAAATTTATTTTAAAATAGAACATTATGAGATATGCTTAGACAAATCTTATATGTATAATAAACTATTTTACTATGTATTAAGTTCACAAATTAAGTATTTTTTTATTTAGTTTAGGTATAGTAGAATTGAAAGTTTTTCAATCCGGTTCTTATTACGTAACTTTCTATTTAATTTTTTTAGTAGAAGGATTTGGAAAAAAAGAATTTTAGAGGCTTCATTACGAAAGTGGGGCAATTCTAATACCACAACAAGGTATTATATCGTTATTCTGGAAAAGATTTAAATTGGAATTCTTACAACGAAATGTATGCTCGTCCTTAATGTTCTTTTAATTAAACAATAATTTTTTAAACTATTTGAGGAAAATTTCAAAAGTATTTCATCAGCTTCATCGATAGATTTAACTCACGTCCAAAGTGAATCAAAAAAATTTTTGTTACATCCAAATATGTATGTTCATCATTAAAATGTTTTTTTATTAAATAATTTTTTTTAAAACTTTTTTAGAAAAATTACAAAAGTATTACATCACTTTCGTTGTCAGATTTAACTGACGCCCAAAGTGAACCAACAACAATTTTGTTACAACCATCAAATCAATACTATTCTATAGAAAATAATGAAAATTCGCAAGCTTTGCAATCGATTGTAGTAGATATTCCAAATAAATTATCTAATTACAGTACACTACACTTATTTTTATATTGTACAGACGGAAAATTAATTTAACTATTTTATAAAAAAAAATACATATTTAGACAATACAAACAGAAATCTTTTATCAAGAGTGATTATAAATAAAGAATTTCAATCACTTGGATTTCCTGAAAAATTTCAGCAGTCCTGGCACCGTTGGATGGATTGGGCTGCTATTTGGTAAACACAATCATTATAGTGTTCTATAGTTAATTATGCTAGTGCTCCTCCATTTGCTCTACTTGGAAGATGGTTATATGATGAAAACGTGATTTCTGATATTTTGTGGGAAATAATGGACGAGCACTGGCATAGTTAACTATAGAACACTATAATGATTTTTACCAAATATCAGCCCAATCCATCCAGGGGTGCCAGAGAAAATAAAATCCCAGATGAAAATATGGGCCTACCTTGCCAGTGAAAATCCCAGATGAAAATATGGACATACCTAATTTCATCCAGGATAATATACATAGACATACATACATATATTGATATTTCATTAATAAAAATTGTAATACTTACATTTTCATTTAAAATACGCGACTATATATTTGCGTATCCCAAATACATGTAAAACGTTTCATTCTTTCGATATCACCGTATTCCAGAATAACAAAAAAACTGCAGTGATAATACAGTCTTCCATTAAACGTAATTGCGATTTGCAGAATAGCAAAAATCGAAATACGACCGTGATGAAAGGCCATATTTTCATCTGGGATAATAGCAAAATAATTTGAAAGTGAAACACAGAAATGAACGTATTTCAAATACGCCGTTTTGTAGAATAACCCCAATATCTATTTACTATACACCTCATGATCTAATTACAAAACGGCATGCAAGTGGTAAATTGTGGGACAGTTATAATCATTTAAAAGCAAAATTATTAAAATTTGGAAAGGATTTAGTTACCAACTAAACTAAGTATAATTATAGTATTGTACTATAATTTAGTCAAAAAACTTTAGATTGTACTATGTACTATAATGAACCATGTATAGTACGCTAAAATAGTATAATTTCTTTAAACACGAAAATCCTTTAAAAATTTAATAATTAAGTATTAATTTCATGAAATTTGCCAGAATTTTTTTATAATTTTATTTTATCATGTTTCAGACCGTTCCGTGTTCCGGTCCGTTACATATTGTGCAAATATTTATAGTTTTTTTGCTGGGTTTATTAGTATTATATTAAGTATCAACAGCTCCAGCTGAGACGGAGCCCTGTCATTAATGTTGTTTCTGTTTGTTAGGTTAGGTAGTTAGTTGGTATTGGTACTTATCTTGTTTTGTTGTTAGTTATCAATATTTAAAATTCTTTGCCTTTTTCTTACAACTTAAAACTAATTTTTTTCTTACAACGTTACAACTTACAACTGAAATGTAGAATTATTATAAATATAAATGTTAGTTGGGGAAATTAGTATACGATTTATATAATATTAAGTTTATTTTATTCAGCCTTTTTAACGAATTTATGATGAACGACACCGACAGTGTAAGCAGCAGCAACTCTGACTCTGGCCTAAGAACACCTCCTAGGACACTAATACAAAAAAAAAAAACTAAAAAGGGTCCAGAAATATAGAAAGGAGTGGGAATCCATAGCTGGATTTACAGGATGGTTAGAACAACATGAATCGCCACACAAAGCTGTTTGCAAAATTTGTAAAATGACAATAAAAGCAGAACTTTATGTGATAAAGAACCTAAATTGGAAGATGATGTGCACTCTGCAGAAATTCGTTTAAGTGCATTCTTCGCAGAGCATAATAGATCTTTTAATGCTGCCGATCATATTACTTTACTGATAAAAAATATATTTAATGATTCAAAAATAGCCCAAAATATTAAATTAGGACGCACAAAATTGACCGGCATCATAAAAAATGTCGTACCTCCAGTTCACAAACATCATCTATCTGAAATAATAAAATCTAGAAAATTTAGCATTTTGACTGACGAATCAACAGATCTAGGCTGTGAAAAAACTTTATGTATTGTAATAAGAATAAGGTATTTTCATGAAAAGCATAGTAAAATTCAAACTTCATTTTGAGATTTGGTACAGGTATATATGGTGGGAAATGAAGATGGCGCAACAGCCCAAAACTTATATAATATACCTAATTAATTCGTTCAAAAAATTTAATGTGCCATTGGAAAATGTAATTGGTTTTGGTTCAGATGGTTGCAACGTTATGATGGGATCTACCAATTCAGTTTCCTCACGTTTTAAGCAAAGCTGAATTAAAATAATGAAATGTGTGTGTCATTCAATCCACTTATGCGTAAGTGAAGCTTCAAGATGCTACCCAGAAAATGTGAGTCACGAAACATTTATAACCACTTTAAAAGTAGTGCCAAAAGAGTCTGTGTATTCAAGGAATTTCAATTATTTTTAAATTTGGAAATGCACAAAATGCTTCATCCATCACAAACAAGATGGTTATCAGTGAAATTCCTAGTTGACCGTATTTTAGAACAATGGGATGCATTGAAATTATATTTTACAAATATATTTTTAGGAAATCGACTGATATCATCCGAATAAATTTTCCACGACTTGCATGATGCATTTATGAAACTATATTTCCTCTTCTTACAATGGGTTTTACCAAAATTCTTTATTTTTAATCAGTATTTTCAATCAGATAAAGTTGTTGTCACCAATCTTCATGATAAAATTTCGGAATTATACAAAGAACTTTTATTATGCTTTATGGACAGAAACTATGTAATGAGAACTCCTTTAAATGATATTAAACCATCTGAATCAACAAAACATATTTCATATATATTAAAAAAAACATATATTTAGGTGTAAATGTTCTTAATGAATTGAATAAGTCTGACATAAGAAATACCGCTGCATTAAAGAAAGATTTTTTAATACGCTGCCTCCAATTTTTAATCATTGCTTGTGATGAAATAAAGAAAAGATTTAATTTTGATGATGACTACCTACAATTGTTATCTCTGTTATCACAAAACAATGCTATGTCCAGCAATTTTAGACAAATTAATCCGTCGCTCTACAAACTTGTTGGGAAAACTTATGGTAATTATATTTCAAACTAAATGTGTTATAAATTAATGTATCCTGTTTATAGACGAAATTCAGGCTTCTTATGTATATTTAAACGATACTATTTACAAATTTGAAAATGTTTTGGGTGCTGTGGATGCTTTTTTCAAATTTATTCATACATTAAACTGGTAATTATCAAGAAGAATTAAATCCAGTGTGGACATTTCTGCAAAAAACATGTATTTGAGATTTCCACTGTATATGACTATAACTATTCGAGCGTCTTAACATTGTGGAAAGATTTGGACAGACTTTCTGATAAAATATATAAATATACATATAGTTTGTTAGGGTTCTTGTAAGTTTTTTTTGTTATATTTTTTATTTTATTTATAATCATGAACTGTTTTAAATGCAAAATGCAAGTTCCTACAGCAAAATTTACTCATTTACTCATTTGAGCTTATATCACAAATTAGAATGTAACTCATTTGAGCTTATATCACAAATTAGAATGTAAAAATTTAAAATGTTATAATTGCGAAACAATTAGATTTTTTACAAGTATCAATATTTTTCGCAAACATATCAATCAACATTTTGAAAATATTAGAGAAAAATCTAATTTAAAATAAAATAAAATTATTGAATTAAATAAGTCAAATTTTAATGCAGAAAATACATTGTCAATTGCAACTAAGAATATTGCTTATATAAATACATCTAATTCTAATGAATTAAAAAATCAAATTAACGAAGAAGTGTTAAATTTTCTTAGCAAAATATATAGTGATCATAATATTTGTAGGAAGTCTATTCAGACAATTATTGAACATTTTGATTTATTTTTAAGCTCCATCTGCTTTGGTTTCAATAAGAAATATTTTACAATCCCTTTTTCAAGTCGATGGATTTTTAGAAAATTGTTTCGCATACATACACTCTTTAACCACAGATGAACGAATTTCAAATATTATGCAAACAAATATTATGCAAAAATAAATCTTCATTCATAAAAAATAAAAATTTAGAATCTGAAGTTTTGCCATTAATATTATATTTTGATGAATTTGAGGTGAATAATGTATTAGGTTCAAGATCAGGGTTACAAAATTTAGGTGGTGTCTACATATCATTTCCTTTTGTACGTCCGAGATATCGTTCGAAGTTAGATTTAATTTTTCCGGTTCAACTTTTTAACAGTTTAGATCCAAATGTTATGGAAATAGAATTTTTGAATCTGTAATATCTGAATTAAAGGACCTGGAAAGTACAGGAATTATAATTAATGGAAATATTTATTATTTTGTGTTAACTGCTTGTGTCGTCGACAAGGTCTAAATTCAATGTTAGGATTTACTGAATGTTTTGTGGCGAATTATAGCTGCGTCGTTTTTGTAAAGTAGATAAACATAATATGCATAGTTAAACAAAGGAAAATAAAATTATTTTAAGAAATCAAATTAACTATCGCGAAGATGTACAAAAAAAATCTGTCTCGGAAACTGGAATAGTTTCTGAATGCGTGTTTAATGTCCTTAGAGATTTTCATGAGAATTATTCAGTAGAAGTAATGCATGATCTTTTAGTAGGTATTCTTAAGTATGAAATAGCCTTAATATTACTCAGTTTTATAGATATTGAAAAATATTTTACTTTGAATGAACTCAATAATAGAATTAATGTATTTGATTTTGGAAAATTCGAAGGAATAAATAGACCACAACAGATAACTATCTATAGATCATTTAAAATTTTAAAAATTAAGGTTTTCTTCATCTGAAATTATGTTATTCTCAAAATATCTTGGAGTTTTAATTGATGACTGGGTTAAAGTGAGAAATAAAAAGTGGGAATTGTATTTAAATTTAAAACATATTACAGATATAGTTTTGTCTGACGTAATATCAGATAATATATGATATTATTATTAGAAGTCTTAATTTCGGAGCATTATAAAAGCTTTATAGAAATTTTTAAATTACCGTTAAAGCCAAAACACCATTTAATGTTGCACTATCCCACAATTATGAAAACTATAGGGCCACTTGTACAAGTCTGGTCAATGCGTTTCGAGGGCAAACATAAAATACTTAAAGAATAGCTAGATCCACCAGATCTCGTAGAAATATTTCTCATACAATTCTTGAAAGAGATATGTATGTTAAGAAAAAAAAATAAAATTCTTAGTATATATTGGTCCGCTTTTGTTGATTTGTATGTTATTGTTAATTTTTCAGAGACAGAAAAAAATCTTTTATCATTTCTTAATGTCGATCTAACATTTTATATCTTTGTAGAAAATTATAAAGATGAATATAAAGAATTTGGGAAAATTCTACATATTTGTGTCGGTAGATTTAATCAGACACATGCTTTAGTTCAGTTACTAAAAACTTTATTATGACAGCCATCGATACTGTCATGTAGTTGAACTTTCAAAAAAAAAAACTTATTACATTAGATTTGGAATTTAATAAAACTTACCCGTTAATAGATTTCAAATCAACTAAATATGTAATTTCATGAATTTAATATTTTTGCAAATAAATATAAATAAGAACTTTTTGTATTTTTTTTTTATCTATTCATTTTTATTTAAGTTTATTTTATTTACAAATATTTACATTTATTCAGAATAAACTTAAGAACTACTGAAATTATTTATTTCTAAATAATTTATTGGCCTGCATAGGACTTCTCTAAATTAAATAGTTTATCAAATAATATTAATTATATTTTGCATTTTAGGCTATCTATTCATTTTTACTACTCTAGATGAAGTATCTTTCTTTTATTTTATTTTTTTATATTAAAAAATAATATAAAATTGAAAAATTTTTTTTTAAAAACAATTAATATTTATCCCTTTTTTATGATAAACTAAAAATTATTATTGTGTTTTTGAAAGCTAAGTTTTGAAATATTTAGCAAATTGCACGAGATGATAATCAGATTTTGTGGAAAGAATCTATTTAAGAAATTTAAATTTAAATTGAATTATTATGTCTCCCCGTTATTATTTCTTCTAAGTGAACATTCTTCGTGATTGCAAAAAAAAAGACGACTTTGTACTTTATGAAAGGATCCTTTTCAGTTTGAATATAACGAGCTTTTTAAATTGATGTTTCGTTTTCTATGTGTAAAAACATAAAAGATTATATAATAAAAGTGTAGTTCAAATTATGCTGGAAAAGGAAAAATAGCTGAAAATTAAAACAGAATCAAAATTTGATAAGCATAGTCATAGTCAAGGAATTAAATACTATATAAATGTAATGCAATTATTGTGAACTAAACAGATCTGAAACCACTGATATTGCAATCAAATACGTTTCATATTTAATTTTATTAATAGATTAAAAGTTTTATTCTCCTTTATTTGCCCTATGAAAATTATTTTAAAGTTGTTCAAATATTCATTGATAATTTATTTATAATTGAGAATATATTCAATCGTTATTATATTAATGGTTGCGTGCAGTGACAGATAGAACGTACGGAAAAGTTACAATAAAATATATTTTCTGACTTTGTCGTTCAGCGCCACCAAACTAGACATCAATAGACACCGGCCGTTCTTCTTATTCTTTTTCCTCTTTGGCTCAACTGCCGGATAATTGGGGACCTACTATTTCTACTTGAAAACTATGTTATCAATAAGTAACAACTTTTTTTAAACTTTTAACCTTTTGTGTTATCATCAATAATGAAAATGTTTATATAAATCATTGCATTAAATGAAATATTTTCAGTTATTAATTAACACAGGAAGAGACAACAGTGATAGCTCTATAAAATCATAAAATTTAAAAGTAATTACATAATTATAAAACATTATGTTTACATTGAGAGATTTAATAAATAAATGAACCAGCTACACGTGAAATACAAAATAAAAATATAAATAAAAAAAAGTTTTTTAAAAATACTTTCCCTTAAAGAAATATTCAACTAAAAAGTAATAAACAACAAATAATAGCACATCGCCATTATAACCCAACTAACAATATAGGAAAATATTTCTAGCCCAAAGTTGAATCGGCTTAATTTAGTAAGAAAATGCATAAATTTGGCATAATAATTTTCTTAAAAGCCTTACTAACTTATTGGGTATTATTCTTGGTCTTAAGAGTTCATTTCTAACTTAAAAATATTCTTCATAGACTCTTTAACTTTAAAGTTGTGGCCATGGGATAAATTATTATATTTTTGAAGAGCAAAATGTCTTAATATCCCATCTTACTTCGAAGGATTTTGCACTAGTAATTTTATCCTAATTTTTACTTGTAAAATGTCCATATAGTCGAGTTGACTTATTAGTAATTATTAAGTATTTATTTTTGTCATTTAGACTTAGTATATTAACTTTTTTTATACCTCAAAGTAAAATTAACTTTCTATATAATTTTTAAGATAAATAAAGGGTAATTAATACCCAGTGTGTGCCCTATAATTTAAGTAAATGTATTAGTCAAATTAGGCAAAAAATTGGGAAAATATCCTTAAAAATTACTTTTGTTGATTCTTTAATGGGCTTAAAGTCTAATTTTCCT
The DNA here is from genome assembly GCA_949752835.1 of Empis stercorea. Lineage (NCBI taxonomy): Eukaryota > Metazoa > Arthropoda > Insecta > Diptera > Empididae > Empis > Empis stercorea. The sequence continues at coordinate 27,646,248 of OX457085.1, forward strand.
GTATAATTAACCTGAAAATGAATTCGTCCTATTAGGCAAGAAAAAACGAAAATTTGCCAATTACGTATTTTTTTACCTTGAATGCATTTTATAATTGTGATTTTTAATATTTCGTTATTTATTAATATTAAATAATTTTTGAGTTAAATACAACTTGTGTTTTTGGATTTTTATATTTCTTAACCGTAGTATATAGTTTTCAATTTCAATATTTGGTATTATATGAATTATAAAATTTGACTTATAAAGCGTTTCCATGAATCGGTATTGAGTTGGTATTGGATTGAAATGGGATTATTGTTAACAAAAAAAAACATATTCAATCCGCATCATTTACATGCACATCACGTGAGATTTAGTTGCAATTCCAATTGACAGTTTTGAGAAAATTATATTAAATGTCATATGAAAATGAAAAAAAAAAATTTCAGTATATTTTCAATATTTATTTCCTTCAAAATGGTGGATATTTATTAAATATATTAATTTTCATCTTTAAAATTTTTTTTTAATAAATAAATTTCTTCTTTACTCAACCCAAATCAAACACTGATTCCATGCACACTAATCCGGATTGAACTCGAGTTCAATTCGCATGGAAACGTAAAATACTAAGAAAATTTTATATTTTTAAATCTCTTTTTATGCTACTTTTATTTGCCAAAATTAGATTTAAAGTTATTATTTCTATTTAAGGATCTTCGAATTAAGATTAAAAGATAAAATTATTGAATTATGAGCAATTTAAAAAAAATTAAAATTTTTTATTTGTTTTATTTTGTTTTAAATATTCATTATTTTGGTAGGTCTTTGGAAGATTTCGAAGTATAACTTCTAAATTTACAGTAAATCTAAAACCGCAGTCCATTTCTCTTTTAAATTTCAAAAACATTAATTTATATCTACCATATATTAATATAATTATTATATAGAAATAATATTTTTGAAAGTTTTAATAATTCATTTCATATTATTTGTTACTATCTCTTTTATACTCATTTTCAGTATATATACAAATATTAATAAAAAAAAAAGTTTGAATAAGAGTTACAAACAACGTTTTGTCTCACTCTAGAAATAGGTAATACATTAGGAATTAATTGGTCGTATTGTCGTCTATTTAACGTAAGTTATGGTAAGTTTGCCTTATACGGTCAATTTAATGCCTTAACCTTTTTGACAAAATCTCTTAAATTACCTAATATATAGTTTTAATTTACTTCCGATTTTATCCCCACATTGGGACAATGAACGTCGTAGTGACGTCGATTGGACCAAAATAGGGCAAACCCAGAAATGATTGTGCCCTATTTACAGGGAAAATCAACGTAAAATTTACCTATTTTGTTAGTTGGGAAGGAGGTTTACTTACCCTTACTATTGCTGACAGTGGCTCAAACTCAACGGGAAAGTACATTGATGTGCTATTATTTGCTTGTTTATTACTTTTTAATTGAATATTTCTTTAAGGGAAAGTATTTTTAAAAAACTTTTTTTTATTTATATTTTTTATTTTACACTTTTAAGTCGGTCAAATATTTATTAATTTGACCGACTAAAAATATTTAAATACTTTGACAACTTGGGAATGATTTGTTTGAGCTCCTCATGGCCACGATTTGGAATTCCACATGTGGCCGATGTTTTGGGCCTTCCATGGCCCCCACATGTTTTTTTGTATAATTGGCTCCACATGACCCAGGGTACTGCTCGGACTACTCTTCAAGACCTTTCATTTGATGCCCACATGATTTTTTTATGATGGGCCCCCACATGACACAGGTTTTGGGCCCTAACATGACTTACGAAGCCCAACGGACTGCGCAACGAGATGTATTCTTCAATACCTTTTATTTGATACCTCTCATGTATTTTTGCATTATGGGTCCCACAAGACCCAGAGTACCTCTCGGAATACTCAACAAGATGTCCTCTTCAAGACCTTTCATTTGATACCCAACATAATTTCTTGTATGTTGGGGCCCCACATTACCCCGTTTTGGGCCGAGATGACACAAGGCGCCCTCCGGATTACTGCCCATTTAGATGTACTGTTGGAGACCTTTCATTTGATACCCCACATGGTTTTTGTATAATGGGGCCCAACATTGCCCCCGTTTTGGTCCCGAAATGACCCACGGCGCCCCCGGACTACCCTCCAATGTGATGTACTCGTCAAGACCTTTCATTTGATACCCCACAATTTTTTTTTGTATTATGGACCCCACAAGTTTTTTTGTATTATGGACCCCACATTGCCCCCGTTTTGGGCCTGACATGACCCACGGCGCGCCAGACTACCGCTCAATGAGATGTACTCGTCAAGACCTTTCATTTGATACTCCACA